>CAWUFW010009173.1:0-665000 GCA_963921515.1 Calotriton arnoldi
GGGAGTGCTGCTTTTGTACTCACCTATGTGGGTGTGTCCTCATGGTCTGTTGTTTTCAGGTGTGTTGTGTCTGGGGTTCTGGCCTTTGTATTTTTTGTTTGTCCGGGGGGTGTTTTCGGGATGTGTACTGTGCTTGTGTATTTGTGCGTGCCTTGCTGTGTGGACTTGTTGGCCACGTTGTGTGCTATTGGTTTTGTGTGCGGATGGTTTCTGTGCAGGCACGTGGCGCCATGGCTTCTGCCGTGTCGATTCTCATCGGCGTTGTTTGCGCTGGACGGGCGGTATATTTGTTGTTTTCCGCGCTCATGGCGGTGCGATCGTAATTTCACGTGGCGGTGTGTCGGCCGTGGTGGGCGGGCGGTTTTGTGTTGTCGTAGCGTGTTTCCGTCCGTGGCGGGCGGTTTGACTCCGACTCGGACGATGGCGGGCGGTATTTTGTGTGATTTTTCCACCGATGGCGGTTTTCGGTTTGTGTACTCATAATGGCGTGGTCGGGTGTTCAGGCGGTGTGTGCGGGCGGATTTTTGCCGCTTCCATGCCTGGCGGATTTTTTAGCGGGTGGTAATGGGCCCCTTAATTATTAATGATTTTTTAAATTGATAATTGATTGTGTTAATTATGGAGGGACACTTTTTTATTTAATTTAGATGTGTGTTGTAAATTGAGTGTGGTGTTATAGGGGTAGAAAATAAATATTACATTTAAGTAATAAATATTGTTTTTGATTAAAATTAATTTCTATTCGAAAATATTTATTTGTTTGTTAATTTTTTGTTACATTAAAAAATTAATCTTTTTATGTAAATTTTAGATTTATTCTACATTATATGTTTCTATGTTTTGTAAATTTTTATATTTTTATACATGTTTTGTTTTTGTTTTTTTATTATATTTTGTATTGTAGTTGATATTTTGTTTGTTTTTAAATTTGAATTTCTTTAGTGAGTGTAATTTTACCCTCCGCTATCCAACACTTCCCTACTGCTGCATTCGCAGGAGTGTGAAGCAGTTATTTATACCCCTACACTATCCAACACTTTCCTACACAGTTGCACTGGCTGGAGTGGGAATAGTAATTGTTATCCCTCCGGGCTTATCCAACACTTTCCCTACTGCTGCACTCTAAGGAGAGGGAATAGTAAATTATCTTCCTCCGCTATCCAACACTTTCCCCTACTGTTGCAGTCACTGGAGTGGAATAGTAATTTTTACATCTCCACTATCCAACAGTTTCCTACTGTTGCACTTGTTGTAGTGGGAATAGTAATTTTTACCCTACGCTATTCAACACTTTCCTACTGTTGCACTTGCTGGAGTGGGAATAGTAATTTTTACTCCTCCGCTATCCAACACTTTCCCTACTGTTGTGACTCACAGGAGTGGAATAGAAATTTTATCCTCCGCTATCAAACACTTTCCCTACTGCTGCACTTGTGGAGTGGGAATAGTGCAATTATTCCTCCGCAATCCAACACTTTCCTACTGCTGCGTCGCTGGAGTGGGAATAGTAATTTTTAATTTCTCCGCTATCCAACACTTTCCCTTCTGCTGCACCTACAGGAGTGGGAATAGTAATTTATCCTCCGCTATCCAACACTTTCCCTACTGTTGCACTTGTTTGAGTGGGAATAGTAAATTATTCCCTCCGCTATCCAACACTTTCCGTACTGTTGCATTTGCTGGAGGGGAATAGTAATTTTTACCCTCCGCTATCCAACACTTTCCCTACTGCTGCACTCTTCCAAGCAGGAGTGGGAATCGTCCTTGGTGGTGCATCAGCAGAAGCATGGGAAGGGCCTGCAGTGCTGGATTCATGCCCGGGGTGCCGCTTCTTCGTTGTCCGTGCTCTGCGTCCGTGTTTCCGCCTCTCTTTCACGTGCGGTGTCTCTTTGCCGTGGGAGCCGCTTGTTTGCGGCATCGTAATTTATGCGCCGGGTGGGACGTGTTTCGTCGGACGGTGTGTGTCAGTTGGGCTGCGCCGCTACGTGTGCGGGCGCACTTTGATGGCGGACGGTGTTGCTGGCTTGCCGGCGGTGTTTGGCCTGCTTTTCGCATCATAATTGGGCGGGCGTGTGGACTGCTGCGTGCCGGCGGTAACTGGTGGTTTTTGCATCCGCCAGCACGGCGGTTGTGCTTCCGCCCGCCATCGTAATGGGCCCCTAAGTTTTTTAATGTAAAATTAGTAATGGAAATTGTGTAAAAAAAACTAAGTGTGTGTTTTGGTGTTTATTGGGGTAGAGGGTGGAAAGTAATTTAGTTTAAATAAATTAAACATTAGTTTATCATTAATATTTATTTATTAATTGATAAATATTTTTGGTAATGGTTTTATTTTTATTTTGTTTGGGGATTTAGGTTCAATAGCTGTAATGTTTTGTTTTATTCTCTCCGCTATCCAACACTTTCACTACTGTTGCACTTGCTGTAGTGGGAATAGTAAATTATTTCCCTTCGCTATCCAACACTTTCCCTACTGTTGCACTCGCTGGAATGGGAATAGTAATTTTTACCCCTCCGCTATCCAACATTTTCCCTACTGTTGCACTCCCTGGAGTGGGAATAGCAATTTTATCCCCTCCGCTATCCTACACTTTCCCTACTGTTGCACTTGCTGGAGTGGGAATAGTAAATTATTCCCCTCCGCTATCCAACACTTTCCCTAGTGTTGCATTAATTGGAGTGGGAATAGTAAATTATTCCCCTCCGCTATCCAACACTTTCCCTACTGTTGCACTCCTTGGAGTGGGAATAGTAATTTTTATGTCTCCGCTATCCAATATTTTCCCTACGTTGCACTTGCTGGAGTGGGAATAGTAATTTTTTCCACTTCACTATCCAACACTTTCCCTACTGTTGCACTCATTGGAGTGGGAATAGTAAATTAGTCCCCTCTGCTATCCAACACTTTCCCTACTGTTGCACTTGTTGGAGTGGGAACAGTAATTTTTACCCCTCCGCTATCAAACACTTTCCCTACTGTTGCACTCATTGGAGTGGGAATAGTAATTTTTACGTCTGCGCTATCCAACACTTTCCCTACTGTTGCACTTGCTGGAGTGGGAATAGTAATTTTTTCCCCTTCGCTATCCAACACTTTCCCTATTGTTGCACTTGCTGGAGTGGGAATAGTAATTTTTACCCCTACGCTATCCAACACTTTCCTACTGTTGCACTCGCTGGAGTGGGAATAGTAATTTTTACCCCTACTCTATCCAACACCTTCCCTACTGTTGCACTCGCTGGAGTGGGAATAGTAATTTTTACCCCTACTCTATCCAACACTTTCCCTACTGTTGCACTCGCTGGAGTGAGAATAGTAATTTTTACCCCTCCGCTATCCAACACTTTCCCTACTGTTGTACTCCCTGGCATGGGAATATTAATTTTATTCTCTACGCTATCCAACACTTTCCCTACTGTTGCACTTATTGGAGTGGGAATACTAAATTATTCCTCTCCGCTACCTAACAGTTTCCCTACTGTTGCACTTGTTGGAGTGGGAATAGTAAATTTTATCCCTCCGCTATCCAACATTTTCTCTACTGTTGCACTTGCTGGAGTGGGAATAGTAAATTATTCCCCTCCGCTATCCAACACTTTCCCTACTGTTGCACTCGCTGGAGTGGGAATAGTCATTTTTACCTCTACGCTATCCAACACTTTCCCTACTGTTACACTTGCTGGAGTGGGAATAGTAAATTATTCCTCTTCGCTATCCAACACTTTCTCTAGTGTTGCATTCATTGGAGTGGGAATAGTAAATTATTCCCCTCCGCTATCCAACACTTTCCCTACTGTTGCACTCGTTGGAGTGGGAATAGTAATTTTTACCCCTCCGCTATCCAACACTTTCCCTACTGTTGCACTCGGAGTGGGAATAGTAATTTTTACGTCTACGCTATCCAACACTTTCCCTACTGTTGCACTTGCTGGAGTGGGAATAGTAATCTTTTCCCCTTCGCTATCCAACACTTTCCCTACTGTTGCACTTGCTGGAGTGGGAATAGTAATTTTTACCCCTACGCTATCCAACACTTTCCCTACTGTTGCACTCGCTGGAGTGGCAATAGTAATTTTTGCCCCTACGCTATCCAACACCTTCCCTACTGTTGCACTCGCTGGAGTGGGAATAGTAATTTTTACCCCTACTCTATCCAACACTTTCCCTACTGTTGCACTCGCTGGAGTGAGAATAGTAATTTTTACCCCTCCGCTATCCAACACTTTCCCTACTGTTGCACTCCCTGGCATGGGAATATTAATTTTATTCTCTACGCTATCCAACACTTTCCCTACTGTTGCACTTATTGGAGTGGGAATACTAAATTATTCCTCTCCGCTACCTAACAGTTTCCCTACTGTTGCACTTGTTGGAGTGGGAATAGTAAATTTTATCCCTCCGCTATCCAACATTTTCTCTACTGTTGCACTTGCTGGAGTGGGAATAGTAAATTATTCCCCTCCGCTATCCAACACTTTCCCTACTGTTGCACTCCCTGGAGTGGGAATAGTAATTTTTACCGCTACGCTATCCAACACTTTCCCTACTGTTGCACTCATTGGAGTGGGAATAGTAATTTTTACGTCTACGCTATTCAACACTTTCCCTACTGTTACACTTAGGGCCCGATTCCGATCTCGGTTGCAAAACATCCCGACCGGCTCGGTCTGGGATTTTTTTCCAACCGACACGTACGGCGCGGTCTCCGACCGGCGGAGTACGATGCTATGCGTGTGAAATACAAACGACTCGCACGGAGCACCATACGGACGGTATACTCGGACGGGAATGATTCCGTCCGAGCGAAATCTCCCGGAAAGAGCCGGACGCGACCGACTCGTACATGAACGATGCTACATAGTGTAGCCTGATTGGGACAGACGCGGACTACACCGCAAACACATGAAAATGCATCCGTTGCGGTCAACGGAACGTTTCCTTCATTCTCAACAGAATACAACTGAAACAGACAGAAATAGTCCAAACAAGCATCGTCAAATGCAAAAAATATATATATAAAAAAATTAAGACACACCCACAACTCCGCCTATATAAAGGGCCAAAATCCTTACCATGATCCTTTGCAAATTCAACAGACCTGGCAGCAGATGCCACCACTACACTGATACATACACTCCAAACCAACACAGCACACAACTTGTACACCACCACCACCTGACAAATAACACACTCTCAAACACACACCTTTACTCATACTCACCCACCCTCACTTTCACACACACCCACACATCCATCACCACCCATCACCATGCCCCCAAAGAAGAATCAAAAGTTCACAGACAGTGAGTTGGAAGTCATGGTAGATGAAATACTCAGAGTAGAGCCACATTTATTTGGCACCTTGGTCCAACAGACCCCTCTGTCCCAGAAAACAAGATGTGGGAGAGGATTGTCAACAAGGTGAATGCTCAAGCACCTTGCCCGCGCACAACCGAGGATATCAGGAACAGGTATTATGATGTGCGAAGGAGGGTCAAGAAGCTCATCTACAGAGAGCATGAACTGAGCCAGCGGAATGGCGGTGGCTCTCCTGCACCACCTGTGCACTTCACTACCTGGGAGGAGAAGGTGCGGGCCATCCTACCACCGGAGGGCGTACATGGATTACCTGGAGTACCAGAGCCTGGTGAGTACAGACTCAAATAGCCAATATTGAAAGCTAATATACAGCCACAGACATCAGGATCAGGGAAACAGCAATACAAATCAGTGTCAGCAAAGTCACTACCACATTAAGCAAATGAACCTGTGATGTGTATGCCAGTTAGACAAACAAAATACCTGCAATCTCTGAGTAAAATGTAACTATTTCATGGTATGTAAAAACTTACTAAATAACACAGCAAGGCATTAGGTTCAAAACAGCAACCACCACTGTCAGCCATCTTGCCAGCACGGTTTCACTCACTCACAGGGAAGCAGAGTCAAAAGTAAGGTAGTTTGGGTCTGCTGGGAAAGTGGGTGTAGCCGCAAGCTTGATGGGAGTCGTAGTCACAGCCAACTGTCCTCCTCCCACATGGCCCCACAAGCCCAGCTTGAACCATGCACATCACACAGGGAGTGGAAATGGGCCGGCAAGATGGCTGACTCAGGGCTCCGGTGTGGGGAGCACAAGGCCCTGTTTGGAGTTGTGATCAAACAAACACCAGGCCCCACTGCCAGACATCTTGACCGTAAAGTTTGACTCCCTGTCATGGAAGCATGGTTCATGGTGGCCTATCTGGTCTGGGGGAGAGGGGTAGTGCTAGCTCTGACTACATCTACCTGCAGGCCCTGTCACACACACACACCTCCCACCAACACCAAACAACACACCTGGGACTATGCTCCCCATGAGAGTGAGGGAAAATCTACTCCCACGATGACTGACACTGGGATCTGGTGTGGGGAGCACAAGGCCCTGCTGGGAATTGTGCACAAACAAACATCAGGCCACCACTGTCAGCCATCTTGCCATTGCTGTTTCACTCACTCACAGGGAAGCTGAGTCAAAAGGTAGGAAGTTTGGGTCTGCTGGGAAGGTGGGTGTAGCCGAAAGCTTGATGGGAGTCGTAGTCACAGCCAACAGTCCTCCTCCCACATGGCCCCACAAGCCCACCTCGAACCATGCACATCACACAGGGAGTGGAAATGGGCCGGCAAGATGGCTGACTCAGGGCTCCGGTGTGGGGAGCACAAGGCCCTGTTTGGAGTTGTGATCAAACAAACACCAGGCCCCACTGCCAGACATCTTGACCGTAAAGTTTGACTCCCTGTCATGGAAGCATGGTTCATGGTGGCCTATCTGGTCTGGGGGGGAGGGGTAGTGCCAGCTCTGACTACATCTACCAGCAGGCCCTGTCACACACACACACCTCCCACCATCACTAAACAACACACCTGGGACTATGCTCCCCATGAGAGTGAGGGAAAATCTACTCCCAAAATGACAGACACTGGGCTCTGGTGAGGGGAGCAAAAGGCCCTGCTGGGAATTGTGCACAAACAAACACCAGGCCACCACTGTCAGCCATCTTGCCATTGCTGTTTCACTCACGGGGAAGCTGAGTCAAAAGGTAGGAAGTTTGGGTCTGCTGGGAAGGTGGGTGTAGCCGAAAGCTTGATGGGAGTCATAGTCACAGCCAACAGTCCTCCTCCCACATGGCCCCACAAGCCCACCTTGAACCATGCACATCACACAGGGAGTGGAAATGGGCCGGCAAGATGCCTGACTCAGGGCTCCGGTGTGGGGAGCACAAGGCCCTGTTTGGAGTTGTGCTCAAACAAACACCAGGCCCCACTGCCAGACATCTTGACCGTAAAGTTTGACTCCTTGTCATGGAAGCATGGTTCATGGTGGCCTATCTGGTCTGGGGGAGAGGGGTAGTGCTAGCTCTGACTACATCTACCAGCAGGCCCTGTCACACACACACACACCTCCCACCAACACCAAACAACACACCTGGGACTATGCTCCCCATGAGAGTGAGGGAAAATCTACTCCCAAGATGACTGACACTGGGATCTGGTGTGGGGAGCACAAGGCCCTGCTGGGAATTGTGCACAAACAAACACCAGGCCACCACTGTCAGCCATCTTGCCATTGCTGTTTCACTCACTCACGGGGAAGCTGAGTCAAAAGGTAGGAAGTTTGGGTCTGCTGGGAAGGTGGGTGTAGCTGAAAGCTTGATGGGAGTTGTAGTCACAGCCAACAGTCCTCCTCCCACATGGCCCCACAAGCCCACCTTGAACCATGCACATCACACAGGGAGTGGAAATGGGCCGGCAAGATGGCTGACTCAGGGCTCTGGTGTAGGGAGCACAAGGCCCTGTTGGGATATGTGACCAAAAATTGAATTAATCATAACAACACACCATCAATGTAACAGGGAAGATCACCATTCACAAAAATGTACTAACTTAGCAATAACTAATAGCAAGGCAATGTGATCCAAACACCAGTCACATGCAGCAGCCTACTTGTTTGCACACATTCACTCCCAGGAAAGCAGAGTCACAGGAAGGAAAGTTGGGTTTGCTGGGAAGGTGGGTATAGCTGAAAACATGATGGGAGTTGTAGTCACAGCCAACAGTCCTCCTCCCACTTGGCCAAACAAGCCCACCTTCAACCATGCCCATCTCACAGGGAGTGGAAATGTACCGGCAAGATGGCTGACTCAAGGCTCCTGTGTGGGGAGCACAAGGCCCTGTTTGGAGTTGTGCTCAAACAAATACCAGGCCACCACTGTCAGCCATCTTGCCATTGCTGTTCCACTCACTCACAGGGAAGCAGAGTCAAAAGGAAGCTAGTTTGGGTCTGCTGGGAAGGTGGGTGTAGCCAAAAGCCTGATGGGGATCATAGTCACAGCCAACAGTCCTCCTCCCACATGGCCCCACAAGCCCAGCTTGAACCATGCACAACACACAGGGAGTGGAAATGGACTGGCAAGATGGCTGAGAGATGGGCCTAAGGGATGAATTGGCTACAAGTCACAACTAGGCCCTGGGCCTCTCACACCAGTCCCCACTCACAGCCATCTTCACTGTACATTTCCAATCACTGTATGGGGACGCATTGTCCCAGGTGTGCTCCCTGGGATGGCTGGGAAGGTGTGTAGAGTACAGGACATGGTGTGAGTTGCAGTCATAGCACTCATCACTACCCACACACAAAGCAACATGTACATCAGTGACAAGGGATACCTGACAGTGAATGGAAGGCCAATAACAAGATGGCAGACACTGCAGTATGGTGTCATGTACACAAAGCACTGTTGTGAGTTGCATTCAACTCCCACATCATGCAGCGTAGTCAGCATCCCTGCCACTACACTCCCCTCACTGTCCTTGATAATTTGTCCACGAAAAGTAAGCTGGACTGGGTGGGAGGAGGGGTAGAACTTCCAGCAGCATGACACAAGCACACAAACATCTGTACCTCACAGCTCTGAGCCAGAAAAAGCTGTAAACCAGCCTTGGTTAACTCATCTGTCCATGGAGGGCAAAGACAATATACATGATGTGATCAGGCACAAAACTAAACAGTCACACCATTTGCTACTGACAGCCATTCACATGTGTGAAATCAGATAAGAACTAGGAACACATTCATCCAAATACCATAAACCAAACACAACATACATTCCGGCCTGTGATTGTGTAGGTAGCCACACCAATTTGCCTGCAAAACACATGCAAAAACGCCAGCACACATGCACATATCTTGAAACATATCGTAAGAGTAAGAGTACGCATATCATGTGAAAAGCAAAAATGAGTGAACTACCAATATAGCTGTGTAATGCACAGGGTGTCACTTGCCAGTCAATGCCTATGTACAGTCAATAGAACACAACATGCCCATTCATGCACAGAGCTGGACATGCTCAGCAGAACACTCCTTGTCCAAATCACAATGTCTGCCGTAAACATAGGCCTGGGTCTGTGACGATACAGGACTATTCAATGTACTGACACTCATCATATTGTACAATAGCTAATGTAATGTGTATGATACGATGAACTGTGCAAACACACAACAAACATTGTGTCTCTCATCTTACCACAGGGCCTGCTGGGGACACCGCAGGAACAGAAGACCAATCCCAGTCCCAGACTCTGGTTGACCCTGAGCTCTCCGGTGTGGACGTCTCTCAGCCCTCAACGGATGATGAGGGCCTACCTGGCCCCTCCGGCATGGGTCAGCATGCAGCACCAGCAGCTGTGCTACCAGCACCACCTGTGACCACTCCTGCAACATCTGTTAACACCCAGATGACCGCTACCCACACGGACACACAAAGACTACGAGACCCAGCAAGCACTGCATCACAGGGCACTTCTGAGTTGGCGGGCAACAACACTACTGCCAACGATGAAGGAGGCACAGTTTTGTCTGCGCCTCCAACAACCGGCCATGCTCGTGTGGGTAGGGGTGGTGGGAGGGGTCATGGGGAGAGGTCACATCAGGCAGCTGGTGCTGATGAACACGCTGACCCACAGTTGGCAAGCATTCTCCATGCCTACAGAGATTGCACCGGAGACTTTGGCCAGGTAGTTGGGATCCTCAAGGACATCCAACAACAGCAGGCTGCCCATCAGGCCAACATGGAACTAAACATGGCCAGGACGGAGGCCAAACTGGACAAAATTGATGACCTGACAGCGTAGCACAGGGACATACTCACCTGTCTCTGCCAGATTGCAGACAACATGACCCCACCTCCCTGTGTGCCCAATACATCAGTTGCTTCTACATCTGCAACTGCCACAGGGAGGAATGAGGACACTGGCGGAGAGTCCCCTGCACCGCGGCAGCCTGCACCTGAGGATCCCCCACCCAAAAAAAAGAGGGGTCATCCTCCAAAGGGCAAATGAGAGACAGATGGCCATGCACCCCCCCAGGGAGTGACAACCTGCTCCTGATATCCTCCATTGTGTGCTGAGCGTTCACTCAGTTGACAGTCCCTGAACTTTCCCACCTGGGTTGGAGGGTCTAAGTTGGACCAATCACTCATATGACTGTGGACTTGGCTCTGAGAATTTCATCTACTGGCACTACCAACTCCTCTGTGAACTTTGGACTTCTAACCTTTGTACAGCACTATACCTTTCATTGTTATAAATCACACAGGCACTGCAATTAAATCTATATTCACGCAATACCTGCTTCTGTCGTGAATGCTAAACTGTTCTCTGATTGAAAAGATGATATAAAAAGCTAGGACTGGAATGACAATGACATTGGCTGAAATACATGTACATCAGTCTATCCAACTGTCTTGTGAGTATATGTAACTTGACACATATGGGAGAAACACACAAGGTCATCACAACACACATAGTACATGGCATAGATCCTCATGGCCTCCACTAATCTAAATGAATGCACCTTCATATGCACAAACTAGATTCATTGGTCGAGGAACTTCACATCTGGGAACATATACAGTATGTCAATGATTGTTGGATGTGTGGAAACAGACAAGGCACACCTCAATGTGGAGCACACGTTTATTACACAGGCCCAACATGTTGCCTCCACCAAAAAGAGATTTACAATTCACACTGTGACAATAAGTGCAAATCATACTAGACCTTGTAAATAATTCAGAAGTGAGTGTGTGGCACAGATTCCTGATACCAATCAAACCTTCAATCTGCTACTGCATTGTGTGTGTCAGGGAGGTCACATGTCTCCATACAACATCCAAAGGACCCTGTAAAATAGAGACATGAAACAGGATTAACATACAAAATAAATTGCAGACTACTCCAAGAGACATGTCATACTTCACATTGGGAACATGTGCACACTGGCTAGGAGTAATCTCACCACTGTACTGGTGACCATACCAACAAATCAGACACAAAACCACTCTAAGGATCATGTGAAGTATCATACATCTACACGTATTCAAATATGTAGTACAACAGACACATATCATGCTAACAAATTCCCTCATCAATTCACTATTACATACTCACAATCATGAGAAGAAGTTGTTGATGAGCCCTCTCCGGACATCCTCCTCCTCATCACTGGCAACATGCCCCAGGCCTGGATCCTCCCCTGCTGGAGGCTGCTGGTCCACGTCATCTTGAATGAGAGGTAGCTCATTCCTCACTTCCATGTTGTGTAGCATGCAGCACACGATGATGATCTTACACACCTTTGCTGGTGCATATTGTAGGGCTCCTCCTGTACGGTCCAGGCATCGAAATCGGCTTTTCAGTAGCCAAATGTCCGCTCAATCACTCGCCTGGTCCGCCCATGTGCCTCATTATAGCGAAAATCTGCAGGGGTGACAGGGTTCCTGATTGGGGTCAGCAACCATGGCATGTTGGGGTATCCAGAGTCTCCTAAATTAGAACAGAAAAAACTTCATGTGTCTGAAAACAGGGTACAACCTGACATAGAAGCAACACACAACATAGACAGACAACATTGCCCACCAACAAGCCAGGCACGCTGGTTTGGCAGATGAGACATTATCTGTGGGATCCTACTGTTCCTCATAATGTAGGCGTTGTGTGCTGATCCGGGAAAACGCGCACAGACATGTGAGATTGTCATGTCAGGCAGACATACCACCAGGGCATAATAAGAGTGGAAATGCTTACGATTCCTGTATGTTAGTTCATTGGCATGTGGTGGGACCAAAGCCACATGTGTACCATCAATAGAGCCAATGACGTGGCATTCTGCCAAAAGCATAAAAGTCACTCTAGATGTCGGCAAACTGCCCTGGTGTTGGGAACTTGATATATGTGTTCAGGAAATGTAACATTGCCTCCAAAAAATCTCTAAGCACACGGCTAAACATTGTCTGTGACATCCCACCAGCAGTAGCCACAGTATACTGGAACGTTCCCGTGGCAAAGAAATGTAGGGCTGCCATCACCTTCACCTTGGGGGTCAGCGCAGATGGATATGTCCGTCCAGGCTGCAAATGTGGGGCCAGCTGCTCTGCCAAATCATTAATGAGTGGTCTGGTGAAGCGGTAACGTCTGATGCAGTCACGTCCTACCATGGTCTCTAGGTCGGGGAACGGTCTGTGAACAGCTGGTCTCCTGTAGAACATAGGTTACGAATAAAAGTTTAGTCATTCCATTTTCTGATTTGTGGCAAGTAACATGCAACATCCCATATGCTACATCAAAGCAAGACTCAATGTAGTCAGGTGTGTAATGTTGAGCATTGACACAAAGGCCAGCTATGTGACCCTCAGCCAACATTCAAAATCATGATGGTTTCTGCACAATTGCAAGACTGTGCTGCGAATAATCAATGGTGCCTGTCACAGTCCATTTAATCTAACATTACACACTAAACACACACCTAACCAACTATCAAAGATAGATGTCTGCAACAACTGACACGTGGTGGAAAGGTACACACACAGGGATCATGTAATGCCACCTTGACACTGTCATGATGTAAGGGCTGACATACATGTACCATCACATACATGTACACTCATGATGTGCATCACATTTTGTTACACAAATAGACAGGTATGTCTGTGACACAAAGACACAACAGCAACTCACATGCCAAAATAAAGTTGATGTCTCAACTGAATATCATCAACAGCTTCAACAATGGAGTGTGTGCGTTGTCCAAGCCTCAGATATTGGGGATTCACTCAAAAAATGACTGCAGGCAATGCACAATCGAACACACAGGCCATTGAAGCCTTCAAGATGGCTGTATGTGACCGATGTTGACACAATGTTACCCTGGGACTGTGTCCAGGCCTAGGAGGGTGATCTGTGAAGTGGTCACTGACTGTTGTGATGTTCCTCACAAACAAAGTATTTGGGCCACATGTAGGTTGGCTCATCATGGGAGTGTGAGCTATGAAGTGCTCTGTCCAATGTGACATGTCAATCACTGTACCCACACATGTACAACAGCAGAACATGATGTTTTCAAATACTGTCTGACATGCTTATTGAATAGTGTAGGGCACCGGAGCCTCAAACAAAACGTGTTGTTGTCCTCCTTTGCCTGTTGACTTTTAATGGTGACAGGCGCGGATGAGTTTTCAAAAGACGCGTCGTACCCATATGAATGGAGGCGCATGCACACATTGGCTATTGGTCGTCATGGGGACAGACACAGGTGAGTATTCAAAAGACACGTCGTACCCATACGAATGGAGGCTTACGCACACATTGGCTATTGGTCATCATAGGGACAGACGCGGGTGAGTATTCAAAGAACGCGTTGTACCCATACGAATGGAGGCGTATGCACACATTGGCTATTTGTCGTCATGGGGACAGACGCGGGTGAGTATTCAAAAGACGCGTCATACCCATACGAATGGAGGCGTACGCACACATTGGTTATTGGTCGTCATGCGGACAGACGCGGTTTCGCGTCCTGTACGAATCGCGTGCAAAACTAATCGGTTGGTTTGCTACTACAATGTATCAAACTCAATAGTGTTATGAAGCAGAATATTTGAACGACGTAGGCGTGTCAGATGCGTGCAATGTCATGGATTGGCCCAATTTGGATAATGCGACCGACTCGGACCTATCGCTTTGGACGTATGGAACAGAATCTGCCTCTGCTGCACAGATATGTCTGTTTGTTCCCAAGAAACTCCACTTGCCTGCACTGCATGCAACTTAACTACAGTCCTGGATACCACTACTGCTGTCTCTGCATCCTCTGTGACCTACAATGGCACGTACTGTGGAGAGGGCACCAGCTTTCTCAGAGGAGGAGAACCAGGCCCTGCTGGACAGCCTCCTTCCACAGTACAGCAAGCTGTATGGAAACCAGGGGAGCAGGTGAGTGTTGTTTAGACTGCCTTTTCAAGGGTGCATTTTTATAAACAGGCACTAGTAGCATTGTGATCCCCAAGGGCAAGTATGCAGACATAGTTATTGTGAGTCTTACAGTGTGTACTTTGATGTTATGGACAGGTATGGTGATGTACAATTGTATTTAGTTGGTAGATATTCTTTGCACTGTCATCATGTTGTGAAGGCAGCCTTGCACACAGGACAACTGCCCCTGAGGAAACTTGTGCAAGCTCTATACATTGTCAGCCCTTCTGACCATGACCTATATGTCCAAGTATGTGATGAATGAACATGTAGCATGTGTAGTAATGGTGTGTCACTATGTCATCCGCACAGGTTGAAGCCCATCAGAAGCAGGAGATTTGGCAGACCATCGTCCGGGCTGTGAGATCTGTCGGGGTATTCAAACGCCGCATCCGCCACTGCCAGAAGAGGTGGCAGGATCTCCATGGCTGGACCCGGAGGATAGCAAGAGTCCAGCTGAAGCTGTCACCTCCTCGCAAAAGGGGTGGACGGCGGACCCTGACCCCCCACATGCTCCCGGTACTGAAGGTGGTCTTCCCTGACCTGGATGGGCAGTTGCAGGCCAGACAGCAGCAAGGAGGGGGTGAGTATGTGCCTTGTCAGTGAACTCTGTTTGAAATGCATGTTGCACTCCCTCAGCCTGGTAACCCTCTCACAGGTCGACTGTCTGCTGAGACACCACTTATGCTGCGAACTCAAATGATGCCCCATGAACGTCTGATACACAGGTGTCTCCCTCTCCGTCTGTGAAATGTGTCACTTAGGCCCTGTGTATTTTCTGGAGTGCAAGGTCAACGTGATCCACAACATAGACAACAGGTGCATTGGGTTGTCCATCATGAGTGATGTAATTGTCTCACCTGTGTCAGCACTTTGACTGAAATTTGCCTGGTACTCAGTGCGGAGCATACATACATTTTAAAAATGGTGATCTATGGAACCCCCTGGTTGCGGACAATATGCTACACACCTGTGCAGTAGGTGATACCAATGTAGATGCCTCAGACAACTGTAATGGATAAGTGTTCAAAATGTGTAGTCACCTGCATAGTGCTCTGTGTCATCACGTGTTTCCCATGGACCAAGGACAGGTATGCCATTTCAGGCCATCTGAGACACGGTCACATCTGATTTAGGTGTGCCAGGCAACACTTTCAACATTGTAAAATTTAGATTCATGTGTCTGACTCTGTGTCACTGTGTACAGGCCTGACTTTCATGATACACAGGTAGTATATATTGCTACTTTGCACAGACATCTCATGTCTGGTAGGTGGCTCACATACACAGGACAGAACATGCGTGTGTCATCCCTTGACTATGCATAATGTTGTTTTCAACAAGGATGTGTATGCTGCATCCCTTCCTTCCTGGGAGCTTTTTGAAAGTTCATGGAGAAGGTTGTGTTTATTGATATACTCCAATGTATAAGTAGAACTGTTGTATTCCTCTTAGGGTGTCCATACACGGGCTTTCCTGTATCATGTCCTTATATAGGCACAATTCGCCCTGCCCTTATATAGGCATAAAATCTCAGTCCTTATTTAGGCATTAAACCGTGCACTCCAAATACAAGCATGGTCTCCGACATCCGTCCACCCTACGTCACAACGAGTTCTTGAAGAACAGACCCTTAGGCTTCGGGAGTTTCCCTAGCACAGGACTATTGATTTCTTCAAGGACTCATTTATTATGCATGAACCGTTATACCTTAGGGGTTCATTCATGACGTCTTCCGCTGTCCGATCCACGCCAATGCTAACATTCTAAGGTACCTCTCAGGTATAAATATACCTTCCCTAGCCCCTGTAAATCAGAGGAGACCTCTACTTCAGAGGAGCCAGTTTCCCGGCCTGACGCACTGAGAAGACGCTGTCATCCCTGCACGCAGAGAATCCAGCTTCCAGTGATCTGACTTCCCTTGCGGGGTGTTGGAGTTCGAATCTGGCAAGAGATTCCTACCTCTCTCATTCTTAAGGTATGGGGCTGACTAGAACCTAGAGGGACTCTTGGCATACTTGGCATACTAGGCTTAACATACTCTTAGTGTACCATAGTAAGGAATACTTCACCTACTTCCTACCTCTCCCTACACCTAGGACAGGTTAGGTACATTGGGGTAGAACTAGCTTAGAGACGCATCGTATGAGTACTCGCATTCTTAGTCTATGTTATTTATGTAAATGCATATATGCTAAAAGATAATGCTAGCGCAGTATTATTTATTTCTATCTGCTTACGCTGTACATTATTTATCTTGCATACTGTCTTGTGATCATAACAGCACATTTAACTTACACCAGAAACAAGACTGTTCAATAAATCTTTTATTGAAACGCCCTTCTATTCTTTCTGTGTAACTTTGAGGAAAACTAAGTATGCACGACTGAGCTGAGTGAAATAGTTATCTATTGTTTCTACGACTCTGGGACACGTTCTGATTCTAAAGGGAAACAAAGTTGTCATGTCCTTGCGGCTGCCAGAAACTACTCCCTTCTTGTTTGTCAAGGAGTTTCTAGTGGCCTCTGAGCTAGCTGGCACAAGTAATTAAGTTTAATATACTCGATAGGGACATACTGACCTTAGTCCTATGTCAAACCTATAGGGGATATTATTCCAATGCGCAGAGCCTATTAGGGAAATAGGAGCTACACTACATGGCGCCCAACGTTTGGTAAGGCGGTAATTTAACGCTAGATACTGAGTAACTCAGCCGTGCTTTTTCTCTCAGAGACCCCTACCCATATACTCCAAAAGACGTCTGGAGTGGGCAGGGTTAAGTATCCGCCACAGCTACATAGGGAAGCACCCTATATATTAGCTGTTTGGTTTGCTCAACGTTGAAGGATACACTGTTCCAAAATATTGTGCACCTTATCTTTGTTTCCTTGAAACTTGTTCTACATTTTTCGAAAAACAAAATGTCCTTAAACGGTGACGAAGCCACCGGAAACGGTGGAGCTGCGGCTCACCCAGCCATGGCAGCTTTTAACATTACCGGTTTAAATGAAACCGAGGAGGGTGTTATAGACATCCATCCAAACTTAAGAAGAGCCATCACTCTAAAACTTATAAAACATGGCCTACCACCAAGAGGCGGTAGAGCAGTTTTCGTGATAGAGGCACACGAATCCTTTCAGACAGAGGTATTCTATTCATGGGTAATATTTCCTGAATCAAATCCAGTTACAAAAATGTTTCACTTCTACAAAGAAGATGATCCACCAGAGGAATACATTCCTTTCGAGGATATAGAAATTCCATTAACATACCAGGAGCATCAGCTCTGGTTTAAAGGCGCCCTAAAACATCACAGAAACATTACCAGGCTCAGTCCACTAGGTAGACCAGGAGCAACATGGCCGATTCTAGCCGATTCTAACTTACAGAGTTAATAAAAATATACAGACAATTGGTCCAATATGTCATGCAGACTTTCACAATCCAACCACCATTGACACTTCCAAATCAAACTCCTCAACAGGGGAATACACTAAAAATTACACCACAGTCTCTATACGCAGTCATGGGTAAAATGCAAACAAAACGTGAGCAGGTTCCATTTTGGATAGCTCAAAAAATCACTTAAATCGAAGCTGTATTTCCAAATACTAGCCCGTATGAGAAACACAGAATACTAACAATCAGTTTACCGATGGGGATCACACCACAACTGGAAGACTGTACCACTTGGGGCTCAGTCTTTGCTGCCATCTATACTAAAACACATGGCATTCAGTCAATTGCGGTAATACCAGATGTCCTGAAACAAATTCAAAATGAATATGGGGCAGAGCCTGCTCTAAATTTAGGTATGAAATTACTGAAAAATTTCGACCAGGTCTCAACAATAATATTATCTAATATTAAAGGAGAGGCAGCAGCAGTGGCGATCCGCCAAAAGTTAAGGGAATTCGATGTTACAGAACATCAAACAGAGCTACCCAGAATTATAGAACAATCTTATGCAGAATTAGGCAGAGATAGTTTGGGTGGAAGACCAGTGAAGCCGAAACTATCTGAAAGTCCTGAGAAGGACACAATAAAACAAACTCCTACGTGTTCTAAAAGAAGTGGGAGACTAATAAACAAAATTCAAACGAGAAACGTTCTCAATCCCGAGGTAGGTCTCCTCAAAAGGAGCCCTCTGAAAGGAGGTATAACCTCAGGAATAGGGATAATTTGAGAAAACCTGACAGGTATCAAGATACTGATACAAGTTCCTCTCGTCCCTTTCAGTTCTCATCACAGACTTCGGAAAGAAGAGGACGATCAGAACATAGAGAAGAACGCGTGAAATCGAAAGACGAACCAACTGCACAACGGCAGTATCCAATTAAGCAAGAAGCTAAAAAACAGGTCAGGGAGATCTTAGATCAACTTGAATACCAAGGGGTGATTGAAACATGCACCTCCTCAATGAACAATCCTTTGTTTCCTGTCTCCAAACCAGACAATACATATCGTCTAGTTTTGGATTACAGACACTTAAACACTTGTTCTAAAACATTTGCAGTGCAAAATGCACATAACACAGCATTAATGAATAACATTGTGCGTAAAAAATACAAAACAACATTAGACATCTCAAATGGTTTCTTTTGTCAAAACATAGCACCTGAAAGCAGGTACTTAACAGCATTCTCCATAATGGGGACCCAGCGTCACTTTTGTCGACTCCCACAAGGGTTCAAGAACAGCCCAGGTTTATTCTCAGCGAGAGTAACGGAGTTACTACAAATTTATGACAATGAGGCATTGTCATATGTCGATGACATCTATCTGACAGACGATGACCTGGAAAAACACTTGAACAGGGTGAGTACCATTATACTGGGCTTCGCCTCTGAGGGCTACAAGTTCAAAAAGTCCCGAATTGCCCATCTCAATGTCCTATTTCTAGGATATGAGCTTTCAAGTGAAGGCAAGAGCTTGGCAGCTAACTTTCTAGAGAAATGTGCGCTGCTCCAACCTCCAAAAACGCTAAAAAACTTACAATCCATCCTGGGTTTTCTAAACTTTGGAAGAACATACATTCTAAATTACGCAGAAAGGGTTAAACCTCTCTACGCATTAATCAAACCTGATTTTTCAATCAAAAACTGGACACAGGAACCCACAGAAATTTTGCGTTCACTCCAGGCTAACATGTTAGCAACAAATCACTTACAAACGCGTAAGTCAACGCAATTTGGTGATCCGAATAATTTCGGGTCAATGCGGATTCACCTACTTAACATTCAATGAGGGTGAAAAAATACCAATCGCATACAAGTCTCATTTATATACACAGGCGGAAATGCGCTTCAATTCAACTGAAAAAATTCTGACAGCAGTTCAAACCGCTGTAGCAAAAGAAAGAGCCTTAGCCCAAGGGAAACGCATTATTGTCGTAACCCCGGTACCAGCTTTAGAAGCGGTCACAAAAGCAAGCATTCCAAATGCTAAAGCATTACATCCAAGATGGATACAATGGGTTAATTCTCTTGCTGCAACAGATGTTGAATATGTTTTTGATCCCGATTTAAAAACACAAGCATTCCTGCAATATGAACAAGAATGTCCTCTGCCCACTGAGATTCTGCCTCCCGATCAGTACGAATTCATAATTTACACTGACGGATCCGCACAGCTCCGCAACAGGGAGTAAGCAAGCTTACAGTGCAGCATGTGCAATAGTTAAAGGTCGCATGCGAGATGGCATCTTCAGACCTATGGTCACAAAAACTCAATCTCTAGGAGATTGTACAGCTCAGCGAGCTGAACTACAAGCATTCAAACTGGCACTTGAAAGTACAGATCGAGAATTCCCCACACTGATAGTGTGCGATTCCTTTTACTGTGTTCAGTCGTATAATGAATATATACAAAACTGGCTTGAAAATGGTTTCAAAGATGCGAAAGGTGGCACAATAAAGCACAAAATGCTTTGGGAACAAGTAGTTCAGTTGAAAAACGAACTACCAAAGGCTCACGTGATCCACACACTGAGTCATCAACGTGATGGCGTTCATGTTGCAGGGAATTCATTGGCTGACGAAGCCGCAAAGGGGGCTGTTCAGACGGCTTCCGTATCTGCGATCACTCGTTCAAAAACAAAAATAGACGGTGAGATAATGTTGGCTGTCAATGCTTCAAGCAAGGGCAGCAGTGCAGCGTTACCAAAAAAGTTTCCACTCAAGTACTCTTATGTAATTGATGCGAACAACGTTCCTTTTGCTCGAATCCCTGGAGTGGGGGATAGGGTAATTCCAAACACGGAACGTAGAGCAGCCTTGATTTATGAAACACATTTGGGGAGGGTCTGTCACATCAAGGGATCTCTAAAACAATTTTGACGTTAAAAGAGATGTACTGGTGGCCTGGAATGAATACAGAAATTCACATATTCATCAACAACTGTTTAGACTGTAAATTACACCGAGAAAGCCACCAGACACCATGCTGCGAATGCGGAAACCCAGTACAGACACCATTGTTAGACAGCATTAGACTATCTACGCTCCTGCGTCCTACTGGACAAGTGCAATCCCACAAATACTGAATCAAGGTTCCTATGGATATGGCCTCAGCGCTCGGCTGACGCTCGAACTGTTATAAAAGATTTGCGAGTCTTTATCGGCACATACGCAATAGGCACGCTACATTCTGACCAGGGCCCTGCGCTTAGCTCTCGGGCTTACAAAGAAGCCATGGGCAGTCTGGGCGTTGCATTGCGGTACTCCTCTCCATTCCATCCTGAGGGAAATTCGGTTGTGGAAAGGAAAAACCGGGACATAAAGCAGTCTATAACAGCTAGGGTATTAGGTTCGGGTGATGGGTGGGTCAAACATCTTAATGGGGTCCAGCGCTCATTAAACAATCTGCCAAGAAGTTCTCTAGGGGGGGTGACTCCATATGAGGTCCTATTTGGGACAAGAATGTGGGTACCAGATCTCGATGACGTAGGCACAGTGGTGGAAAATAAAACGTTTGATATCAAAGATCGTTTGGCTGTTTTACAGGAACTGAATGAGTTAAGAATGAAACAAAGCAACGTATTCCTACAGCCAACCACCACTGGGGAAAAACCGGCGGTCCCAGCAAGGCCTGTCTGGATTCCAAAAGTTGGGGATCTAGTCAGAGAAAAAATTGCGGACAAGAGGGAATTTGGACCTTCTTACAGACAACCAGTACCTGTCCTAGCAGTTCAAGGAACAAGAACAGTACTACTGCCGCCCCTTGCTGGAAGAAAGGAGAAAAGATTTGTGTCCATCGACCTCATCAAACCACAGTATGTGGCCAATACTAAATAGTAGACCACGTGGACTCTGACCTAGTAGCAGACGCATTCCTCTCGCTACTATCCAAGAGGTTCAGACTGAAAGACTGATAACAATCGAGAATTCAGCAGTAACAGATGAAGGACTGAGCAACAATGCAATGGAACTCATCCCTCTTGAAAATCAAGTCACAGTTCGTCCAAATACACCTGTCTACACCAATGTAGCAAGTGATGAACTGGTTCCAGCGATTTCTACAAATCCTGATGCAATTCCAACAATTGATAGAACTGCTTCTGGCTATTTCATTAACTTTGACACGTTCTCAGAAGATCCGAGTGAACCTGAAACGACGCAAGCATCATTGAAATTCAAGCAGCAAGTACAAGACTTTCTTCACTTTCTGAAAAAGACTTATCTGGTTTCACCATGGATTGAACTCTGGATTATATCTGGAATTTTTGTTTTCCTGCTTTGGCTAGCTTTGGTTACAACTGTGAGCGTGCTTATAAGTGGCAGATACATCCATGTGAATACTGAAGGAAAAGACGTGAACGTACTTTTGAAACATCATAAATCTTCCCATCGTGAAGCAAGAGACTTGTCATCAGTGAACATCACAGCCGTTCCTATACAGGATGGTATAGTGTGGGACAAAACAGATTTTGATATCTTCGGCCCGACGGAACAATTGAACATTCCACATTTATTTAAAATTTCACTAAGTGATCTAATTTCGTCCAGTACCTATTCTGATGATTGGGACTTTGAGACTGTTAACGACATTGGGGTCGATTCCGATTCGGGCCGGAAAACGTACCGACCGACTCGGTGCGGGAATTTATTCCGACCGACACGAACCGGCGCCGTCCGAGCCGGGTAGTACGATGAAATGCATGTGAAACCCAACCGACTCGGACGGAATACAAAACCAACGACCGAGCCGGACGGAAACAAGCCATCCGGCCGGAAAAACACTCGAAACGAACCGACCGACACGCACCCGGAGAGCGACCGAACGAAACGTACCCGCAAACTCCGACCCGCGTAGTACGATGCTATGCGTGCGAAACACGACCGACTCGCACGGAGCACAAGCCCTACGACCTACACGCACACAAAACCCAGCCGATTCAACCCAATACTCCGCGACCGACTCGTACGCCGCACATGAAACCAACCTGAAACACAGCGGGAACGACTCGGACAACATCGCACCAGACAACAGCAGCGTCCGACTCGGACACAAGAACGACTCCTACATGCACCCAGGGAAAACATTTTAAAAAATGGGCAAACAAGCTACCACAAAGCCAATAAATACTGGGGGTGGGGGGAAAAATGGAACAAGGACACACCCCCAACCCCACCTACATAAAGGCCACAAATCCCTACCATGATCCTTTGCAAATTCCACAGACCTGCCAGCAAACAACACCATCACACAGCAACCACAGACACACTCACAGCTCATACATCACACAAGCCACACACCATTACCACACTTACAAATAGCACCCTCACACACACCCAGCTAAACCTACACTCACACACCCCCACTTGCACACACACACACACACATCAATCACCACCACCACCCATCACCATGCCCCCAAAGAAGAACCACAAGTTCCTAGATTGTGAATTGGAAGTCCTGGTAGACAAGATACTCAGGGTAGAGCCACAGTTGTTTGGTACATTGGTACAACAGACCCCCATGTCGCAGAAAACAAAGATGTGGGCGAGGATTGTCGACAGGGTGAATGCACAATCACCATGTTTGCGCACAAAGGAAGACATCCAGAACAGGTGGTATGATGTGCGCAGGAGGGTCCGGGACCTCTTGAAAAAGGACTACATCATCAGCCAGCGCACCGGCAGTGGCCCTCCTGCAAAACCAATATACCTCAGGCCCTGGGAGGAGAAGGTGCGGGCCATCCTACCACCAGTGAGCGTATATGGACTAACAGACATCCCAGAGCCTGGTGAGTACACAACTTATATACACAATATGGTGTGACAATACACACACAGCACCCTCAAAGGGATAGGCAAACCATGCACCCTTACCAAATACACAGCAAACAAATCATACTCACCCCAAGATGTGAATGCCAGTCAGACAAACACAATACCTGCCATCTCATAGTGACATCTAACTGTGTCATGACATCTACAAACCTAACAACAAATACAGCAAGGCAGTGCCACAAATAGAACCAACAAACACTCCCAGATATTTTGACATCACTAGAACACCACCTCACAGGGAAGATCACTCAAAGGAAGGAATTCTGTGTATGCTGGTAAAGTCAGTGTAGCCAATAGCATCATGGGAGTTGGAGTCATAGATGTTGCTCAGCCTCACAATTGCCCCATCAACACCACCCTGAACCATGCCCACATCACAGGGAGTGGAAAAGGACTCACAAGATGGCTGACACTGGGTACTGCTGGGGGGAGCACAAGGCCCTGCAGGCAACTGTGCAACAACCAACAGCAGGACACCACTGCCTGACATCCTGAAAGACAACTTGCACTCCCTGCAATGGAAGCACGTTCCATGGTGGGATATCTGGCTGGGTCGGAAGGAGGACTCACAGCACTGACCATAGTTACAAGCACCTCCCCTCACACACACACCCCAACACTAACTCCACAGAACCCACCTGGGAGAATGCAATGCCTCACATTCTAACTCAAGATCCCACAAAGACCAACCAGCCGGGCTCATACTGTGTGAAGCACAGGGACACTCTTGGGACTGGTAGCCAAACAACTGCAAGGAGAACACTCTCAGCCAACCCGTCAGCATAGGCACCCCACCCCACAGAGAAGCAGAGTCAAAAGGAAGGAAGGATGGGCATGCTGGGAAGGGGGGTGGAGGCAATAGCATGATGGGAGTGGTAGTCACAGATAGTGCTCAGCCACACAATTGGCCCATCAACACCACCCTGAACCATGCTCACATCACAGGGAGTGGAAAAGGACTCACAAGATGGCTGACACTGGGTACTGCTGGGGGGAGCACAAGGCCCTGCAGGCAACTGTGCAACAACCAACAGCAGGACACCACTGACTGACATCCTGAAAGACAACTTGCACTCCCTGCAATGGAAGCATGTTCCATGGTGGGATATTTGGGCTGGGGGGAGAAGTCGGCCCGGATGGCAACCAAATACCACCAATGCTGGTCAGGCACACACCTCAACATTCACATTGACATGCCACAGGTTGGCAGGACAATGTGCTACACCAATATCACTCTCTGACTGTCATAACTGAGTAGAATGCAATGTCCAGGGCCGCATCCAGAGGTGCAGTCACAACTGTCCGGTGTTTTAACAATTGATGCCTGTAGAAACATACCATACAATCTGTGTCTCTCCCCAAAACAGGTGAAGATGGGGACTCAGCAGCAGATGAGGAGGAGTCCCTGTCCCAGGCTCCGGGGGACACAGAGCTCACTGGTGTGGATCAGCCTCTGCACTCCTCGGATGGCGAACAACAAGCTCGGACCCTCCGGTGCCAGTCATCATGCAGCACCAGCAGGACCAACATCTGCACCCCCTGCACCCACCCCTCCAACAACTGCCAACACACAGGCCACCCCTGCCAACACAGACACACCAAGAACCACAGGTGACAACAGCGCAGGGACCCAGGACCAAACTGGAGCCGCTGCCATCGAGCCCACTAACAACACCCAAGTGGGCACACGGTCACCTGTGCGTGGCACCGCAGGCCCTGCATGTGTTGCCAGGGGTGGTGGGAGGGGTGGTAGACACAGGTCGCTATTTGCAGAGGGGTCGGGACTGCGTGATGACCCACAACTGGCACGCATTGCAGATGCGTACCAGACCAGCACCGGAGAGGTAACCCAGGTAGTGGGGATCCTCAAGGACATACAACAGCAGCAGGCTGCCCATCATGCCCGCTTGGACTCCCACATGTCCCGGGTCGAGACACACATGTCTCGCATGGAGTCCAAGTGGGACACATTGCAAGAACTCACAGCGGTGCATAGGGACATACTGACATGCCTCCGCCAGATCAGCACCAACATGGCCTCAACTCCCTGTGCGCCCACAACATCTGTTGCCACTACATCCGCAACTGCCACAGGGAGGGAGGAGGACTCTGGCAGAGAGTACCCTGCACTGCGGCAGCCTGCACCTGAGGGTCCCCCCCCAAGAAGAGGGGCCGTCCGAGGAGGCCAAACTGAGAGGCCCTTGGCCAGCTACATCCCCCAGGAAGCCAACACCTGTTCTGGAACTTTTCCTCTGTGTGCAAACTGCACGCCCTGTCGAAGCCAAGCCAACTCGCCCACATGACATGGGGAGCTCTAGTTGTACAAATTCATCAGATGACTGTGGACTATACCCTGGACATTTCATCTACCAGGACTTCCAATTCACATGGGAACTTTGGATTCATAATTCTATGTACAGCACCCACCATCCTGTGCACCATCCCCACACCTTCTGTAAATAAACTCACCAAAAAACCGTATCTGCCTCTGTTGTGATTCCAACGTGGTCTCTGTCATGGAGAAGGATGATCAGAAATATGACACTGTGCATGCTGACTGCTACAGCAAGTCCAACACCGTCATGGCGACGTGACACATATGAGGGAGACACACCACTAGGGCCACACAACACATACATACCAGGGCCATATGACTCATCCCCTACACTGATGTTGCCTGGAAATACAGTGCAATGCACAGACACCACACATATTCACAGTCTGTGTCAACTACAACACAGGTGCAGTAAGCAAATGTCACTCAGATGTGTGACTACAGACAACGCACACCCCAAAATGTAGAACAGGTTTATTACACATTTGCAACATGTTGTTTCCACTACAAATGCAAGCTAATCCCACCTGGCTGTGGCCACAAAGTCAAACAATGCAGAAGATAGACAGTCCAGGGGTGTGTGGCACATCACCTGTAGGGGAACAACTGCTGCCACCTTGGAAGTTGAATCATTGATTCGGGGATCCAAGTTGTTCTAACAACTCCAGCAGCACCCTGTGAAGGACAGACATGACACACAGTCAAAAGCACTGAAGAACAGCACAGAACGGCAATACTCATGTCTAATTCCTGTCACAAGTTAAATACACAAAAGCAAGTTAGCATGTCTATACTGTTGGCAAGTACAGACCACCTGCAAGAACACATCTCCGCACGCATCCAGTCAAGTTGCACATGGCCACACTCAAACAGCACCAGAGCACCACACACACATATCATGCATATCAAATTCATTGATAGTACAACACTCTGGATACTCCCATTCAGCTGAAGAAGTTGGTGATGAGCTGTGTGCGGACATCACCATCACCATCATCATCATCATCATCATCACTGGCATCGTGGCCCAGGCCTGGATCCTCCACAGGTGGCGGATGTTGGTCATCGTCATCCAGGATGAGAGGCAACTCCTTCCGCACTGCCAGGTTGTGGAGCATGCAGCAGACGATGATAATCTTGCACACCTTTGCTGGGGCATATGGGAGGGACCCTCTAGTCTTGTCCAGGCAGCGGAAGCGGCTCTTCAGGAGACCAAAGGTCCGCTCAATCACCCTCCTGGTCCGACCATGTGCCTCATTGTAGCGCATCTGGGCTGGTGTCACAGGGTTCCTGAGGGGTGTCAGCAACCACAGCATGTTGGGGTATCCCGAGTCACCTACAGACAGACAATTGCACATTAGCCAACATTGAAAAGTGTGTGGAAAGCAACATAGCACAACACACACAATGGTACAAAGTCAGTACACACCGACAAGCCAAGCACGCTGGTTCGGCATCTGTGACATCATCCTCGGGATGCGACTACTCCTCATCACGTAGGCATCGTGTGCAGAACCGGGGAAACGGGCACACACATGTGTGATGGTCATGTTTGCAAGACATACCACCAGAGCATTGACAGAATGGTAATGTTTCCTGTTCCTGTATGCCTGCTCATGTGCCTGTGGTGGTACCAAAGCCACATGTGTCCCATCAATGGAGCCAATGACATGTGGCATCCTCCCCAGGGCATAGAAGTCACTCTTGATGTCAGTGAGTCGGTGACGTTGTGGGAAATAGATGTACTGGTTAAGGCATCTCAACATCGCCACCAAAACATCGCGTAGCACACGGCTGAACATAGTCTGTGACATACCACCAGTAGATGCCACAGTGTGTTGAAAGGTACCGGTGGCAAAGAAGTGTAGGGCTGCCATCACCTTCACCTTGGGGGTCAGCGCTGTCGGATACGGCCGGCCAGGCTGCAAATGTGGGTCCAACCGCACAGCCAAATCCTCAATCAGCTGCCTAGTGAAGCGGTACCGTCGGATGCTGTCACGTTCCACCATCGTTGCCAGGTCTGGGAATGGTCGATGGACAGCAGGAGCCCTGCAGTGCAGAGGTGAAGAAGTCAAGATTGTCAGTTACCCCACATATGTGCCATTCACCTTACTGTAGTTCACATGCTACATCATCAGCAAACACTAGTACTTGATGTGTGTCTCGTTCTGTTTGGACACATATGGCACCCACATGGACATCATGTAACATCTCTGTTCAACATCTGTGGACAACAGGTCCCAGGGTGTGCTATGTGAAACCATTTGGCTGTGTCACAGTTCCCATTTACTGCTCTCACATTCCACACACATACCACAGTGACGTCTGGACAGATGCGCCACAGGCATCACAACTCATTGACGGGTAGATTCCCAGTGACACTGTCTTGCCACATGGACACTGGCATGACATGGCGTATCATGTACACGTCAGAAAAATCAAACATGACTCCCACAGGTAGTGCCCCCTGTAGCCTCTGCAGGACAGACATGGACGTCTGTGACACACACACACAACATCTAAGTCCATGCACAAACAACGTGGATGTGGAGACTGTCTCCCATTGTGCACATGGAGTCAGACATGTGAAACACAACATGCACACAGACTGCGGAGGGACATGACTATTGTGGCAATGGCAAAACCAAAGGGGATGATGGACGGAGTGTTGAACATTGCAAGCACTCACCCCCAGTCAACTGATCTGGGTTTAATCCATCACCATTCTTTAGCTCACTCCGCCACCCCAGTTCAGACATGGCCATATGCAAATCAGTCTGACCCTGTGCCTCATGGGAACAGTCCAGCCCGAACTGCCAAGCCATGTCTTCCCTGGACCGGAAACAAGCATCCTGGGACCGGTTTCTGGCTTACAGCCGTCATCAGCCAGGCTATCTTGCATCCAGTGGCAAAGCGAGCAAGGGACACCCTGTGATGTACATGCTTTCCCACATGAGCCTTGGGGTATGTGACATGTCATACATATACACAGCCTGGAAATGTGACCATGCAACATACTCCAAAAATGAACAGTTGCACATCCCAGTGGTCATGTGCACGACACACAAAGGACCCTGTCCCCATTAACATGTGCACAGCCTGGGTGTGTCTGCCCCCAAGTGCCAGCCCAAAAACAACATGTACACACCCATACACAGATAAGGTCATGCTGCCACACATGCCTTAGATACAGTGTGGACTGGGTGTGGTGTAGTAGGTGTGCCCCAGAGTCCCTTGAAAGTATATGTGGCTGGCATAGGTTCCCCATTGACCAGCATGGTGACACATGCGTGTGACCTGTACAGGGACGCGTTGTACAGCAATGGTCCGATCGGTGTGCCCGCTCGGACCATTGCATTCAATGTGAGCGGGTACGCGTTGTATCGTGGGTACGCGTTGTACAGCAATGGTCCGATCGGTGTGCCCGCTCGGACCATTGCATTCAATGTGAGTGTGTACGCATTGTACAGCAATGGTCCGATCGGTGTGCCCGCTCGGACCATTGCATTCAATGTGAGCGGGTACGCGTTGTACAGCAATGGTCCGATCGGTGTGCCCGCTCGGACCATTGCATTCAATGTGAGCGGGTACGCGTTGTATCGCGGGTACGCGTTGTACAGCAATGGTCCAATCGGTGTGCCCGCTCGGACCATTGCATTCAATGTGAGCGGGTACGCGTTGTACAGCAATGGTCCGATCGGTGTGCCCGCTCGGACCATTGCATTCAATGTGAGCGGGTACGCATTGTACAGCAATGGTCCGATCGGTGTGCCCGCTCGGACCATTGCAATCAACGTGAGCGGGTACGCGTTGTATCGCGGGTACGCGTTGTACAGCAATGGTCCGATCGGTGTGCCCGCTCGGACCATTGCATTCAATATGAGCGGGTACGCGTTGTACAGCAATGGTCCGATCGGTGTGCCCGCTCGGACCATTGCATTCAATGTGAGTGGGTACGCGGTGTATCGCGGGTACGCGTTGTACAGCAATGGTCCGATCGGTGTGCACGCATTGGCTGGGGCCTGGCATGGCAACGGTTGCGGTTTTTGAATTTTCAATGAGTCTGATGCAGTGAATTCAGTTGGCCAGCCACAACAATGTTGCAAATTCATGGGTGTCATGAAGTTGAACTTTTTGAAGGATGCTGTGGGCGTGTATTGGAGCTGCTATTCCATGGATTGGCCAGATTCAGAAGATGCTACCGACTTGGACCTATCACTTTGGACACATGGGACAGTATCTGCCTCTGCAGCACACATATAATGCTGGCTGTTCCCCTGAGAGCTCACTTGCCTGCACTACATGCTCCAGGACGACATCTGCCACTACACTGCTGCTGTCTCTGCATCCTCTGGCTGCTGCAATGGCACGTACTGTGGAGAGAGCCCCAGCCTTCACCCATGAGGAGAACCAGGCCCTGCTGGACAGCCTCCTTCCACAGTACAGCAAGCTGTATGGGACACCAGGGGAGCAGGTGAGTGTGCTGTCCACTGCCTCACTGATTGTGCATGTTGCCTGACTAGCAGGATTTACAGTGTGCACACAACTGGCTGGCATGCCCACTGAGTAGTTCGCACCCCCCAAAGTGTGTAGTCACTTGCACTGAACAGGTACAGTGGAGTAACAGTGCATTCAAACAAGGTTCACTACCCATGCAATGATACCATGTAGTAACTGCTGGCAAACTGTCCATAGCCCTCGTTGCACTGCCTGTGTACATCATATGCCCCTGTGATAGAGACATGTATTTCCAACTGTGTGATGCACGGATATGTTGCATGTGTAGTAATGGCCTTTTCACTTTCTCATCCTCACAGGTTGATGCCCATCGGAAGCAGGACATCTGGCTGGACATCGTCCGGGCAGTCCGATCCGTGGGGGTCTACAAGCGCCGGATCCGCAACTGCCAGAAGAGGTGGCAGGACCTTCGTGGCTGGACCCGGAGGATCGCAAGGGTCCAGCTGAAGCTGTCGCCTCCTCGCAGGAGGGGCGGACACCGGACCCTGACCCCCACATGCTCCAGATCCTGCCGGTGGTGTTCCCGGAGCTGGATGGGCAGCTGAAGGGCAGACAGCAGCAAGGAGGGGGTGAGTCTAAGACTGCACTGTGAACTCTGTCTAACATGCTATGTGCCCTCCTCTGGCCTGGTTAAACTTCCCCAGTACATCAGTCTTCTTGTCCAGTACCCATGTCCCTCTATTGTAACCTGGCCACTACCCATCTGATGCGCCAGTGTGCTCCTTACGCTCAGGATAATTGTGTCACTTGGGTACAGGGTCCTAGCATTTTGCTTTGCTCAAGGTGGTGACAGATTTTGTCCCCGTGACATTGTGTTTGCCTTCATGGGTGGGTCAGTTGCTCACACAATGCCTGAGTCGTGCAATGTAGTCTGGGTGTAACTTTGATATGTGATCCACTTGCACATCTAATTCACCACATGTCCCTGGGGTATTTGCCACACCCCCATTCTGCGGGTGGGTAAATTGTCTGGGCCTCAGGAGTATGTATGTCAAATGTGTCACACATGCTTAGCCACCTGCCCACTGACCAGGGCCCATCCCTCTTGCAGGTGGAGCCGGACAGTCATGCCTACTACAGGGCATACAATACACTCTGTACTCCCACTCCCGTGTATCATCTGACATGCTGTGCTCAGTGAAAAGTTGCCTCAGGTGTCTGCCTCTGTGTCGTGCTGTGACTACATTGTTGTGTCTCCTGTGATGTCCTTCAGTTAGGGGTCAGCATGCCATCTGCTATTGGACCATGTGAGACAAGACTTCTGTGACTCATAGGTGTTTGATCACTTGACTGTGCAGACAGGTGTATGAGACTGTGACTTTCAGGCAGCTGTTCATCATTCACAGCACACTGTGAGGTGCTCTGGTTCAGGGAGTACTGTTTCATGTCTCCCATTAGTCCAAATGGTGTGCAGTGTACAAATACGGGTTCAGAGGATGTGGTTAGTGGGGGATGAACATGTGCACTTGTCAGTTACATTACTTGCCTTCCCCATGTCCTAGGATAGTGACACAGTGCAGACTGTTGTTTGCTGGCTCACATGGCCATGTGACTTGAGACAGTGATGTATGACTTTGCAGGCATGCCTGTGTCATGGCATTAAACTTCCTAAGGGTGATCCTGCAGGGTGGTGACATGTGCAACAGGCACGCCATTGTGGCATTGACTATCCGGACATGGGTGCTTCATGGGGTCTGGTGCTGGTATGGATCACATGCATTTCTTTTTAGGCTCAGGCCGTCCATTTATCCAGACACCTGCACTGACTCAGTGGCAAGAGATGTGACGTGGGCATGTTCACATACTTCACCGTGTTCTCAGCAATGTCCAACTACTGTGTAAGTGGTGCATGTGTCCACACTGGGGTCTTACCATCAGACAGGCACCAGACAGATGGGTGCAAGGGCAGGAGGGGTGTCTGTTCCATGGCTGTCCATCAGACTGACAATTGGCTTCTCCTAATCTGTGTGATGACTTTTGGGAATGTTCTACTAGTGATGCCAGGGCTTGCTCTGTGATGTGCTGTACTTACTGTGGTGTGTGCGGTCAGTGCAGGTGACTGATGTTTGTCTGTTTCCCTAATTGTTTGCAGATACATCCACAGCCACAGGAGGGGACAGCTCCACGGACCAGGAGGAGCAGCGGAGCCAGACTGGGTCAGCGTCCGACGAGTGGTCAGAGGGACCCAGTGGCACGGAGGGCGAGGGGAGCCACACCGAGGAGTCCTCAGCACCACCCACCTCAGCTGAGGACCACAGCAGCTCGGAGGATGACTCCCTTGTGGAGGCGGGTCTCAGCAGCCACCACACCCCAGCTAGTCTGTCTGGCCCCGCCACCACCACCACCACCGCCCTCCCATTGGCTCCCATTCCTGAGGTCCGTGGAGGCTCCCGTGCTCGGGAGCATGTCTCCTTCAAGCCAGGCACCGCACCCCCTGCCCCTGTGTCCCCTGCTGCCCTGAGTGAGGAGTCTGTGTACCTCCTTCGGCAGCTCCATGTAGGGCAGACAGCAATGCTGACTGTCCTCCATGCACACACCACTCTGTTGACACAGCTGGTGTCGTTCATGGAGGGCATCTCGACGGGTATGTCTGCCCTACAGAGGAGCAATAGGTCCATGGACTCCTCCCTGATGGCAGCAGTGTCCCTCCTCCAATAGTCCCTCACCCCTCCCACCTCTGCCCCATCCACACTTCCTACCACCCTACCTGTCTAAAGCACATGCACACCTGCACATTCACCCAAGCACACAGACACGAGCACCACAGACACACCCAAGAGAAAGGCAAGACGTGCACACAAGCATCCTCAGGGGACTGATACCACAGACACAGGGGATGGGGAACACACACACACACAGGCATCCACATCCACTCCGCAGTCCTCCAAATCCTCTCCCTCCAAGACCCCTTCCCTTGCCTCGCCTGCTACCCCAGCTACACAGAAGCTCTTCCTGTGTGACCTCGGCCTCTTCCCCTCCGATCCTGCTGATCCAGCATACCGGGGGAAGAGGAAGTCCACCCACACAGAGGGGAGTGCCCCTCGCCCCCGGACACCCTCCCCCAGGTGCAGGCAGAGTGAGCCCCCCACCCGCAAGTCCCCCCGGACCCGGAAGAGCAAGACCCCGCCACCGCCCTGCAAGTCACCCACCCAGTCTCTCACCTCCATCCCCCAGGCCACCACTCCACAGGTTCCACCGCCACACCCTGCCCCAGGTTCCCCCACACACCGATACCGCATCCCCAAACTGCTCAGGCCCTCCCCCTGCCACTTGCTCTTCCACCCCCAAACCAGACGCTCTGCCTGTATGTGCCACTGGTGTGGAGACCGTGTCCCCCCTCTGTCCTGCCCAGCTCTTCTGCCCCCCTTCCACTCCCTTGGAGTCATGCACTGCGGTGGAGTCCACAACAACCCCATCTGACTCGGGCACTGCATTGGGGACCCAGCCCACTCCATCTGCCCAGCCCACTGCAGTGGTTGCAGCACCAACACCATCAGACTTGAGCCCTGCAGTGGTGCCGTCCCCCCCTGAGTCAGACACCTCCACTGCAGTTGCCGGTGACACTCCTGCACCCACCTCACCTTGCCTGCCTCCTTCTGGCATCCCCTGATCCTGTCCCTGAGGTGCCTGGCCTGCCCCTCGTATGCCCCTCCAAGGGGGATGTCCCCTGTTGGTACCTGTGCAGGCAAGCAAGTTGTGACAAGTAGTCACACATCACCCTGTTGGGACTGTGTATTTGGACTGGACATTGGCCGTAGTGGATTTTTGACTTTTGATTCGAGTTGCACACTTGCTGAATAAAGCCTCTTTTTGTTTACTTGTGGTTAATCTTTGTTGGTACATGATGTAGATGTGTAGTATCATGCATTTGCTGTTGTAATTGTGTTCAGATCAGGTAAATGAAGTTTTGCTGTGATGGGCTCCATGTGGCCCATGGTATATGTGTCCTAATCTAGTCTGGATCTATAGCATCCCTTGCTGCAGTCTGAGGGTGTAATGTTCAGCATTTGACACAGGGATGTACGTTTAGCATTTGTATATTACCATCTTTGTCCTACACTGTAGCACATCTGTTGGGCTTACCACTGTCCAATGTTCCTAGTACCCTGAGTGTGTGCCCGTCTCCACTGGACATGCAGTTTTGCACATCAATTTTGGAGGACTCATCTGTGTATACAGTACAACTGGATTGCCACGTGTTTTGGGTGTATGCAGATGACTGACGTGACACTCCCGTACCCAGGCTGATGTGAGCAGAGGCTTCTGTGTGTTGTAGTTGTTGACTCACTGACGGAGTGTCCTGCTGATAGGTTTGAGTTGTGCACAGACCAGGTTTGGCACAGCGGAGCTTCCACAGGAGTGGAGTGCCCTCATGGCTGTGTGTAATCCGGTGACATTGCGTGTGCCCGTGTTGTGTGTTGTGTGAGCATGTCTGTGCATGTTCCCTTCCCTTTTCCTACACAGGCTGTGTCCCTAGGGATGTTCCTGTTTGTGATGGTTGCAGAGTTGGTATGTGTTCATCCAGCATCTTGGACCTGGTTTCTCCGTGATGTGGTTGCATGGCAAACTGATGTTCATGAGGTTGTCATCCCATGTTGTCTTTGTTGTCAGGGCTGGGGATGTGGGCAAACGCAGATGGGACACATTCAGGATTCCCCTTGGCACATGTTGTTTACACAAGTAATGTGATTTTGAGTTTGTGGTACCTTTCAGTGATTGTGACGCGTTGTGTGTGTGACTGCTGCCACTCCTCAGGCTCAGAGCTGCAATGTTGGAAGTTGTGTACGTGTGTTCTTTGTGTCTCACCTTGGCTTCTTCGTTGGTGTGTGACTATGGCCAGGATCCCATTGTTTGTGGTGGATTTCACATCATGCGCATGTACGGCGTACTGTGCAGTGTGTCATACATGGAGGAGTCATGTTGAGTGGGCATGTGTGATGGGTTTCTGCACCTTAGTTCCCCCCCACCCCTGGGATTGTCATGGGTGCATGTGCAATGTCACCAGTCCATGTGAGCTTCACTGCTGCACATTGTTGCAGATGAGGGTGTGTGGTGTTGAGTGTGCAAATGTGACATGTTGCACGGCTAGACCACTACCTCCATATTGGCCTTGGCTGGCAGGCCCTGCTGTTTGATTGGAGCTTGTGTAGGTGTGATGGTAGTTTGTAGCTGAGGACACATGGCTGTGGTTCACAGTGTGATCAACATCTACCTTTGTCATCACAGTGGAATTGTCATGCAGGCTAGTGTCTGCACTATGTGGGGTCCCTGTGGGGTAGTGCTGTGGTGGGTGTGTCTCTTGCTGTGTTAGTTGCTGTTCCTACAAGCTTGTGTGACATGTGTAATTTGGGCTCCCTCTCATCTGACAATGCCAGATTTCCCACATAGGGGATTCCAATCCATGAGTTACTTGTGTGTGGCACTGTATACACATCTGTGTAATTGGGATTCAGGCCTCCTCATGTGTTGTGTGGTTGCCTGGGGACACTGGCACACCCCCCATCACCTGTTGTGTTTGATATGCAGTGTGAGTCTGCCTGTTTGTGTTAGTGCATTTGCATCACTGCATTGGCATTTCTGTAGTGTGCCATTGGCTGTATGTAGTTTGGTGATTTTCCCCTGCTCTCCCTGGTACTTCTGGGTCATCAGTCAGCACAATGATCATGGTTTGTATGTCCCATTGCTGCCATGGTATGGTATTTGTTCACCTGACATCCACAGTCTCCACAGATTATATACATTTGTGTGTCCATAGGTGCAGATATGTGGGTCAGCATCATGATGGTTACTTCTGTCATTGTGTAATCGGCTGATTGTTGGCAATGTGGTCCCCCATGTGTGATGTTGTATGAACATGGACAAAGGCGATGTTTCTGTGACACTGCACTGTTAGCCTCCCCCAATCTATGTTGCAATGGGACACAAGCAGTACTATGCCACAGATGTTTTAGTTGTTGTGTGACCAGGATTCATCCATTCAGTTTGTCTTTGGCAGCTTTTACCATGCCTACACTTACCTTTTGATCACCGTGGTGATGGGGCTTTAGGCCCCATTGCCACACTGATCAAAAGGTCCATCAGCCTTGGACCCCACACTTACCTTTTGGTGACCGTGGTGATGGGGCTTTAGGCCCCATTGCCACACTGATCAAAAGGTCCATCAGCCTTGGACCCCACACTTACCTTCTGGTGACCGTGGTGATGGGGCTTTAGGCCCCATTGCCACACTGATCAAAAGGTCCATCAGCCTTGGACCCCACACTTACCTTTTGGTGACTGTGGTGATGGGGCTTTAGGCCCCATTGCCACACTGATCAAAAGGTCCATCAGCCTTGGACCCCACACTTGCCTTCTGGTGACTGTGGTGATGGGGCTTTAGGCCCCATTGCCACACTGATCAAAAGGTCCATCAGCCTTGGACCCCACACTTGCCTTCTGGTGACTGTGGTGACGGGGCTTTAGGCCTCATTGCCACACTGATCAAAAGGTCCATCAGCCTTGGACCCCACACTTGCCTTCTGGTGACTGTGGTGACGGGGCTTTAGGCCCCATTGCCACACTGATCAAAAGGACCATCAGCCTTGGACCCCACACTTACCTTCTGGTGACTGTGGTGACGGGGCTTTAGGCCCCATTGCCACACTGATCAAAAGGTCCATCAGCCTTGGACCCCACACTTACCTTCTGGTGACTGTGGTGATGGGGCTGTCCCCATCACCATGAAACTGTCCAACAAACTGTCCAACAAACATCTTGTCTTGGACTAGCCAAGATCAAAGAGATGAAAACACCTTCTGTACCAACACCTGCCAGTGATAATAATACACAGGCAGTGGTGACAGTTGACAATATACTACAACTCAACAGATCTAATCCTGATTGGAAAAAATGGTTGATCTGGCCCACAGACACGAACAACTGTCAGGAAAGATTCCTGAATAAAACTCAGGGCTTTACTATTCATAGGCCAGACCCAAGATACGTCCAAAGACAGCATCCGGGGGTAGTAACAACATACAGTGTAGGAAAATTATGCCTCGATTGGCTTCAGAAATCTACACTACAGGTTGTGAAACAACACTTATCCTTACTTAAAGACGACGCAGACCTTAGGGAATTCTTGCTTGGACCAAGAAAACCGCGTCAAAAACGTTTCATATATGCCGGCATTTATGCTGCCTATAATGAAGCATGGAAAGTGTCACAGATGGAGGCCGCAGAACGAATACGTGAACTTGATCGTATTAATTTAGAGAAAACACTCACTGTGGTCGACAATGGGTTAACAACTTTGTCCTCCAGAATATATTCATTGGACGGCATTGTATCCTCTGCTATCGACATATTAGAACAAGATTTGGCGATGTTACAGCAAGGCCAATCTCAATTACGTTCTATTGTGTTATTAAGCTGGACGCTGCAATCTTTGCGTGCGGGCTATGTGCCTTGGCGTTTCATCAACACGTCGACTCTGTTTGCAGACTACAATCTAACTGATAAACAGATCGAACTGGCACAAAGAGGAGCAAAGTATACAGTGCTGAGCATTGAAAAACTGGATAAGTTACCATTCACAGTGGCAGAAAAACCAGCTACAGAATGGCTCATTCATGGAAAAATCACATTACCTGTGACTACTTTTCAGTTTCAGTATTGCCTCAGACAAATGCAAGCAGGCAAATATGAAAGGTTGGGTAAGGAATACATTAAGACATCTTGGGATTTACCGTATACATATAGATGTTGGAGTGGGGATCGTGAAGTGTTTTTGAGCGGTATACACTGTAAACGTGCACTGAGCGGTTCACTTATATGTCAGGACATTTCTTTACACGGGGCTTGTAATGGTTCTGTGGCAAATTTGTCTTGCCATCAGCAGGGTACACCAGCTGCTGTGATTAATCCAACGTTTGGACAACTTTCTAATGGGAGTTACCTCATGTTGAATGATCAGAGTTGCTGCGGCATGTTGCCAGGCATCCCATATCTAGTAACGGTCAACTCCAGGGTCACTTGCTGTATGCAAGTATTGTTTGCCCCAATAGACACAGTCAGGGAGTCACCTCTATGGCCTTCGCTGAACGTCTCTTTTATAAGATTTGATACTTTGAGCAGAATGAAAGCCATGCTTTTACAGCAAACAGTGCCTTTGACCTCGGCCAAAGAAACCTATGATCTACAAGTAGCAAGGACTTCGGCTGAGGTACAGACTTTAATATGTACAAACTGCCCTATACATTTCGTGGAAATGATAGGACGTATCTTTAACATGTCTGATACAACCAGAATTGTACATGTATTTAAGAGCATCTGCTCCGGTCTGTTAGCACCTTTACAGGCAATACTCGGAATCATCCCGAAATTTGCACATTCGGTGTTTGGTGGCATACCATTAATTCTAGCACTTGTTGCCAGAATTCTATTTCTCTTCCTGCTATTACGCTATGGCCAGCCTATTCTCAGACATCACTCCGAGCGAAATGGAGAAAGCTCTCCTTGAACGAAAGTGCTGTGAGCGAATAGTACAGCTTTTGGGCATGACTCGTCTACGGGACCTGAATACCACGTGGTTCCTGTCATTCAGACCAATCTGGCAAGATTGCATCTTACCTGTTCTACGATGCCTACTATGCGGTGAAGAATGCGTGTTGGACACCTGTCTAACATTTCCATCAGCAACGCCAACGGATGTCGATACTCTGCTGGTCCCGATAACGGCCCATGCTCTGTGTTGTCCCCAGAGGCTACCAATCCTGATGTCAGCATTCATTGAGATCTCACAGACGCTTCCGGCTGCTGCTGAGGTACGAGAAAGATCTACAGGCACACAGGTGACAATGGACGCGAACATTGCTGCAGCAACCTATGCTAACAGCGATGCTTCACATCTCTGTGCAATTAATCTACTACACGAGGTGTTCCAACTGACACCAACTTCAGTGGATGATGTTTTGTCTATGGAAATAGATGATCTCATGTTTACACCAGACCCGTAAACTGACTCTGATTCAGCCTAAAGTGTTCCAGAAATGCAGTAACAATTTGGCCTTCATGTTTCAAAAACTTGGAACTCTTCCAAATTTGAACTTTTTCCCATTTTTTCGAACTAAAATGGCACTTCAATCTGCTTAAAGTAGAACTAGCCTTATAGTACAGACTTCGCGGTACTTCCACGGACACTTAGTCATCTTGTGTGTCTAAAACAGTTCATTAATTTTCATGACATGAAATGACTTTGATTTTGAAAAACTTATCGATCATTTTCTGTCACATGTAAATATTACTGCTTATTTCACTTAAATTGCATTTAATTTCAAACTTTATGCCTGAAATGAGAAGCATTGCTTAATATGTACAGTACCTTTTGCATTTTACTATGTTTTTTAATGCTTTTAAAAAATATTTTTTAATATGCGGTACTCTATTTAATGGTTAGCATTTTAAATGTTTAGCATTTTAGTATTATCGTACACACGAAAGTGAAGTGGGTGTTGTATTCCTCTTAGGGTGTCCATACACGGGCTTTCCTGTATCATGTCCTTATATAGGCACAATTCGCCCTGCCCTTATATAGGCATAAAATCCCAGTCCTTATTTAGGCATTAAACCGTGCACTCCAAATACAGGCATGGTCTCCGACATCCGTCCACCCTAACGTCACAACGAGTTCTTGAAGAACAGACCCTTAGGCTTCGGGAGTTTCCCTAGCACAGGACTATTGATTTCTTCAAGGACTCATTTATTATGCATGAACCGTTATACCTTAGGGGTTCATTCATTACGTCTTCCGCTGTCCGATCCACGTCAATGCTAACATTCTAAGGTACCTCTCAGGTATAAATATACCTTCCCTAGCCCCTGTAAATCAGAGGAGACCTCGACTTCAGAGGAGCCCGTTTCCCGGCCTGACGCACTGAGAAGACGCTGTCATCCCTGCACGCAGAGAATCCAGCTTCCAGTGATCTGACTTCCCTTGCGGGGTGTTGGAGTTCGAAACTGGCAAGAGATTCCTAACTCTCTCATTCTTAAGGTGTGGGGCTGACTAGAACCTAGAGGGACTCTTGGCATACTTGGCATACTAGGCTTAACATACTCTTAGTATACCATAGTAAGGAATACTTCACCTACTTCATACCTCTCCCTACACCTAGGACAGGTTAGGTACATTGGGGTAGAACTAGTTTAGAGACGCATCGTATGAGTACTCGCATTCTTAGTCTATGTTATTTATGTAAATGCATATATGCTAAAAGATAATGCTAGCGCAGTATTATTTATTTCTACTGCTTACGCTGTACATTATTTATCTTGCATACTGTCTTGTGATCATAACAGCACATTTAACTTACACCAGAAACAAGACTGTTCAATAAATCTTTTATTGAAACGCCCGTCTATTCTTTCTGTGTAACTTTGAGGAAAACTAAGTATGCACGACTGAGCTGAGTGAAATAGTTATCTATTGTTTCTACGACTCTGGGACACGTTCTGATTCTAAAGGGAAACAAAGTTGTCATGTTTTGCGGCTGCCAGAAACTACTCCCTTCTTGTTTGTCAAGGAGTTTCTAGTGGCCTCTGAGCTAGCTGGCACAAGTAATTAAGTTTAATATACTCGAAAGGGACATACTGACCTTAGTCCTATGTCAAACCTACAGGGGATATTATTCCAATGCGCAGAGCCTATTAGGGAAATAGGAGCTACACTACAGAACAACGTGAGCTTGTCAGACTCATCAGATGGGGTGTAGCACAAAGGGGACATGTATACTTGCCCACTAAAGATGCTGCTTTGAAAGGGTTTCATGATTGTGGCACAGTGGTGACTTACACGTTGTTATCCATTGCCACGCTCACAATAGTCAGTACAGACAGTTTGACCACACAGGCCAGTGGCATGGTATGCCACATGAAAGTTTATGATGGTGCAGTATTTGAACTTGTCTGTTGTCCTGCATGCAGACCATTATAGCATTCACGTTCAAGACATCATGATGACTGGTGATGGCTACATGTTCAACATGTCAAGTTAGCAACTTGTACATCCCATTTGCACTGTCTTTTCCAGACTCCCTTGCATGTGATGAGACATGTACGTAATGACACATGACCGTCAGGAGCATTTTAGATCAGACTACAGGCAGATGTGTGCATTGTTGAACATGTGTTTATTGCTCTTTGAAATACATCTAACTGATGGTTCCATTGCCAGCATGGTTTTGGGAACCATGGTTCACTGGCAGACTGACAAGTGCCATGTTCACATTGGTGCAATGTTATTGAAAAGTGACATCAACGTAATGCAAAGGCTTGCTCTGGGATGTGTTGTGCTTGAAATCATGTGTCAAGTGTATGCAGATGACTGATGTGAATCTGTTTCTCATCCTTATTCACAGCATCATCTACGGCTACTGAAGGGGACAGTTCCACGGAACAAGAGGAAGCGGCTAGCCAGACTGGGTCCACATGTGAGGAGGAGGGACCCAGTGGCACGGAGAGTGAGGGGACCAACACTGAGGGCCAGTCCGAGACATCCACATCTGAAGCAGACCAATCAAGCTCCAGTGATGACTCCCTTGTGGTGGGGGGGTGTTACCAGTGTAGAGGCCACAACATCTGAGTCAGCCCCCGCCACCACCACCACCTCCACCATCACAGCTGCTCCCATTCCAAGTGTCCGTGGAACCTCCCGTGTTAGGGAGCATGTCTCCTTCAGCCCAGGCACCGCACCCCGTGCATCTGTCACCCCTGCTGCCATGAGTGTGGAGTCTGTGGATTTACTAAAACAGATACATGTGGGGCAGACATCCATGCTGAGTGTCCTCCATGCACACACCAGTCTTTTGAACCAATTGGTGTCATACATAGAGGGCATGTCATCAAACGTCTGCCCTAAAGCAGACAAGTCAGTCCATGGCCTCCTCACTGACGGCAGCAGTGTCCCTCCTACAGCAGTCCCTCACCCCTCCTACCTCTGCCCCATCCACAGGCCCCACTAACCTACCTGTCGGAAGCACACTCACACAGGCACATGCACACACCCCAACAGACACAACCAGCACACAACAAGCTAAAACAAAGCCCATTAAATCATGCTTGCACACTCAGGGGACTGACATCACACACACAGGGGATAGGGACAAAAAACACACACACCCATCCACAACCACTACGCATTCCTCACCTACCTCTCACTCCAAAAATCCGACCCTTGACTCTCCTGCAACCTCCCCTTCCCAGAGGCTCTTCCTTTGTGACCTTGGCCTCTTCCCCACTAAGACATCAGACACGACTCACAAGGGGAGGAGGAAATCACCCAGCACAGAGAGGAGAGCCTCCACTGTCCACACACCCTCCCCTAAGAGTAAGAAGGGTGAGGCCCCCACCCGTGCATCCCCCAGAAGCAAGAAAGCTGAAACCCCACCACCATCCCACACTGCCACCCCAAAACCCAAATCATCCCGAGCCCAGGCCACCCCTCCCAAAGTTCACACATTACGGACCATGCCAGTTTCATCCCCACACCATTACACCATCCCCAAGAAGATAAGGCCCTCCCCCCTGACCACAAGCACTTCACCTCCCACAACACCACACCTTCTGTCAGTTCCAGACACTGCAGTGGAGCCCCCACCCCCTCAAACAGACATGTCCACTGCAGTGGAGCCCCAACCCCCTCAAACAGACCTGGCCACTGCAGTGGAGCACCCACCCCCTCAAACAGACCTGTCCACTGCAGTGGAGCCCCAACCCCCTCAAACAGACCTGTCCACTGCAGTGGAGGTCCCGCCCCCTCAATCCGAACTGTCCACTGCAGTGGAACACGACACTCCAGTAGCCCCCATCCCTCCCATGACCCACACTGGTATACCCTAATCCTGTCCCTGCGGTGCCTGACATGCCCCTAAAGATGCCCCTCCAGGGGAGATGTCCCCTAGGTGTCGCAGTGCAGCCAAGCGAGGTAGTCCACACCATTGGGTTTACCCCCTTAAGGACTCAATTCAAATGAACTGGCCATTGGCCATATTGTTCTCCATGTTATGAAAATTCTTTATCAAAGGCTGAATAAAGCTTTACATTTTCTTTTGTAGATTAGCATTTTGTGTATCAAAATGTGTACATGAGTCACAATTTAAATAGCTGTTAACATCTTGTTTAGTGTAAATGAACTTTTAGCAATGTGAGACACTGCATGTGTGCCATGGTATATGTGTACTACTGCAGTATGTATCAGAGTCATCGTTGACAGCAATTTCTGGTTGTCATGATCGACAATGTTTTGGACATGGAGTGTGACCTGCTTTTGACAACATCCCTTCTTTGACTTACACATTTGCACATAGGTTGTGCTGACATTTGTGCACATTGTACAATTTCACATTGCTGCCAGTGTTTTCCCCCAGGAGCACAGATTGGCTGTACATGGCTGAGGGTATGTGACACACACAACAATGTTGGCCTCAACAGTGATGTTTGTTTTTGCACACAAACACTACTTTCTCACTACTTTGCTTGGGTTTTTCGGCACATATATGACACGATTGTTTGGACATGCTGGATGTGTGAGACATACATTAACCCTTTTGCTACTTCAGTGATGGGGGGGTTATCCACCATTTCCCCTGTGTGCTTGTAAATGATGGGAGATTGGACCCCACACTACCCTTCTTGTCACTACAGTTAGGGGAGGTATCCCCCATTTCACCTGTACGCTTGTAAATGATGGGGTATTGGACCCCACACTACCCTTTTTGTCACTACAGTTAGGGGGGGTATCCCCCATTTCACCTGTGCGCTTGTAAATGATGGGGGATTGGACCCAACACTACCCTTTTTGTCATTACAGTTAGGGGGGTATCCCCCATTTCACCTGTGTGCTTGTAAAGGATGGGGGATTGGACCCCACACTACCCTTTTTGTCACTACAGTTTGGGGGTTATCCCCCATTTCACCTGTGTGCTTGTAAATGATGGGGGATTGGACCCCACACTACCCTTTTTGTCACTGCAGCTATGGAGGGGGATCCCCCTTTACCCCTATTTCCTTGGGAATGATGGGGGAAGGAAGCACACACTCACCTTTTTGTCACTACAGTGATGGGGGGAGTGAACACAAGACTCAGCTTTTTGTCACATCAGATATGGGTTATTTGACCTATGTTTTCCTTGATGTGTCCACTTTTGCTGGCACTATACATTCTTAACACATTTTAGCCATGACAGCACTGGGGGAGTGTTCTGCATCCACCCCCTATGTGGTGGGCAATGCTGGTAGTGTTAGGCATACACCACCTATGGGGTAGGCAATGCTGGTTGTGTTAGGAATACACCCCCTATGGGGTATGCAATGCTGGTAGTGTTAGGCATACACCCCCTATGGGGTATGCAATGCTGGTAGTGTTAGGCATACACCCCGTTTGGGGGGGGCAATGCTGGTTGGGTTAGGCATACACCCCCTATGGCTTGGGCAATGCTGGTAGTGTTAGGCATATACCCCGTATGGGGGGCAATGCTGGTTGGGTTAGGCATACACCCCCTATGGGGTGGGCAATGCCGGTAGTGTTAGGCATACACCCCCTGTGGGGTATGCAATGCTGGTAGTGTTAGGCATACAACCCGTATGGGGGGCAATGCTGGTTGGGTTAGGCATACACCCCCTATGGGGTGGGCAATGCTGGTAGTGTTAGGCATACACCCCCATGGGGTATGCAATGCTGGTAGTGTTAGGCATACACCCCCTACAGGGTATGCAATGCTGGTAGTGTTAGGCATACACCCCGTATTGGGGTAGGCAATGCTGGTAGTGTTAGGCATACACCCCCTATGGGTTGGGTAATGCTGGTAGTGTTAGGCAAACACCCCATATGGGGGGGGGCAATGCTGGTAGTGTTAGGCATGCACCACATATGGGGGGGCAATGCTGGTAGTGTTAGGCTTCCTCCCACTATGGGGTATGCAATGCTGTTAGTGTTAGGCATACACCCCGTATTGGGGGGGGCAATGCTGGTTGGGTTAGGCATACACCCCCTATGAGGTGGGCAATGCTGGTAGTGTTAGGCTTCCTCCCACTATGGGGTGGGCAATGCTGGTAGTGTTAGGCATACATCCCCTATGGGGTAGGCAATGCTGGTAGTGTTAGGCATACACCCCCTATGGGTTGGGCAGTGCTGGTAGTGTTAGGCATCCACCCCCTATGTGGTGGGCAATGCTGGTAGTGTTAGGCATACACCACCTATGGGGTAGGCAATGCTGGTTGTGTTAGGAATACACCCCCTATGGGGTATGCAATGCTGGTAGTGTTAGGCATACACCCCCTATGGGGTATGCAATGCTGGTAGTGTTAGGCATACACCCCGTTTGGGGGGGGCAATGCTGGTTGGGTTAGGCATACACCCCCTATGGCTTGGGCAATGCTGGTAGTGTTAGGCATATACCCCGTATGGGGGGCAATGCTGGTTGGGTTAGGCATACACCCCCTATGGGGTGGGCAATGCTGGTAGTGTTAGGCATACACCCCCTATGGGGTATGCAATGCTGGTAGTGTTAGGCATACAACCCGTATGGGGGGCAATGCTGGTTGGGTTAGGCATACACCCCCTATGGGGTGGGCAATGCTGGTAGTGTTAGGCATACACCCCCCATGGGGTATGCAATGCTGGTAGTGTTAGGCATACACCCCCTACGGGGTATGCAATGCTGGTAGTGTTAGGCATACAACCCGTGGGGGGGCAATGCTGGTTGGGTTAGGCATACACCCCCTATGGGGTGGGCAATGCTGGTAGTGTTAGGCTTCCTCCCGCTATGGGGTAGGCAATGCTGGTAGTGTTAGGCATCCACCCCCTATGTGGTGGGCAATGCTGGTAGTGTTAGGCATACACCACCTATGGCGTAGGCAATGCTGGTTGTGTTAGGAATACACCCCCTATGGGGTATGCAATGCTGGTAGTGTTAGGCATACACCCCCTATGGGGTATGCAATGCTGGTAGTGTTAGGCATACACCCCGTTTGGGGGGGCAATGCTGGTTGGGTTAGGCATACACCCCGTATGGGGGGGCAATGCTGGTTGGGTTAGGCATACACCCCCTATGGGGTGGGCAATGCTGGTAGTGTTAGGCATATACCCCGTATGGGGGGGCAATGCTGGTTGGGTTAGGCATACACCCCCTATGGGGTGGGCAATGCTGGTAGTGTTAGGCATACACCCCTATGGGGTATGCAATGCTGGTAGTGTTAGGCATACAACCCGTATGGGGGGCAATGCTGGTTGGGTTAGGCATACACCCCCTATGGGGTGGGCAATGCTGGTAGTGTTAGGCATACACCCCCATGGGGTATGCAATGCTGGTAGTGTTAGGCATACACCCCTACGGGGTATGCAATGCTGGTAGTGTTAGGCATACAACCCAACGGGGGGCAATGCTGGTTGGGTTAGGCATACACCCCCTATGGGGTGGGCAATGCTGGTAGTGTTAGGCTTCCTCCCGCTATGGGGTAGGCAATGCTGGTAGTGTTAGGCATACACCCCCTATGGGTTGGGCAATGCTGGTAGTGTTAGGCAAACACCCCATATGGGGGGGCAATGCTGGTAGTGTTAGGCATGCACCACATATGGGGGGGCAATGCTGGTAGTGTTAGGCTTCCTCCCACTATGGGGTGGGCAATGCTGGTAGTGTTAGGCATACATCCCCTATGGGGTAGGCAATGCTGGTAGTGTTAGGCATACACCCCCTATGGGTTGGGCAGTGCTGGTAGTGTTAGGCATACACCCCCTATGGGTTGGGCAATGCTGGTTGGGTTAGGCATACACCCACTATGGGGTGGGCAATGCTGGTAGTGTTAGGCATAACTATGGGTGTGTTGCCTTTCGCGGGATCGTATTGTTTTTGTGTGTGGTAGGTGTCTGACTTACCGTCTGTGTCGGACGCGTCAGTTCCTGTTGTTGATTCGACCGTAAGCGTAGAGTATAGGGATGACATGCGCGATCGGATACATGGCTGCTTCGTCTCGTGCGTGGTGATCGTGTTGTGGTGCGAATCGAAGCTGATATACAGCTCTTCCGGATGCTGTGACGTGCTGGAGGTGGCGACCTGTTTGGCGCGTAGGAAGTTCGCATCGTACTTGGCCGGCGGAAACTGCTTTGGTAATTGCTCCGTGCGACTCCATTCAGCGTTAACGGATCCGGCTCGCACGGTAAATGGTGCAGGATTCGGAGCGTACGTGTCGATCGGAAATAGGAGATTTTTGTGCATCGTACTTCGTCGTTTGGATGGATCGGCTCCTGGAACGAGTCGGTCGGAAGGTAACGCTGCGGATGGCTCTAGGAGGGCCTTCCTAGCGAGATCGGAATGACCCCTTAATGTAGTGTAAAATGTAGTTTTAAAAAGTAATAAGGGGCTTATTTATGAGCCCTTGTGTAGCTTTTGCACAGCCGGTGCGTCACTTTTTGTGACGCACCAGCGACGTAAAAAATGCACCATGTTGCGTCATATTTACAAAGTGACGCATCTAGGTAGATGCGTCACTTTATAAACCCCTGCCCCACATTATACCTGCGCCAGGTATAATGTATGCAGGGTGGGCGTTCTGACGCAAGTAAGCCTCATAGAAGTGATGCAGTGAAATCTATGAGATTTCACTGCGCCACTTCTAGGACGCAAATGCGTCAATCACGTACGCCTGCCTCACAGCAGGCGTAAGACTGACGCAGGCACATTTGAAATAGGACTTGCCCATGTGAAATGACCCATTGCTGAAGTTGCGTCACTTTTGTGACACACACCAGCAATGCGTCATTTTTGCGCCTACAGATACGTCAGAAATACTGACGTATCTGTAACTCCTTGCGATATGATGCGTCATACTGTAAATATGACGCATCCAGCATGTCGCAAGGAGGGCGCAATGAAAAGTGACGCATCGCTGTTTTTACGCAGCGATGCGTCACTTTTCATAAATGAGGCCCTAAATATTTTAAAATTTTAATTTATAATATTTTATTTTTTTATTTTTAATGTTACAGGTGTATGTATATATGTGTTTATAATTTTTATATATTTCTAACATTTTATAATTTATTAAAATAATTATTTATTATTAAGTAAATATATATATATTACAATATATATATTTATGTTTAATTTATTTTTCGATTACATTTATTATTTATAATTGTTAACATTTTATAATAATTCTAAATATTTTTTTAAGTTATATGTATTATTTAATTTATTTTACATTATTTTTTATACATTTAAAAAAAATGATATTTTTAACTTCGATATTTTTAACAACTATGGGGCCGATTCACAGAACTAATCTGAGATAAAATCCTAAACTTACTACTTTTGGTATTCACAGAAGGCATTTAGTTGTAGCAAAGTTAGGACTCCTAACTTTACTACTACTAAACTGAGACAAAATCCTAACTTTACGACTTTCGGTATTCACAAAAGGCATTTAGTAGTAGTAAAGTTAGGAGTCCTCGCTCGCCCCCGCTCCTCTCTTCAAAGCTTTGTTGTAGTTGCTTTCACTTTCTTACAGCGCGCGCAGGGGCCATCTGTTTTTTTTTTTCCTGCTTCTGCTTGGGCCTCCTGTGGGTGCAGCTCTGCCCCCACCCCTGCATGCCTCATGCTTTCAGCCGGCACTTTTTTATTTATTGCCCGTATTCACATGCAGCGTGTAACTGAGTGTTAGCTGCCCTTATTCCATCCCATCTCCAAATGGTTTCCATCGGTTTCCATCACCCGCTACGCAGTGCACCGAGAAAAATGCATTTTGCAGTGACTGACACATTTTTCTATGCTTTAAAATAGCAGCCTCTAATTCACAGGGAAAGTTTAAAACGTTCCTCCAAAAATCACAGTGGCTTGATAGAAAAGCAGAAAGCAGAGGGCTTAGCGTTTGCGATCCGAATCTGACATGTGATAAATGGTGTGATTTTAGACGCATAAGGACATCAGTCTTGGCAGTGGAGGGCGGGCGATGTTGCACGTGGTCATGAAAAGTACAATGAATTGGGACTGTTCCAGTTTGGTAAAACTGTGGCGCCAAGCTTTACTAGGACACCACTCGGGAACAGCGTTGGAAGCGTCATTGAAGCATTTGCAATGCAACAGATCTCGCATTTACGCGAGTTTGAGCTATTTGCATTGAAAAGGACAATGCCTTTTATTTATGTTTTCGATTTTCAAACATAAATAAAACGCATTGTCATTTACAATGCCAATAGCTTATTTATCCTAGTGCTCGCTGAGCAAATCATGGCTTGGTGGCCTTTGACATTCCATGGTTCTGGATGAGGAGACGTCACTCTAAGTGCACAAGAGACACTACTAGCCATGTACATTCTATGCGCCTGGGCTCAATCAAAGATGATTTCTTCACTTGCGTAAGTAACTATGCATGGCCTTCAGCTTGAGTGTCGATTAGTGGTGATAAAGCAAACCTCAAACCCTCAGAGCATCAGAGGCTCTGTGATGAATTACTATATGTTATGTTGGGCTGCTTGAGAATCTTAAAGATTCCATTTTACAGCATTTAAAAGTAAACTAAATGCAGATAAGTACTACAGTGGCTTCCAGTATTTTGGTTGACACAAATTCCAGGCAGCGTGATAGATTGTTTTTCCCAACAATGTGATTAAGGCACTGGCAGACGTTACTTCTAGCGGTATTAACCTCAGTTTTCTGCTATAATACGCTCAATGTGAAAACATAATTGAAGCTTTAAATAATGAAATGGAGTCTGAGAATGTGAGTGACATTATATATAGAACTGAAACACTGCTCATGGGACGGGAAGAATGTGCAAATCTCGGACTACATCGTTTTTCAAATTACGCTGTGCTTGTTTCTCTATAACCTGATTGAACTTCAGTTAACTTCCATGACTCTCCTACATTTAGGGTGGTAGTTCCTTTTACTCAGGGCCACTGATCTATGCTATTTTTAGCCGTGGCTTTTTCCGCATAATTATGGATTTGTGGTATAATTCATCATCTGCAGATTTTAACCGAAAACGTAGTTTCTAAATCAAACGGATCAAAAATTATTAAAACTGGAGCAAGTTGTGTTGGTACGGAGTGGAATGCACCTTCACAATGGTTGACTAGTCATCTTTCTGTTGCTTAGTGCTGCATTTAGGTGTCAGGCTGGAACTAATGAGGTGAATGAACCCTTTGCGCAGATAGTGTTCACATGTGTAAAATGACAAAATAATAAGGTAATGCTATCACAAAATCGGCTGCATTGTGCCACATAATTTGACTTTTCTTTAAGGGTGGGCGGAATTTGCGTAGTCGCGTTACGCAAATCTCTGCGAAATTGCTAAAAATTTCCGCGAGCACGCGGAGATTCCGCGAAATCGCGGAATTGATGGTCCTGTCCGTTAGCGATGTGTTTTTGCGTGCTCGCGGGGAAATATATCGCTAACTTGCCCATGCGGTCGCTAACGGGCGCGGCCATCTTGTTTTCACTTGTCCCGCCCGCTCGCGATGGTATTTCCTGTTCCGGGTCGCGTATTGCATGCTCCCGCCTGCTCGCGATGCTTATTTCCAGTTCCGGGTCGCGTATTGCATGCTCCCGCCGGTTCGCGATAAGGGTTTCCTGTTCGGGAACGCGCATTACGTGTTCGCGACGCTTTTGCGTGCTCGGGGGAAATATCGCGCGAACTTGCCCATGCGGTCGCAATGGGCGCGGCCATCTTGTTTTTCAGTCTATTGCTATGGTTCTGGGCCTGCTTTTCAATCCTCCCTCTATCTTTTCAATCCTTTGTTTCTGTAAACTTTTTTGGGTCTTTTTTATTTATTATCTATCTCTCTATTTTCCTGATTCTATATTTTGAGTTTTCTTCTACTTTTTGTGTGTTTTTAACTACTTTTTCACACTTTTTCTATTACCTGCTTTTTCATTTCTTTTACTTACTTTTTGTAATTCCTACCTTTTCTTTTCCGTCCCCCGCCTACCCAGAACCATGGCAAAGGGCCACAGCCACAGGGCTCGAAGTCGGAGCCAGAGCCGCGACCGCCTTCCTTGCGGAAGGCGGTGCCAAAGAGGGGTGCAGGCACGGGCCTTATTTAATGAGTCGGAGGTGGCCGCTCTGGTTTTTTTGTTCAGCGCCACCTCCCCTTAACCCTGGCAGCAGGCGGCAGGCCTGGGTCCGGGTACGGGCTCCGGGAGCGTCGGCAGCGGTGGGGCAAGGTGCGTCGGGCAGTCTTTCGCTGCTCTGGTGTCCGGCGCACCAATAATCAGCTGACGCACCGGTGGTCCGATATTCTGGACCGGGAGCAGGACCTGCTGGACCTGCTAGGAGTGGAGGTCCCGGGGCTTGGTGAGTAGCTATTTAATATTACTACTTTGTGTTCTGCTCTGTGTTATATATTGCGAATATATATTTTTTTCCGACCAGCAAGAATGCTGCTGCTTACATTGCAGGTAAATTACGTTTACAAATCTGTGATTGTTATGACACAGGCGCTCGGCGCTACTAATCTTACTTGTTTGCAATTTTGCGCTCGCTTGGCCTGATGATTATGTAAGAGTTTACTTTAGAGAACTTAAGTGATGTAATGCTAGAGAGAGTAGTCCTTCCTTTCTCCTCCTGCCACTAAGAAGGGATAGTGGTGGATTGATAGGTTTAGTTACTTATTAGTTGGTAATTTGTAAGTGGTGTGCGTGACGCATCCTCTGTCATGTCACGTGCTGCTGAGTGCTGCTTACCCCAGTCCTTCGCAGAACCTTTTGTAGTTTGTTTTCTGAGTGTTAATAGGCTTATATCATCACTAGCAGAACATCAGCAGCAACCAGCCAACAATTTGGTGTATGCAAAAATGTATGCATGTGTCCTCCATCTATGCATTTTTGAGGACTAAAATAAATGGAAATGCAGACTTACTGAACAATTGGCCCGTCTGGATTGGAATAGGTGGGCTAGGTCAGGTGGTAGTTTGGCTTGCTAGACGGTCCGTGAATCTCGCAATACTACCAGTCGATCAGATAGGTCAATTTTATTGCAATTGTTGTTACCAAAAAGTTTTTGGTGCGTATTTTAAAATATTGTATTTATTTCACACCAAACTTTAATTTTTGTCTCTTTCTTTATGAAATCTTACATGATCAGCAGCACCCAGGGGCAAGAAGACGGGGTCGCAGGCGGTGGGCCACGAACATCAACAAGATGCCTCCCAGGCACAGGACCGCTCCTCTATCGAGGGCTCTGCTGCTGGCCCCAGTAAGTCCTCCAGTGGTTAATATTATTAATTAGATTTCCCAAACTTTTCCTGCACCTTATTTTTCCGAACTATTATTTAGGTATCCTCCTAATTCGAATTTTGACAAAATCTTCTTTGCTCTATACTATCTGTTTCTAAATTCTTGTTATCCCTGCCTCTAACTGCATCTGCTATGACTCTCTGTACTACTACTATTAGTCTGTCTGTAGCTAAGCTTGCCCAGTTTCCCACTCTTTATTTAAAATATTTTAAATAAAACTCATATTCACCAATAGCTATAGCCATTGAGTCCAGTCCTTTGGGTTGTCCTCTTCTACTACTTCTAGTCTTCTTATTCTTGAAGCTTTTCGACAATTCCCACCAAGAAAATGCCCAATCACATTTTAGATAGGATAGGACATACTACTACTGTTGTAGGGATTCTGCACATACAGAACTTTGCACAAGAAAATAGGACGTTGGTGATGGGAGGTTGGACCTTCCTCACACCTCAATCACAAGCCACCACAATCCCCTGACCAACTAGTTATAGTGTCTCATTACTCGAAACGCCCCCACCCCCAAAATACCCAATGAGTAGACAACCCAGACAACATAACACTCCCAACCTCTGTCGCGGAAGCAATGCACACCCTTTTGCTCACTCTCTCGTGTAAGTCCACACCAAATACCACCGAGTCTATGTAAGTTCAAAAGGTTTATTTTTATTTCCAACTGACAAGCTCTGTACGTTGTTTAATGCAGCAGCAACCGCAAAATGCATAAGATTAAAACAATAAACATTGTTACACTTAGTTAGACTTACAAGTTACTTACAACTACAAGTCCATAGAAGCCAAAAGGCGAGATCATGATAACTGAACAGTGGTGGAAGAACCACCCTCCCCTTGGTAGGAATCTAGTTTATATAAAATTATAAATGGAGATGTGAGAATTCTGGGGAGCCCTCACCTTAGAAGAACCTAGTACTGGTTACATCATAAGGTCTGCAAAGCTCTGGTTCTTCGTATAAGGGAATCTTCCGTCTGTAATGAGAAAAATGGTGCGCGTTAGTATAGTGCAAGCATTTCTCAGTCGTGCCAAAAAGTGCAGTTTTTTTATGGATAAGCAATATGGACTAACACCAGAACTCCATAACAAAGTCGGTTGTTTTTCGACCTTGTACACAGCGCTCAGACAGTAGCAGTATGAGCTCATGTGGGCTCAAAGGCGTCTTTCACAACAAGCTGCGAGGTAACTTGCGCAAAAATAAAAGACAGAGCTAAAATGGTTGCATGGCTCGATGTAACTTAGCAAAGACTAGAATGACCCTAGGGACCATATAACACTACCAGTGTCTACTCTACTACCTGATTTATACTAGTGATGTATGTTGTATATGTATTATGTATGTATTAAAACTTTTTTTTCATTCTTGCTAGTCAAAAATAGGGGGAGGTGTATATGGCATCTGAAAAATGTGTAATGTTTTTTCTAGGCGTACTACCGACCACCAGTACCGGGGCCAGCGGCGAAGGTGACGCGGCCGCTGAGGGTGCAGGCGATGCGGCAGTTGGAGGAGCTGCAGGGGTGAGCCAGCAGCAGTGGCGGGCGGTGGTAAGTTATATTCCTAATCCTTACTTATTGACATTACACTCGCTGCAAGGGTGTAATGTGTACTGTACTGTTGAGACATAAGTAAGAAGTTGTTGTGAACGGTTGAAGAAGACACCCTTTACTTAGCATTAGCAATAGCATTAGCGACGGGAGTGTACTCAGAGTAACCAATGGCCTCTTCTATCGGACTTCAACTCAGCTGTGAAATTTTTATGGAGAAGACAAAGTCTGATCAGATGACCTTGATGGATGGGTTGAACGAAAAGGGAAAGAAGGGTGGAAGGAGGAAGGACGGGCGAGATTTTATATTTATGACTGGCAGAGAAGGATACGTGGGATGCATGCATAGGTGTGTGATATGAATCAGATGCATGGGTGGTGGAATGCCTGAAACTACCACAAATGTTCGAGGCCGAGGTAGTGGGAGGATAGATACATACCACAAATGTTACGTACTGTGCTTGCTAGTGCTACTGTGCCACTATGTGTAGAATGAATTTGTCTGACTGCTTTGCTAAGAGTATATTTTACAATAGTCTTGTTTTTTCTTCTTGATATAGCGAGTGCGACTCCTTCCAAAGGGAAAGTGGACAGGAAGGAGTTGGCGGCCAAGGCCCGGCGCCGGAAGCTGGAGGCCATACAGGCCGAATACCAGCGGCTGGTTCTTCTGGAGGAGGAGGAGGAGGCGGCGGCGGCAGCAGCTGCAGCCTTCTCCAATGCCCCGGGCCCCAGACACCCCCCTAAAGTGTTACGGCGCCACCGCCTGTCAGCCGCCCGCCGCCACACAGCAAGAAGCACTGCTGCCCCCCCCCTGTGGATGCAACTGCCGCGCGCTGAAGCACCGCGTGGCCCGCCTAGAGGAGCGCATCCGTGTCCTGGAGAGGCGAGCCCGCTGAGACCGCGTTTATTTATTGCCCCATTTTTATAGCTTCTTTTGGTGGGTGGGAATCGGGCGTTGGGTTTTGGACTTTTGGACATTTGTTGGACTTTTTCGTTCCGGGACATGAACATTGGTTGGGGTTAGGGAGAGGGGTGGGTCAGGTGTTGTGGGATTATTTTTACATAGTTTATTTTTGTTAGGGTATTAAATTACCTATTTAGACTTTATACGATGTGGTTAATGTTTTGTGGGTGGGGTTACTGTTTTACGTCACACGGTTTCCTTGCTGGTGCAGTGCCACAGCCAGTGTTTGATTTAAATAATTGGCTGAGTTACTAAGACACAGACAGATGCGGTACCCCTCACTGAGGGACTTGTCCTACTAGTACTGTCAGTCTCTCCTCCTAATCTATGCATTCTGCAACTGGACTCAAAGGGGTGTGTGAAATAGAATTAGTGAAAAAAATTCTGTTATTAATTATGCCTCCCCCAAACTTCTTCTCTTACCTGTGCTTGATGTTTAACTTGGGCACGGCGATGGCTGCATGGTGATGATGGTTTTCTTTCCCAACATGCCATGGTTGTGATGGTAGTAGTAGTAGACCCTGGCAGTTTCACTTGCAAATAAAAGAAAATGAGACAGTCAGTCGCCTGAGAGAGACTGTGGGAGGAGTAGTAGAACGAAGTACAGTTCGGAACTTACTGTCAAACAATAATATGCCAAAATACAAGGAAACATAATGGTTGCGGGGATAGCCTAGTACATAGAGTTACAAACTATAGCTGTGTCGAGTCACTCGACTAGGCCTACAGTACACCGTGACTTGACACAAGCGTAACCGTTAGTGCTGTTTCGGAGGATGACAACAAATCCAATCTATGCCGGCAATTAATGTTGATGGATTAGGTTCCTTTGGTTAAAAAAAAAATAATAATAATAATGGCAAATATACTGCTCATAGGAGGGTGGGCAAGCAGAAGATCCGCGCCCTGCCTTGAAAATGCATTTATGTTGCTTTAGCCACATCCGCCCCAGCAAGCGTGTGATAAATTATTGGTGTACATTTAATTTAGTCACACCTCAATAAGTCACACAGCCCGGGGGAAGAGGGTTAGGGTTTGATGAATGGTTGGGAAGGGGGTTTTTGGGAAAGGTTTGACAAAGAAAAACAGTACGCATGGACAACAACAAAACACAATCTTGGCAGACAACCATATCCATAAATCAGTTAAGGGAGAAAAAGGAAATGCATGCATGATGATGATAACTTGATGGTTAATGATAGTACTTACTAACTACTACTACTAGACAATTAGACAGTACAGGGCAGCAGTATATTATGCAATTTGCCTTGCCTGTCTGCCCTCAGAGAGACCCGAATTACATTCAGTTTCTGTTGTGTTGTACCGGCCCGGGCTTAAAGATAGCAAAGAAAAGCCAAAAATTGCTGTAGGGATGAATTGAATTATAAGCAGAGAGCAAACATAACAACAACAACACACAGTAGTAATGATTGAAGACCAAAAATGAATCAAATTTAAAAGATGATGAAAGTTGATACTGTTACTGTATGTTATCCTGGTTAAAATGTGGAGTTGCATCTCGGCATTCGTCTTGGTCCTCCCTTCCATGGACGCTCCGGCCATCAATCTTGGGTGACGCCACTGCCTGCCTGATGTAGATTCATTGGTAAGGTAAGTGAGAGTAGTTTTTCCCAGTGTAGCACAGGGTAAGGGCCGGCCTGTAATTGCAGATGGGAAAACAAAAGGGATATTGAAAAATCAAGTAGAAAAAGATGCCTAAATTACGGTGGAGTGCAACAAGAACAATTTCAGAGGCGGCATGGATTTGGATACATCATGTCTACTCTAGTCTGTTTCCAGCATTAACCTCCAACAACAACAGGACAGAGCAGGCCCACGGCACCCGTGACACATCCTCCATTTAGCGTACATTTTTTGACAGAGGCAGACAAAGCAGATATAGAGCAACATAGCATTTTACAAATTAAGTGACTAAATCAATGCCCCGCTGTCAGTCATACCACCACACTAGACTCCACCACTACACAGACATGTAGGTCTGCAGTGGTTGTTGTTGACTTGATTACCTTTTAATGCACTCATGAAAAGCACTGAGTTATTCCATCAATCATCTCTGATCGTACTGAGTGACTGCGAAGAGATAATGTCACTGTGGTCATCATCATGGTGTGTTGTCCAACTCAGTGTGCAGTAGTGTACAGATTGAGTCCCCTTTCCATATTCAAAATGCAATGGATCGGCCTGCAGTAGAATTAGAAAATAGGTATTGAAAAACAAGAATGGAAACAAACATTGCATTGAGTTACTTTTAGTGTGTAGATTAGATAATAGTACACAATGAATTACCTTCATGCACTACAAACAACAACAACACAAATCACTCAGTCAGCGTCCAATGCATGTCATCATTCATTACCTGTTCCTTCTCATCTTCAGTTAATGGGCAGTCTGTATCGGCTCGGAAATGAGGATAGCTATAGTAGTCATCATCATGTTCCACTTCTTTTGGAGAGACTCAACGAGGCAAGATTTTAGTTTTTCTTCGATTATGCTACAACCAATTATCATCTGGCTTGAGGGCAATAGATTTAGGTCGATTCAGGAGGAGCAGGACTCGGAGGAGTGGACTGAAATGCAGAGAGCTGAAACTCATATAAGGCAATAAAATACGAAGACGGTGGTGATGGATTTGTTGTGATTTGAAGTTTCGAAACAGAAAGACAGACACACAAATAGAAGTAAATAAGGGAGAACCACAGTAAGAAGTGGAAGCCTAGTTGTCAGGGAAGTATAGCTCGTCCTCAAACTCTGGAGGTTCAACCAGAAGTAGGTAATCAGCATCCAACACGCTACTTCCGTCACCTGAGCTGCTGTCCTCATCTTCCGGAGTTGATTCATGTATTGTGTAATTCGGTGGTATAAATTGCTGATTCATTTTGATCATGGTTAACCTCTCAACATTTTGGGGTGAGAGACTGGTCCTTTTCACTGTTACAATGGAACCAGCAGCACTGAAAACACGTTCAGAAGAGACAATTGCGACAGGGCAAGCCAGATAGTTTATCGCCAGCCTGCTGAGCACTGGCCATTGGCCCCTTTTGCCATACCAATACCGCAATGGGTTTTGATCAATGTAGACCTCTGTTGGGTCATCCAGGTAGGCCTGGACCATTCGGTCAATGTTCAGGGGTGCTAAACTTAGTGCGGCCTCTTTTGTCTTTGCATCAGCACTGGACCTAGCAAGTCCTTGCTGTAAATACCAATCCTGTGCCGTTTGTACTGGGGCTGATGAGCCGGTTATTGCTGTTGTCGATAGTGTTGGTGACAGCTGTGAACCAAAGGCTCTGAAGTTGAACTTGACGCCGGATGCTCTGCTGCAGTACTTGACGTGGGTTTGAGGCCTTTAATTACCAGCCGTTCATTTTCCAATGTACTGGCTGCCTCAGCTATCCAAGTTTTGTACCGGGCAACATCCACTTCTGAAAAAGGGAGTAATGTCTTACTGTGCAGTGCCGATTTGAACCGTGGATCCAGAATTGTGGCACAAATGTAATGTTGTTGTGACACAATCTTATTTTGCACCCTTGCATTTTCACTTAAGCGACATGATAAGCTCTCCACCAACTCATATGCTTCTTTTTTCCCTCCACACCTTTGTACCCTTCACACACCCGCATCAGCTGTTGCTCTAGCATGTGCAACAATGGGATAGCTTGGCCCATAGTACAGTCCTCCTTGCTGACTTCACGTGTGAAGACCTCGAAAGGAAGAAGCATCTCTGTAAGAGATTTAACTAGGCACCATTGGTCCATCTGAAGGGTCATGCCTTTCACAGTAGCATCCGCCCTTTGCATGACATATTCATTGATTGGTCTGTACTGCTCAAACAGACGGTCAAGCATGTAATACGTTGAGTTCCAACGTGTTGCCACCTCCTGGATGAGTGCTTTGACTGTCATTCTATAGTCACGTTGAATGATCCTCAGCTGCTTCCGGGCTTTAAAAGAATGGCTGAAATGCGTGCATATTCTGCGGCAGGTGGTCAGTAAGTTGCTGACTATGGGTTCTTTTTTCAGAAAGTCTTGAACTATAATGTTAATGCAGTGCGCCAAACACGGGACCCTGAAATACTCACCAAGCGTCATGGCCTTAAGTATATTACTGCCATTATCCGTGGCAACAAAACCAATGTCAAGCCCTCTGGGGCGCAGCCATTCAAAGACCTTGCTGTTAAACTCTTCCAAAATGTTTTCAGCAGTATGAGATTTCTCCATGGCGAACATGGCTACAGTTGCATGTTTCCGAGAAGCATTAAAAATTGCAGCTGTGTCAACAGCACCTACTTCAGATAGCTTGTCTCTAACCCCCACAAAAGAGACCCAGTGTGCAGTGATGCACATGTAATCAGTGGCTTGGCAACTGGTCCACATGTCTGTTGTCAGGTGGATTTTGTGAACAGCACTCTGCTGCAAAGCTTGTCCAACCAATTCCAGCACATCGTGATGTAGTGCTGGAACAGCAACTCGGGCGAAATAGGATCGGCTGGGAACCTTCCATTTAGGGCAGATGGCTGACACAAATTCAAGGAAACCCACCCCTTCCACAAATGAAAAAGGGAGAAGGTCCAGCGCTAACATTTTTGCCAGCTTCGCATTGTACAACCGTGCCGTTGGGTGGTTGCGTTGGTACTGCCCCTCCGACCTAAGCATGCTGTCAATGGTAGGCTGGAATATTTTCCTTTGTGGTGCACCTTTCTTCTTGAACCCAGCTAGGCTCAACGACGCTGCACTTTTGCTCATTGCAGTGCCCGGTTGCCTTTGTGTCTCATGTTGACTCTTACTACGGTGCCACTCAGATGTTGCTGAGGATGTGTGCGTTACCAGTACACTGCTGGGGGTAGGGCTAGAAATGTCTCCCTCTTGTTGACCTTCCACCGCGATCATATCTTCCCCTAATTCTTCATCCCCAACAACAGCAATGGGTCCAGTTTTCCTTTTTTCTAAGTGAAGTAGGTGAGCCTCCCACTTGATAGTGTGGTGTTTTTTTAGATGACTTGTTTGTCCTCCGGTACCATAGTTTGTACCAAGCTTACCCCGCTTAACAGGCTGCCGACAAATTGAGCATATAGCAATGTTCTCCTCCTTACTGCTAACCGAAAAGAAGTCCCAAACTGGGGAGGAGAACTTTCTGCCGCTGCTGAAGGTGCCACTTTCAATACCAGATGAAATGGAGGGTGTGCATGGAATTTGACTCTGTGCACTTACATTACCACCACCTACTGAGGTGGTGGTTGAGCTGGATGTAGGTCCCTGCCGGACCTTTGCAAAGGCAAATATGGAAGCTGGAGGTCGTGTTGGCGTTACCTGTGTTGGTGGTATCCGTGCTACATCCCTCGCAGCGATTTGGGATAGTCTAATAATGTTGGTCTCCATCTCCGCAGGCCCAGGAGTGATGTTCGTGATGACTGGCTCTTCATCATCATCATCATCATTAACCCCCTCGTCTACATCTACCTCCATAACTGTAAGGCTTTCTGGAACCTTCCTTTTCACTAGCCTTGTCTTGTGGCGTGCATCACTCTCAGGCTGAGCTGGTGGCTTCCAAGTGGCATCTAGATCATCAGAAGCGGGGCTTGAAGAAGAAGTTGATGGACTAACCCTCCTTTTCCTTGCTGGGGGTATGGAAGACAATGGATCTTCTGGAACAGTGGCTTGCTCCTCTTCGTCTGCAAAAAGCTCGATTTCCTGAACTGCCCCTACTTCAGGTGGAACAACTACTATTGTGGGCTGTGGTTCCGGCTGTGGTTCCGGCTGCGGCTGTGGTTGCACTGTGGTTGCGGTTCCGGCTGCGGCTCTGGCTGCGGCTGGGGTTGCGGCTGGGGTTGCCCACTTATCTGCTGAGTTTCCGCCTGCGTGTGCGTAGATTGGGTACTACTTTGCGATAATGACATTTCAACATCACTGGTCGTTAGTAGACTGGCTACCTCTGCCACAGTCATGGGCTTAGGCCTAGGTTGCTGGGGTGGGCCCACTGATGCAGAGGTGCTGCTCCCAGCTTGGTCCCCGCTGGACACCGCTGCTGCAGGCGTAAGTTTTTTTACCAAAAAACACATCGGCCGGCACACCAGTCTTGGCAAGTGCCACTTCCTTCTTCTGTCCCTTCTTCTCACTGGCAACTTTCTTGGTACTGGAGGACCTGGTACCTTTCTTTGGGGCCATCTTCTTCAGATGTCAGCAGGACGCAGGTGCACAAGTTGCAGAGATGTCTGTGGTCACACGTGGACGTGACGCGCAGCAGGACTTCTGCCTGGCAGTACAACGGGTGATGATGACACCTCCTCCTCTGTCTTTTTGTGCACCTAAAAGCAAAGAAGCCAGGAGAAGAACATCAGTGAAATGTTGCATTTGTTGTTGTGGTTCAATTACTAGCAGTACAAACAAACAAATAAAAGATATAAATTAGTGTAGCCATTTGTGAGACTGTCAACAAGGGCTTTCATGGTATACTGTGTACACTGTCAGGAAGGATAGGAAAGAAGAGGAACAACAACCAAAATACAAATGTAATAGAAGTGGACCCTGTTTGGCATTAAATTATTTGCTCAGTCATCACATCATTCAGGGAGCTGCAGCTGGCAAAGGGGATGGATGCAAGCAGTAAGCCAAAAGGAAAACCATGCAGGCCTAAATGGCAAAAGCAGCACACTTAGTTAACTCCCACCAGAAATGGCCACCAGCCACATGGACACTCACAAATCACAAGCAACAAGCATGAGGCCTGGAAAACAATGTACTGAAAACAGGCCTACGATATCCAGTCAAAGGCTGCATGGTAAACCACACTGCTTTGCCTGTAATGCAATAAAATGCAAAAACGAAAATACACAGGGCTAAACAAGGCCTGCAACACACCACACACAACTAAGGCATGTATTTAACACACCCCAAAAAACTGAAATACACCCAAAAATCCACATTTTGCAATTCAATCCAATGCCATCCATGTACCCTAAATGATGTTTAAATTGAACAGAACACACAGAAACAGTTGTTTCATGCACCCCTGACTACCTCTGGGCCCACTGGATGAAAGGCCTGTTGGCAGACTAGGCTACAAGCTTGCAGGCCTATGGATAAAGCACACTACCGGCCTTCAAAATGGCCGCCAGACTCATGGCCAGGCACACAACAACAAGAAACTGAAGACAGACAATGCAGGCATATGGCAAAAAGCACACTTCAAAATGGCCGCCAGCCTCATGGCCAGGCCCACAACAACAAGAAACTAAAGACAGACAATGCCGGCCTATGCCAAAAAGCACACTGCCTGGCTTCAAAATGTCCGCCAGCCTCATGGCCAGGCCCACAACAACAAGAAACTAAAGACAGACAATGCAGGCCTATGGCAAAAAGCACACTGCCTGGCTTCAACATGGCCACCAGCCTCATGGCCAGGCCCACAACAACAAGAAACTGAAGACAGACAATGCAGGCCTATGGCAAAAAGCACACTGCCTGGCTTCAAAATGGCCACCAGCCTCATGGCCAGGCCCACAACAACAAGAAACTAAAGACAGACAATGCAGGCCTATGGCAAAAAGCACACTGCCTGGCTTCAAAATGGCCACCAGCCTCATGGCCAGGCCCACAACAACAAGAAACTGAAGACAGAAAATGCAGGCCTATGGCAAAAAGCACACTGCCTGGCTTCAAAATGGCCACCAGCCTCATGGCCATGCCCACAACAACAAGAAACTGAAGACAGACAATGCAGGCCTATGGCAAAAAGCACACTGCCTGGCTTCAAAATGGCCACCAGCCTCATGGCCAGGCCCACAACAACAAGAAACTGAAGACAGACAATGCAGGCCTATGGCAAAAAGCACACTGCCTGGCTTCAAAATGGCCACCAGCCTCATGGCCAGGCCCACAACAACAAGAAACTAAAGACAGACAATGCAGGCCTATGGCAAAAAGCACACTGCCTGGCTTCAAAATGGCCGCCAGCCTCATGGCCAGGCCCACAACAACAAGAAACTAAAGACAGAAAATGCATGCCTATGGCAAAAAGCACACTGCCTGGCTTCAAAATGGCCACCAGCCTCATGGCCAGGCCCACAACAACAAGAAACTGAAGACAGACAATGCAGGCCTATGGCAAAAGCACACTGCCTGGCTTCAAAATGGCCACCAGCCTCATGGCCAGGCCCACAACAACAAGAAACTAAAGACAGACAATGCAGGCCTATGGCAAAAAGCACACTGCCTGGCTTCAAAATGGCCGCCAGCCTCATGGCCAGGCCCACAACAACAAGAAACTAAAGACAGAAAATGCATGCCTATGGCAAAAAGCACACTGCCTGGCTTCAAAATGGCCACCAGCCTCATGGCCAGGCCCACAACAACAAGAAACTGAAGACAGACAATGCAAGCCTATGGCAAAAAGCACACTGCCTGGCTTCAAAATGGCCACCAGCCTCATGGCCAGGCCCACAACAACAAGAAACTGAAGACAGACAATGCAGGCCTATGGCAAAAAGCACACTGCCTGGCTTCAAAATGGCCACCAGCCTCATGGCCAGGCCCACAACAACAAGAAACTAAAGACAGACAAAGCAGGCCTATGGCAAAAGCACACTGCCTGGCTTCAAAATGGCCGCCAGCCTCATGTGCAGGCCCACAACAACAAGAAACTAAAGACAGACAATGGAGGCATATGGCAAAAAGCACACTGCCTGGCTTCAAAATGGCCGCCAGCCTCATGGCCAGGCCCACAACAAGAAACTAAAGACAGACAATGCAGGCCTATGGCAAAAAGCACACTGCCTGGCTTCAAAATGGCCACCAGCCTCATGGCCAGGCCCACAACAACAAGAAACTGAAGACAGACAATGCAGGCCTATGGCAAAAAGCACACTGCCTGGCTTCAAAATGGCCACCAGCCTCATGGCCAGGCCCACAACAACAAGAAACTAAAGACAGACAATGCAGGCCTATGGCAAAAAGCACACTGCCTGGCTTCAAAATGGCCGCCAGCCTCATGGCCAGGCCCACAACAACAAGAAACTAAAGACAGAAAATGCATGCCTATGGCAAAAAGCACACTGCCTGGCTTCAAAATGGCCACCAGCCTCATGGCCAGGCCCACAACAACAAGAAACTGAAGACAGACAATGCAAGCCTATGGCAAAAAGCACACTGCCTGGCTTCAAAATGGCCACCAGCCTCATGGCCAGGCCCACAACAACAAGAAACTGAAGACAGACAATGCAGGCCTATGGCAAAAAGCACACTGCCTGGCTTCAAAATGGCCACCAGCCTCATGGCCAGGCCCACAACAACAAGAAACTAAAGACAGACAAAGCAGGCCTATGGCAAAAAGCACACTGCCTGGCTTCAAAATGGCCGCCAGCCTCATGTGCAGGCCCACAACAACAAGAAACTAAAGACAGACAATGGAGGCATATGGCAAAAAGCACACTGCCTGGCTTCAAAATGGCCACCAGCCTCATGGCCAGGCCCACAACAACAAGAAACTGAAGACAGACAATGCAGGCCTATGGCAAAAAGCACACTGCCTGGCTTCAAAATGGCCACCAGCCTCATGGCCAGGCCCACAACAACAAGAAACTAAAGACAGACAATGCAGGCCTATGGCAAAAAGCACACTGCCTGGCTTCAAAATGGCCGCCAGCCTCATGGCCAGGCCCACAACAAGAAGCCTAGGCCACAAAGGGAAACACATGCAGGCCTTAGTATATGGCTAAAGCAGCACACTTGTAACTCCCACCAGAAATGGCTACCAGGCACATGGACACTCACAAATCACAAGCAACAAGCAGGAGGCCTGGAAAACAATGTACTGAAAACAGGCCTATAATAGCCAGGCAAAGGCTGCATGGTAAACCACCCTGCTTTTGCTTTGCCTGTAATGCAATAAAATGCAAAAACGAAAATACACAGGGCTAAACAAGGCCTGCAGCACACCACACACAACTAAGGCATGTATTTAACACACAGCCCAAAAAACTGAAATACACCCCAAAAAAACACATTTTCCAATTCAATCCAATGCCATCCATGCCCCCTAAATGATGTTTGAAATTAATAAATACATCACACAGCAATCCATGACCCATGACTAGCTCTGGACCTACTGGCTACCCACAACGATTTATTTTTTTAAATGATGAAAAGTACCAAAAATGAAGTTGCAGCAACTGCAATGCCCCAATCAAACAACACCAACTTACTTGTAAAATCTCAAATTCCAAAATCCTCAAATCCAATGATAATGATGCAGCAGACACAAAGAGTGATCCTTCCAGCTCAAATCCAAGTGAAAAATGAACAGGAGATGGACAAAGCACTGGGAGGAGCCTGCTGGACAGGAACAGGAAGTAGGAGACTCTGTGGCACTTCCTCCCTCTCCCCCCAAAAATGTGACCAAAAAGGACAGCCAAATATCAATCTGAGGTTTATTTTCCAGCCAAATCATCAATTTATAGAAGGTTTGATGCTGCTTGCGATGTTATTGTTCTCCAGATTGAAAATTTTGCGTGTTCGGGATCGCGAGCTGTACAAAAATATCGCCGGATGTCCGATGGCGCGCCCGAATGACGTGTTCGCGGTCGCAATCTCTCTCGCGGTGCACGATGGCGCGGCGAATGACGTGTTCGCGATCGCACACTCTCGCGTTGTCCGATGGCGCGGCGAATGACGTGTTCGCGATCGCAAACTCTCGCGGGATAACGCGGCCGGCTACCGAAATCTCGTGGCGCACGCGAACGGAAAGGAAAACCCGTCGGCGAACGCAGGAATCCCGGTAAGTCGCTATCGCGCACGCTAGAACGCATTTTTAAAGCGCGACAAGAAAATAATTCCGCTACGCCGCGGATCGCGGAATTGTTGGCAATTCCGCGTTCTCCGCGGAACGCGAAATTGCCTAAATTCCGCAAATTCCGCGAGCGGAGCGGAATTGGATGCCCAGGGTTACTTTTCTTGCCGCACAATTTAGTAAACGATGTTGCATAATTTGGCAGTAGCGGCTCGTATAGGGCGTGCTGCGGGGCGGTTGGGGGGTAGCAAACACGGACATAGGACGGAACGGAGGAAAGTAATTTGATCCTCCCCTGCCACCTAATTCTGTGGCCCTGCCTTTTCCGACTTCAAGTACTTTGGTTTCCCCGGCAGACTCATGAAAGCGCAAAGCCTCAAATACTGAATAAAAAGAAGTGCGTAGTTGCCAAGCGGGCTCTTCCCGCCATGGATCCACCTATCTCAGGCACTTGCCTTTAGCCACCTCTGATTTTGGGCACCTAGCTGTCCTAGAGAAGAACCTGTTTGCATTCATCCTTAAATTAATACCCAAGCAGTGGTAATTTTATTTACTGCGGTTCAGAAGGTGAAAGCCACCGTGTAGAACTCTGCCTCTTTATAACTCATTTGGACGGAAATGAATACTTTCTGTGCTGCGGTAAGTTGTGCTGCCGTACACTTCAATGTACTTGTTGTTATTGTGCCTGGTACTTCGAACGGTTAACTTGTTTGCTTGGAAACATTGTGCAACTGTTGCACTGAAGCCAAAAGGCCACCGTCAATCTGGTCAGACAGTTGCCATGCAACAGGGGCAGCCTTTTTTTCCGAAGCACTGTGCATTGCTAAAAAAACACCACACTATCAAGTGGGAGGCTCACCTACTTCACTTAGAAAAAAGGAAAACTGGACCCATTGCTGTTGTTGGGGATGAAGAATTAGGGGAAGATATGATCGACTGATTATAATAATTTATAACTAACTCCCGGCTGCTTTGTGACTGATGGCGTCCCCCACGCTTCGTGTTTCGAAACAGTGCAATAAAAGTTTCTGCGTGGTGTTTAACTTGTTATCAAATATTCCGTCTAAAGCGCTTTCATTATTGTGGATTTTCACTCTGAGGAGTTGCCAAGTTGTTTTGAAATGAAAAGTAACAATGATAATAAATTGAACTTTTTTTTTTTTTGCAAAGCTTTTCAACTTTGTGGCATGAAATAGCAAATTGTACTATTACCCACCTCGACATATCCGCCTTGTCGGCTTCAGGATAAGAAAGGTGGAGTTGGTAATACTAGCAGTAGGACTTCTTCGAATATTATTGTACACATGGCAGCAAAGAACAGGTCTCGCCTTTGGGGCCTTATAAGTATTTATTTATGCAGCACAATATCCTTGTTTTTATTATGCAGGCAGCAACCTGACCTGACTTTGGATGAGTGGCAAAAATCCCCCTGCATGCGGGTTTAGTTAGTTATTGCAGCTACCTGCAGGGAGTTGCCTCGGGGGCCCCTGGAGCCACCCACTCCCTTTCAAGGGATGTCCTCGGGTGAGTGAAGGGCACACTTATTGAGCACCACCTCAATGTAAAACCATTGCGGATGTATCTGTAAATCAGAGGCCGGGGAAAAAGGCAATAGATTTTGACATTTGCACAGGGTCATGTCCTATGTAAATGAGGTCATTGTCCCCTGAGATTGCGCCAAAGCACATTTGGTGCTGGCGGTATCAGTGTTACAGAAAGGGCTGCGCAAGCATCTGCAGCCCCTTCTTCTAATACCAAAGTGCCCCAGGGGTTCAAAGGCTGGCGCACATGGAAAGTGGCGGGCAGTAATTAGAGCATGGGGGTTGGGAAGGCAACACACGCACACATGCACACTCACTCGCACACATGCACACTCACTCGCACCCATGCATTCACAGGCACACACACATCCATTCACATCACACACTCAAATACACACATACATTTATACATACACGCAGACATGCATGCACCAAACATTTAATAAAAACATAACACCTTCTGCAACGTATCTGGAGGGAAGCCTCAGAGGTTCCAGAAGGGTTGGGACTGCTGCCTCCTCTCATTGACTGACCAAGTTAGCCAATGAAAGGAGGCGGCAGTCCCTACCTTGTCACAGAGTGGGATGGGTTCAGTGAGAGTTGCTGACCCCACCCCGCTCTGTGATGAGGTGTTTGTGATAGACACTCAACCCTGGGCACTTCAGGGCTTCAATCTAATGTGCCCAGGTCTGAGGCTACTAATGATGCTCCCCTGTGTCACGAGGGGGAGGGCCAGAGGTGCTTTGCCAGGCTGAAGAGGTTATGCCCGCAGGAGCTGTGACTTCTTCAGCCCAGCAAATTCAACTCAGGCAGCCATGTGCATGTGCAGTTAGCGCATGTATAGCACCTGGCTGCCTGACCTGAACATTCCTCAGTCTGACAGACAATCTTTGTCGGGAAAAAGTTAGGGGGTTGTGTGGCCACTGCTTCTTATGGTCTTCGCACCCTCTGGACACTTTCTATAATATAACCTGTGGCATCTGCAGGGCAGGAAATGGCAAAGTTATGGAACAAAGTGCTATATAAAGGAAAGGTTTTTATAATTATAGTATTTCGCACATTCGTGGTGTGACATACTTTGTGCGAGAAGGGTTCCTGCTGATAGATAACAATACAATTCTGGATGTTCCTGAGCTCAAACGTTCTCCTTACCACATTAAGACAGACAGTGGAGGTAGGCAGCTACATTTCACACTTACCTTTGTAAGAATACCTTGCGAATCGCAAGGTTTGTTACCACAGAGGGTATCGTTAGCGTGTAAAATATGGATATTAATAAGGTGGCCACCACAATGTGTATCATTAAATGCTCACAGTCATATCACAGTCTGACATTCGCTTTCTTCCTTCTGCTGCCAAGTGATATATGGAGCCTTTTAAACAATTACACTCATGCATTAAGAAAGCACCGCACTATTGAAACGAAGATAATTTGTATCCTTTCACTTTAATACACGATGCTGAACATATAAATAGCTCGCATCACTCAGCATGATATTAAATATGGGTTCATGTCAACATAAAGCAAGAGAAAAAGGAAATCTAATAATTGCGCTAATTAAAGCATCAACTCAAGCAGTCAAGAATGCTAGCACTGTTAAAAGTGCTCAGTCAGGAGGATGGAGCCAGCTCGGAGGATTCTTTGCATCCCCTTTCAGCACAATCTCTTTCAATGTTCGAACATCATCAATATATTAATAGCACTGTCCATTTTCAAAGCGCATACCACAAAGTAGAATGCTTCTCGGTGCTTAAATAGTATGGCCTCCTTTCTGGAAATTCTGATAAGTTTTCCTTTGGGTAGCCTACTTCCACAAAGAAGGGGATTTTCTATTACCACTAAACTGTAAATCAGAGCCTATTTTAATTTTTACCCAACTGAACCGTTCACCTGTTTAATTGTTTTTTGCTAGTTTACAAAAGCATCCAAAACATAAACGGTATAAAACTGCACAACAACCTGACAAAATTCAAATTTATTTATAAAATCAACACAATACAGTCCACCTCATTTACATTTTTCTTTCCTGTAACCTTCAGTAGTCTCCAGTTGCATTCCACCATCTACCATAATGCTCATCTAGAGCTTCATACCAATAGTATTAGCTTCCAGGATACAAATATGTATCGTGAAGAAAGTTTTGATAGCAGGACACTCATAAAGGTGGTCTGAAGTCAACATAATTTATTTTTCCCAAGTCATCCACTGCTGCCATCCCTTATCAATTAAAAGTGAGAGGGACCATTTGTATTTCGCTCAGGTTTGGGCATCTGATCAAAAATTGTAAACTGGATTCTAACTCTGCTTACATGGTCGACAGATTCTATCTCCTCTTGCTACCTCTTGACATGACCGCATAACATCCAGAAGACCAGTAACCTATTTTACAGGGCTGCAGAATCTCCACTCCAGCACTTCTGTGATGATCAACAAACTGGGGTGTGCAGATCTATAATCATAAGCATTAAAATGCGTACTACAGGCACTCTTAATACACACTGCATGTAAATCTGCTGCTAGATACAAGGCTGACTTTATACTGCATTTAATACCATCTTGGACAACCATAAAAACACCATTGCATCAGTCAATGGGTTGAACTGGCTTTCACTTATGAAGCCAAACAAAGTTCCCTGCAGTGCACAGAATGTTTTGTATTGGAAAATAATAGCTGCAACTAAGGTGCCACTCTGAGCCGAATGTCGTCCAATTTCCAGCCTAAGGAGCTCATTCATAATCTACAGTCTCAGTGCCAGAAAGACCTCCACATTTTGGTCTTTCCTGGGTCGAATTCAATTTTCAGCTGGAAAACTAAGAAGGAGCTCCAGAAATGAATATGAGTATCACTTTCCATTTTAAGGGCCTTTTAAGACCAAGCCTATAGAGGTGACCCTAACAGAAACACACCTTGTCCCATTCCAGGCTGTGTGCTTAGAAGGTTGTTTTGCTTCTCCAAGAGTGACTGCGATTGTTAGTCATCTTATTGTACCTGTAAACATTTGGACTGCCCCTCCAGAATGGAGGATCCCAAGTACCATTGGAACCCCGATCTCTCATTTCCGCAAACCATTATCTAGGTTTTGTTACAGCTGACTTATTGTTGATTCCTCCAATTCCTCTTTGAGAAGCTCAGTACAGACTTTTGTGATTCACACAACAACATTGCGAGCAAAAAATAAGGCACGTAGCTGCACACCTGCCAATTTGAGAGAACATTTTTTACCCCCCACGTTCCAACTTTATGTCACTAATATAAATGTTGAACAATGCGAGGTTGGTGCATTTCCTCAGTCTCTATTTGTTATAGTGCGTCTCTGTGCTATGTTCAGCTTCATCTTCGTCCATGTTCTGCTATAGATTTCACTAATAAGTTAATGGATACTCTTTTGAACCAGCCTGGCCCATGCCCAGGGTCTATCAACCGTATTGAGGACAGTTGTGAAATAAATAAAAGCACAGTGAAGTGGAAGGGCACCAGGTACTAATGTGCCCCTGCCAGAGTAATCATGGTTAGTACATTGTTTATCATTGACGCTCCTGGATTAAACTTCAGTCACATGTTAAACATTGTGGCATCAGGCATTTCCCATCAGCCACCTACACAGCAAGTAACATCACTGAATTTCCCATCATCCATCGCACAGGAAGTGACATCGCTGGATTTCCCATCATCCATATGCACAAGAAGTGACATCACTGGATTTCCCATCATCCATCTCCACTGGTTTCCCACCAAAACCATCTTTAACAGAAGAAGTCTGTAATCCATTTGCACAAGAAACTAGGGGACAGATGTACGAACCACCAATTTGCGAATCGCAAATTGCATCGCATTTGCTACTCGCAAAGTGGGATGCTCAACAGTGTCTGAGACACTGTTTGTGATTCCCAATGGGGTCGCAAATTGCTTGCCTCGTGCATATTAATGAGGCTGTCTCAATTTGCGACCCCATTGGGAATGGCTGGCACTCCCAGGGATGGTGGCCTGCTGGGGTCAGCAGACCACCATGTCTGGGACTGCTTTTAAATAAAGCAGTTTTTAAAAAAAAATGCAGCCCGTTTTCCTTAAAGGAAAATGGGATGCAATTAAAAAACTAAAAATTAAACTTTTCAGTTTCATTTTTTAAGAGCAGGCAGTGGTCCCTGGGACCACTGCCTGCCCTTAAAAAATATTTTGAGAGCCACTCACAAAGGAGAAGGGGTCCCCTGGGGACCCCTTCCTGTATGCAAGTGGTTTACCACCCTTCTGTGAAGGGTGGTAAACTGCGACTCTTTTGCAACCGCAATTGCGGTTGCACAACAGTCATACATAGCTTCAGAAGTCGCTATTAGGAAGGGACGCCGTTGGAACGCCCCTTCCTAATAGCGAGTCGCTAATCCTATTTTGCGAGTTGCAAATTGATTTGCGACTTGCAAAATAGGATTAGTACATGGGCCACACGTTTTTTGTGGTCGCAAACGGGTCTAAAACCCTTTTGCGCCCGCAAAAAACGTTAGTACATCTGGCCCTTGACCACTGGATTTCTCATCATCCATCTGTACAGGAAGTGATATCACTTCCTACCTTCTCCCTACTTAAATCAACTGTTCAGGCCATCTCATCGCCTGGGTGTCTGCAACAAAGGGCGTACACAGACAAGGGCATTGCCTGTTTGGGCCTGTTAGGTCCTGGAAGTACCTTGGCACAAAACCCCTGTTCCATTGAAACCTACCTGGTAAGATTATATTCATCTGCTCTCTCAGCACCCCATACTTCCAATACCCACAATCACACCCAGATATAGACAACCCAGAAACTCACAAAGCATTTGCACAACAAATATACCCAACCTCATACACACCCCACTAACTACCACACACCCTCTAACTATAGAACACACATTCCAAATCATGCTCATTAAGGCTCACTATATAGTAGTCCACACACCAAACAACGAAGACCTCATTGCTTATCAAAAACAGGATGTCCTCTTCGTCATAGAAACGCGGTTCACCCACACATCTTCTCACATCGTAGATTTCCTTCTTCCCAATGGCTACAGCATCCATCAGTTGAACAGTGCACAAAAAAGGGAGTAAACCTTGTGGTCATTCATAAGTCCTCCTGGCCCTGCTCACTAGGCAAGCAAGTAATATTCAACTACATGGAACTGCTGACATTCCATTTCACTCTCTCTGCATCTCTGACCATCAGCTTTCATCTAATGTACAGACCTCCCGGCCAAAAAAAGGAATTTATTGATGAATTCTCAGATTTCCTCACCAACTCCTTCATCTGACATGCCCACACCACCCTCTTGGATGACTTCAACCTCCCAGACAATGCAAGCTCATTAAAACAAAAAGGATACCCTCTTCAACTTCATTGATATGCTTAACGTGGTACAGAATGTCACGCAACCAACACACCCCAAAGTCCACTTCCAATCTTTTCTTCCCAATATCACCAACAATCCAATGCAAACCACCCATACCCTTCAATTGGACTGATCACTCTGCCATCCCTATCTCTCTTCTCAGCATGCTACCAACAAACCAAGGTTAAAAAAAAGGGAAGACTAAACCTTCAGATCATTTAAAGATTTCTCCATAGACCATAGACTACCTAATGCTTGAACTCATCTCGCACCACATCAACCCCACATCTGATGCCCAATTTCTTCTAAATAACTTCAACACCTTTTTGGAAAGCTATTTGAACGTCGATGCCCCCATTACAATACACAAGAGCAAGCCAAAGCCTTCAACACCTTGGTATTCTAAAGACCTTGCTGACAATAAATGATCCATTCGCAGATAGGAAAGAAAATGGAAGAAAACAGAAAAACTGTGAAATCCATAAAGTAATGTTTTTCGATTCCACTCGCTTGCTCTGTGGCCAGTCCCTGAGAAGAGGCAAAAGTAGCAGGTATAGCTTTGGTTTCTCCATGCTGACATGTCCTCATTGCCAAACTTTAAACTTTTTTTCTAGCAGAGAAACAGAAACCATTTCATAAGAAGGAAGGGGCATGCATGTCTACATCACAAACATCTGTGCAAGAGGAAGTGACTTCTAGTCTGCTCACAGAAGTTGTACAATATGTGTATGAGGATTTTTGTGACATACTGATGACCTGCAAACATTATGGACTAATTTCTGTTGATAATCAGCACACTATCCAATGTTCCCAAGAAATCGACACACCCAACAAGAAGTGCAAGCTAAATACATATTTTTGGCTTTCCTCTTCCCAGTGGTTCACTTGTTTTTTGATCTACTCCTCCCAATTAATTACTTGCACTCCTTCTTCCGATCTTTATATTGAAAAACACAAAAGCAGAACAAAACATAAAAACAAAAAAGTCTCTAGCAAACGCCAACTTAAGTGGTAAAAACACAAAACCCTTCCTATCTCCTTTCCTTTTCATTTTTTTATTAGGGTAAAGAGATAAGCACCAGATTTTGTGCATATAAAATAATAAAAAGGTCTGGTCATAGTCTGTAGCTCAACATTACAATCTATGTTCAAATGCCATAGCATATAACAGTTAACTTTGACTTTAGGGGACCATATATCCTAAAAGAGTGACACAGGGGTAGACTGCAGGGTCAGGCACGTTCGGGAGCAGACCTTAGGACAGAACCAATGTCCAACCCCGCGCAGGTGGCCTATCTTCAGTGAGTATGGCCTTTGGTTATGCACAGCCTGGTTTTTACGCAGAGCCTGGCCAATGGCCAGGCCCATACCTAATCCGCTGCAGTGGCCAATTGACTCTGCACATGACCTGTGACTGTGCACAGCAGGAATTAGGCACAGGGTCTGGCCTGTTCCCAGGCTCACTGCCAGCTCACAGTGGGAGGGGGTAACTGACCCGCTACGCACAGCATTTGGCCAGGATCAACCGAGAAGCACAGTCTGACCGGTACACCCAAGAATAAATCATATGTGTATTTGGAAAGTTTTCAAGCCACTGTAGACCAGTCCAAGCTCAAAGTGCTCCCAAATCCAAACATGATCTGTGAACTCTTCATACAAATCATCATTTAAAAAATTCTTTGGACCCTGCCCCCTTGTATATTAGTTTTTTAGAAGCTCAGGAAGCAGGGGACCGAGTCCCTGCGTACTGAAATGGCTGGCATAACATTTCTGTTGATGTTGCAGCCAACCAATCGAATTGCTAGGTCCAGTGGGACCAGTACTCGTCCCGTGGGACTGAAGGGACTGACAAATCAGAGTGGTTAATTTTTCGAATTTGTGGTACCGCGGGAGTACCGTCGTACCAACTGTCCAGATCCCACTATATTTTTACCTATAATTTCTCAAAAACGGCTGAATAGATGTACACCAAAAAACAAAATCAAAAAAACGTGCTTTCTGAGTAAAGGTATAGCTTCCTCCCAAATTTGGTGTAACTCTGTTCAGCCGTTTTTTCTGCATCACTTCTCAAACACATATGGGAAAATGCATTGCAAAAATGCATTTTGGGACCCCCCTTTCTTTTTCTTAGCCCCATTTGACGGATCACCCTTAAACTTTGCAGGAAGGAGCTGAGGTGGATGAAGTTTTCGCTGAAAAGTTTTGTCAAAAGGCGCCAAATTATTAGTAAAATAAAAAACACTCTTCCTATGAAAAATCTGACTTAACTATAATTACACAGTGGCGACTGCTGTGCAATAAATATATATATATAGATATATACATATGTCATGGTAGATGTGTCCGTTTTCGCTGTTTGCAACAGTGTATATTTACATCCAGTGTACTGAGCTTCTTATGTGTGAGCAAGGCTGTTTACAGCCGAAACGCGTAGCAGAGAAGCGAAATAAATCTTTCTTGAGTAAGAATTGAGAGTACATTTATCCGAGCATTCAGGGACTTTATGTGGATATATGTATGAACAAGCCCCTTGAGGGTGAAACGCGTCACGGCGGGTTTATGAATCAAATAAACCCCTCTTGGATGTAACCTGGACTTGATATTTATTTGCTCTGAGAGCGCGATTGGAACTCCGTTCGTTTGGCAATATATATATATATAATACAAATGGGGATAGTCACCAGGTAGTTATGTTTTAGACATTTTTTCTATTCACAGAGCATTTTTAATAGCCCGTTGGTCCAGTCTGACCAAAATGAGACAGTGTAATCGAACACTACACTGAGCAGGTCAAAAATAAAATCAAAGGAGAATCCGGCCCTACGAATAGAATCCATTAAAAGGAACGTAACTGTAAAGAAAATGAATTTCATTGCTAAATATCTCCTTTCTCATAAGTGTAGTGGCCATAGCAAGAGTAAAGGCCTCTTGAGAGATCTTGGAAATAATAACTCCAGTGGAAAAAGCGCAATCGAATTGTATCAATTTATATATAGTGCAGCTGTATGGGGACATGTCAGGCCCACACCATGATTCTATTACAACCAAAGGATAACTATGGTCAATCACTAACTTGTGAACTTCAAAATGATGTTTGACCATTGACATGCATGGCTGAAAAGGAGGTTTAATTTAGTCACTGAATAAGATTTTTCATTCACACTAGAGTCCGAACATAATGCCATGTTTTGGTCAAGCTAACTAAAAGGAATGAGACGGTTAACAACACCTAGTCGCAGTAGAGTAATCATTTCATGAAGTACAATCAGGTCATCTTTGTAGTAGGATGACTTTGGATAATACATGGCAGCCATCCGCACCTGGACTTACTGTAGGATGCCAATGGTTCACCATCAGCACATGTATCTTCTGACCAGCCTCTCCTGGCTGTGCTTCATGGGAAAAAGAAGGTAAAGTGGGGCACAGATCATACGGTCTGCCCAGCAAATACAAATAAAGAAGGAGCGCTGGAGTATTCTAGGTCTAGGCAACAAACGAAGCCTCCTGCAACAAAATAACTTCAAGCTAAAGAAAAGGTTTACAGAATAAACCAAAAACGATCTTGGATTAAAAAGTTAAAGCAATTATTTAAAGAAATAGACTGAGATTAAGTATGACAAGACCTCCAAAATACAAATACCACAAAAGGAATTAAAAAAAAAAAAACCTTTAAAACCAGCTATTTGATGATGGGACGCTGTATGACTGGGTTGTTGCTTTTAGCGTAAAAACATTTATTTTTAAAACTGCCTGTGTTAAAGGCCAGAAGATAAATTTAGAAATGTCAAACTTTTAAGAGTGCCGTTACAAAAAAAACATTTTCCTTGTCAATTTTCCATGTTCAAAACATATATTTATGTAATATTTTTTGAAACTGCATGTTAAAACAAAAGAAAACTTTATACTCTCTTTCTGTAACAGGTCATATACTACTTGAATACGGTATGAATAGTAGTATGGTTTATCTGCTGAAATGTGCACTAATGCGATTCTGTCAAATCAATACTTTTCCAAGCAGGAAATATATCCTCAATGGTATATTCTCTCAAACGCGGTATCACCACTGCCATAAAAACGAGTATTTCATTTTGAAAAGCCTCTTTGTAAAATTGCTACTTTCCCGTAATTTTCCAGCGCTAGTGAAACCTTCAGGGGCCGATTTATATCTTGGCAGATGCATCCACACCGTCGAAAATCGACGGTCTATCCGTCCGCCGTTGGAACTGTTCTCGCACCTGATTTAGATGTTGGCAGTTTGACAGACAGATGTCTATCAGGCCCCCACTGTCACCGTTACGTGCAGACTCCACCGTCGATGGAGTAAGAGTAGAAAAGCAGCAGACAACGGGATTACAGCCACAACTTCACCCTCCTAATCACAGTGTTGCTGTCCTTTGACGTTCCCATGACGGCAAAACCTCCACAACTGAGCCTGGTGTTTTCCAGCAGATTAAAGGGGATTAGCTACCTTTACCAATCTCTTATAGTTTACAGTTACAATGGACCTGATACCTGTTCCTGTATATGATGAAGACCAACCACGTCAGTGCCGTTAAAGGAGGTATTGTATATGAAACCGACTGTCACAGAGTGAATTTGGCCATGGTTTTTTTTACTGGTTAAGAGAACTGCTGACTCAATGAATACAGTGGCCAGAACTGTTTGAGTAATGTGACCTAATGGTTTTCCTTCTCATGCTCTTAAGAAGACAGTGCATATGCCTTGCGTCCCTGGATACTCACATCATACCTGACTCCAAGAACAAGAAGTGAAAGGCAGTACAACAGGGCACACCAGACGATGCACTCCATCATTGAAAGAACCTTTGGGATGCTGAAGTCCAGGTTCTGCAGCCTCCATAAGACCGGCGGAGCACTACTGTACAGACCTGAGATGTGCTGTAAGATCATCACCACATGTGCCATACTACACAACTTCACCATGAGGAAGGGTCTACACAACATCACCATTGAGCACAAATCTGACTCAGGTGATGAATTTCTACCACTACAGGTACAGCAGGATGGGATATGTGCAGTAGAGAGTTATGCAAGATGCACAGAGATCAACATCCATTTTTGAGGTAAGAGTGATTAAAACATCTAAGAAATGGACATCACTCATAACGGTAATGAGTAGTACTTAACTGAAAGATCACCTTTTATTCAGGTTGTGACAATAATGTATCGCTCCTAAATCAACTGTATCCATTGCGGATGTAACATTGTATCAACTAGGTAACAAAGTATGTCATTACAAACAAAAGAACAGTAGACTCATGACTCTGAGTGTTCAGTGCATTCACTTTTTCCTGTCTCTGGGGTTGGGTGCCTTGTCAGCAACACTGGCCTGTGGAAGCGAGGACATGTCAGACCCAGAAGTGTTTTGGTGTGTACGCCTGGTACAGCATACCTCTTGCATAGATGTGGCACTGATGTCAGAGCAATCTTCACTCTCAGGTGGCTTCAGAATATTGGGGATAGAGAGGTTCTGGGTCTGTATGTTTTCAAGGGCTATGGTCATTTGAAGTAGCCAACTTGCAACATCCTGACAGCAGTGTCCCATGTCATTTTGTATGTTTACAGTTCTCCTTGCAAGAGTTGTTGTGGCTACTGCCAATCGATTAATGGAACGAGTGAAGGCATCAAAGCGTGCCAGGTACTGCCTGTGCCTCAGAGTCTTTCCACAGGCTACTCCTTCTCCATGGCAGCAATCCACCGGTCTTGCCATTTCTGCAATTTCTGCATCAACCTTGACATGCTTGGCAGATGCCTATTGACAGTCTTGATTTGTTTGGTTTGCAGGCACTGTACAGAGATGATGGGCTTCTCCAGGCCACCAAACACAGGAGAACTGTCTGCCATGTTATCTGACATATTCTGATCATGGACTGTTGCTGGTTGGCCTCTACAATGTCTGTCTGTCTGGCCCACAGATGTAGTTGTGTACCTGCTTTGAGATTGTCCCTCATCACCGTCCACAAAGTCTGGTAGTGATGCAAAGGTTGCTCTCCTAGCAGTTGGAGTTGGAGTAATGGGCACATGAGTTGGTAATGTACTGTCCTCCATTTCCACATTTGTGTTAGTAGCTTTTTCAGCCACAATTGTTTCTGAGACTTCCTGGGTGTGATCTGTGGCAATGCATGTATATAGTTAGTAAAGATAAATGGTTAATGTCTGTTCACAACATTGTTGTAACTGTGCTTCATGTGTTTGTGACTTGTGTTGGAGAGGGAACCACAATTAAACGTTTTAATGACATGAGAAACCAATTATGACACTTCTGAGAGAAAATTAATAAACGTGCACCAACTACACAATCAAGAAAATATGACAACACAAGATAATTTTTAGTTACTGCATCGTAAAAACATGCAGAAAAGATGCAGCCTAGAGGATATAATTTGTGTAAATATTATAGACTGTGATTTACTAATTGACAAAGTACTATATTTCATTAATGTGTGCTAGAAATGTGTAAATGGTGAGCTCTCATGTTAATCAAATCATTCTTTATCATTTATATGTGTGTATAACTAATGGGAAATAGTCAAATATTAAGATTTAAATTGATTATGATGATGAATTTTATTAAAATGTATTTTTGTGTGTGTAGACGTGTGCACCGAAATAGCTGCCTGCAAAACTGTCCTCTTGAACTCGCTCATGTGCTCTTGCAAAAAGGGGCATTGTTCCGATGTTTCACATATTGGATTGCTTAAGGACTGCGTAATTGTCCCACCCATTCTCTACATTTTGTGTCTTGTTTATGTCACCTGACACGCATCCTATATGAACTGACCAATGAACTGAGTGGTCCGAGTGGTCTGATCAGATGAAGCGACTCAAGGGGGTAAAATCCCCGGAACTTTAAGAATATATTACCCGATTGAACTGACACTTACTTGCGCATGCACACTGATGGTGACGGATGGGCTTCTGAATATGTTCTTACTTTCGAAGCCCTACAGACGCAAACAAATCCTGTGGCGGAGACTTTGCAGAACTTTCCTGGCAATCTTGATTTGCCCGATGTGGACTCACATGGCTTCCTTTCCGAACTGATGCATACACCATATGCGACTAGTGGTCTCTTCCTTCTTCGCAGACTGCTTGAACTGGCATGTTTCATGTCCCTTCCTGAACTCTTGAATTTGACCAAATCGCCTTATAACCTGATGCATATTTACTGATGCATTTGTTTTTCCTTAACCTTTGTAAACTATACTAAAATTTCCATATCGACTCAGCTATCATGATTATTTCTGTTCAAGTGAATGTGCATTCTTAATTTGAGTTTATCAATGATCAGGAGAGATCATATTAGAGAGATCTCAGAGCATCAAATATTAATGCTATTATTCTGTATAGCTTTAACCAAGCTCTTGGTGTGTATGATTTTGGCTTGCCAATGTTTCTTCAGGAGATTTAGGCTTGCTGTGATAATCCTTTACCTTTACAGCATTGTTTTGAGAGCAATTTACATGAGTTTAATTTCTAGTTTGTTGTCCAATTATCCAATTCCTGGTCCTCATTGGATGACTGTTGGGACCCTTTGTAGCCGACCCCTCCCGGCACAAAACAAGGTCCATGGGAGGACCAAGAGAGTGGTACAAAATATAAGGTAGGAGTGAAGAAAAATTCAAGGGCCCAGAATGGCTACAACAGTTATTCTGCTAGCGTGTAGGATGGTTTCCTGTCCAATGAAGTTATGATATAAGGGGGAATCCCTACTGAGACCCCTATTGAGAACCTGATTAAAATGAGACCAAATCCAAAGCTCTATGTTCATTTGAAGGTGACCAAGTGTCAGTATTGGAGGAGTACGACGAAGGCAACGAGACAGTGGTGTGAGTATTAAAAGGGTTGCACGTTGCTATTGTTTAAAGCTTAGATTGCGGTAATATGGCTGTGTGAGGTTATGCGAAGTACTTAGAGTTTATGTTTGAGTGATGTGCTTTGTGCAGTAAAGTTGAAGTTGTTATCGGGCCCGAAGTGGCTTAAGATCCCGGAATATACATCTACGGATGATCTCAGTGTGGCATATACTGAGTAAAGCTGTCTGTTATGGTCTTGAAGGTACTGTGCGTGAGACGTCATCGGCAGTACCACTAAGTGAAGAGAACTTTCCGTTAGTGCGGTTGAGGAATCACTATCATTACAATTGTTCTCAGTGCACAGGGAACGGTTGTAACGATTAGAGTGAGGTTGCGCTGGTCGAAATTTCACTCAGAGTGCGTGTTAGATAGAGGTAGATTGGTGTGTTTATTGAATCTTTTGAGTGAGTGGAATCTATACTTTTTTTTAGCGGAGCAGACCGGGGTCTTTGAAAACGCTTGCATTTTGTGAATTTTGCTTAGAAGAGAATGCGCACAGAGGATTGTGAATGAGGGTTAGTTGCTGCAAGGAGTGAGGGGACATCACAGGGTGCCACACTGGTATTGGTCGGTTGGTGTAACTCCGTGCTGGAATAGGTTGACAACGTCATAGAGTGCAGCGCTGGTATTGGTTGATTGAGACAAAATAAGGAAGCGTTTATGAGAGCTATCGAGCAAATTATTTGTGAAGGACAATATTAGATTTTGAGGAAAAGGAAGATTATGAAAACTTAAAGAGTCTAATGCAGGGAGATGTGCCCATGCCTACTAAAGAAGGGGTACCTATACCACTCGAGGGTACACCAGCTTTATACATGACACAGGAGAGAGGATATCACACATGCACATGGCTTGAGAACTGGATGAAATATACAGAGAAAGACGGACCTTTAGCTTTTCCACATTATGGTGCATTTAACACTCAAATTCTTGAAAATTTGCGAAGGCATTTGTATGAAATCAAACCACCTATGAGGCCCATGCAATTTGAAGCCTTGGTTAATGGGAACGCATAGCTCATCAGAAAGAGGAACAAAAATGTCAGGGAAGATACAAAAACACTTTAAATCGTTATGTTGAGGGTAGATGAGATGCACAGCAGAAAGCTTGGAAGACGGATATAGCTGAGGGAACTCGTATGTATCCTGTATTAGTTGTGGAGAAAGAAGAAGGAAAGAAGTGTAAGGAAAAGAAAAAACACATTGAGGATTCCCAGACACTGACACAGACTGATGATAGTGAGAATGAAATTGATGATGAATTCTTAAATGAATTATTGTTAAATCATCCACCACCCTATAATGAATATCACCCCCAGAGTATAGCAAATTCCTATGGTGGTAAAATTCCTGATGCACCTGTCATGCCGATAAGTCCGAATCCACATAATCCTTTCATACCTGTAAATTATGTTGCAAGGAGACCTGAAATAAATAAACAGACTGTGTTAAATGCTCCGGATGCCCTGACTGTCCCTGTGACAATAGGTCCTGTAGTTCTGTTATACCAATCTGGGAGTAGCGGACAACACACACATACTTTAGTCGTCCCTACTGGGATGAGTGACTCAGTTCCTACCTCAACAGTACAGAGATCAGGACAGACAAATCAAGAGCTATTAATTCCGACTTCAGCTAATATTCCTAGTGGAACGAATGCAGGTTCAAATGCAAATTCGGGTCAACAAACCACTTCAAGTAGGAGGTCTGGACAAGGTTCGACTTTATATGTACCTGGAAATGGCATGAAACCCCACAAAGGGGAACCTAAAACATAGCAGGAAGAACTCTTCAGTTGGGATCGCCAGATTCTGACGTGTCCCTTTTACCGTCCACTCCGATAACACGTGCAGAAGGACAAAGCGAAGATTTCCCTTGGAATACACCAGAAAGACAGATAGGCCCTACATCTCGGTAACTTGACGATTGGATAAAGGGACATAGGGCCAGATGTATCAAGCGTTTTACCGTTCGCAAACGGGCCAATTCGCAGAATTGGCCTGTTTGCGAATGGTAAAAAGCCTTTTGGGATGTATCATCTTAAAAGGCATTCGCAAAATAGGGAATCGCAATTTTTGCGATTACCTATTTTGCGAATGCATTTAGGGAATCACAATTTGCGATTCCTTAAATGCAATGCCGGAAGCAAAAAAATATTGTGACCTGGCTTTAAGGAATCGCAAATTATCACCAACTTTAAGGTGGTGGTAATTTGCAAATTCCTAGAAAAAATGCACTTTTTTGCATTTTTCTAGGTGCCGTGTGGCGTTAGGGCATGTATGTGCGCCACATGTGCACACATGCATATTTCAGGGGTGCAACAGGGTGTCCTTTTGGCCCACTTGCACCCTTGAAATTGCATGCGCAATTTGCGAGTACCTATCGGGTACTCGCAAATTGCGCATGCAATTCCCTTTCATTCCTATGGGCCTCTAGGCCCATAGAAATGAATGGGAAGCCATTCCTTATTTGCGAGTTGCAAATAAGGAATGCGTTGGAATCGCAATTTTATTTGCGAAACCTACATACATTGCATTTTGCGAGTCCGTAATAGCGAATCGGTAAAATTCGCTATTGAGGACTCGCAAAATACAATGTTGATACATCTGGCCCATAGTTCCTTCTATGCACGATAGGGGTGTAGGAGCCCAAGGAACTACTGTTTCAAAAAATAGTAAGGACAAGACTATTGATGTAGCAAAACTCAAGGTAGAACTAGAAGAAATGATAATGGGAACTATAGGTCCTACTAGGATAGCTGCTTATCAGGATAACAAACTACTGTTCGTATGCCAGGACATTACCGGAGGTGCTCAGAAAACACATGAGAAACTGTCTAAATTGGCACAGAAGTAAAGGGTGCACATACAAAGATATTAAAGAAATCATACAGATTAGACTTTAGTGCCAGATACATTGAAAACATGAGACCTCCGGCAATGAGATTACAAATCAAGGAGTTATTAACTACGCTCAGGAAATGGGGAGAGTTGGAAAAGTGCGAAGGAAGATGGGCTAAAAAGAAGGAAGCAAAGAGAGTTACAAATCAAATGTTCCCAGTCATTGAAGATGATAGAGGTGAGAGAGTAAAGATGCTCTCTATGAGAGAGGTTCCTGGAGGAGGGTATGTATATGTTCCGTGGACAATACCAAATATATTTGCCTTTACAAATGATTTGCCAAGACTGAGAGAAAATCCAGTTGAATGGTACAAACAAGATGAGAGATTTGTGAAGGTTTCATAGGTTTTGTTGAAGGATTTAGTTACTCTGTTTGACATCGTAGTTCCAAGTGATGTGTGGGCAGAATGTAAAATTGCTATCGATTGGCCTGAGACTGAACCAGCTAGACATCTTTGTACCGGTGCACCATCACCTGAGGTAATGAATAAATACAAACAAACCATTACCTATTTGAAAGGAAAGATCTCTCCTAAAGAGATCGACTGGATGAAGATTGACAGGACAACACAGGAGTTGAAGGAGACAGTGTACGCCTATTATGAACGCTTGTTGCAGGCATTTAAGCAATACAGCGGGATGGAGAATGTGACAGGGAAGGATATGGAACATTTCGTCTATTGGTTTGTGTATGGGCTGAGAGCTGAAATCAGCAGCATGATCCAACAGCATATGATTTGCTGGCAAAGCAAGCCTATGGACGAAATTCTTTGATATGCCAAGTATTGTGGAGACAAACTTGAGACTAAGCATAAGAAGCTTGAGGAGAAGCTGATGATAGATCAAATGAGAGCTGCTAAGAAAGGTTACAGTATATTTGACAAGGACAAGGGAACCCAAATAAAGTCTGCCAGGGACCTTGGGAAATAGTACTTTTCTAGAGAACAGTGGTCCCATGGAACTATCTAGTATGAACAGGATGAATATAGACTCAATCAGTTCTATATTGATAACGACTTATCCAGCCGGACAGAGGTCTACTTTAATGTTTATAGTTAACAGAATAAAAACTTTTTCAAAACCAAGAATAAGAGTAAGCGGGACACAGGCCTGTGCCCTCACTACACATACATAGAACACATACAATGTGACAGCAAAACAAAAGGCTCAGGCACGGCTGTCGATTTGTCATATATGGCAATAACACATAGGGCCAACAAATCGTCTTTTTACACCCTTACACAATTAATAACACATTTAAGGGAGTGTATAGGGTGTGATAGGTGTCGACGGCATTTCGATCCATACAGTAAGTACAAGGATCATCATCAGGACTTAACATAAGCATGCCTGAAATTAGAAAGCCTGTAACAACATAAAACAAATAGGGATGAAGTAGGGAAAAAGTTACAGTTAGTTAGGGGAAGCAACATAAGCAGTAAATTAATCTAGTACAAATTAATTTAAATAGGCTATGCAGATGAATATCAGCACCTGTGGGAATTAATAATACATAACAGCATTACGTTATAGTGAATAACAGTATAACAGGTTGAATGCCACTCTGGATTAAGGATACAAGAAGGCTGTTGCACGGTCCTGTGAAGGGAGATCATAGTGCAAGTGAAAAGGAAGAAATAGAGGTGAGTCGTATGAATGATGTGCGTGTGCTCAATAGTGGATGGAACAAGGAACATAAGAAATAATTTAATCTAGTTCGATTAATTCAATTGGGCCATGCAGATGATTATCAGCACCTGTAGGAATTATTAATATATAAGGCATAACGTTATAGTGAATACCAGTAGAACAGGAAGAGTGCCACTCTGAATTAAGGATACAAGAGGCTGTAGCACGGTCCTGTGAGAGAAAAGAAAGGAATAGAGGTGAGCCTATGGAGGTCGCATAAAAGATGTGCGTGTGCTTGAAGGAACAAGGATCACCTGACAGGGGGTAGGCAAGAGAAGATGTCCCATCCTGCAATTGCGCGGGACCTGTAAGGGAAAGGGCGGAGATGACGGGTGGGAACAGGAGGAGAGAAACCGTAAGCAAAAGGGAATATGGCTTACCAGTCTCCGTGTCAGAACCACGATGCGGTTCGATTTCCTGCAAAAGGAAGGAGGGAGTAAGGGGAGGGCAGAAAGGAGGATAGAGCCACGGTGCGGTTCAGAAGGAACCAGAGAAAGGACCTACCGATGGTTAGCGCGTGCAGCGACGGGCGTAATGTAGATGAATCCTCGTGCTGAAACCGCCGAATTAGGGCAACCAGTGGTACCTATGGGGGAGGGAAGTCAGGTCAGTGGCCAGAACCGTAGTAAGGCATGGGTGGGCAACCAGGGGCAATAGAGGAGTCTTACCTCAATGGGAATCTCACAGGAGGGTGTGCGCGCCGGAGGCCGGTCAACTAATGAGGGAATGCAGGAGTCGTAGAAGGAAAGGTTTAAGGAGCGTGCGATTGGTGGAGAAGAGGTCAGATGACCAAGGGTAGAAATGAAAGGAGGACAAGGACCAATACGTGGCAGACATATTGGAGTGGTGCAATTGGCATCTGATGAGAGCGAAGAAGGACTCCATGCATAGTGGTCAAGTCGACCTATTACAGGGAAAGAACAAGGAATTAATCAGGCTATTGGACAGTTAAAGCCAACCAGGGCTCACAATTAAGCCACATATATGAGTAATTGTGCAGTGAGCAGTGGTGGCGACGGAGGGAGGACTCAGTAATTCAACCGGCATGTGTGAGTTACTATATAGGAGTGGGTACAGTTAGTTTAAACAAGAGTAGTCCAGTCTTCAAGTCTGTTTAAGCCTGTATGCAGGCTGTTGGTCTTAAAAATCCATTTTAATTCTTCTTTGTCCAGTAATTTCGAGATATCTCCTCCTCTTGGAGGTGGTTTGATCACGCTTATCACAGTCCAGCGTATATCATTCTCGTTGTGGTGTGCTTCCTCAAAGTGGTCAACGAGTGGTGCATTAGGAGTCTTACATCTTACTCTGCTGCGATGCTGGCATATCCTTCCTTTTCACTTGCACTATGATCTCCCTTCACAGGACCGTGCAACAGCCTTCTTGTATCCTTAATCCAGAGTGGCATTCAACCTGTTATACTGTTATTCACTATAACGTAATGCTGTTATGTATTATTAATTCCCACAGGTGCTGATATACATCTGCATAGACTATTTAAATTAATTTGTACTAGATTAATTTACTGCTTATGTTGCTTCCCCTAACTAACTGTAACTTTTTCCCTACTTCATCCCTATTTGTTTTATGTTGTTACAGGCTTTTTAATTTCAGGCATGCTTATGTTAAGTCCTGATGATGATCCTTGTACTTACTGTATGGATCGAAACGCCGTCGACACCTATCACACCCTATACACTCCCTTAAATGTGTTATTAATTGTGTAAGGGTGTAAAAAGACGATTTGTTGGCCCTATGTGTTATTGCCATATATGACAAATCGACAGCCGTGCCTGAGCCTTTTGTTTTGCTGTCACATTGTATGTGTTCTATGTATGTGTAGTGAGGGCACAGGCCTGTGTCCCGCTTACTCTTATTCTTGGTTTTGAAAAAGTTTTTATTCTGTTAACTATAAACATTAAAGTAGACCTCTGTCCGGCTGGATAAGTCGTTATCAATATAGAACTGATTGAGTCTATATTCATCCTGTTCATACTAGATAGTTCCATGGGACCACTGTTCTCTAGAAAAGAAAGGTTACAGTGGCGCTGGTAGTGATTTCACAAATATGGCACAGGGAGATTGTCAGTCAAATTCTGGGATGCGAGGAGTAGTAGGAGGACAACACCAGGGTATGCAACCAGAAGGTAGAGGTGTTTCAATTGAGATGATGAAAAAGACTAATCTGTGTCACATTTGTGGCAAGTTTGGGCATGAGAAGCGCAAGCGTCCATTTAATCCTCTTAATCAGATAAATGAACACGTTCAACAGGTTAGGAATTCACAGTTACAAGGCGGTAACATGGTACGTACTCAGCAATAGTAAACACAAAAGGGAGGGGAGAGGGTAACGGACTCACCTACTCCGAACCCCCAGTCAATACTTTTTACACCAAAAGGAGTAGGGAGCAATAAAAAGTCTGTGGCACGTGCTGTGTGTCTTAATACTGCCCTCACTCACACGATTGTGTGACATGCTTCATCATAGGGCTGCTGCAAAACACCCCAGCGCAGCCAACGCCTGGGGTGGAGCAATAGGGTGGGGGAAGACAATACAACACAAAAGAGAAACAATGATTTCAAAGGTGACTGGGAACACCGGAAGTGAAAGTGCAGTGTGGCGTAGGTTAAAACTAGCTCGGAGGTGTCGCTTTGCCTAAACTTTATTCCTGGACCCCCCGGCCAGGGTTAAAAACGTGAAGAATGGTGGTGATAGGGAGATGTAATGTGCTCCTTACACCCCTCCTTACTGCCAGGGGGTCGACATGTTTCGGCCATGTGTATGTGCCCCTCGATTGGGGTCACGCCGGCCTTCTTCAGGACTTTGCCGGTCCTGGTGTAAATGTGCAACTTTCTCACCTCTGTTCGAGATGAGAGGGTGTCAGAACCCCTAATTCTGTGTCCGAGGGAATTACTCAAAACTAGTCGTGGAATTTACTGAAAGGAACAAGGGGATAAGAGACATAACAGGTAGAGAGATTAGAAGGAATGATCTTCCTCGTGTTTCTAAATATATATGTATATGTATACATATACACTAGGGCGTGACCTCTTTGATCACTCATTCCACCACAGACCTGGGTACATGACCCTAAAAAACTCCTGTCAATCGGAGTAAAATTACTAACTCTTAATCAACCATTCATGCTTGCTGCCTACTAGGTAGGCGTAAATACCAGCGTCGCGTGCATCATACCATACACTTGTACATTACACCACCCTTGGAGTAGTAAGGAGAGAGGGGGGCACGCTGGGGGCAGTTTGGCGAATACCGCAGGCCTAATTACATGAGGCACTAATACGTTGAGAGGGATTTGGTTCCTCAGGAACGCTGGGGGCACTTTGGCGAATACCGTAGGCCTAATTACATGAGGCACTAATACATTGGGAGTGATTTGGTTCCACAGGATGGACAAAAATGCATTCTCTCCGCCTCCGCGCTACACTGCACTAGGGCGTTTTTTCCTTAATAATCCTATTACTACTTCTAGCAGACTACGCAGGGCGGCACTCATGATTAAGGCCATGTATGTTTTACGAGCTATATCTAGAGCTCCTGGGAGTTATCCGCTCCCAATAAACGGCTACGGCGCTGCCTCGTCAGGTTTCACGGCTCTCTACTCGATTTCGTCTGAGCCCTTATTTAGGAGCTTAGACATCACATGCAGTATATCCTAACGACTGCATTATGTTGGGGCTGAACAAGGAGCTACCACATTACCATGTAAGAGGTGTGCACGATCTATTTGAGATGACTCCTTTTATATTATTTTTATATTATTTGATTACATCATGATACCTTATGACCATTAACCATGAAAATGTTTTTTTCCCTGTGATTTCTCTCCCCGCATAGAGTGTGACTATAGGGGGTCTCTCCTTGCCTACCGCCATTTCTAACATGAGTTAGGGTGAAACTCAGTGAGTGAGGCCACACCGAACCCCTACTGTTGCAGTTGATGGAATGTACGAGTGTATGGTTTGGTGCACGCAACGCTGGTATTTACGCCTACCTAGTAGGCAGCAAGCATGAATGGTTGATTAAGAGTTAGTAATCTTACTCCGATTGATAGGAGTTTTTTAGGGTCATGTACGCAGGTCTATGGTGGAATGAGTGATCAAAGAGGTCACGCCCTAGTGTATATGTATACTTATTCATATAGATTTAGAAACACGAGGAAGATCATTCCTTCTAATCTCTCTACCTGTTATGTCTCTTATCGCCTTGTTCCTTTCAGTAAATTCCACTACTACTTTTGAGGAATTCCCTCGGACACAGAATGAGGGGTTCTGACACCCTCTCATCTTGAACAGAGGTGAGAAAGTTGCACATTTACACTGGGACCGACAGAGTCCTGAAGAAGGCCGGCGTGACCCCAATCGAGGGGCACATACACATGGCCGAAACATGTCGACCACCTGGCAGTAAGGAGGGGTGTAAGGAGCACATTACATCTCCCTATCACCACCATCCTTCACGTTTTTAACCCTGGCCGGGGGGTCCAGGAATAAAGTTTAGGCACAGCGACACCTCTGAGCTAGTTTTAACATACACCACACTGCACTTTCACTTCCAGTGTTCCCAGTCACCTTTGAAATCATTGTTTCTCTTCTGTGTTGTATTGTCTTCCCCCACCCTATTGCTCCACCCCAGGCGTTGGCTGCGCCGGGGTGTTTTGCAGCAGCCCCATGATGAAGCATGTCACACAATCGTGTGAGTGAGGGCAGTATTAAGACACACAGCACGTGCCACCACAAGACACAGACTTTTTATTGCTCCCTACTCCTTTTGGTGTAAAACGTACTCAGCAATATCATAGGCAGAGAAATCAAAATCCAAACATGCCCCAAGCCCCGATGCCTTAAATGAATGGTCAGGTTCAGAAATATAATTCAAGAGAAGGATTTCACACAAATGCTCAAGTTGATCCAAATCAAAATGTGCCCCAACAATATTTGATCCATCACACAGATTTAGACATGTCCCAATGAAGGTGCCTGAGGGGGAGGAGGAATGTGTGCTTGGCGCATCCTTATAGGTAGACCAGAGTGGTCTCTATGTGAATGGCAAGGTAAATGGGACTCCAACCTCATTCCTTGTTGACACTGGTACTACCTGTTCTACTGTGCGAACAGCGGAAGTGCCAAACCTACCCCTCTCGGGATAAAGAATCCAAGTCGTGGGAGTTTTAAACTGATTAATGTCCAACTCAGTAACAAAAACTATACCAGTTTAAATTGGGTCCTTTGAGGACTTACATACATTTGTGGTGTGTGATTCAAGCCCAGTAAATCTGTTAGGACGAGACTTGCTGTGCAAGCTTAACTGCTCAATTTATTGCACCCCAAAGGGAAATGAGTTCCATACCAATGATGAAGACATTGGGGCAGAATTACAAGAACTGGCGCATCCCTGCATATTAGCAGGGATGCGCCAGTTCATTTGCGACACGTAAAAAAACCCTTGCGCCACCATGGATGCGCCGCATTTACAATGCGGCGCACTGTGGTGCAAGGATAGACAGATGCGTGACGCATCTGTTTGGTGTAAGGGCAGCGCATTGCTGGAGTCGTGTCGCAAGTACGATGCAACTCCAGCAATGGTTAGGAATGCCTATTTCTAACATGCTGCGTCACTCCTTATGCCTGCTTCAAGCAGGCGCAAGGTTTTGACGCAGTGGCGTCGTAAAAGTGACTCAGTGAAATCTTGTAGATTTCACTGCGTCACTTTTACGAGGCTTTCCTGCATGGGAATGCCCACCCTGCATACATTATAGCTGACGCAGGTATAATGTAGCGCAGGGCTTTACAACGTGACGCATCTCCCTAGATGTGTCACGTTGTAAATATGTCGCAACGTGGCGCATTGTTTACGACGCCGCTGCGTCACAGAAGTGACTCAACGGTGGCGTAAAGTTGTCGCAAGGGGCTTGTAAATCTGCCCCATTGTTTTTAAAATGGCTAAACAAAATTCCAAAGTTGAAGGAATATTTCCTATGCTAACCAGTGATGATTTACCTTTGGAATTGAGAGATATTGTGTCACCAGAAGTTTGGGATTTTACAGGAAAAGCCATTGGCCTAATCAGAGGTGTGACTCCAGCACGAATTACTATGAAGTTCAATACTGAATTTCCTTGAATTCCTTAGTACAATCTGAGTCCAGAAACTATTGCAGGAATTACTACATTAATTGAATCAATGATTAAGCAGAGAATTCTAAAAGAAATCATTGGAAGTCCATGTAACTCTCCTATTATGGGTTTGCAGAAACCCAATGGAAAGTATCGGATAGTTCAGGATTTACATCAAGTTAATCAGATTGTAGTTCTATGTTGTCCAGTTGTGCCAAATTCATCTGTGATTCTTTTCCGGATTCCATGTGAAGTTGAATGCTTTTCAGTCATTGTTTTGTGTCCAGCCTTCTTTTCCATTCCATTGCATGAGGACAGTCAATTTTTTATTTGCTTTCCGATTCGGTAATCTTGTCTTGGCATGGTGCTGAGTCCCTCAAGGGTACATGGAAATCCTCTCAATTTTTAACCAGATCTTGAAAAAGAATCTGGAGTCATTAGTGATGCGAAATCACTCTGTCTTTCTAAAGTATATTGACGACCTGCTGGTAGCGTCAAGTACTCAGGAGGCTTGCATATGCAATACTATTGTATTGTTGAATCATTTGGCAGAGAATGGATATAAAGTGTCACCATCCAAATTGTAGTTCTGCAGGAGGGATGTTCTATATTTAGGACACCACATTGAGAAAGGAGCCAGAAAGGTGTCACAGGACAGAATCACTACGATTCTGAAGATTAATCTGCCTGATACACAAAAGTAAGTCTGCATGTTTTTGGGAATGGTTGGCTATTGTTGACAATGGATTCCCAGTTTTTCTTTGACAGCAAAGCCTCTTCCAATTCTTACTTACAAAGATGTGTCAGATCCAGTGCCTTGGGATGATGAATGTATGCTCTCTTTTACTGAACTGCGAGAGAGTCTTTTGAGCTCCAGCTTTGGGAATGCCCGACTACAACAAAAGTTTTACTCTGTTTTGTAGTGAGCATGTTGTCAGCGCGAGCTCAAATGCGTGGTACTGCGCGTAGACCTGTGGTATATTTTTCAGCAACTTTTGATCTTGTAGCGGCTGCCTTACCTGGGTTATTGTGTACGGCTGCCTTACCTGGAATACTTAAAGTTGCTGCTGCAACATGTGTGAGCTTGGAACAGAGTGAGAGCATTGTGATGGGACATCCGTTGAAAGTGCATGTGCCACATTCTGTTGAGATACTGCTTACTCGTACTTGAACGCAACATCTCACTAGCAGTCTCACCAAATACAAGCAGGTTATTTTGGGAGCGGTAAATGTGACTCTGATGAAGTGTACGAGTCTGAATCCAGCAACTTTGATGCCTTGCTTGGAAATGAGATTGTGGTTGATGAAGTGGATCATGATTGCTTAGATGTGACTGAATTGTGCACCAAACCAAGGCTGAATATTTTAGAGACTCTGTTGTCCAAATCTGATCATGTGTTATCTGTTGATAGATCTTGGTTGCGTGATGCAGAAGGAAATCTGAAAGCTGCTTATGCTGTTTGTATGGTTGCAGGTGTGATTGAAGCTTCCTGGTTACAGGGTGTATATTCTGCCCAGGTAGCCGAGTTGATAGCCTTGATGCAAGCCTGTAATTTATCTGACAAATTGAGAGTTACTATCTTCACCAACAGTCAGTATGGATTTGGCATTGTACATGACTTTGGACAGTTGTGGTCACAGCCTGGGTTCATGACATCGTCAGGATACCCCATTCGAAATGGGGAAGAGTGAGGAAGCTTCTGCTGTCATTACACCTGCCTGTCCAGATTGCCATGGTGAACTGTGCTGCCCATCGGCTGGGCAATGAGTAAGTCACAGTCGGCAACCGCTATGCAGATGAGACTGCGTGCTATTGCGCTCTAAATTCTTATACCTTCAATGGAGATCCTCTTCATGAGAACACTGATGTCACTGATTGTAGGCTGTTGTTGTCAACTGTAGAAACCTGGGAGGAAGTGAAGGCATTGCAGGATGAAGTACCAGATGTGGAAAGACAGGGATGGGTAATAGCAGGTTGTACCAAAAGACAAGAAGATGAGGTCTGGGGATACACAGATGGGAGACCAGTACTACCAGATAATTTGCTGCCTCCCATGGCATGCCACTATCATGGTCCTACACACATTGGGAGGGATGCTATGATGCGTCTTTTTCGCCAGACATGGTTTTACCCCCAAATTAGTGCTGCAGCAGAAGCATTGTGTCATCGGTGCATGGTGTGTCATCAACAAAACGTAGGCAAAAGGACACCGGTTACAATAAGTCATAGATCCTTTTAACAGGATGCAACTCGATTTCATTGAGATGCCTCCTTGCAATGGTCTGGGATACATTCTTCTAATTGTATGCATTTTCTCACAGTGGGTAGAGGCTTACCCCACACAGAGGAATGACAGTTTGACTGTGGCCAAGCTGTTACTGAGGGAGCTCATACCGCGTTTTGGATTTCCAACTTATTTGGAATCAGGCAGAGAGACACACTTCAATAATAAGGTACTAAAGATGTTATGTGCAGCATTACAGATCGATCAGAAGCTACATTGTCTTTACCGTTCAGAAGCCTCTGGCATAGTGGAGCAAGTAAATTGAACATTAAAGTCCAGGTTGGCAAAGGTGTGTGCTTCAACGTCTATGAAATGACTTGATGCTTTGCCTCTTGTGTTGATGAGTTTGAGAAGTACCCCAGGCAGAAGAACGGGACTGTCCCCTCATGAAACTATCATGGGGAGGGCTATGAGACAGCCTGCATTCACTGCAAATCAATTGGTCAATATAACAGATGATTTGGTGCTAGAATATTGTAAAGAACTGGCTGACGTGGTACATTTTGTGTCTCAGCAGGTTGGGGAAGCGGCAACTTCGCCTCAACAGGAGCAGTGCCATGACCTCAGTCCCAGTGTCTAGGTCCTGGTGAAGGAGCACGTACGCAGATCGTGCCTAGAACCTCGTTGACGTGGGCCATTCAAGTGATTCAGGTAACCACAACTGCTGTCAAATGTGTTGGGCTTCCAAATTGGGTACACGCTGCCCATACTTGCTGAGTCCCATGTTCCCTTGAAGATATAGTGCCTGTTTCGGCTGTGCCGGTGGTTACAGTGAGACAGCCATCTCAGGTAAGCCAACCTGTAGAGGGGGCTCCAGCTACTGGGACTCTTAGCATTGGTCCTGGGGAGGGTCCGAGAGAGTCAGCTCTTGTGGATACAGAAGGGTCACGAGAGTAAGAGCTGACTAGGCGAACTTTTGACCTAAACGAAGGGAACAGTGCATCTGAAATGCGAGTAGTAAATGGAGACCATTGGCCCAAAAGAACAGACAGATTGAGATGCATTCTAACTGAAAGCAGTGTACCACGAACAATTACAGACGTCTCTAGTCAGTCAGAACAAAGTGACAGTGATCGTGAGGGACCATCAGTGAGAAGGTCCAAAAGAGCAAAGATACCGAGGCACAAATACACTGCACCAGAGTGGACTCACCCGGCATTAAATGATTGGGAAAAAACATATCACGCCTTTTTGTTTAACAATTCAAGCTCCTATGAACCGCCTAGAGAGACTATTGTGCTAAGATTGAACTTTGCAAACAAAAATTAAGGTTATTATGAAAGAGACAGGAGTACAAAAATCTATACAAATTTATGGACTGAATCAACAAAGCTGTAAGTGAATACGAACTGTGATGAAGAGAAGCTAAAGGCAATCTAAACAAGTTCCAATCTTCATTTGTGCTGCAACGCTGTTGACATCTAATCTAAACCTTAACAAAGTCATGAGTTCTGATTCTGGAGTAGCAATGGATCCAAATCCAGTATAATTAAAATGCAAACGCGTATGTGCATGTATACATGCTACATTTTCTATCATTCTTATCATATTTATCATATTTCTAAATCTGCCTCATCGTGTGTAGTTAGAACAAACTAAACCTACTGATGTTCCTAAAGCTCTATTAGAAAATAATACCAATGGACTAAGCATGTTACCTTACAAAACTTTACGTGGAGATCAGTCTACATGTGATTTCTCATTGAATGTTTGTACCAAACCTCTGTATGATTATGTCAAAACCATGGATGCCCAAAACTGTTATGTGTGCTTACAGTTACCCACTCCGGTTTCAGAAGAGGTTACCCACCATCATCTGCCTGCAACTTATGAGATTTCTTGCAGTGTACTAACTAGTATGTTTTATTGTAAAGGACAATTTCAATATTATTATTCTAACTATGACCTAGTCTTTTCTGAGGTGCCATTAGAAAATACCTAAATCCTGTGCGTGATACACAAACTGCTGAAATGATGGGATAATTTTTCAAACCCACTCAAATCCTGGACATTGCATATACACACTGACACAATTTAACATGCCTTTTGCATAAAGTAGAAAAGGACTTCATAGATTCAATCAAAGACAGACATAAAGACATTATGGGTAATATCGCAAATCACACGAAAACTCCACCATGGGTTCTCAGAGAACCTCAACTTAAACAGACAGGAACACAAGCTGCAATTGCTTTAACTGGCAACATAGGGGAAAGCTATGTATATTACGGCGTAAAACTAAATATAGCAAAACTTTGTTGGTTCCAGCGAATGTGATCACACTTTCCAAATTGTAGGTGGTTGGGGATTATATTTAGGAGGTGTAGATCCTGTATTTTCAGGGATTTACAACATTTGTGGGAAAAATGCCTATTACAGGCTGTGTAAAAAAATGGTATGGATCTTGCTACATGGGAATAGCTTTTCCAAAAATTTATCATGTGGGTCAATCTGATGAAACCAATGAAGTAAGACATGTCTGACTCAAACGGGGTGCTAGTGCTGCTGAAATAATAGGAGATATATTCGGTGCAATAATTCCATCATTTGGAGTGATACTAAATTCTCACAAAATTTGGAAACTCTCTATGTAGTTGACAAACTGTCAACTGATACTGCGGGTGGGTTCCAAGCCATAGATACCCAAATGATTGCTATGAGCTCAATGATGCTCCAAAACTGTCTTGCATTAGACTTCCTCCTGGCAAAGGAAGGCAGAGTCTGTTGAATGCTGAAGGTCCAACTATGCTGCACCTATATCCCTGATAAAAGTAAAGATTTGAAAGGGTACATTACTAACATTACACACCTGGAAATGGATTTGGACGGATTAAAAGCTGATGGTGCTTGGGAATCAATTGAGAAGGGATTGTCTGCAATGGGATAAGGGTTTACTAACCTGGGAAGTAGATAAGTGGGACAGATTTTAAAACCTGTACTAACAATCGCTGCTTGCATACTGATATCAATTAATTCTATCAAAATCTACAGACGCGTAAAAGCAAAGAAAGAGACAAGAGGGGTAAAGAGAAAAAGAAATTAGATAGAATTGGAAGATAAACAATGCGGATATTATAACAAGATTAATGCTCTGGAGCAGTCTAGATTAAAACAAATGGGAACAGCAGAATTATGAAATGACATCAGATGGGATAAAGATAAGAGTGTGATGGCTTGATTTGCAATCAAATGGGGGAATTGTTGGAGAGGGAACCATATTAAACTTTTTATGGACATGAGAAACCAATTATGACACTTCTGAGAGAAAATTAATAAACGTGCACCAACTACACGTTCAAGAAAATATGACAAGACAATAAATTTTAGTTACTGCATCGCAAAAGCATGCAGAAAAGATGTAACCTAGAGGATATCATTTGTGTATGATATTATAGACTGTGATTTACTAATTGACAAAGTACTATATTTCATTAACGTGCTAGAAATGTGTAAATGTTGAGCTCTCACGTTATGGAGTTTACCTCTGATCATTCTTTATTATCATTTATATGTGTGTATAACTAATGGAAATAAGTAAAATATTAGGATTTAACGTGATTATGATGGTGAATTTTATTAAAATGCATTTTTGTGTGTGTAGACGTGTGCACCGAAATGACAATTGAAAAATAGTTGTTACACGTTTCTAATGATGCATATGTGAAATTTTCAGAGATTGTATTTCACACATGTACTAATGTTATTCACCTAAAACAAATTTCTAAATTTATGGTTTGAAATATATTTATACAATGGCCAAATCAGATTATTTCACACAAAAAACTGCATTAGCAAAGAACTCTGCTAAGGAGCTTTTCCGCACAGTTTTAAACCTGACTTCATCACCAGCAACAAACTCTATGGAACATAATCAGGGTTTCTGTAACATGCTAGCCACTTTCTTTAAAAAAAGATCAGGATATCTATAAAGGTTTTACAGCTCAAAATCTAAATAACCAGAAAATCTCGGGTACTGAGGTCTCAATTGAGAAAGCTTCCCCAGAGCACAAGGAATTCCACCCTTTAACAGTGGAACAAGTAGAACAACTTGTTCGTACCATAAAATCTGGCTCTCCAACTGATCCATGCCCACCGTCTATAGTTCAGCCTATCCCAGATATTATAGCTGAGCAGCTAACTAAAATCATTAACAATATGTTTCTAACAAGGGTATTTCCAATGCTTTGGAAAATGGCCTGAGTCTATCCACTCATAAAAAAAACAACTTAGACATATAAGATACTACTAATTATCGCCCTACATCCAGGCTTGCATTTACGGCCCTACTGGCCGAAAAAGCTATGAACACTCAATTGACAACATTCATTGAGTCAAATCACATCTTGGATGCGACACATTTTGGTTTTCAAAATGGTCAAAGTACGTAAACAGCCCTCATTGTGGCCACTGAAGAAATCAGATCTACACTGGGCAAGGGCGGCAGAGTGGCCCTGATCTTTTTAGACCTATCTGCGGCCTTTGATACGGTCAGTCATACCTGTTTGATCAACCGGTTAAGGCAACTGGGGATTAAGGACATAGCCTTGGCCCTGTTTCACTATTTTCTAACCAATAGGCACAATCTGTGGCTCTTGGTCATTTCTAATCTGAGCCTCAGGGCTCATCCTTGAGTCCAACACTTTTTAATATATAAATTACACCTTTGGCTATAGTAATCAAATCCTGTGGGTTTTCGTTGGTGTCTTACATCAATGACACCCAAATAGTTGGATCATTTTCTAATACAGACTGCAAATTGATGACACTTTTCAAGACTGTATCTCTGCAGTTAGCAATTGGATGGGCAACCATTGCCTCAAGTTAAACTCCTCAAAAAACAGAGGTGATGCTATTTGGGCATGACACATCCTTCTAGTCCCCATCGTGGTGGCCTCAAGAGTTGGGGACTTTGCCATCTCCCGAGAAAAAAAGTTAAAAATCTAGGAGTCATTTTAAATAATAGACTTACCTACAAGAATCTGGTGTCCACAGTCATCAGGTGTCCACAGTCATTACTTCCCCCTATTTTGCTTTAAAAATCATAATAACGATTTCTCATCTAATCCCCTATGAGCTTTTAAAGACAGTAGTCATTGCATTGATCCTCTCCCATATTGCTACTGCAATGGCCTGTATCTGAATCTACAAAAGGGCCTGCTAACCAAACTACAAATGTTGCAAAACTCAGCTGCCAAAATGTTGCAGAATCTCCCTAAATTCCACTCCGCTACTCAGGCTCTTAATGAACTTCACTGGCTCCCTGTGAAAAAAATGCGCTATCTTAAAAGCTTTATGCATAGCATTCAGATCCTTGCATGGGTCAGGTCCAGACCGCCTAAAGAATAATTTTAGGTGGTACACACCTGGTAGTGCTCTTCGCTCCAGTACCACTAGAAATCTAATGGTTCCCTCCCACAAATTCGTCTATCGGGGAGGCCGTAGCTTCATTAGAGGCACAGCCTTACATTGGAATACTCTTCACTTTGGTATTAAATCCACATCAACTCTTATGAATTTCAGGAAATCTTTAAAGACCTGCCTTTACAGCAACTTATTAGGGCCCACTTAGTGTCAGAAGCTAACGCCAAATCGCCTCCGGGCATATGAGCGTTTTACAAAACTCCAAATCAGGATCAAAACAAATCAAGTTAGTACATTCGAAAAGTTGTAGTGTACTATACTGACACATGTTATTTGTAACAAAAGTAAATAATTTCAAATGCATGTTATACTAGAATCATGACATCTTTATATTTCCTATGAGTGTATGTTTAATAAGTATATAGATGTCACGTTAAATTAGCTCAGTTTAATGTGGGCCTGACTGCATACGTGAAGTTTCTTATACTGAATCCATTGCTCATGAGAGAATTTCTCAATGCAACCAATAACGTGAAAGTGTTTTCTTTCCTGAGTTCTCATGTACTGTACAAGACATCTTGCTACATTTTTCGTTACAGTTATGAATGGCTGACTGGGAAACTGTCCTCTTAAAGTCGCTCATGTGCTCTTACTAAAGGGGCATGGTTCTGACGTTTCACATATTGGATTGCTTAAGGACTGCGCAATTGACCCACCCATTTCTCTACATTTTGTGCCTTCTTTATGTCGCCTGACACTCATCCTATACGAACTGACCAATGAACTGAGCGGTCTGATCAGATGAGGTGACTCCAGGAGGTGTCACGCCTGGAAGTTTAAGAATATAATATTGACCGATTGAACTGACACTTACTTGCACATGCACGCTGATGGTGACAGATTGCCTGCTGGCTATTTTCTTACTTTCGAAGCCCTACAGACGCAAACAAATCCTGTGGCGGAAACTTTGCGGAACTTTCCTGGCAATCTTGATTTGCCCAATGCGGACTCACCTGGCTTCCTTTCCGAACTGACGCATACACCATATGTGATTAGTGGTCTCTTCCTTCTTGGGAGACTGCTTGAACTGACATGTTTCATGTCCCTTCCTGAACTCTTGAGCTTTGGCATATCTTATTTGAATTTGACCAAATTGCCTTATAACCTGATGCAAATTTACTGATGCATTTGTTTTTCCTTAAGCTTTGATAAACTTTACAAAAATTTCCATATCAACTCAGGTATCATGATTATTTCTATTCAAGTGAATGTGCATTGTTAATTTGGGTTTATCAATGATCAGGAGAGATCATATTAGAAAGATCTCAGAGCATCAAATACTAATGCTATTGTTCTGTATAGCTTTAACCAAGCTCTTGGTGTGTATGACTTTGGCTTGCCTACGTTTCTTCAGGAGATTTGGGCTTGCTGTGATAATCCTTTACCTTTACAGCATTGTTTTGAGAGTAATTTACATGAATTTAATTTCTGGTTTGTAGTCCAGTTGTCCAATTCCTGGTCCTCATTGGATGACTGTTGCGACCCTTTATATCCGACCCCTCTTGGCACAAAACAAAGTCCATTGGAAGACCAAGAGAGTGGTAGAAAATAAAAGGTAAGAGAGAAGAAAAATTAATGGGCCCAGAAACGCTACATTTGTTTGTGATGTACAGATATGTGTGGTGTAGTCATCAGCACACAGTGCAGCATATAACTCTGGGGTACTACAACTCCCATGAAGCATTGCCAAGGTAGAGCAAGCATCTCAATGGAGTTATTTTTGCTGCAATATTTTATTTGGGGAATTACAAACATTACACTAAGTTAAGTAAGTAAAGGTGAGTTGACTTACCCTGACTGGTGCCTGCAGGAATGGAAGTGTCAATGTCTGACACTCCCACCACACTTTCTGGTTCCAGTGTCCCCTCAATGAGTGTCTCCATGGGAGTAGGGTGTTTTGAGGGTCCACCATCTGAGCCACGACCATCAGCCATCCTGCTGGCCACCTTCTCCTTTGGGCGAGATCTCAGGTCATACCAGAATTTGCGGATCTCTGGGATGGTCCTCTGTGTGACACCAAGGGAGTTTACCTTCTCCAAGATGCTGTTCTATATCTTGGTCTTCCAGCTCTCAGGAACAGTAAAAGAGGCTAGTCCATATGTGCCACACATTCTTCTGTTAGGAGCTCACACTCCTTTTCAGAAAACTTGACCTTCTGCTTCCTGCTCCCATAATCCTTGTCCACATCTTCTTTGGACATGATGCAGTTCAATCACAGGTATTCCCTTGCCAGTGGTGAGAGAGGTGCTCTCCTCCCTTCCTGCACCTTCCTAGGCTTCTAGGTTTAAGCCACATTCTGTATTTCTTAACTTCCTAGTCTGACATCATCATTCTGCATCCAGAATGTGACCTTTCCTAACTTGCAATTTCTTAATAGGAAATCGCAATTTTGTAATTTCTAAAATTGCGATTTCTTAACTGCGATTGCTAATCAGTAGAACTTGCTAGTAGTTGAATCCACGGTAACATAAATCTCATTTTGCGATTCCCTAATAGTGATTACTACAGATTCGCTAATTGGAAATAGCAAAGTCTAACTTTGTACATATAGCCCTACAAATGTCACATTTAGATGACAACATTTCATTACTACTTCAATAATATTTTTAAGCTAGGGTCTCTACCACTTACACCTACACCTTTAACAGACACAAGGGCAAGACATTTGAGATGAGCATATTCAGAGTGTCGGTGGTGTTAGAGGGTGCTCTATAGAGGAGCTGCTCTCCACCTAAACCTGGGAACCACCCAGAGGTCCCTGCTCCCTTTTATGTATAATTTAGGCACCACTCTAAGCCTGAAAGGGAATTGTCTTGATTTATACTAGGTACTGTCTTGTGTCTGGACAAAGTTTTGCCTCTCTGAAGAGTTCTAACTAGAGTGAAACATGTGTCAGGAGTTGCTTTTATCCATTTCAGGTTGGCTTGGATAGTATTTTACCAATCCAAAGCTGTAATACTGTGCCTGGAGTGGTAAAATGGTTTTGTCATTTTTCAGCTCAGTGGGTATGGCACTTGCTAATCCTATTATTAAAGACTTTGCTGTAAAAATGGCAAAAGACTTTGTCACCATCTATCTCGGCATGGACTGCACTGGGCCAATCCTATGCTTAAAAACTCTGGGAGAGAAACAGACATTTGAGGTGAGCAGATTCAGAGTGTTGTTTGTGGTGTAGGGTGCTCCCTACAGGAGCTGCTCTCTACCTAAACTTGGAAACTACCCAGAGTTCCCTGCTCCCTTTTTTGCTTACTTTATGCAGCACTCAAAGCCTAAAAGAGTAGTGCCTTGTCAATAACTATCATAAAGGATATAACATAAATATAACCAATATGTGTAGCCCAAAAAGGCATGGCTCCCAATCCCATATACGATTCTTGCCTCCATAGTCATTGGCACACATATGACCTCCTGCCAAAGGGGCATATGTCATTCCATGAACATTAAGTCAGAACCCAGGCATCTCTTTTTACCAATTAGGGGGAGGGTGGGCCTTTTCTTCAGGGGTTTGGGAGGAGTAGGGGTGGTTTGGGAGGGAGGGAAGAGGAAGAATGGATGGGGTGCACACAGGAGGTGTTTTGGAAGTAGGAGCAGTTAATGTGTGTGTGTGTGTGTCATGATGATGTGTAGTTATGTTTTGGTGTGTGTGTTTGGGTGATTGCTGTAATGTGGGTGTAGTTTTTGATTGTGATGAATGTGTTGGCGTTGTGGATATAGTGACTTTGAGTCTGTGTTTCTGTGGAGTTTGTTTGGGTGATGGTGTGTGCTTGTCTGAGGGTTTGTGTTTCTGTTGTGTTTGTTTGGGTGATGGTGTGTTCTTGTCTGAAGGTTTGTGTTTCTCTGGTGTTTATTTGGGTGATGGTGTGCTTGTCTGAGGGTTTGTGTTTCTCTGATCTTTATTTGGGTGATGATGTGTGCATGTCTGAAGGTTTGTGTTTCTGTGGTGTTTGTTTGGCTGTTGGTGTGTGCTTGTCTGAGGGGTTGGGTTTCTCTAGTGTTTGAGTGATGGTGTGTGCTTGTCTGAGGGGTTGTTTCTCCATATTGTGGATTGTTTATGTGATGTAGTCAGTTTACCTTATGTTATGTGTTTGGATGAACTTGTGTGTTTGGAACAGTTGTTGTGGTGGTTGTGGGTGTAGTGGGGGTTGTGTAGTAGAGGTAGTAGCAGTGCTTGTGGGTGTGGCGGTGGCTTTGGGTGTGGTGGGGTTGTGGGTATGGTGGTGGTATTGGTTGCGGTGGTTGCTGTGGGTGTGGTGGTGGTTGTAGGTGTGGTGGTGGTTGCTGGTGTGGTGGTAGTAGAGGTTATGGAGGCATTTGTGGGTATGGTGGGGGTTGTGGGTATGGTGGGGGTTGTGGGTGTGGTGGTGGTTGATGGGGTAAAGCTGGTGTCTGTATGTTGTCTTTTTAATAGGACTGTCTGTCTGGGTGTCTGTGTGCTTGCCTGAGTGTGTGGGTGTGTGTGTGCACCTAATGGAGGATGTAGGAACAGAGGGTGTTGACGGGGTTCTGGTGGCTGGTGGATGGGTTAGTGAAGCGGAAGGATCCAGGGGCGGTGCTAGGATATTTGGGGCCCCAGGCAGAAAGGGAATGTGCGAGGCCCCTCTGATTTGCATACAACTTGACACATTTAGAGCTGTTTGCATCTCTACAGATTACCCTGCTCCTGAAGCTGCAGCTCCTCCCTCTTAGCCACCTACAAGCATATATTTTACAGCTTATAAAAGGCTGTAGGTGTGAGGTTTGTTTGTAGGCTGAGAGGATTAAAACTGCCGACCACTGTGGTACAATGAGCGTCCCTGTTGCCTCTGTATGGGCAGCAGGGTAAGAGGCCTGTTTGCAGCAGAAACCTGAAGAATAGGTCTCCTTCAACTGGGACCATAGGAGGGTGGGGGCCCTTCCCTAGGCCTCATCTTGCTATACCATAGCATCGAGGCCCAGGGGTAGGGGCCCCTCTCGTGGGCACAATTGTGGCGAGACATCTTGCTCTCAATTCGATGAGCAAGAGGACTGGCTCGCTGTGACCTGGCTGTAGCGTACTGGTCAGGGCCCCATGTTGGTGGACAGAGTGTGGGGCCCTGGGCAGTTACCCACACTGCCCATGCCTAGCAATGGCCCTGGAAGGATCTTGAGTGGAAGGGCCAGGGGTAGGTTGGAGGATGGCAGTGATGTCTGAGGGGGGTCTTAGACATGCCATGCTCCTTTGTATAATTTCAACCAAACAAGGGAAACCAAAGTATACCTAGGGACCAAGGTTGGTTAAGGTTATAAGGAACAGAGGCCCCTAAGCATTAGATAAGAGTGAGTGATGCTCTGGGAACAAAGTAATAATGCCCAGGAATTACCCAATCTGTTATTATAAAATAGTTTATTTGCATGAAAAAAATAATAAAAATGGTTTGTAGGAGTGTGTACCCCTAGAGGGCACACCTGAACAGGTATAACACAAACACACAGGCAAAAAAAGTTTTGTGACAAGAGATACATGCAATCAAAAGTCACACTTCTGCCAAAAACAACACTATTGCACTTAAGAAGCAATTTTGCATAATCATGCGGGTCAGAGTGATCAATTGCTGACATTTCTATCCACTAAACATATGGGATCATCATCAAAGACAGTACAATGTTTGCCTGGATACATAAATCGATATGAAACCAAGTAAATACAAATTAAAACCTGTAAGAAAAAAGAGGTGGCTGGGAATAAGGAGCAGGGTGAGAGGAAAGAAAAGAAAATGAAAAAATTAACTTAGGTCACTTGATAAAGTGCAGACTCTATGCAGAGAGGTCTCCGTTCTGTGGGACATCATGACTCAATCGTGACTCAAAGATGCAGAAAACTCTGTTTAGTGTCTATGAAATGTAATAATATAGAGCTGAGGATTTCCATGTAGTTCCATACAATGCCTCCTGCCAGTATGATAACCTTCAATTCAATTGGTCCACACCACATGAGTGACATGCAGAGTGATCAAAAGCTGCGTCATACAAAATTTACCTGTGAGAGTTACACAAAAATTACTGCCGAAAGACCAAGGTATACCATACCATGATCCAAGTCCAAATTGACTACCAGCAAACGCACCATGCATAGTGGTTAGCGCCAAACAGAAATAGTCTGTGCGAATGAGTGTAAAAATTACCCAGATCATATGGCTGCACCAAGATCTATTCCAACTGAGAATCCATCCATCCACTCAAAGTGTTCCTGATTGAGAATATAAGTGGCACTATCATAAAAAGATCAAATTGGAATATCAGATTCACCACCCTATATACTTGCAGTGTCTTGAAGAAAGCAAAAGACCACATACCTAGCGCTAATTATTCCAGTAGAGACCAATGCATGTATACAAACGAAAACGGGACAATGATCGATAACCAAACTACTGAATGAAGGATTCGCTGGCGCTAAAAAACAAAAAGTAATAACCATAATGCAAAATTAACCTGTCTCATTACTTTGTCTCTTACACTTGTCAATATGCAACCTACATACCTTTTGAGGGCAAGTACGGCAACAATGTCAGCCGGGAAAATGAAGGTCGCTGGCAGCAGGAAGTGCCCGATATTACACCTTAGTTTTGACCATAGCGGGAATTCAGTTGTGCAGATTCTAAACAAAGATAATTGGGCTCAATGTAAAAACTGTTGCAACTATAACGAGCCTATCGGTGCATGTGGGCATGCTGCTTTCCCCACCGCCACCCCGTTGGGATGTAGGATCCTGGCGGTGTGGTGGTGGTGGTGCTGCGTCGGTCTGAACACCAACCCTTTAATCGGGCGGTCGGACCGCTGAGGAGGCAGCGAGTGAACCGCCACCGCATGTACGGCAGTCTTGGGACCGCCATACTCGTATTTAGGCCCTTTGTCTTTGGGACCACTGAAGTGGTTTAGATGGGTCAGGCTCCAGTGGCTCTGAGGTAAGATATAGATGGGACAAGGTACCAGGGCAGACTATATCGTTCACAAATAAATATTATGGGCACACACTGATGGTGAGTGAGGGCTTACTATATGTAAAAAAAAAAATCAGTCTCCGGGTGTGACCTCTAGAAAGCAGTTTGATCTTTAAAGTTTCAGTTTCTTTGAAAAAATCTTGTTTGAAGAAGCATTTTCTTCTGATCCTAAGGAATTGGGAGTATGGGAGAGAATCACGTAGTGCCCTGGCAACTCAAATAGGCCAACAGGGTGTTCCTTCCTGTTGGTTTCCGATACAATGACGTGTACAGTTTCCATGATTCTCTCCCATTCTCGAGAGGCACTTTTGACCCCAGAGTAATAGATGATCCTTATAGCCATGCTCCTTTTATGGCACTCACTGCACCGTGGATGACATCCTGGAAGGCCAGTGACTGGGTTAATTGTTCATTGACCCCCTGTATTGCAAGCAACAGTGAAGTCTGGCCAACTGAAACAGCACATTAGGAACCCGCTCAGACATTACTGCTGGACAGACTGGGGCAGGAGTAGAGGTGCCTGGGGCAAAGGAGAACCCAGTCATTTTAGGGGCTGGTTGTTAGCCAACATTGAGGTAACAGTAGGGAATGTGTCATTCCGACTGCCGCATTACAAGTGAACTGCCCCCATGCACATCCCACATGGGCTACAATGACATTGGACCCTGTTTGGAGACCCTTCCCTGCCTTTTCGCCTACCTTTTCATAGCGGGGTCCCCGTCATAAAAAGGTTGGTGGTAAGGCAGGTCGTAATCTGCACCGCAGGGCCGGCATCGACTCAGCCGCCAGAGACTGCTGCTTTCCCCACCGCCGCCACGTTGGGATCCAGGATCCTGGCGGTGTTGGCAGTGTTGCATCTGTCCGAACACCAACCTTGTAATCGGGCGGTTAGACCGCTGAGGAGGCAGCAAGTGAACCTCCACCACATGTACGTATTTAAGCCCTTTGTCTTTGGCATCATTGAAGTTGTTTAGATGGGTTAGGCTCCAGTGGCTCTGAGGTAAGCTATAGATGGGACAAGGTACCAGGGCAGACTATATCTTTCACAAGTAAACATTATGGGCACACACTGATGGTGAGTGAGGACTTACTATATATAAAAAAATAATCATGTAACTAAAATAAGGAAAGCCTCTGTTAAGGAAAACCTAGCGCAAAGCGAGTATCAGTAACAATAGAATGCAGCCGAAATGCACTAAATATCATTCCAATTAATGCTGTTGTAGAGCTACAACGAAAGATGACATAGTAGAAAGTGCATGAGGACACAACCACCCCCAAACATAACTGAAATATTAGTAACAAATGTCCTACAAGACCTAAGGGAAACAAGGACTAATTTCCAAGCACCTACAGGAAATATACTAAAAGATATTATACCCCTTCCTGAAGAAGCCATGGGACAATTACCAGCAATTGCATATCTAAAAAGACTGATTACATGAGTCAGGAGAAGCAAGGCAAGTCCCAAGAGTCCTAAGAACATTTGAAGAAATATAAATCATAAAACAAAAACATAAAATATACATACTAACCAAGAATTCACAATATATGGTAATGAAAGTAGTAACAATAAAATTATTATTTTTGCAACAAATACCAAACTACTAACTCCAACACAATGCTAAAACTAAATGATTGATGGGAAGTTTAAATTGTGACCTCCATTATTTTCACAAATGCAATATATGGACAATACCAGAACACAAATACCCATTAACATATGCCCTTTTCCCAAATAAACAAAGCACAACATGTACTGAGCTCCTCATAAAAAGTAAAAGTACAACACCAGAAATGATTATTGACTTTGAACTAGCTATGATCAACAATATCCTAAACCTATACCCACATAACACCACACAAGGTTGCTGCTACCATTTTTATCAATCAATATGGTGGCATAGATTACACCACAAACCCAGAATTTGCATTTGAAATAAAAAAAATCGATTTGGCCTTTGTGCCTGTCACGTAGGTAGGACTGCACTATTACATACTAACTGAATCACAAGAAACAAGCTAAAACTATTGCAAGTACTAGACTATTTTGAAGACACTTGGGTTGGATGCCTGCACTGGTCAGGACGCAGACACCAACCCAAGTTTCAAATATCATGGTGAAATGTATATGACAGTACAATGTCACAAGAAGCCAAACCAAACAGTTCCGCGGAAGGGCGGCACAATTCCTTCCAATGAACACTTGAAAGAAGCCACCTAATACTCCATCAATTCATTGAAATATTGAAAAAGAACACAGCTACCAACAGCTTAGAATAACCCAATACCTAACCCAAATAAAACCTGAACTATCCAAACTGACAAAACGTACGTATTAAATGCTTGCTAGTAAAAATTGCTATTATTCCGAAACAACCAGCAACTACACTACCTTGAAGCAATAGCCAAAACACTATTGTAAAATAACACCCTCAAAATATACACTAAATTAACAAGCAACATTAAACCCATTTATTAAACCATAACTCCCAAACTTTATAAAGCATAAAAATATGCATTTATTTGTGTCCCTACAATATGATGAAAACAAGTGTAAATTATTATAAATTATAAAAACAATGCAAAAACACATCACAATAATACATACACTATTATAAAGCATAATACTATAAAACACAAAATAAATATACATGCTCAAAAATATACCCCATCTGTATAAATGATTCACAACTTCAATAAAGCATATAAAATAACATAAAATGGACAAACACTTAGGGGTCGATTCCGATGTCGGCCGGAAGCGTACCTAACAGTATTCGTCCGGAAAAAAACCAAGCCGAACGCGTGTTTCCCGACCGATTCGAACAGTCGCCCGAACGAACAAGTACGATGCGCATAACAGCCCAGATTCCGAGTGAGCCGTACTCACCCATTTCAGCTCCTGTTCCCCGCCCGAGCCGGATCCGTAAACGTCGAATCGAGTCGCACGGAACCAAATACACAGCACCTTCCGGCCGGACTAGTACGATGCGCACTCCGTACGCGCCGAACCCGTCGCTACGTCCGGCACGTCAGAGCATCCGGGAGAGCTGCACATAAGCTCCGATTCGCGCCACAAGACGATCCATGGCTACGAGATGAACAAGCCAGCGACGAGTACGAGTCCAAGCCACGAGAAACCCGAACGAGACGAACAAACCATGAATCCCATCGCGCAGGTCCTACCAATACTCTACATCTATTACCGGGACCGGTATGGACGCGTACGGCGAAGACGGTAAGTCAAACACCCACTACACAAAGAAATGACACGTACCCAACATATGTCACACACACATAGGGATGCAGAAATGACGTACACTAGCAACAGCAGAACCATAGGGGCGGGATGGCTACCACCAATGCCATACACACCCATGGGGGGATGGATGCCTACCACTACCACCACCCCTACTCAGGGGGGCCTGGATGCCTACCACTACCACCACCCCAACTCAGGGGGGCCTGGATGCCTGTCACCACTACCATCCCCACTCATAGGGAGATGGATGCCTACCACTAACACCACCCCTACTCAGGGGGGCCTGGATGCCTGTCACTACTACCATCCACACTCATAGGGGGATGGATGCCTACCACTACTACCATCCCACTCATAGGGGGATGGATGCCTACCACTACCACCACCCCTACTCAGGGGGGCCTGGATGCCTGTCACTACTACCATCCCCACTCATAGGGGATGGATGCCTACCATTACCACCATCCCCACTCATAGGGGGATGGATGCCTACCACTAACAACACCCCTACTCAGGGGGGCCTGGATGCCTGTCACTACTACCATCCCCACTCATAGTGGGATGGATGCCTACCACTACTACCATCCCCACTCATAGGGGGATGGATGCCTACCACTACCACCACCCCTACTCAGGGGGGCCTGGATGCCTACCTCTACCACCACCCCTACTCAGGGGGGCTGGATGCTTGCCACTACTACCATCCCCACTCATAGGGGGATGGATGCCTACCTCTACTACCATCCCCACTCATAGGGGGATGGATGCCTACCACTACCACCACCCCTACTCAGGGGGGCCTGGATGCCTGTCACTACTACCATCCCCACTCATAGGGGGCTGGATGCCTGCCACTACTACCATCCCCACTCATAGGGGGATGCATGCCTACCACTACCACCACCCCTACTCAGGGGTGCCTGGATGCCTGTCACTACTACCATCCCCACTCATAGGGGGATGGATGCCTGCCACTACTACCATCCCCACTCATAGGGGGATGGATGCCTACCACTACCACCACCCCTACTCAGGGGGGCCTGGATGCCTACCACTACCACCACCCCTACTCAGGGGGGCCTGGATGCCTACCACCCACACCACCCCTACACATAGGACGGGAAATGCATGACACAACCAGCATACTCCAACATAAGGAATGTCTGAAAATACATCCCACCAACACCATGACAAGCGTGTGTAGTCTGTGTCAAATGCCTACAACACTGAACATGACATTGAGCATACAATGTGACCCCCTATCACATGTGTCACACATAAATGTGTGTGGCCTCCACAATGCAAGCAGACCATGACCACTGTGGCAATGGGGTACAACACCCCATCATCACAGTGACCAAAAGGTAAGTCTGAGGTCCATAGCTGAAGCCCAATTGAACATTGTGGCAATGGGGTCTAAACACCCATCACCACAGTGACCAAAAGGGAAGTGTGGGGTCCATAGCTGAAGCACATTTTGTACATTGTGGCAATGAGGTCTAAACGCCCATCATCACAGTGACCAAAATGTAAGTGTGGGGTCCATAGCTGAAGCACATTTTGAACATTGTGGCAATGGGGTCTAAATCCCAATCACCACAGTGACCAAAAGGTAAGTCTGGGGTCAATAGCTGAAGCCCAATTGAACATTGTGGCAATGGGGTCTAAACACCCATCACCACAGTGACCAAAAGGGAAGTGTGGGGTCCATAGCTGAAGCACATTTTGTACATTGTGGCAATGGGGTCTAAACCCCCATCATCACAGTGACCAAAATGTAAGTGTGGGGTCCATAGCTGAAGCACATTTTGAACATTGTGGCAATGGGGTCTAAACCCCCATCACCACAGTGACCAAAAGGTAAGTGTGGGGTCCATAGCTGAAGCACATTCTGAACATTGTGGCAATGGGGTTTAAACCCCCATCACCACAGTGACCAAAAGGTAAGTGTTGTCATGGGAAAAGCTGCAAATGCCAAACAGCATGGATGATTCCTGGTCACAGAACAACAAACACATCTGTGGCACAGTAGTGCTTGTGTCCCATAGCAACATACATTGGGTGAGGCAAACAGTGCAGTGCAAATAAGATATACCTTTGGCCATGTGCAGACAAACATCACCCATGGGGGCTGACATTGTCAACATTCGTCAATAACACAATGACAGAAGTGACCATCATAATGCAGCCCCACATATCTGCACCAATGGACACACAAATGTAGATATCCTGTGGAGACTGTAGATGTCAGGTGAACAAATACCATACCATGGCAGCAATGGGACATACAGACCATGATCATTGTGCTGACTGATGACCTAGGAGTCCCAGGGACAGCAGGGGAAACCCACCAAACAACATACAGCCAATGGCACACAAAGATATGCCAATGCAGTGGTGCAGATGCACAAACACAAACAGGCAGCCTCACACTGCATATCAAACACAACAGGTGATGGGGGCGGGGGGGTGCCAGTGTCCCCAGGCAACCACACAACACATGAGGAGGCCTGAATCACAATTACACAGATGTGTATACAGTGCCACACAAAAGTAACTCATGGATCGGATTCCCCTATGTGGGCAATCAGGCATTGTTAGATGAGAGGGAGCCCAAATTACACATGTCACACAAGCTTGTAGGAACAGCAAATAACACAGCAAGAGACAGACCCACCACAGCACTACCCCCAGGGATCCCACATTGTGGTGACCCTGGCCTGCATGATAATCCCACTGTGATGAGAAAGCTAGATGTCGTTCACACTGTGAACCACAGTCATGTGTCCTGAGCTACAAACTACCATCACACCTACACAAGCACAAATCAATCAGCACGGCCTGTCAGCCAAGGCCAACATGGAGGTAGGGGTCTAGCCGTGCAACAACTCTCATTTACACACACTCAACACCACACACCTTGATCCACACCAATGTGCAGCTGTGAAGCTCACATGGACTGGTGACATTGCACATGCACCCATGACAATCCCAGGGGTGGTGGTGGGAACTAAGGTGCAGAAACCCATCACACATGGCCAGTCAACAAGACTCGTGAATGTCAGACACACTGCACAGTAAGCCGTACATGGGCATGACGTGAAATGCACCACAATCAATGTGATCCCGGACACAGTCACACACCAATGAAGAAGTCAAGGTCACCCACAAAGAACACACATAGACAACTTCCAACATTGCAGCTCTGACCCAGAGGAGTGGCAGCAGTCACACACACAACGTGTCACAATCACTGAAAGCTAACACAAACTGTAAATTACATGACTTGTGTAACCAACAAGTGCCAAGGGGAATCCTGACTGTGTCTCATCTGCGTTTGCCCACAAACTCAGCCCTGACAGCAAACACACCTATGGATGACACCCTGATAACCAGAAATGTGCCATGCACCCACATCCCAGAGAACCCAGTGCGAAGATTTGGGGGGAACATAGGTCAACTCAGCAAGCATCACAAACAGGAACATCACTAGGGATCCCAGCCTGTGTTGCAAAATGGAAGTGAACTCACACAGACATGCTCACACAACACACACCTTGGGCTCAGGCAATGTCACGGAATTACACACTGCCATGAGGGGACTCCACTCCTGTGTAAGGAAAGCTGTGCCATACGTTGTCTCTGCAGGGCTCTATCATGTCAGCAGTACACTTGGTCACTCAGTCAACAATTAGCACAAAATGAAGGCTCTCGTCACATCAGCCTGGTCATGGGAGTGTCACCGAAGTCATCTGCACAGATCCAACACACATGTATAGCAAGTTGCACTGATAACACAGATGAGTCCTTCCCCATTGATGCCCAAACTTGCATGTCCAGTGGAGATGGTCACACGGTCAGGGAAACAGACAAATTGAACAATGGCAAGCACAACTGATGTGCAGGGGTGTAAGCCACAGATGTGATATTGCAAATAAATGTAGGAAATCACATTGGCAAATATTGAAAACATGACACCCTCATATTGCTGCAAAGGATGACATGGCTACACACCAGGATAGGACACATTCCCCCTGGACCACATGGGGTCCTGCACAGTAACACTTCATTTTCATGATATCAAAAATCACCATCACTGCAGCAAGGGCATGGTTAGCATCATCAACATCATATACATCTGAAACTAAACCACTAGAGAACAGAAAGGAGCTTTATTCAGCATATGTGTGTGAAATATGAAAGTCCTGCAAAAATACAAAGGCCAATGGCCAGTCCAACTGTTCAGTCCGAACAGGGTGACAGTGGCAGATGTCACCCTCTGCTTGCCTGCACTGATACGGAGCAGGGACATTCCCCTCGGAGGGGCATACGGGGGGCAGGCCAGGCACCGCAGGGACAGGATCAGGGCTCACCAGAAGGAGGCAGGGAAGGGGTGGCTGGTGCTGGAGAGTCACTGACAACTGCAGTGGAGGTGTCTGACATGGTGTGTGCCGGCACAACTGGGGGGCATGAGTCAGATGGTGTGGGTGCCGGCACAACTGCAGTGGTCCGGCCGGATGGAGTGGACAGGTTCCCCACTGCAGTGCCCAAGTCAGACGGGGTGGTAGTGGACTCCACTGCAGTGCCTATCTCCAGGGGAGTAGAATGGGGTTCAGGTAAGGTGGGCAGGACAGAGGGGGAGGACACGGTCTCCACACCAGTGGCACAAACATGTGCAGCGGGGGTGTGAGGCTGGAAGAGCAAGTGGTAGGTGGAGAAGGCCGGATCATTTTGGGGATGGTGTATCTGTGGGTGGGGGAACCTGGGGCAGGGTGTGGTGGGGGAACCAGTGTTGTGGGGGCCTGAGGGATGGAGGAAGGAGACTGTGTGGTTGAGCTGCAGTGTGGTGGCGGGGTCTTGCTCTTCCGGGACTGGGGGGACTTGCGTGTGGGGGCCTTAGTCTGTCCGTGCCTGGGGGAGGGTGTCCGGGGGTGAGGGGCACTCCCCTCTGTGTGGGTGGACGTCCTCTTCCCCCTGTATGCTGGATCAGCTGGATCGGAGGGGAAGAGGCCGAGGTCACAGAGGAAGAGCTGCTGTTTAGGTGGGGTTGCAGGTGACGCAAGGGAAGGGGTCTTGGAGGGAGAGGATTTAGAGGACTGCGGCGTGACTGTGGATGCCTGTGTGTGTGTCTGTACCCCATCCCCTGTGGGTGTGGTATCAGTCCCCTGAGGATGCTTGCGTGCACGTTTTGTCTTTGTTTTGGGTGTTTCTGTGCTGCTTGTGTCTGTGTGTTTGGGTGATTGTGCAGGTGTGCATGTGCTTGGGACAGGTAGGGTGCCAGGAAGTGTGGATGGGGCAGAGGTAGGAGGGGTGAGGGACTGTTGGAGGAGGGACACTGCTGCCGTCAGGGAGGAGTCCATGAACTTATTGCTCCTCTGTAGGGCAGACATGCCAGATGAGATGCCCTCCATGAACGACACCAGCTGTGTCAACAGAGTGGTGTGTGCATGGAGGACACTCAGCATAGCTGTCTGCCCTACATGGAGCTGGCGAAGTAAGTACACAGACTCCTCACTCAGGGCAGCAGGGGACACAGGGGCAGGGGGTGCGGTGCCTGGCACGAAGGAGACACGCTCCCGAACACGGGAGCCTCCACGGACCTCTGGAATGGGAGCCAATGGGAGGGCGGTGGTGGTGGTGGTGGCGGGGCCAGCCATACTAGCTGGGGTGTGGTGGCTGCTGACACCCGCCTCCACAAGGGAGTCATCCTCCGAGCTGCTGTGGTCCTCAGCTGAGGTGGATGGTGCTGAGGACTCCTCGGTGTGGCTCCCCTCGCCCTCCGTGCCACTGGGTCCCTCCGACCAATCATCGGCTGCTGACCCAGCCTGGCTCTGCAGCTCCTCCTGGTCCGTGCAGCTGTCCCCTCCTGTGGCCGTGGATGTATCTGCAAACAATTAGGGAAACAGACAAACATCAGTCACCTGCACTGACCGCACACACCACAGTAAGTACAGCACATTACAGAGCAAGCCCTGGCATCCTTAGTTGAACATTGCCAAAGGTGCTCACACAAATTAGGAGAAGCCAATTGTCAGTCTGATGGTCAACCATGGCACTCACACCCCTCCTGGCCTTTGTAGTAGGGTTCTGTTCTACCATATAACACAGACCTATGTACCTTTCTGCTCTGCCCATGAAACATGGCACTCCCATATAGGCCCCACCAGTCAGGCCCTGATAGATGACCTAAGCTGTCCATTTTTCTTTTAGCCTTTAGTACCTGTCACAGTGGTCAACACCCCCTTATATACATACACTTAGGCCCAAACCCACCTCCTTAGATGCGCACACACACATGTAGGCCCAAGAGGCCACTGCCTCATGCTATCATTTTTCTAATACAACAAATCTTGTAGGCCTTTCTGACCTGACAGCAGGGACCTGTGCCATCCACCGCGGCACCAGCCCCCCTTGTAAATATCCACAGTCACAAGAATAAGGTTAGCCCACACGTATGTGACACTCTGCTGGTACATCTTGCTCTTTCACAAGCAATGTTTGCAAAATTTTAACTTATGAAACTTTCAACGCTTGCTCCACTGAAACTGAAAAGGCGGCTACGTGACAGAGAAATAATATATAAAAATCTCTAATTCTGAGCATCTTACGGTAAAAGTTATCTTTTTCTTATGTTTGCGGTCAAGAGCACCGACCACCTGCTAAAAGCCCCTGTTTTCACCATGATACCACTTCTCTGTTCTTCAAAAAACTTTCCACAGTTACTGTAAGCGTGTGGTCAAGGACCCACGTCAACTGTGGGTAGGAGTTCTGCATTAAGCCATATAAAAGCTTTGCACCCATGTCCACGCCCTGAACTCTTCATACCAGTGCATTGCATAGGGACGGTTCACGGTCGGCCGTTCTCCTGATCTTGGGCCTCGAAATTCTACTATCAAGTTGGTAATGCTCTTTTCTGATTGCTAGCCTTTTGCCTTTGTCAGCCTCTCTAATTTAGCTCATCCACACCCAATTCATTGCATTTATCCTAGCTTAAACTGTGTAGCCTTGGATGGTTCTTGCCCTCTTATTTAAGATTTGCCTTCTAGGCGCTTGCCTATTCATGATCCCTCTTTTAAGACTTGCCCCATAGGCTATAGCTCACAGATAGATAGTTACATAGATCTTTGTGCTTCACCTAAAATATTATTTGTAATATTGTTGATGCTTTCATTTTCATCCTGCTTATGTGTTGACGAGCAGCATCAAAAGAACAGTTCTCGGTGTTACTGATTTGCTTAACAAAGTGCCACTGTATTTCACACCGTTGTTCCTTCTTTTCAAGTGAACGAGCAGAGTGCGGGTCGTGCTCTCATGAGCCGGTAAGCAGAAGGGTGTGACCACCCATTTACCCTCAAACAGCTTGCACCCATCTGTCTGGTGCCTGCCGGATGGTAATACCCCAGTGTGACACATGCACCACCTACCCAGTTGTTGGACATTGCAGGGAACACGGTGAAGTATGTGAACATGCACACATCACATCTCTTGCCCCTGAGTCAGTACAGGTGTCCGGATGAAGGGATGGCCAGAGTCTAATTTGAAATGCATGTGATGCATACCAGCACCAGACACCATGATGCACCCATGTCCTCATAGTCAATGCCACAATGGGGTGCATGTTGCACATGTCACTCCCCTGCAGGATCACTCTTAGGAAGTTTAATGCCATGGCACATGCATGCCTGCAAACTCATACATCACTGTCTCCAGTAACATGGGCAGGGCAGCCAGCCAACAACAGTCTGCACTGTGTCACAATCCTAGGTCATGGGGAATGCAAGTTCTGTAGCTGACAAGTGCACATGTCCATCCCCCCCACACCACATCATCTGAACTCGTATTTGTCCACTTCATACCAATTGGACATATGGGAGACATGAAACACAACTCTCTGAACCTGAGCACCTCACAGTCTGCTGTGAATGAAAAACAGCTGCCTGAACTTCTCAGTCGCATGCACCAGTCTGCACAGTCAAGTGATCAAACACCTATATATCACCCAAGTATCGTCTCTCATGGTCACATCTCAGATGGCATGCTGAGCCATAACCGATAAACAGCCCAGTAGTCCTGACAATGAAGCCACAGCACAATGACACAGAGGCAGACACCTGAGGGAACATTTCACTGAGCACAACGTGTCAGCTGATACACGGGAGTGGGAGTACAGAGTGTATTGTATGCCCTGGAGTAGGCATGACTGTCCTGCTCCACGTGAAAGAGGGATGAGCCCTGGACAGTAGGCATGTGGCTAAGCATGTGTGACACACTTGAAATACATACTCCTGAGGCCCAAACATTGTTCCCACCTGCAGCATGGGGGTGTGCCAAATACCCCAGGCACATGTGGTGAGTCAGATCAGCAATTGGAACACATATCAAAGTTACACGCAGATTACATGTCAGAACTCAGGCATTGTGTAAGCAAATGACCCACCCATGAAGCCCACCACAAAGGTACGGTAACAAATGCTGGCCCCCACCCTGAGCTAAGCAAAATGCAAGGACACAGTACCCAAGTGACACAATTTCCAGACTGTAAGGGCCACACCTGGGTATCAGATGAGGAGTGGGCATGTCACAATTGAGGGACATGGGTCCTGGACCACAAGACTGATGTACTGTGGAGGTTTAACCAGGCCAGAGGAGGGCATATAGCATGTCAGACAAAGTTCACAGTGCAGTCATGGACTCACCCCCTCCTTGCTGCTGTCTGGCCTTCAGCTGCCCATCCAGGTCAGGGAAGACCACCGCCAGGATCCGGAGCATGTGGGGGTCAGGGTCCGGTGTCTGCCCCTCCTGCGAGGAGGCGACAGCTTCAGCTGGACCCTTGCGATCCTCCGGGTCCAGCCCCGAAGGTCCTGCCACCTCTTCTGGCAGTTGCGGATCCGGCGCTTGTAGTCCCCACGGATCTTACTGCCCGGACGATGGTCAGCCAGATCTCCTGCTTCTGGTGGGCATCAACCTGTGAGGATGACAAAGTAAAATAGGCCATTACTACACATGCAACATATCCGTGCATCACACAGTTGGATATACATGTCTCAATCACAGGGGCACATGATGTACACAGGCAGTGCAACTATGGCTATGAACAGTTTACCAGCAGTTACTAAATGGTATCATTGCCTGGGAAGTAAAACCTTGTTGGAATGCACTGTTACTGCACTATACCTGTTCAGTGCATGTAACTACACACTTTGGGGGGTGAGAACTACTCAGTGAGCATGCTAGCCAGTGGTGTGCACACTGTAAGTCTTGCTAGTCAGACAACATGCACATTTAGTAAGGCAGTGGACAGCACACTCACCTGCTCCCCTGGTTTCCCATACAGCTTGCTGTAATGTGGAAGGAGGCTGTCCAGCAGGGCCTGGTTCTCCTCAGTGGTGAAGGCTGGGGCTCTCTCCACAGTACGTGCCATTGCAGTAGCCAGAGGATGCAGAGACAGCAGCAGTGTAGGTGGCAGATGTCGTCCTGGAGCATGTAGTGCAGGCAAGTGAGCTCTCAGGGGAATAGCCAGCATTATATGTGTGCTGCAGAGGCAGATACTGTCCCATGTGTCCAAAGTGATAGGTCCAACTCGTTTGCATCTTCTGAATCTGGCCAATCCATGGAATTGCACCACTTATACACGCCCACAGCATCCTTCAAAAGTTAAACTTCATGACACCCATGAATTTGCAACATTGTTGTGGCTGGCCAACTGAATTCACTGCATCAGACTCGTTACAGATTCGAAAACGCGTCCGTTGCAATGCCAGGCCCTAGCCAATGCGTGCGCACCGATCGGACCATTGCTGTACAATGCGTACCCGCTCACATCATATGCAATGGCCAATGCGTGCGCACCGATCAGTCTATTGCTGTACAACGCGTACCCGCTCACATCATATGCAATGGCCAATGCGTGCGCACCGATCGGTCCATTGCTGTACAACGCATACCCGCTCACATCATATGCAATGGCCAATGCGTGCGCACCGATCGGTCCATTGCTGTACAACGCGTACCCGCTCACATCATATGCAATGGCCAATGCGTGCGCACTGATCGGTCCATTGCTGTACAACGCGTACCCACTCACATCATATGCAATGGCCAATGCGTGCGCACCGATCGGTCCATTGCTGTACAACGCGTATTTCAAATAACAACGCGTACCCGCTCACATCATATGCAATGGCCAATGCGTGCGCACCGATCGGTCCATTGCTGTCCAACCCATACCCGCTCACATCATATGCAATGGCCAATGCGTGCGCACCGATCGGTCCATTGCTGTACAACACGTACCCGCTCACATCATATGCAATGGCCAATGCGTGCGCACCGTACGGTCCATTGCTGTACAACGCGTATTTCAAATAACGCGTACCCGCTCATATCTTATGCAATGGCCAATGCGTGCGCACCGATCGGTCCATTGCTGTACAATGCGTACCCGCTCACATCATATGCAATGGCCAATGCGTGTGCACCGATCGGTCCATTGCTGTACAACGCCTACCCGCTCACATCATATGCAATGGACAATGCGTGCGCACCGATCGGTCCATTGCTGTACAACGCGTACCCGCTCACATCATATGCAATGGCCATTGCGTGCGCACCGATCGGTCCATTGCTGTACAACGCGTATTTCAAATAACAACGCGTACCCGCTCACATCATATGCAATGGCCAATTCGTGCGCACCGATCGGTCCATTGCTGTACAACGCGTACCCGCTCACATCGTATGCAATGGCCAATGCGTGCGCACCGATCGGTCCATTGCTGTACAACGCGTACCCGCTCACATCATATGCAATGGCCAATGCGTGCGCACCGATCGGTGCATTGCTGTACAATGCGTACCCGCTCACATCATATGCAATGGCCAATGCGTGCGCACGGATCGGTCCATTGCTGTACGACGCGTCCCTGTACAAGTCACTCGCATATGTCACCATGCTTGTCACTGGTGAACGTATGCCAGCCACATTTACTTGCCAGGGACTCAGGGGCACACCTACGACACCACAGCCTGTCCACACTGTATCCTAAGGCATGTAAGGCTGCATTACCTTTTCTGTGTATGGGGGGGAAACGTGGTTTTTTGGGTGGCACTTGGGGGCAGCCACTCCCAGGCTGTGCACGTGTTCATGGGGACAGAATCCTTTGTGTGTTGTGCACATGACCACTGTGATGTGCAACTGTTCAGTTCCGAGCATGTGGCATGGTCACATTTCCAGGTTGTGTATGTGTATGTCATGTCACATACCCCCTGAGTCCCATGTGGGAAGGTATGTACGTCACAGGGTGACCCATTGCCACAATAGTGATGGCCCTCCACAGTTTGTGTGCATGTTGTGTTTCCGATGTCTCTGATTCCATGTGCACAATGGGATACAATCTCCACATCCACGTTGTTTGTGCATGGACTTTGATGTTGTGCGTGTGTGTGTCACAGACGTCCATGTCTGTCCTGCAGAGGCAACAGGGGCCACTACCTGTGGGAGTCATGGTTGTTTTGCTGACGTGTACATGATACGCCATGTCATGCCAGTGTCCATGTGGCAATACAGGGTCCCTGGGAATCTACCTGTCAATGAGCTGTGATGCCTGGGGCACATCTGTCCTCACATGTCACTGTGGTGTGTGTTTGGAACTTGACAGCAGTACATGGGTACTGTGACACAGCCTAATGATTTCCCATAGCACAACCTGGAACTTGTTGTCAACACATGTTGAACTGTGATGTTAGATGTTGGCCATGTAGGTGCCATATACGTCCATACAGAACGGCACACACATCAGGTACTTGTGTCTCGTAATGATGTATCATGTGATATTGAGTATGGTCAATGGCACATATGTGGGGTGACTGACAATCTTTCTTTCTTCACCTATGCACTGCAGGGCACCAGATGTCCATAGACCATTCCCTGACCTTGCAACGATGGTGGAACGTGACTGCATCCGACGGTACCGCTTCAACAGGCCGCTGATTGAGGAATTGGCGGTGCGGTTGGCCCCACATTTGCAACCTGGCCGGCCATACCCTACAGCGCTGACCCCCAAGGTAAAGGTGATGGCAGCCCTACACTTCTTTGCCACCGGTACATTTCAACACACTGTGGCGTCTTGTGGTGGGATGTCACAGACCATGTTCAGCCGTGTGCTACGCGATTTTTTGGAGGCAATGTTGAGATACCTGAACCAGTACATCTATTTCCCTAAACGTCAACAACTCACTGACGTCAAGAGTGACTTCTATGCCCTGGGGAGGATGCCACATGTCATTGGCTCCATTGATGGGACACATGTGGCTTTGGTACCACCACAGGCACATGAGCAGGCATACAGGAACAGGAAACATTATCATTCTATCAATGCTCTGGTGGTATGTCTTGCAGATATGAGCATCTCACATGTGTGTGCCCGTTTCCCCGGTTCGGCACACGATGCCTACGTGATGAGGAGTAGTCGCATCCCGAGGATGATGTCACAGATGCAGAACCAGCGTGCCTGGCTTGTCGGTGTGTACAGACTTTGTACCATTGTGTGTGTTCTGCTATGTTGTATTCCGCCCTCTTTTCCAACTCAGCTAATGTGCAATTGTCTGTCTGTAGGTGAGTCCGGATACCCCAAAATGCTGTGGTTGCTGACACCCCTCAGGAACCCTGTGACACCAGCCCAGATGCGCTACAATGAGGCACATGGTCGGACCAGGAGAGTGATTGAGCGGACATTTGGTCTCCTGAAGAGCCGCTTCCGCTGCCTAGACAAGACAGGAGGGGCCCTCCCATATGCCCCAGCAAAGGTGTGCAAGATTGTCATCGTCTGCTGCATGCTACACAACCTGGCAGTGCGGAAGGAGTTGCCTCTCATCCTGGATGACGATGACCAAAATCCGCCACCTGTGGAGGATCCTGGCCTGGGCCATGATGCCAGTGATGATGATGATGAGGGTGATGTCCACACACAGCTCATCACCAACTTCTTCAGCTGAATGTGAGTATCCAGAGATGTCATGTCAATGGTTTGAGTTTGCATGATATGTGTCATGTCTGTCCCTCACAGGGTGCTTTCAGAGTTGTTTGTTCAACTTGGATCCCCCGACACCATGATTCAGCTCTCAGGGTGGCAGCAGTCGTTTCCCTACAGGTGATGTGCCACACCCCCCTGGACTTTCTTTCTTCTACACTTGTTGACTGTGTGGCCACTGCCACGTGGGATTACCTTGCATCTGTAGTGCAAACAACATGTTGCAAATGTGTAATAAACCTGTGCTTCACTTTGGGATGTGCGTTGTCTGTGGTCACACATCTGACTGACATTTGCTTACTGCACCTGTGGGCTACTTAACACAGACTCTGAATAGGTGTGTTGTCTGTGCATTCCACTGTATTTCCTGGCAATATCAGTGTAGGCGATGAGTCCGATGGCCCTGGTGTGTATGTGTTGTGTAGCCCTAGTGGTGTGTCTCCCTCATATGTGTCACGTCGCCATGACTCACATGACGGTGTTGTACTTGCTGTAGCAGTTAGCATGCACAGTGTAATTTAGCAGATCATCATCCCCATGACAGAAACCACGTTGGAATCACAACAGAGGCAAGTATGGTGTATTAGTGAATTTATTTACATACATGTGTGATTATAGTGCACAGGATGGTGGGTGCTGTACATTGGGATTGTGATCCAAAGTTCCCAGATGAGTTGGAAGTCTTGGTAGCAGAAATGTCCTGAGGAAAGTCAACAGTCATCTGATACATTGGTCCAACTTAAACTCCCCATGTCATGTGGGAGAGTTGTGTTGCATTCGACAGGGTGAACAGTTTGCACACAAAGGAGAATTTCCAGAACAGGTGTTGGGTTCCTGGGGGATGTACATGGCCATCGACCTCTCAGTTTTCCTTCCTCGGATGACCCCTCTTCTTTGGGGGACCCTCATGTGCAGGCTGCTGCGGTGCAGGGGCTCTCCGCCAGAGTCCTCCTCCCTCCCTGTGGCAGTTGCAGTTGTTGCAGCACCAGATGTTGTGGGCACACAGGGAGGTGTGGCCATGTTGGTGCTAATCTGGCGGAGGCATGTCAATATGTCCCTATGCACCGCTGTCAGTTCTTGCAATGTGTCCCACTTGGACTCCATGCCAGGCATGTGTGTCTCCACACGGGACATGTGTGTCTCCACACGGGACATGTGTGCGTCCAAGCGGGCATGATGGGCAGCCTGCTGCTGTTGAATGTCCTTGAGGATCCCCACTACCTGGGTGACCTCTCCAGTGCTATTGTGGTACGCATCAGCAATGCGTACCAGTTGTGGGTCATCATGCAGTCCAGACCCCTCTGCAAACAGTGACCTATGTCTACCACCCCTCCCACCACCCCTGGCGACACGTGCGGGACCTGCGGTGGCACGCACAGGTGACCCTAGGCCCCCTTAGGGGTTGTTACTGGGGCAGTTGTCCGTAGCTCGACGTTGGGCCAGGGTCCCTGTGCTGTTGTCATCGGTGGTCCTTGGTCTGTCCGTGTCGGCGGGGTGGTCTGTGTGTTGGCAGGTGTTGGAGGAGTGGGTGCAGGGGGTGCAGATGTTGGTCCTGCTGGTGCTGCATGATGACTCACACCGGAGGGGCCAGGTAGGTCTTCGCCATCCGAGGAGGGCAGATGCTGTTCCACACCAGTGCGCTCAGTGTCCCCCGGAGCCTGGGACAGGGACTCCTCATCGTCTGCTGCTGTGTCCCCATCATCTCCTGTTTTTGGAAGAGACACACAATGTATGTTATGTTTCTAAGGCATCAATGGTTCACACACCTGACAGTTGTGACTGTACCTCTGGATGCGGGCCTGTACATTGCATTGTCCTAAGTTGTCACAGTAAGAGGTTGATATTGGTGTAGCACATTGTCCTGCAAACCTGAGGCATTTCAATGTGAATGTTGAGGTGTGTGCATGGCCAGCATTGGTTGTATTTGGTGGACATCCGGCCCTCCTTCTCCACCCAGCCCAGTTATCCCACCATGAAGCATGCCACCCTTGCAGTGGGTTCAGGTTGACTCTCAGGATGTCAGTCAGTGGTGTCCTGCTGTTGGTTGGTGCCCAGGTCCCAGCAGGGCCTGGTACTCCCCACAACAGAGCACCATTGTCAGACATCTTAGAAGTGGCTTTTCACTAAGCCTGGGCGTAGTTCGCGAAGTAGCGCTACGCGAAGCTACGCAAAGTGCAGTTCGCACTACGCGAGCTACGCGTAGCACTACGCGAACTGTGTAGTGCACTGTTCGCAATGATTGCACAGTGCCGGATGCTTGTCCGCACTGTGCAATCATTGAAAACGGCATCTTGCACAGTGCGAGCTGTCTTTTACTGCCGCTCGAGTAGATTTTTACTCGAGCGGCAGCTTTCTCAACGCGGACTGGTAGTTTCTCATCGCGAGCGGTCGCGAGCATACGCGACCACTCGCAATGAGAAACCTGACCTCCCCGCGTTGAGAATCTCGCCGGGAGGTTTATTTTCCACGCTCGCGATCGGCAACTTGATGTTGCTGATCGCGAACGAGGAAAAAGTCTCGCCGGGATGTCATTTTGCTTGCTTGCGGTCGCCAACTTGACGTTGAGGACCGCGAGCAAGCAAAAAATGACCACTACGCTACGCTACGCGTGTTTGCACTGTGCTACGTGCAATTCGCGTTGTGCGAAGTAGCGCAAACTTCGCAAACTACGCGAGCGTATCGTAGTGCTTTGCCCAGGGTTACTTTTCACTCCCTGTGAGGTGTGCATGGGTCAGAGTGGTGTTGATGGGCCAATTGTGAGGGTGACCAATGTCTGTGACTACAACTCCCATCATGCTATTGCCTACACCCCCCTTCCCAGCATGCCCATACTTCCTTTTGAGTGGACTTCACTGTGTGTGAGTGTGACAGCAATGGCAAGATGGCTGACAGTGTGATCCTGTTGTTTGTTGGTGCCCAGTTCCCAGCAGGGCCTTGTGCTCCCCACAGCAGTACCCAGTTTCAGCCATGAATGAAATGAATTTGTACTTGTAAAGCACACTGATACCCCAACTGGGGTTTCCTGGCGCTGTACGCATACCGCTGTGGAACCCTTCCTGGCTTTTTCCCTGTGAAATGTCCACTCCTGGGCACCCCCAAGGTGAAGCCAGGCATCCCAGCGCTGTTGGGGCCGTTGTGGAGATTAAGCAAGCTATTGCCCAGAGTTGCACCCATGATTAGAATAGGCACCGAGGCGAGAATTATCAGGTCTGAGGAAATTGAGCCCAAGACCCGCCGAGGCGGGAATTGAACCCTGGTCCCGGGCCAGATCTCTGCATCAGGGTCTGCCGCTCTAACCATTGAGCCACACTTCTCCACATCTTGTCAGTTGTTTTCCACTCCCTGTGATGTGAGCATGGTTCACAGTGGTGTTGATGGGCCAATTGTGAGGGTGACCAATGTCTGTGACTACAAGTCCCATCATGCTATTGCCTACACCCCCCTTCCCAGCATGCCCATACTTCCTTCCTTTTGACTCTGCTTCCCTGTGGGGTAGTGTGCCTGTGCTGACAGGATGGCTGACAGTGTTGTCCTGACGTTTGTTTGGCTACAAGTCCCAAAAGTGTCCCTGTGCTTCACACAGCATAACCCAGTGTGGTAGTTCTTTGTGGGATATTTAATTAGAGTGTGAGGCAATGCATTCTCCCAGGTGAGTTGTGTGGAGTTTGTGTTAAGGGGGTGTGTGAGAAAAGCTGCTGGTAACTATGGTCAGAGCTGTCAGTCCTCCTTCCCACCCAGCCAGATATCCCACCATGGAACGTGCTTCCATTGCAGGGAGTGCAAGTTGGCTTTCAGGATGTCAGTCAGTGGTGTCCTGCTGTTGGTTGGTGCACAGTTCCCAGCAGGGGCTTGTTCTCCCCACAGCAGTACCCAGTGTCAGCCATCTTGTCAGTTGTTTTCCACTCCCTGTGATGTGAGCATGGTTCAGAGTGGTGTTGATGGGCAAATTGTGAGGGTGACCAATATCTGTGACTACAACTCCCATCATGCTATTGCCTACACTGACTTCACCAGCATACCCAGAATTCCTTCCTTTCAGTGAGCTTCCCTGTGAGGTGGTGTTCTGGTGGTGGCAACATATCTGACTGTGTTTGTTTGTTATATTTGTGCCACTGGCTTGCTCTATTTATTGTTAGGTTTGTACATGTCATGACACTGTTACATATCACTATGAGATGGCAGGTATTGTGTTTCTCTGACTAACATACACATCTTGGTATGATTATCTTTTGGTTGCTGTGGATTTGCTAAGGGTGCATGGTTTGACTATCCCCTTGACAGTGATGTGTGTGTATTGTCACACAATATTGGGTATATTAGTTGTGTACTCACCAGGCTCTGGGATGTTTGATAGTCCATATACGCTCACTGGTAGTAGGATGGCCCGCACCTTCTCCTCCCAGGGCCTGAGGTATAGTGGTTTGGCAGGAGGGCCACTGCCGGTGCGCTGACTCACGATGTAATCCTTCTTTAGTAGGTCCCTGACCCTCCTGCGCACATCATACCACCTGTTCTGGATGTCTTCCTTTGTGCGCAAACATGGTGATTGTGCGTTCACCCTGTCGACGATCCTCTCCCACATCTTGGTTTTCTGCGACATGGGGGTCTGTTGGACCAATGTACCAAACAACTGTGGCTCTACCCTGAGGATCTCATCTACCAGGACTTCCAATTCACTGTCTAGGAACTTTGGATTCTTCTTTGGGGGCATGGTGATGGGTGGTGGTGGTGATTGATGTGTGTGTGTGTGCAAGTGAGGGTGTGTGAGTGTAGGTTTTGCTGGGTGTATGTGAGGGTGCTATTTGTTGAGGTGCTAATGGTGTGTGGCTTGTGTGATGGATGAGCTGTGAGTGTGTCTGTGGTTGCTGTCTGATGGTGTTCTGTGCTGGCAGGTCAGTTGAATTTGCAAAGGATCATGGTAGGGATTTGTGGCCTTTATATAGGTAGAGTTGGGGGGGTGTCCTTGTTCCATGTTTTTTTTCCCCTGTATTTATTGACTTTGTCATTGCTTGTTTGGCCCTTTTTTTTGTATTTTTTCCTTTGTATTTTTTGTGCATGTAGGAGACGTTCTTCTGACCGAGTAGGACGCTGCAGTTGTCTCGTGCGAGCTTCTCCGAGTCGTTCACGCTGTGTTTCTGCTAGGTTTATTGTGCGGCGTACGCGTCGGTCGCGGAGTATTTGCTTGCTTCGGCTGGCTTTTGTATGCGTGTCGGTCGTACGGCTTGAGCTCCGTGCGACTCGGTCTGGTTTTCCACGCATTACATCGTACTGCGCGGGTCGGAGTTCGTTGGTACGTTTCGTTCGGGTTCATTCCTGGTGCGTGTCGGTCAGCTCGATTGGCGTGGTTTTCCGGCCGGATAGCTTCTTTTCGTCCGGTTTGGTCGTTCGGCTTGTGTTCCGTACGAGTCGGTCGTGATTCACATGCATTTCATCGTACTACCCAGGTCGGGCAGCGCCGGTACGTGTCGGTCGGACTATATTCCCGTACCGAGTCGGTCGGTATGTTTTCCGGCCCGAATCGGAATCGGCCCCTTAATGCACAGGTGGAAGCAACGTGGCCTAGTGGCTAGAGCTGTAGACTTTGCAATGCAGAGACCCAGATTCGAATCTCAGCTTTGGTACCTGATTCAACATCATGTGATTCTGGACAAATCACTTAATATCTCTGTGCCTAAAAATGTGAAAAGTAATCTGTGAAATGTGTTTATGTAATTTCAATTTTGTTAGATCGTCTCCAAACTGCCTGCACTGTGCAGCGCTCCATTGCTTTCTAGCTAAGGTCTGGCTAAGTTCCTGTTATATTACTGCCAATACATAATAATTCAAATACATAATATAAGTACATAAATGAAAACAACAACCCCACCCAAAACTTAAACAATAAAACAAAATCCTGTACTTACAATTTAGTAGCAGAAGTTCTTAATTCATAGTAAAATATCCAAAATAAAAACATAAATCCACATAAAAAATACAGTAAAATATATCCAAAAAAAGCAATAACAAATAAGAAATAATTCAAGACAGCCTTTCAGTAAGGCAATGTCAGATCCATTAATACCCTCCAAAACCCAAACAATATTTGAAGTACAATACATTCTCTTGGAAACCTGCAGAATTCAAGGAACAAATTACATAAAGAGTAGGTAAAAAAATGCAAACTCATTTCTCTTGAACAAAAACTGCGTTCACCATCAGAAAATAATGTATCCTTGATAAGAAGAAATCCTGAAAAGGGAAAACATCTAAACCCACCCTTAAAACAAACAAAACCCACACAAAAACATTACACATAAATGAGATTGTAAAAATACTACATGTACAACTAAACTACAAATACATAACAAATACAGCACAATTAGGTCTATTGCACAGATACATTGAAATCCCAAAAAATCTCATTACCAACTAAATGAAAATTTTAAACTGTACTAACCAAAATAAACCAATCTCACAACCAACCCCCACCCGCCAAAGTACCGCAAAAGTAAGATTAAAAAGATGTCTTACTTGCACTGAATATCTGCAATGAAGAAGCACCATGCTGGAGATCTGAAATGTAAAGAAGAAGACAGACTAGAAACTACATCAATAAGTAAAAATACATGACAATAAAAATTAAATAAAAAAGACTTTCTTTGCATTAGAACAAATAGAAAAAATAAATGTTAACCTTTGATGATATGATACAAATACATAAAATATTCATAAAATGTAAAGAAAAAAGTAAATGATGTGCAAAAAATTTGAAAATGAAAAAGTAAATATATACTAAAAATACTAATACATATATGTGCCTTCATTTTTTACAGGATTTATTAATATATTACCAAGCTACTTAAGATAAAAGTATGATGAATATTTATGGAAAAGATTTTTAAAATAATGGTATTAATACAATGCGAATAAAAATTCTATGACTATATGTGACAGAAATTATATATAATTAATTAACATTTTTTAACTATACAAAGTCACAAAATGTTTTGAGTACAATATTATCAATATAATTTGTAAATAAAAAAATAATAAATAAGACTGTCTCCTATGCCTATAGTTAAGAAAATGGAAAATTACCAAATGAACCTCTAAAAATGTGTATTATAACATGCACAAATCAATATTTCTTTTAATTGAAAACCATTTTTAAGATAATTGTCAAAATTAAAACAAAATATTATAATGAAATGTTAGATATGAAAGAAGATATTGCTAGCACAAGATAAAAAAACACATATTTTTTTAAATAATCAAAAGTAATATACCTTTGAAAGGTGAGTAAAAGTGAGGTAAGTGTTGGACTTGGTTTGCTTGAGATGAAACGGCTTCCGGAATCTGTCTTTGGGGGCCCGTTGCAGGCCCCCCTTCGCCCAGAGGCGTCCTAATTTGGCCCGTGGGGGTACCCATGGGACCCCTCTTCCCAACCATGCACAATGTGGTAGGCACCATGGGGTGCCTGCCACAGGGTGCAAGGTTTTCCCCAACCACCCCTTTTTTCAATGGGAGCCTGTGTTCGTGTTCGGGACACAGGCTCCCATTGAAGTCAATGCGAGTCCGACCGAACGATGTTGGGAGGCATCGTAATAGGTCATCCGGACTCACAGGACCCAATTTGTTTGGAAACTAGTCCGGATATGATTCGTTCGGGACAGTTTCCAAACGACATTGTAGTCGGGCCCTAAGATGTTCATATTTACCACTCCTACTCAGCATAGCCACATTGATGAAATTATTAATATATGGTCGGTTGAAACTTACTATTAATACTCCAAATTAAACCACAAGATGTAAAAGGTTAAAACCAATAGAAAAATAAGAATCAATATTACTTTAAAAAAATAAAAATAAAAATACTCTCAATCTCAATAAAAAAACACATAATTTACAAAATAATAATTATTTTACAAAAACTAAATTCATAAACCGTACACAAATATTAGACCATTTTTATAACACAAATATCACAAGATATTGTATTTTATTAAAAAAAATATTAATTAAATTCCATACCAATTTAAAAATGATAATAAATGTAAATGAAAAATTAACAAATTAACAATAATTACATTTTTTTTAAAAATAACTAATAATTTATTGTTAAATAATTTTTAAAAAACGTACTTAGTTGAAATGAAATTAAAACATAAAATGTATATATCATCCATTATCCATAACATCTACAAACCCAACAACCCACCATAAAAAGATATATAAAATAAAATATAAATAAATGGAGTTTCACAATAGTTAAAATAAAATTTACAAAATATGCCTTTAATATTTTTTAACTAATTCATTTTTTAAATATTACAATTCCTTTATCAAAAAATAACAAATAAATCAATTAATTAAGTAATACGTTTTAGGAAAATAATGTAATATACATACTTAAAATACCTTTCACACTCCAAACCCACCACCGATTCAATATGGAAAAGTAATACATACATTAATAAACAAAATGCATTATTCAAAATAAAAAGACTTTCAATTAAAAATATATTAATTTTAAAAACGTAAAAAGCTTAAGAAAATGCAAATGAAAATGTTATTTGAAATAGCAATTTAAAAACAAATACTTTACTATATATTTAAAACACTTCCCACCCTACGCCCTAAATCTAAAAGTGAATATATAAAAAAATTACACCCAGAATATAGACAACCCAATAAAACAAAAATGAAAGAATACACAATAATAAAAGATAAACCAATATTAATTCAACACTATAAAAGTAATTGATATTGCTTACAATATTAACTACTAAATAAAAAAACATTATAACTGCAATAGTTTGTTCCATGATATTCTTGATATCACAATAAATTTTCCTACAATATTTGTGACAACCAACAATATGGTAATGTTATTAAGGTCAAGCACCTTCTCTGATCATTTACTCTTTACAAGGTCTTCATTTTGCTGCCTCAATACTTCAATGGTAAAATGAAGAGGCCATGCACTACAGGGCAACAAAACTTGAGGACTGGTAACTGTTCTTTTCCTCCTCCTATGCACCTGTAGAACCATGTGTTTGTGCTCCTCTGCAACATGAAAACACATTCTTTAATGAGAAATGTAACATTTCTAAATCTATCCCTTGCTTCACTATTTATTTAATACTCACCCCAAAGGCAGTATATTGCATTTAGTGCCACCTTGTACACATGCACATTCAAACTCACTGTGCAAATTTGTTCCACTTGCCTCAGGGTCCAGAAACTGTTTCTCAAATAAATACTCACACCTGGGTACTATACACAGCCTTTATTCACAGAGGAAGCACAGCAGGCTAGCAAGCCATATTGCAGATTTTAGGACAAGTTAATCCTAATTCTGTACATCACCACAAGGAGGTCACAGATAAGATATGTATATCAGACCTCGCTCATTCAGACCATTTTATTCCAATGTCGCTCATTCCTAGACAATGAGGTAGCATACTTTTCTGATATGCTATCTTTCTCACTTTGGAACTGAACCAATGTTTACTTCCCTAGTAACAATGCAGGATTATCTTCCACTTCTCCATGGGGTGTCAAACAATAAAGTAATGAGGCAGCAGCAGTTGCTAATGAGCAGTTTTGAAGTTCTAACCCTTTTACATCCCCTTTGTGTCCACTTAATGTAAGGTATGCCTAGAGTCTCTAGCTGAGAAATCTGTGGCCATCCTTGGCTGAGGTACTATACTGGAGAATCAATCCATCTACTCAAGCTCAGTAGTGAGCTCCATTGCATCACCAGCTTACTGCTGCAAAGAAGTCATGGAGTCTTCCCTCTAGCTCCCATCATCTGCCTTGTTGTATTCCTCTTAGGGTGTTCATAAACGGGCTTTCCAGAATCATGTCCCTATATAGGCACAATTCGCCCTGCCCTTATATAGGCATAAAATCCCAGTCCTTATTTAGGCATTACACCGTGCACTCCAAATACAGGCATGGTCTCCGACATCCGTCCACCCTAACGTCACAACGAATTCGTGAAGAACAGACCCTTAGGCTGCGGGAGTTTCCCTAGCCCAGGACTATTGATTTCTTCAAGGACACATATATTATGCATGAACCATTATTCCTTAGGGGTTCATTCATGACGTCTTCCGCTGTCCGACTCACGTCAATGCTAACATTCTGAGGTAATTCTCAGGTATAAATATACCTTCCCTAGCCCCTGTAAATCAGAGGAGACCTCGACTTCAGAGGAGCCCGTTTCCCGGCCGGACGCACTGAGAAGACGCTGTCATTCCTGCATGCAGAGAGTCCAGCTTCCAGTGATCTGACTTCCCTTGCGGGGTGTTGGAGTTCGAGTCTGGCAAAGAGATTCCTACCTCTCTCATTCTTCAGGTATGGAGCTGACTAGAACCTAGAGGGACTCTTGGCATACTAGGCATACTAGGCTTAACATACTCTTAGTATACTATAGTAAGGAATACTTCACCTACTTCATACCTCTCCCTACACCTAGGACAGGTTAGGTACATTGGGGTAGAACTAGGTTAGAAACGCATCGTATGAGTACTCGCATTTTTAGTCTGTGTCATTTTATGTAAATGCATATATGCTAAAAAGATAATGCTATCGCAGTATTATTTATTTCTACTGCTCACCCTGTACATTATTTATCTCGCATACTGTCTTGTGATCATAACAGTACATTTTACTTACACCAGAAACAAGACTGTTCAATAAATCTTTTATTGAAACGCCCGTCTGTTCTTTCTGTGTAACTTTGAGGAAAACTAAGCATGCACGACTGAGCTGAGTGAAATAGTTATCTATTGTTTCTACGACTCTGGGACACGTTCTGATTCTAAAGAGAAACAAAGTGGTCATGTTTTGCGGCTGCCAGAAACTACTCCCTTCTTGTCGTCAAGAAGTTTCTAGTGGACTCTGAGCTAGCTGGCACAAGTAATTAAGTTTAATATACTCGATAGGGACATACTGACCTTAGTCCTATGTCAAACCTATAGGATATATTATTCCAATGCGCAGAGCCTATTAGGGAAATAGGAGCTACACTACATTGCGCCCAATGGTTTGGTAAGGCAGTAATTCAACGTTAGATACTGAGTAACTCAGCCGTGCTTTTTCTCTCAGAGACCCCTACCCATATACTCCAAAAGACGTCTGGAGTGGGCAGGGTTAAGTATCCACCACGGCTACATAGGGCAGTACCCTATATATTAGCTGTTTGGTTTGCTCAACGTTGAAGGATACACTGTTCCAAAATATTGTGCACCTTATCTTTGTTTCCTTGAAACTTGTTCTACATTTTTCGAAAAACAAAATGTCCTTAAACGGTGACGAAGCCACCGGAAACGGTGGAGCTGCGGCTGATCCAGCCCATGCAGCATTTACAATACCGGTTTAAATGAAGCCGAGGAGGGTGTCATTGACATCGCTCCAAACTTAAGAAGAGCCATTACTCTAAAACTTATAAAACATGGCCTACCACCAAGAGGAGGTAGAGCAGTTTTCGTGATAGAGGCACACGAATCCTTTCAGACAGAGGTATTCTATTCATGGGTAATATTTCCTGAATCCAATGCAGTAACAAAACTGTTTCACTTCTACAAAGAAGATGATCCACCAGAGGAATACATTCCTTTCGAGGATATTGAGATTCCATTAACATACCAGGAGCATCAGCTCTGGTTTAAAGGCGCCCTAAAACATCACGGAAACATTACCAGGCTCGGTCCACTAGGTAGACCAGGAGCAACATGGCCAATTCTAGCCGGCTATACACCTCATCCTGAACTTGACATAATGTCAGACGAGGAACTACTTACTCAACTCACAGAGTTAATAAAAATCTACAGACAATTGGTCCAATATGTCATGCGGACTTTTACAGTCCAACCACCATTAACAATTCCAAATCAAACCCCTCACCAGGGGAATACACTAAAAATTACACCACAGACTCTATACGCAGTCATGGGTAAAATGCCCACAAAACGTGAGCAAATTCCATTCTGGATAGCTCAAAAAATTACTCAAATAGAAGCAGTATTTCCAAATACTAGCCCGCATGAGAAACACAGAATACTGACAATCAGTTTACCGATGGGGATCACACCACAACTGGAAGACTGCACCACTTGGGGCTCAGTCTTTGCTGCCATCTATACTAAAACACATGGCATTCCGTCAATTGCGGTAATACCTGATGTCCTGAAACAAATTCAAAACGAATACGGGGCAGAGCCTGCTCTAAATTTAGGTATGAAATTACTGAAAAATTTCGACCAGGTCTCAACAATAATATTATCTAATATTAAAGGGGATGCAGCAGCAGTGGCGATCCGACAAAAATTAAGGGAATTTGATGTTACAGAACATCAAACAGAGCTACCCAGAATTATAGAACAATCTTATGCAGAATTAGGCAGAGATAGTTTGGGTGGAAGACCAGTGAAGCCGAAACTATCTGAAAGTCCTGAGAAGGACTCAATTAAACAAACTCCTACATCTTCTAAAAAGAAGTTGGAAACAAATAAACAAAATTCAAACGAGAAACGTTCTCAATCCCGAGGTAGGTCTCCTCAAAAGGAGCCCTCTGAAAGGAGGTATAACCTCAGGAATAGGGATAATTTGAGAAAACCTGATAGGTATCAAGATACTGATACACGTTCCTCTCGTCCCTTTCAGATCTCATCACAGACTTCGGAAAGAAGAGGACGAACAGAACATAGAGAAGAACGCGTGAAATCGAAAGACGACAAACACGCTCCAAAAAATAAAGCAAAACCTCAATTCTCCAAAAAGAAAGTAGCAGGTCTGAAGGTCACACATGCAGAGAATACTGAGAACACAACTCAAGAACGGAGAATGGGCTCAGACAATGCAGCAGAAGTCACAATAGCTCGCCAGAACCTGAAGGAACTTCTGGAGATAGTGGACTTGAATGAGTACATTACAGTAGAGACTGTAGACACCAGGGTTAGTACTCCACAAAAGTTATATGACATAACACTCCGGCTGGAGGGAGACAAACCTAGACAGGTTAAAGCACTTTTTTGGGAAAGACTATCAAAGGGCTATGACATACTTCTAGCAGAAAAAGACTGGCCACCACAATTTGTCAGGGATTGCCCACACGGCGAGGACATTATTATGCCTGCCTTCTCCAACCATATACCAATGCATCTAAGATATACATATGCCAGGAAATGGGCAGTGGCCCAGGCCCCAGCATTATTAAAAATCATGTAGGATGGGACGAGGACTCACCTCACCATAAAATACATCTGAAACATGAACCAACTGCACAACGGCAGTATCCAATTAAGCAAGAAGCTAAAAAACAGGTCAGGGAGATCTTAGATCAACTTGAATACCAAGGGGTGATTGAAACATGCACCTCCTCAATGAACAATCCTTTGTTTCCTGTCTCCAAACCAGACAATACATATCGTCTAGTTTTGGATTACAGACATTTAAACACTTGTTCTAAAACTTTTGCAGTGCAAAATGCACATAGCACAGCATTAATGAATAACATTGTGCGTAAGAAATACAAAACAACATTAGACATCTCAAATGGTTTCTTTTGTCAAAACATAGCACCTGAAAGCAGGTACTTAACAGCATTCTCCATAATGGGGACCCAGCGTCACTTTTGTCGACTCCCACAAGGGTTCAAGAACAGCCCAGGTTTATTCTCAGCGAGGGTAACGGAGTTACTACAAATTTATGACAACGAGGCATTGTCCTATGTCGATGACATCTATCTGACAGACGATGACCTGGAAAAACACTTGAACAGGGTGAGCACCATTATACTGGGTTTCGCCTCTGAGGGCTACAAGTTCAACTTTAAAAAGTCTCGAATTGCCCATCTCAATGTCCTATTTTTGGGATATGAGCTTTCAAATAAAGGCAAGAGCTTGGCAGCTAACTTTCTAGAGAAATGTGCGCTGCTCCAACCTCCAAAAACGCTAAAACACTTACAATCCATTCTTAACTACGCAGAAAGGGTTAAAGCTCTCTACGCTTTAATCAAACCTGATTTTTCAATAAAAAACTGGACACAGGAACACACAGAAATCTTGCGTTCACTCCAGGCTAACATGTTAGCAACAAATCACTTACAAACACGTGTAAGTCAAAGAAATTTGGCGATCCGAATAATTTCGGGTCAATGTGGATTCACCTACTTAACCTTCAATGAGGGTGAGAAAATACCAATCGCATACAAATCCCATTTGTACACACAAGCGGAAATGCGCTTCAGTTCGACTGAAAAAATTCTGACAGCAGTTCAAACCGCTGTAGCAAAAGAAAGAGCCCTAGCCCAAGGGAAACGCATTATTGTCGTAACCCCGGTACCAGCTTTAGAAGCGGTCACAAAAGCGAGCATTCCAAATGATAAAGCATTACATCCAAGATGGATACAATGGGTTAATTCTCTTGCTGCAACAGATGTTGAATATGTTTTTGATCCAGATTTAAAAACACAAGCATTCCTGCAATATGAACAAGAATGTCCTCTGCCTACTGAAATTCTGTCTCTCGAGCAGTACGAATTCATAATTTACACTGACGGATCCGCACAACCCGCAACAGGGAGTAAGCAAGCTTACAGTGCAGCGTGTGCAATCGTTAAAGGTTGCATGCGAAATGGCATCTTCAGACCTATGGTCACAAAAACTCAATCTCTAGGAGATTGTACAGCTCAGCGAGCTGAACTACAAGCATTCAAACTGGCACTTGAAAGTACAGATCGAGAATTCCCCACACTAATAGTGTGCGTTTCCTTTTACTGTGTTCAGTCGTATAATGACTATATACGAAACTGGCTTGAAAATGGTTTCAAAGATGCGAAAGGTGGCACAATAAAGCATAAAATGCTTTGGGAACAAGTAGTTCAGTTGAAAAACGAACTAACAAAGGCTCACGTGATCCACACACTGAGTCATCAACGTGATGGCGTTCACGTTGCAGGGAATTCATTGGCTGACGAAGCCGCAAAGGGGCTGTTCAGACGGCTTCCGTAGCTGCGATCACTCGTTCAAAAACAAAAATAGACGGTGAGATAATGTTGGCTGTCAATGCTTCAAGCAAAGGCAGCAGTGCAGCGTTACCAAAAAAGTTTCCACTCAAGTACTCTTATGTAATTGATGCGAACAACGTTCCTTTTGCTCGAATCCCTGGAGTGGGGGATAGAGTAATTCCAAACATGGAACACAGATTAGGACTAATCCTAGCAGCACACGAGGGGATAGCTTCTGCCCATGCAGGTGTTTCAGCGACAGTATCTTTACTCAAGCAAAGATATTGGTGGCCTGGCATTCGGAAACAAATTAAGAACTATGTTTTAGAATGTGATATTTGCCAACAGATGAAAGTCTCGACAGTGAAACGTCCTGCGCAGACACCCCTGTTAATTTCAGACAAACCATTAGATTGTGTTTACCTGGACCTCTGCGGTCCCTTGCAAAGGGACGGTAATTATAAATATATCATGGTTGCAGTGGATTCATGCTCTAGGTTCCTATGGTTATGGCCTCAGTGCTCGGCTGACGCTCGAACTGTTATAAAAGATTTGCGAGTCTTTATCGGCACAGACGCAATAGGCACGCTACATTCTGACCAGGGTCCTGCGTTTAGCTCTCGGGCTTACAAAGAAGCCATGGCCAGTCTGGGCGTTGCATTGCGGTACTCCTCTCCATTCCATCCTGAGGGAAATTCGGTTGTGGAAAGGAAAAACCGGGACATAAAGCAGTCTATAACAGCTAGGGTATTAGGTTCGGGTGATGGGTGGGTCAAACACCTAAATGGGGTACAACGCTCATTGAACAATCTGCCAAGAAGTTCTCTAGGGGGGGTCACTCCATATGAGGTCCTATTTGGGACAAGAATGTGGGTACCAGACCTTGAACACGTAGGCACAGTGGTGGAAAATAAACCGTTTGATATCAAAGATCGTTTGGCTGTTTTACAGGAACTGAATCAATTAAGAACGCAACAAAGCAACGTATTCCTACAGCCAGCCACCACTGGGGAAACATCGGCGGTCCCAGCAAGGCCTGTCTGGATTCCAAAAGTTGGGGATCTAGTCAGAGAAAAGATTGCGGACAAGAAGGAATTTGGACCTTCTTACAGACAACCAGTACCTGTTCTAGCAGTTCAAGGAACAAGAACAGTACTTCTGCCGCCCCTTGCTGGAAGAAAGGAGAAAAGATTTGTGTCCATCGACCTCATCAAACCTCAGTTTGTGGCCAATACTAAATAGTAGGCCTCGTGGACTCCGACCTAGTAGCAGACGCACTCCTCTCGCTACTATCCAAGAGGTTCAGACTGAAAGACTGATAACTATCGAGAATTCAGCTGTACACGATGGAGGACTAAGCAACAACGCTATGGAACTCATCCCTCTTGAAAACCAAGTAACAGTTCGTCCAAATACACCTGTCTACACCAACGTGGCAAGTGATGAACTGCTTCCAGTGATTTCTACAAATCCTGATGCAATTCCAACAATTGATAGAACTGCTTCTGGCTATTTCATTGACTTTGATACGTTCTCAGAAGATCCGAGTGAACCTGAAACGACGCCAGCATCATTCAAACTCAAGCAGCAAGTACAAGACTTTATTCACTTTCTGAAAAAGACTTATCTGGTTTCTCCATGGATTGAACTCTGGATTACATCTGGACTTGTTTTCCTGCTCTGGCTAGCTTTGGTAACAACTGTGAGCGTGCTTATAAGTGGCAGATACATCCATGTGAACACTGAAGGAAAAGACGTGAACGTACTTTTGAAACCTCATAAATCTTCCCATCGTGAAGCAAGAGACTTGTCATCAGTGAACATCACAGCCGTTCCTATACAGGATGGTATAGTGTGGAACAAAACAGATTATGAAATTTTTGGCCCGACGGAACAATTGAACATTTGTTTAAAATTTCACTACGTGATCTAATTACGTCCAGTACCTATTCAGATGATTGGGACTTTGAGACCGTTAATGACATAATGTTTGACTTAGAAAAATCTGCTGCATTTTCTAAAAATGAATATTTAGAGGGTTCATCAGACTATGAACGAATGTATTGTTACAACCACTATGGTCATCATTATTTGCATAAATCTGCATATCCAAGAAATGTGTTTATGTTTAACCAATGGGAACATTGTCCTACACCACCAAAAGGTAGTTCAAAAACATTTGCTAATAAGTTTCCATATTTTTCAGGTTACAATACATCTGACCCAGAAACGTTTTACTATAAAAATGTAAACAAAACAGGACTGAAAATTATGTTAACTAATACGAAACAGATTTACTCTGCAGCATTTATTGCCCAACTGTCTAGACAGGGTTTCGACTTATGGAAAGACACAATAGACACAAAAACTGTGTGGGGTACTAAAGAATGGCAAGTACAGGGTGTAGAAGCTTTATTTAGAGCCTGTGTTATCCCTGAACAAATAATGTTTTTGAATGAAACTGTCCAACAAACATCTTGTCTTGGATTAGCCAAGATCAAAGAGATGAAAACACCTTCTGTACCAACACCTGCCAGTGATAACGATACAAGGGCAGTGGTGACAGTTGACAATATACTACAACTCAACAGATCTAATCCTGATTGGAAGAAATGGTTGATCTGGCCCACAGACACGAACAACTGTCAGGAAAGATTCCTGAATAAAACTCAGGGCTTTACTATTCATAGGCCAGACCCAAGATACGTCCAAAGACAGCATCCGGGGGTAGTAACAACATACAGTGTAGGAAAATTATGCCTCGATTGGCTGCATAAGTCTACACTACAGGATGTGAAACAACACTTATCCTTACTTAAAGAGGACGCAGACCCTAGGGAATTCTTTCTTGGACCAAGAAAACCGCGTCAAAAACGTTTCATATATGCCGGCATTTACGCTGCCTATGATGAATCATGGAAAGTGTCACAGATGGAGGCCGCAGAACGAATACGTGAACTTGATCGTATTAATTTAGAGAAAACACTCTCTGTGGTCGACAATGGGTTAACAACTTTGTCCTCCAGAATATATTCATTGGATGGCATTGTATCCTCTGTTATAGACATTCTAGAACAAGATTTGGCGATGTTACAACAAGGTCAATCTCAATTACGTTCTATAGTGTTATTGAGCTGGACGCTGCAATCTTTGCGAGCGGGCTATGTGCCATGGCGTTTTATCAACACGTCAGCTCTGTTTGCAGAATACAATCTAACTGATAAACAGATCGAACTGGCACAAAGAGGAGCAAAGTATACAGTGCTGAGCATTGAGAAACTGGAAAAGTTACCATTCACAGTGGCAGAAAAACCAGCTACAGAATGGCTTATTCATGGCAAAATCACATTACCTGTGACTACTTTTCAGTTTGAGTATTGCCTCAGACAAATGCAAGCAGGCAAATATGAAAGGTTGGGTAAGGAATACATTAAGACATCTTGGGATTTACCGTATACATATAGATGTTGGAGTGGGGATCGTGAAGTGTTTTTGAGCGGTACACACTGTACACGTGCACAGAGCGGCTCACTTATATGTCAGGACATTTCTTTACACGGGGCTTGTAATGGTTCTGTGGCAAATTTGTCTTGCCATCAGCAGGGTACACCAGCTGCTGTGATTAATCCAACGTTTGGACAACTTTCTAATGGGAGTTATCTCATGTTGAATGATCAGAGTTGCTGCGGCATGTTGCCAGGCATCCCATATCTAGTAACGGTCAACTCCAGGGTCACTTGCTGTATGCAAGTATTGTTTCCCCCAATAGACACAGTCAGGGAGTCGCCTCTATGGCCTTCGCTGAACGTCTCTTTTATAAGATTTGATACTTTGAGCAGAATGAAAGCCATGCTTTTACAGCAAACAGTGCCTTTGACCTCGGCCAAAGAAACCTATGATCTACAAGTTGCAAGGACTTCGACTGAGTTATAGACATTAATATGTACAAACTGCCCTATACATTTCGTAGAAATGATAACACGTATCTTTAACATGTCTGATACAACAGGAATTGTACATGTATTTAAGAGCATCTGCTCCGGTCTGTTAGCACCTTTCCAGGCAATACTTGGAATCATCCCGAACTTTGCACATTCGGTGTTTGGTGGCATACCATTAATTCTAGCACTTGTTGCCGGAATTCTATTTCTCTCCCTGCTTTTGCGCTATGGCCAGCCTATTCGCAGACATCACTCCGAGCGAAATGGAGAAAGCTCTCCTTGAACGAAAGTGCCGGGAGCGAATAGTACAGCTATTGGGCAGGACTCGTCTACGGGACCTGAATACCACGTGGTTCCTGTCATTCAGACCAATCTGGCAAGATTGCATCTTACCTGTTCTACGATGCCTGCTATGCGGTGAAGAATGTGTGTTGGACACCTGTCTAACATTTCCATCAGCCTCGCCAACGGATGTCGATACTCTGCTGGTCCCGATAACGGCCCATGCTCTGTGTTGTCCCCAGAGTCTACCAAACCTGATGTCAGCATTCATTGAGATCTCACAGATGCTTCCGGCTGCTGCTGAGGTACGAGAAAGATCTACAGGCACACAGGTAACAACGGACGCGAACATTGCTACGGCAAACTATGCTGGAGGCGATGCTTCCCATCTCTGTGCAATTAATCTACTACACGAGGTGTTCCAACTAACACCGACTACAGTGGATGATGTTTTGTCTATAGAAATAGATGATCTCATGTTTACACCAGACCCGTAAACTGACTCTGATTCAGCATACAGTGTTCCAGAGATGCAGTAACAATTTGGCCTTCATTTTTCAAAAACTTGGAACTCTACCAAATTTGAACTTTTGTCCCATTTTTTCGAACGAAAATGGCACTTCAATCTGCTTAAAGTAGAACCAGCCTTATAGTACAGACTTCGCGGTACTTCCATGGACACTTAGGGGCCGATTCCGATCTCGGTCGGAGGCGCACCCAATACCATTCGGTCGGGAAAAAAGCCATGCGAAAGCCTGTTTCCCGACCGAACCGTACGCGGGTCCGGCCGAGCGAGTACGATGCGAGTCCGCCGACCGACTCGTCCGGGCGACCCGACCGCTCCGACCGACTCGTACCCGGATCGTACCGCTCCGACCGACTCGCTCGGACCCGATTCGCACCGCGCAATGGAGACGTTTTCCGGCCGGGTAAGTACGATGCGCACCTCGACCGCTCCGACCGACTCGCGCCGTCCGACTCGAACTCGCTGTCGGAGCCGTACTTTGGGGGTCCGTGTCGGACCCCCTGTACGCTGCACCCGTGCGAGGCGCACACAGGGGGACCCATGGGTCCCCCTACCTGTGCGTGTACGCCGCCGAGCGCGCTCGCGGCGTACTCGCTGTAGGAGCGCCCTTGTCCGCCTCGCACCCATTGAGGCAATGGGAGCCCGCGTACGCGTTGTACGACCGGCTCCCATTGAGTTCAATGGGAGTCCGACCGACTCGTGTCCGATAACATACGGACGCATCGTACTCGTTCGGTCGGACTGCACGGGTCCGATTCGGTCGGAAATCTCTCCGGGTCCGGCTCGGTCGGAGAAATTTCCGGCCCGAATCGGAATCGACCCCTTAGTCATCTTGTGTGTCTAAAACAGTTCATTAATTTTCATGACATGAAATGATGTTGATTTTTGTACAACTTATCGATCATTTTGTCATATGTAAATATTACTGCTTATTTTCATTCCAATTGCATTTGAATTCAACCTTTATGCCTGAAATGAAAAGCATTGCTTAATATGTACAGTACCTTTTGCATTTTTAATATGTTTTTTAATACTTTTCGGAAATATTTTTTAATATGCAATACTCCATTTAATGTTTAGCATTTTAAATGTTTAGCATTTTAGTATTATCGTACACACGAAAGTGGAGTGGGTGTTGTATTCCTCTTAGGGTGTCCATAAACGGGCTTTCCAGAATCATGTCCTTATATAGGCACAATTCGCCCTGCCCTTATATAGGCATAAAATCCCAGTCCTTATTTAGGCATTACACCGTGCACTCCAAATACAGGCATGGTCTCCGACATCCGTCCACCCTAATGTCACAACGAGTTCGTGAAGAACAGACCCTTAGGCTGCGGGACTTTTCCTAGCACAGGACTATTGATTTCTTCAAGGACTCATATATTATGCATGAACCATTATTCCTTAGGGGTTCATTCATGACGTCTTCCGCTGTCCGACTTACGTCAATGCTAAAATTCTGAGGTAATTCTCAGGTATAAATATACCTTCCCTAGCCCCTGTAAATCAGAGGAGACCTCGACTTCAGAGGAGCCCGTTTTCCGGCCGGACGCACTGAGAAGACGCTGTCATTCCTGCATGCAGAGAGTCCAGCTTCCAGTGATCTGACTTCCCTTGCGGGGTGTTGGAGTTCGAGTCTGGCAAAGAGATTCCTACCTCTCTCATTCTTCAGGTATGGAGCTGACTAGAACCTAGAGGGACTCTTGGCATACGAGGCATACTAGGCTTAACATACTCTTAGTATACTATAGTAAGGAATACTTCACCTACTTCATACCTCTCCCTACACCTAGGACAGGTTAGGTACATTGGGGTAGAACTAGGTTTGAAACGCATCGTATGAGTACTCGCATTTTTAGTCTGTGTCATTTTATGTAAATGCATATATGCTAAAAAGATGATGCTATCGCAGTATTATTTATTTCTACTGCTCACCCTGTACATTATTTATCTCGCATACTGTCTTGTGATCATAACAGTACATTTTACTTTCACCAGAAACAAGACTGTTCAATAAATCTTTTATTGAAACGCCCGTCTGTTCTTTCTGTGTAACTTTGAGAAAAACTAAGCATGCACGACTGAGCTGAGTGAAATAGTTATCTATTGTTTCTACGACTCTGGGACACGTTCTGATTCTAAAGAGAAACAAAGTGGTCATGTTTTGCGGCTGCCAGAAACTACTCCCTTCTTGTCGTCAAGAAGTTTCTATTGGCCTCTGAGCTAGCTGGCACAAGTAATTAAGTTTAATATACTCGATAGGGACATACTGACCTTAGTCCTATGTCAAACCTATAGGATATATTATTCCAATGCGCAGAGCCTATTAGGGAAATAGGAGCTACACTACAGCCTCACCTCTTTGCTTCTTCAAGACAGGCTAAGGATCTGAAGAAAAATTCTGCATCTAAATATATGGCTATTTCAGCAGAGCTACCCCAATATGGACTGATTTTTTTAGCAATACCCTACATGGCCTACGGATTATGTCAGATGGGTTATCACACCACACGGCCAACCCATGGACGAGAGCACCCTAAACATATCAACGAGTAAGTGTTGTGCCTGAGGGCTGCAACTGAAGAGTTGGAAAACGTTCAAAACCACCATCCCAACCAGCAAGGGGTCACTACCAGGTCGCCGCCGCCAAATCATATTTGTGACACATTGCATGACTTATATTTGCACCATGCATTGTCACCTCCACGAGCAAGTGTTGTGCCTGAGGGCTGCAGCCGAAAAAAGGCGGTCACTACCAGGTAGCCGCAGCCCAATCATATTTGTGACACATAGCATGACTTGTATCAGCACCGTGCATTGGCGCCCCCAAAGGGGCATCTTGGCGCTGAATAACAGATGCTTATTTTCCCCAACTGAATGGTGCTTATTTGATGAAAGGCTACGTGTGCCTGTCGAGAATGGAACCTGCGACCCTGAGATCGAACACCGGCCCCAGCAATGGATGTGTTAATCCGCCAATCCACCCGGCCCTATGACGGACCCTGCAATTAATTTGATAAAACGTTTTTTTTTTTTGACTAGCACATCGAGAATCATTTTTGCTTTTATATAAATACATAATTCATACCAACTATTGATAAGCGCACCTGTTCCAACTATTTATAACCCTGGACATGTGAACGCCTGCTTCCTTTGTCGAAACTGTCCCCGAAACCATAAACACCTCTGCGGGGAATGGGAAAACCCCCCACCCATTCAAGTAACGAGTTAAGCAGCTGGAAAACGACCCCAATCAGGCGTGTACTAAATAATCAAACGGCACTCGACGCCAAGACACCGCCCTACTACTGTAATTTTCCACCCAACCTTATGCACTGTCTCCCGAGATGGTCGGGTGGGTCACTACGATTACCGCAGACTACCTTATTTGGAATATTTTGTCCCCGTCAGAACCATACATAAAAAGATATATGTTAGCACATATGTTGACAGAGTGCTTTCCGAAATGAAAGGTCTATGCTCAGTTTCATCGAGGAAAACCGAAAACCCCACACTGCTCATGAGCGTATCTGCTTCAATGTCACTCCACTTCTCGTAATTTAATACCGATCGCTGCCGCAGATTTTGGTTCCCAGCCCCCGTTGATTTCAGTGTAGTTACGCATACTTAGAGTACCCGTCATCCAGAGATAACTGTGGTCCGTTGTGTCCGCATACACCCAGAGCCTCAAATAAAACTCCTTTTAATCCCACAAACATGCATCAATACTACCTATGCCTGAAAGTCTGGTTGTTCGCCATTAAGTCGGCCACTAACGTGCCCTCTAATAATGGTTTACTTTCTCCTCTATTCTAGCTCGGTATTTTCTTACAGTTTCAAGAGGCCCACTAGGTTAGCTGTGAAGGAACACTACTGCTCCCTTCCCGAAGCCAAGTCCGGACTGACTCCCATGAACTTTGTTTAACAATAGCGCAAAAGCTGAAAGAAACAATTTCAAGCAATTCGCCTTGCCACCCTTGTTCCACCTGGACCCCAACCTAGTTCCACTTCCTCGTCCCAGACAGGGAAACCTGGACTCCAATGATGCGCTCTAATTATCTCCATGCGCGTGGTAGGTAAGAAACTACATAACACTACTGCCCTCTTCCCAAAAGCCAAGTCAGGATTGACTCCCATGAACGTTTGCTTCAAATTAGCGCAAAAAAGCTGAAAGAAAACAATTTCAAAAGTGAAGCGCTTTGCTACCCTTGTTCCACTTCCTCGTCCCCGACAGGGAAACCTGGACTCCAGTGAGGCGCTATAATCACCCCCATGCACGTGGTAGGAAAGCAAGTCAAGTTCCACTTACAACAAGCAATGAAGTTAAGGAAATACCACCAACATCGTAACTGGGGCCTCGAGGGCAACGACCCCCGTATACATTTACAACGAGCATTCTATTCAAGAAAATATTCGTAACTGTGGCCTGGAGGGCAAAGATCACCCCATAATTAGGATGAGCTAGGCCGCAGCTCCTCCCATAACATGCATTTAAAACAGTGTAGTCGGGATAACAAATTGAGATAAAATAGTGCTCTTGTAACGCAAGTCTAACAAATTGCTTTTATTATCTCGGCGATAATCTTAACTGCGTTTGCACCAGTGCCCTTCAGGTTATACAGTAATTTCATCAGTAAATGAAATGCGTTCCCCAGAGACAGTAGCCGAAGTTACAAACAATACCTTAACTCCTTGACACCTTCTCCCAAAGAAAAATGTTCCGTAACTGAAAAATGGCAAAACAGCAGGTATTTAACAACTGCGATTGCCATGCTAATATATGCTTTAAGTCGTTTCTTCGAATTTGAATTACCTAATCAGTATTAGCACATGTTGCTGTATTGGCCCACGATATCTTAGATATGATTTAAATGTGTGCATCTAAGGCCGACGCCCGGGGAACGAGGGCGCCTGCCTGACCTTGCCTCTGCTAAAACTGATCACATTGATCCGCGACCGCTCCTTCAATTGCGCCCCATATTGCTGGACGAACCCGGGTTCCTCCGGGTTGAAATCGACCGCCCTATCCATGGAGCCCCACCCCCTGCAAATACGGGCACAGCCTCTCACCCGCAAGGCAGCTGCACCAAATTGCAACAAATAACACCGATCCCGATAATAGTACCAAAGCTGCATTACCTTTTGATAAAATACCGACGGCATTATTAAATACATTAAATACAGGCTTATTAATTGATCTTATTCCCACCCACGCTGCCGCTCGAACCTGGGTCTCCCGGACCAAAGGCGACCGCTCTGATAATTGAGCCACACTCTCATACAGGCTCAACCTCATACCCGCGGCTTCTAATCTCACCTACCGCTTGACCAGAGACACAGCCCCAGCTTGCGATAAATAATGCCCACAACCTTTATTAACCACCCGCGCCGCACTGCCATCCCAAAGCTACATGTGCGGCTGCATTTTCAGGCAAGTTAACCCCATATACCACCGCGCCACCCACAGTCCCCCACCGCTTATTCATGGCGCGAAGCGAGTTTATTTAAAACCAACAGCTCTAAGAGTATCGCCGCCGCTCTGAAAACGAGAACGCCTCTCCCGTATATCGCAGCTGTTCCCTGACTAACCCATATATCACCACGCCTCCCCGCAATCCTTTACCGCTATTCTCGGCGCGAAGCGAGTTTATTCAAAACGTTCTAATATAAAGCCTAAAAAACGCGCCCTAATGCGGGCGACACGCTACGCCTGGGCCCCCTCAAACCTCCCGTGCCATGCTCTGCGCCACCGCCGACGGGTAACCTCGATGACGCTCATGCAGCTAGGCGAGGTCCAAGGGGACAAAGAGATCGAAACCAGACGGGCGCAGCCTTAAATACCTTGCATGGAATTCACGGCGCAGTCTGATGATGTCACCTCAGCCCTTCCTTATCCATCCCCTTTTCTCTGCCTCATCGGGGGTCAGCCACGTGGCGCTACTAAGGGCGCCCCTCCCCTAGGCGCGGGGTGCGCCTCGTCAGGACCTGAATGGCCGTGCAGAATCTGCCTGCCATGGCTTGGGCCTAACTTTGCGGAGAACATCCATCCCTTAAGTTACTAAGGGTTCTTTCAAACTTTGAGGAAGATCCATTCATACTTTGGTCCGCCTGAAACAGACCATTCTGCCCCTTGATGGGGGCACAGAGTGGAGCCCCACAGGGCTACACAGCTGGCAGCTCACCTGCCGGCTTTGCCACTCAGGGCTAAAGTAGCTTGTCACAATTGTGAATTGTCCCACTTCACTCACAGCCAGATGCTCCAATTTAGGCAATACACAATAGGATCCAGGATGATGGCTCACTGGGCAAATGAATCAATGAGAGATCAGTGTTTGACCCGATGGTTGCAGGTTAAAAACCTAGTGGGTCCACTATGCCTCCCACTCTCCTGAGGCCAATAAAATGAGTACCATTGAGTTGAATAACTATCAACATCTGATACCAGGTGACAAGAAGCTTTACAAATATACGTTATGTCAAAATCCATTCTTCCTTCCCTCCTCACAAACAGGATAGAACATTCCTACCGATTTCCTACCACAACTGGCGTGGCAGATAGGAGAGGCCTGCGTGACATTGCACAAACTTGTCCAATCCAAACATGAGGCATTCTTTCCACCCACACTCTCTCAAACAGCACAGAAGAGGTCCTTACATAAACTGTTGCTGAGGGACCTATCGTTCAACCAACCCATAATTCTACAGGAGCTACGCCTTCGAACCCCGGCTATCTACATCACTGCACGCAACCCAAGTAAACCTCTTTCCTCACTGTGGACGCTGCTTGCACCATGAATCATTTCAAATAAATAAATCACTGGAATCCCTTCTTGCAATTTTGCCTCACACCACTCCACAATCATGTGAGCAGACACACGAATGGGTTACACCGTTCAGCCATTTTTCATTCTCGTCACAAAATGTTTCTCCGAGATGTAATGAATGCTTGTGTTTCTATTTTCTACGGTAATGACAAGGTTTGTCAAAAGAACAGATAGCGAGAGCCCTGAAGAAATAAATGATCTGGTACTTTACAATTATGGGCTCGCTTCCCTGGCAGTCTAGTGTTTGGTAATGCATGCTTTTCGAAATTCACATTGTACATCGGACGTGCTAATGACTTGCCCTCCAAAATGATTTAAGCTGCATGAATGGAAAGTGAGGAAGTGGAACATCAGACATATTGCGTTATAATATCAAAATGGCAGCTGTTCCCACTTCAGTGCCGCATGCTGACGTAAGGCAGCCTGATTCGACACAATCCAATTTACCATTGTGGCGCCCAGAATGAAACGTGATCTGTTCAATACTTTCTATTGCTTCATTACCTCCTCGTAAGTCTTCCTCGCCACATGAATAACGAAGTGAGCTTCAGCTCCACACCAGAACCCTCCAAAGCAAAAAAGTTAGCCTCCCATGCCTCCCATCCCTTCCCAATATGGCCGACCCATTACACCCTTGACCTCTATAAGAGGCGGGCCGGCCCAACCCTTCAGCCTGTTTTTTTGGTTCTGCGCTGCAGATTCTCCGGAGCGTGTTTCAGGTAAGTGGTTCCTGCTGTAGCTGGAACTGGGTTCCCTGGTTGGTGGCCCTGCTCTAGCGGGCCCTAGGACTCTGGGACCATCCTCCTTCCTTCCCCCGGTGTCGGTCTGGGCCGGTTAGGCTCTGCTTTAGCGGGCCAGGGGTTTACAGGGGGACGGACGAGGGGGTCTGGGGCTCTTCCTGGCGGCCTTTTTCCTCTCCCCTCGTCCATTTGGGCAGAGTGTGTTTGTTATACTCGTGCCCGAGACTCCCTCCCCCCCTGGTGGCGCTCCTTCTGTTGGTGTCGCTCCTGACCTTCCCGGGTCTCCCATTGCTGGGGCGGCTTGGGGCGTGAGGGCGGGGTGGGGGCACCCGGCGGTCCGTTCTCCGGTCCCCGGGCGCGCCTCTGCCTCATGGTTGTCTGGTTTTTTGGGGCCCCCAGGGGTACTCGCTGCAACCTGTTTTGTTCCTGTCCTGAAGGGATGGCGGGGCGACAGGTGCTGCGGGGCTTCGCTGCCTCTAGCGGCCTCGGTTGGGCAGTTTGGCCCGTATCTCTACCACTGAGCTAGGGGTATCTCTTCCTTGCGCACCATGGCGGGCTAGCCTTCTAGCAAAAGCATGGAGTGGCCTGGGGATGCCGGGATTGAACCCGGGGCCTCATACTTGCGAAGCATGCGCTCTGCCACTGAGCTACATCCCCACTTTTATACGCGTTTACAGCTCCGAGCTGTGGAGCCGGTCTCAGGGGCCTTACCGCGTTTGTCCGCTTGCTGGACATGTCTCTTTGGGGTGTGCCCGCGAGTTGCCAGGAGCCGCGTGCTGCTGCGTTCTGCCTGGTGCCGCTCTCTACAGCCGTTACCTCTGTCGCTCCCGGTCCCGTGTATTGCCGTTTTTCTCACCCGTTCCTCAGGACCGACGGCGTGCGGCTTGTGTTTTGATGGTGTCCTTTGCGTTGCTCCAAGCCTTGGTGGGACTCTTTCGGTTTCTTCCCGATCCATTGTGTGTTGTGTTTCTCTCACCTTCTGGCCCATAGCTTCCGTTGTGTTGTGTATTTGGTTGTTGGAGGTGTCTGGCACTCACGCATGCGTGCTGCATTATTCTCGCGCAGTGAAACTACAATCCTGGGTTTCAGTTGGCAGGAACAGTGTGTCCGTGATGGTAGGGGCTCTCGCTTCTGCTCTGCTCTTCTGCTGCTGTCACGTTTCGGTCTCTGCCGAATCGTTGTTTTTTGGGGTCGTGGTGTCCCAGTGCTGTTATGCGGGATCAGCGTACTCTGGGTGAGTGTGTTATTCTGTATGTTTGTATTGTACTCTTCCTAGAGGGGTTTCAGGCTCCGGTTGCACGGTGGTTCTGTGTTTGCCTCACAACATTCGGGCATTGGTTTCCCCCATTTTGACTGGGGTTTATGGACCTGTTTCTAGGCGCAATGTGTACATGGGGAGTTTGAAGGATGTGGCCTTGGGCTGGAGCGGTCGCCCTGGTGGCTGGGGGACCCGGTTCGAGTCTCAGCGACGTCGCTCGACATCCTGTGTTTCTAGGACAATCACTGCAGTTTTACGGATTTGGGCGTTGTGTGCGGTGGTCCTCTACGTGCTCCTCTTTATGTTGCATATTTCTTGTTTTTATTATCTGCTGGTCTTTCTGTCTATGGTATTGTGCGGATTGGTGATTTTTGTGGCGATGTCCAGGAGCCGTGCGTGCACTATCTAGTGCAACCCTTCCCGGAGTTGCCGGGAAGGGTTCCATAGGGTTGTGATACACACTGTCTTACAGCGTTGTATATTTTGCCTTCTTGGTTCGTACTGGTAAGACCATTGATTCGGCCATTTGCCCTATGGTTTGTGTGTTCTTGTCCTGGTGTTTTCCTGGCGTTTGGGGTATGGCGCGGGGCCATGGCTTCATTCTGTTTGTTGTGTTGTCCCTGGCTCTTTCTTCACTTCCGGGCTTTGGGGCCTGCAGTCCTTCCGTCCTGTATGCTCCTGTTCCCGCCTGTTCTCCAATGGGGCACGGGGTCTGGCCTGGTTGGTCCCTGATTGGGCGTCCACCTGGGGGTTCCGGGGGCTGTTGGCGGCTGCGGGTCTGTTGGGGGCGGGCTGCTATCGGCACCTGTCCGTCCTTCTCTGGGCTGCTTCTGTGGTCTCCGTGTGGGCTTTTGCTTCTGCTTCTGCTCCTTTGGGCTTGCCCTCTCCTGTCTGGACTTTTGTCGTCCGGCTTCTTGGCTCTGCGAGCGGCTGCTATGCCTCTTGTCCGTGTCATGCTTCTCCTCTGCTTCTGTCCTTTGGGGCTCTGTTGGGGGCCGTTTGTAGCCTCTCCTTAGTCCTGGATGGCCCCTGTGGCGGTTCTGTGGGTCCCGCCTCCTGCCGCTCCACTCCGTTGTCGGTCTTGGCGGTCTCCCTGGTTCTTCTCCGGGGGGGACGGTTCAGGTGGGGTCTTGTGGATATTCCTCTTCCTGGCGGTACTCATTGGTTTTTCCCTCTGGCCCCCTGGCTTTGGGTTGGGGTCGGGGTCCTCCTCGGAGTGTGTGTCGGGTGTTCTTGTGCCTTGTTGGCGGGCGGTGCTTTGCATTGTCCTTCTCTTGGGGGCTCGTACCATCCGGTGGTTCTCGAGTGCTTTTGGGCCGTCCTGGGTTCTGGTTTGTACTCGTCTTCACCTGTTCCCATAAGTGTATTTTCTCTTGTCCCGCTCTCGGTTCTGTTCTGCCGGTGGTTATGTCTCCACGGTTTCGGTCCGGTCTGGGTTGGTTGTCCGTTCTCTTCCCCTTCCTTTTGGTCGCGGGTCGGGCACAGGGCTCCCTTTCTGCCCTGTCTGCAGGTGTGTCCTGCGGTCTTCCTTTTCTGGTGTCCCCCTGCCGGGTGGTTGCGGCCTTTTTCCGGCCAGTGGGGTTGGGGGGCGTGCTTGGGTTCCCGGTCGGTGCAGGGTTGTTTGGTCCCCCTGCTGGCGGGTTTCTCGTCTGGCTTCTGTTGGCCATTCCTTGGCTTGTCTGGGGCTTGCCCCTGCCCTGCGGGTGCTTCTTGTTTCTGTTCTGGGCGGTTTTGCACATGCCTCGTTCTCCGGGGGAGTTACTGTGTTGGCCCCTTTGGTTTTTTGGCACGGTTGTGCTGTCCTTGACTGGGTCTCTTTTGTTCTGGTTTCGGTTTGAGTCCCCAGTGGTGGCTCTTTCTTCCTTCTCTTCCGGGCTCCCGGTTTTGCGCTTTCTTCTGGTCCCTTTGCTTACGGGGTCTGGGCTTCTCTTGCCTGGGCGGGGCGTTTGACCTGTTGGTGGTGCTCGCCTGGGTGCTTCTCTCTTGTTTTCTGCTGCTGCGAGCGTTGGACCATGGAGCTATGGCTCACTGGTATGTATTGTGATTCTGGGGGCACAGGCTTGCACTGGACAAGGGTTTGTCTCCTGCCCCTACTTTCGAACTTTCTCACGTTGGTGTATGTTTGAGCGGTGCTTTTCGTTGTCCAGGGTTGCTGGGATTTCCCGGTTCTCCTTCCCCGGGCGGGGCTCTGCGATTCCTGTGCGGAATTTGCTTCCTTTTCTTCTTTGTCCCTGTTTTTGGGGTTCTGGGGCCTGCTGGCTCGGGTTTGCTCTCTGGAGGTGTTGCTGTTGCTCGGGCTCGTTTCGCCCTGCTCTTCTGTCCTTCTCGCCTTTGGTGTGTTTCTGCCTGTGGCCTTAGCTCCCTGTCCGCTCCTGTTCCTGTCGGCTCTTCGTTGTTCGGCTGGGTCGGGCCTGGTTGTTGGCTGGCTGTGTGGCCTCCTGGGTGCTCGCTTCGGTGGCTCACTTACTACCTGTGGGACGTTGCTGGGATGGTTTGCTTGGCCCCTGAGCGGGGCGGTCTCGCTCCTCCGTGCTGCGTTCCCCTCCCTACAGGGTTATGTTTGCTTTCTTGTGCAAGGTGGCCCCTGGTGGGCTTCCTTTCTGGTGGCTTGGCCTTGGGCCTGGTCCCTTCCGCTCTTCGGGCTCCATGGGCGGCCTTATGGGCTTTCCGCTTTTCGCTGTTGGCCGGTTGGTTTCCCTTGGGGGGCCGGGTCGTTCCTGCGGCTTCCTGGGTCTGTTTGGCCTTGTGCCTGCCTGGGTTCTCTCGTTGGTGTCGCGCTCCCTTCCAGGGGGGTTCCTTTGTGCGACTGGGGTCCGTGTCCCGCTTGTTTATCTCCTTGCTGGTGGGGTTTTGTTGACTTTCTTTTTTTTGTTGATCGGGTGGCGTGCTGGATTTCTTTCTGCACCTCAATCCGTTCTTGCCGCTCCTGCCAGGCTGTTTGGATTGCGTCTGTTTCCGCTGCTTCGGCTCCGGCGTCTGGGCTTTGCTCCCCTCTTGCTTTTGGCTGTCCGTTGGGCGGTCTTGGTGTGTTTGGTCCGGCTTGCTGCTTTCTGTTCTTGGCCTGTTTGTTGTTGCTTTTGGCCCTGTGCGGTCAGGTTCCGTGCCTTCTCTGTTCTCCTTCGGTAGTTGGTTCGGGGGGATTTTCTGTCAGCCCTATGAGTCCTGGGGGTCCGGGTTTTCGGCCCTCCCGGTGTCTCTCTGTCCCGGGCTGGTTCTTCCTGCTCGTGGTTGCCTCTCTTTTGGGTGGTCCTTTCGCTCGTCTGGTCTTTTGGGTTTGCCTGCTTCGTTGGCATCCCCTTCGGGTCCATTGGTTTCTTGTGAGTTTCCATGAAGCCGCTTGGCTTTGGTATGTGCTCACTTCGTTATTCATGTGGCGAGGAAGACTTACGAGGAGGTAATGCCCTGGTTACTTACCGGTAATCTTCATTACTCCGAGTATAGTCTTCCTCGCCACCTGAGTTCCCATCCCTCCCTCCCTGTCTGGCTATCAGCTTCATGTTTATGCTTGGTAGTTTCAGGCTGAAGGGTTGGGCCGGCCCGTCTCTTATAGAGGTCAAGGGTGTAATGGGTCAGCCATATTGGGAAGGGATGGGAGGCATGGGATGCTAACTTTTTTGCTTTGGAGGGTTCTGGTGTGGAGCTGAAGCTCACTTCGTTATTCATGTGGCGAGGAAGACTATACTCGGAGTAATGAAGATTACCAGTAAGTAACCGGGGCATTTACCAAGATGTCTTGCATTGAAATATTTTTCTCTTTCACTATGTGATGCGCTGTTTATGGCACACCAGCAAAAAAAAAAAAAAAAAAACTTGCTGCAGTCACTGATTTTAAGTATTCCTAGGCAGAAAATATCCTGTGTGATTATTTGTAATGGCTGTTTTGAAGGTAGTGTATTGTATTCCACTGTGTCTTAAGTCATTAAAAACTCCCTGCAAGGAGAACTACCTATATGTGCTAGGGAAGGTTTAAACTAAAATGATTTTGGCTACGTGTATATGCTGCCAGAAGAGTTTTAGGAGTATCTTTGTGATTCTGTGACTCACGCTTTTTCCAAGGAATACTGGAACACATTACTATTTCACCATAGTAGATGGAGCAAGTGTACCTTTCTGCAAAAATAAATGTAACACAGACTGTACTTGCAATTGAATTCCCTTTTCTCTATATGCAAATTATGTCTACTGTGAATAAAACTCTTTTCTTCCACCTACATCAGTTTTGGGGTGTTCATTTCCCAAATCCACTACGAAAATGCATTGACTAATGCGCTTGACGGGAATACACCTAGAATGCTTTTGATGTTCGAAACTACCTGCAAATTATTTGTGAATAATCTCAAACATGTGAGTTTGTAGGGGTTCAAGACCGTTAGCTCGTATCTCCACAAAGGAAAGACCACAAATCCTCTCCCAGTAGAATTGCACCACACCAGCAGAATTTCTGTGTGAACAGATCCCGTTTGTGAGGATACAATTTAACCATTCGGGAGTTTGTGAATCAAATCACCAAAGGTGATTTAAAAGGGCTATGTGATGCCCCACTTGAGATCAGAAGTTACCTGGGGGCATATTAGCAACGCTTTGCGATAAATATCGCAAAGCGTGCTTAGCGCTTATTTTTTTATCGCCGGCTATCGCTGGATTTGATCGCCGAGATAGCGAGTTATTAGCAACGCGTATCTCCAAGGCGATAATTAATCCAGCGATAGCGGCGGAAGGCCAGTTAATCGCATGGAATCCAGCGATAATAGGGCAGCGATAGGGGAATGCTAGATGATATGCCACGGTGCACTCAGCCCCACAATCCACCTCCCATTGTGAAGATGGGTAAGTACTGTTTGGAGCAGGTGTAAAAATACCAGCGATGTCCGCGGTTAGCACGACTTTTGTCATCGCTACCCGGGTCCGGGGTCGCATTGCTAATAGGGGTAGTTGTGTTAGCGGCTGTTTCTGTTGACTTTTGGTTGGAAACGCCTACTTTGCATGTCATTAGCGATAAATATCGCTGACATGCAAAGCGGCACCCAAAACAGCCGCTTTCGCCATTAAGCTGTCGCTAACAGCTGTTAGCGACAGCTTGCTAATAGGGTGTTAACAATATCGCCGCTTTAGCGGCAAAAAGTGCCGCTAAAGCGGCGATAACGCCCTTGCTAATATGCCCCATAGTGCGATGTCCCAAAGAGGAAACCAAGAAATCCCTAGGGCAGAGTCCGTCAATGCTCACAGGACCACACGGCTCAGCTCTGTCAGGTGAATTCTGTGCTCACCTGTTCATGAGGTCCTGGGAGTCCACGTGTTTTCATACAGGGACTGCCCCCACCCTCATATTTTCACTGAGTTGTGAAAAAGGGCCAGATACTTCCTAGATGTGGATAGTGTTTGTGGATAGTAGTGTTGCGGGCGGAACAGAGTGGGACTGAGCCAGAGTCCAGATCCTCCAGCAAATCCTGAGCTAGCTTTAGAATCCGGGTTGGTCCTAGTGAATCACTTCATGTGCCATGTGCCAGTGCAGTGTGCCCGTACCAGGGCATGGCATTGATGCCAGTGCGCATTTACAGTGTGCTTCGCTGGACGGCGCAGCAGACTGTAGGTTGGATGCAAATGAATTTCAGATGCAGCATAATGGCTTGCCCAATAGGGGAAATTTAGATACAATGCACACATCTCTGTGAGAATGCCAGATATATTCGTCCATGTGTGTTAGTAAACTCATAACCATTTGTGTCGAACATAAATCAAACAGAATATTTTGACTTCTTAATAAGTGTTTAGTACTGCCCAACAAAACATATTTTATCAACCTTAGAAATAATGAACAAAAAGTTAAAAACTTATGCCTTTCAGGTAACATGGAGCAGTTTAAAGTGCTGCATCACTCATTCAGATATTTTACTGGGATTTTAACTTGTGACCTCCAAGTAGCAGAATGATCTCTGCAAAGCAGCATTAACCCACTGAGCTATTTTACATAAAACACAAATATGAGAACTACGCGTTACACACTATGCTCAGAAGGAGGCACATTTAATCTCAGTGCTATATCAGGATGTGGTCTCAGGGCTAGACTGCCCACTTTGGAGCTGGGAAACCAAGGTTCAAGCCTCAGGGTTGACTCCACATCCTGTGATTCTGGGCAAATCACTTAATCTCCCCGTGCCTACCAAAACAAGCATTTGCAATGCAATAGGTCTCGCATTTACGAGAGTTTGAGCTATTGGCATTGTAAATGACAATGCCCTTTAATTATGTTTTGTTTTTAAAACAGATAAATAAAAGGCATTGTCATTTATAATGTCAGTAGCTTAAACTTTTGCAAATGCTTGTTCCACCGGGCTTTTACTCATCTACTCACAATCATACTCGGGCCTGTGCCGTCACACACACAAAGAACCGGCGCTGCCGGTTTAACGTGCAACGTTCTAACCCTGCCAGCGCGCCTCGGTTGTGCCCCACTGATTCCAGGCGCTTGTCCGTGCACCAGAATGAACATACTATGCAGAAGAAAGAAAGTCCAATGTACAGTACATTCCATAAGCATCGATCTACATGTGCTGTATTACACTTGGCGTTCTTCATAAACCGCGTATTTACTGAAGTGTAAATAAGTGACTCCAAGCGCATCCAGTCTACTTGTTTTCCTTGACTGCTGCATCACCACCAAGTTCGCATTATCTCCTGATACTTTTTGATCTCATGTTATGACCACACCCTTGTCCCAGGTGGTCGTCACATTCATTGTGAATTTACATGTGATCTTAAAGGGAAAGGTACTAACCTGACACGGTGGTAGCTGTGTTATAACAGGAAATTCTGCATTTAAAATTGCAATGATTGATAAGTCGCACTGAATCCGCTTTCTGTTTGCATGCGTACCAAACAAAACTCTACCCGCTTAGCATTAAGCCTTATGTTAAATGCGCTAAATGCAAGAATGTCGCACTTCCTTTGAGTAGTTTTTCTTTTCCCCTGGGAACTGCGCAGGCTGGGATTGACCGACAGCCTACTGCCGCGCCCCCATTGGTTCTACTTTCAAATGTGAGCAGCCTAAACCCACCCATCGCTTCCCTCACTGGACCACCACGCTAAGGTCTCGCTAATGTGCAGAACGGTTCGTTCGTTCTTCTTTAATTTAGTTCTGTGATTTTTTTGTACTGTTTTCCCAGAGGGTCGTAAATAACCCGTTTTGCCGGATCATTTTATAATGCCGAAATGAGTCAAGCAGAGGGTGTGAACACAGAAAACAACAAAGGAAAGTGAAAGAGTGCCATGCGCGCGTTGTAGGCACGCCGTGAGCGTGCACATCGGCGTGGCCTGCGGCTCGTGCCCAGTGGCGGCGCCTGCGGACTTCGCCGTACTTGAATAAGTGCTGCGCGGCTCGTGCGGCCCAGGGACGGGGCCGCCAAAGCAAAAAAAAAAAAACAGTAGAGGAAGTCCGGCGGGAACCCACCCCGCCTTCGTGAATGCCGCATGGTGCGGCCAAAGCAGGATTTTAGGCGGGGCTCCTGGGAGCAAGACGGAGCCCCGCGTGTTGCTGCAGTGACCGGCTGAAGACGGAGACCAGCCGAGGAGCAGCGCAGAGTCCCCACAAGAGCAGGTAAGTGGGGTGAGGCATGTTGTGCGTGTAAAGCGCGCCGCGCTTGGAGCTCGAGTGCGCATTAAAAAAAAGAAAGTGAAATTGCATGAGGCTTACGAGGACGGAAGGGGGACAGGAGATGTGCACATCGCGTGTCTGTACGTGCGTGTTCACGGGCGCGTTCACATTTCCAGTCCGTCCTGCGCGTGCACAGCTCCTGTCTCCCTTCCAAAGCAAGTCAGTAACAATAGATCTCGCTAGCGACAGCGCTTTCGCGCTGCGTCGCCAGGCGAGACCTAAAAATGAATGTGTCCTTGTGTAACGTAACTGGTGCTCATGTAAAGCCCTCCAATACCTTCGGGTCGAGTTCGCACTATATAAATCTGCAAAAAAAAAAACAAAATTATGATTCTTTCAACTTGTGACCAGAGATGCACATTATAATGCCCTGAAACGTGTTGGATACAAATATGTCTCCTGCTGGAGCCTTAGCGCTTCTATTTTTAGTGGGTGGGTCTTTCTGGCGCACAGCACTGGCAAAGAAAAAAGTAGAGTTGAGATAACTTGCATGTAGAGAAGTGAGAACTGGACTCCCTTTTTCTGTCTTTCACACCTACCATCCCAGATTAAAAATTAGGAATTTGCTAAAACAAATACAAGACAAAATCCAGCAGATTGATAGGAGGTACCTGGCTCACCTGGAGACAAAGGAGGGGGATGAGTGCCAACAGCAGACCCAGAATTACTTGCAGGCTTAGGACAATTAGGAGTACCAGGGTGTAATATTGGGCAACAACTACGAAGACAAGCAGGACCAGCGCTGGAAGGTCTAGGACGAAGAGGATCGAGATGAACAGATCCAGGAGGACCACGGCTGGGTGAAAGAAAATAAGACAAAACAAAAGAGCCAGGAACAAAAGGACAAGCAACAGGGCCAGAAGGACATACACCAGGACCTAGCATGCCAGGACAAAGTAGACCTGAGGGACCAGGGTCAGGACCAGGTCCAGGAGAACCAGAGCCAAGAGGACCAGGGTACATGGACCAGGGGGACAGATCAATGAGTAACAGCATCTGGAGGACCAACATCAGGAGGACAAAGAGGACCAGGAGGAGGAGCATAACCAAGGCCAAGCCAGGAATGGTACCAGAGCCAGGAGGGCCGACATGGAGAACCATGACCTGGAGGGTCAAGCCCAGGAGAAAAGGACCAAAAGGAACAGGAACAGATGGACAAGGACCAGAACCAGGGACAAAAGGACCATGACCAGGGGTAACAGGACAGACCAGGTGAACAAAAACCATTTGTAAAATGGCCAGCAGGGACAGGGCCAGGAAGATCAGGACCACAGTGCTAGAAGGGTCAGTTGGGCCAGGTCAAGGATGACAAGGAAGAGCAAGGACAGGAAAACCAGGGGACCAGGTTCATAGGTCTACGACTAGAAGCATTAGGAACAGGACCTGGATACAGTAATGACTAGGAGCATCATGACCAGGGGAATACGGACAAAGAGGATTAATACCAGGGGGAACAGAAATTCAAGGACTAAAATGACTTGGATGAAGAGGACAAGGACCAATACATTAAGGACCAGGGGACCAGGGCCATCAGTACCAAAATCAAGACTAAAGGAACCAGGACAAGGAAAACCAAGGGGACCAGGTCCAGACGTACAAGGCCTAGAAGAACAGGATCAGGGGGCTAGGCATACTGGGATAACAGGGCAACACTGCTTTGGAGGACAAGGGCAAGGCGAACCAGGGCACCAGAATATGGAGTAGAAGGCCTAGTAATAGGATGGTGACCTGGAGGAGGACCAAGACTAGAGGGACACAATCAAGAGGACTAGGAGGACCTGAACCCAGAAGTCCAAAAATACCAACCCTGTCGGGTCAGGACCAGGAGAAGCATGAGGTCTAGGACCCCGGAGGACCTATTCAGAGCCAAGAGAAGGACGAACAAGCTGAGGAGGAGGACCAGGAGGAGGAACAAAATGATGATGAGGACCAAGAGGAAGACCTGGATGATGACGGGGAGGACCTGTAGCAGGAGGGGAGGGGGAGGGCGAGGTTGAAGAGTGGGAGAAGGGCCAGGCCAGGGAGATCAGAGCCAGGAGGACCTGAAATTCCAGTATCAAGAGGATGATGAACTGAATAGGGAGGAACAGGACCAAGGCCCAGAGGAGGGCAATAGTATGAGGAAAACCAGGACAAGGAGGATATGGAGAGTGCAAAGATCCAGGAAAGGACGAGGACCTGGTGGAATACCAGGAACAAATCCAAGAGGAGAAAGAGGTCCCAAAAAAGGTAGGTCGGGAGGAGGAAGAAGAGGAGTACAGGGCCAGAAAGAAATGAAGGTTGGGAAGAAGGGACAAGGAGGAAGATGATGATTATCAGGAGCAGACGAAAGGCCATGACTGGAAAGGGGAGTGATGGAGCGCGATGATGCTCTTTTGTTTGTAGGGGTGCATTATAATCATGGATTGTCCGCATCCACATATACTCGGTTGTCGTGATAACAATTTGTCATTAGGTTGTGTTTAGTAATAACATGTGAAAGTGTAATGGTAGGAAAAGTATCAGGCCATGCAAAGAAACAAAGTGGCATTTGTGTTTTAATATCGTAGTTTATAGTATTTGATGCTATTTGCTTAATGAAGTTGCTCACATTTGATGTAGCGCATTTGATTTAAACGTGCACCATATTAAAGTTGCACATAGATGTGATTAATTGTGTTTAACGCATAGGATTTCATAAGTTGTTTTGCAATGAAATGTGAATTTGATGTGCTCTTCAAATGCTATGATGTAGAAAGGCCTAAATGAAATGTTCACTTATGTGTATATTTGAAAGGCCTATGCGTCTCACTCTTATGTTAGCCGAATTATGTAGGCCTGAAATGTATTTTCCCCTGGAGGCTCTCTAGTAAGTCTGGTTAGTGAAATTCATGAACATGTCGAATCTGTTCTGTTCTCACGTTTCTATTGCAGGTGGAGAAAGTCATCTTTGTTAGTTAGAATAACGTCTTTTGTTTAGGAGTGTTAGGCTTCGGAGGATACGATACAAATGTGTAAGGAACGCTGATAATTGGGAGACGGTGTTCTTTCTCATTGAGGGAGGCCTGAGAATCAAGGTCATCGAGCCAGGAGCAGGGAGTCTGACACCGCATGGAAAATCACCTATGAGAAGTGCCCAGCGAGATGAGGTGATCTGTGGGCGTGTTTTACGTTTCGTGTTTTTGTATTAGGGACAGTGCCCCGGGGTTGCGTCAGGAGTTGAGGTGAGGAGATCGAAGGAGAGAGAGGGAGCATCTTAGAACCAGCTCCGTAGATTTGGCTACTTGTCCCATACAACGTGAGTGTACTTCTTAGGAAGTCTTCACGTGCTGACACCTTTTCCTGATCTTGTCTGGGGAAATGCTAAGTAGGGATGTCACGATAGTGTTAGTGTAGGGATAGACTAATGCTCTTTATTCATTCCCCGCAGATGAAGTCGGATCTTGACGTGGGGGCAATCATTGCCTGCGTTCTACTTCTGGAAATTGTAATTCTGTTTATAATCCATCGCATAAAATTGGCTCATAGGTTTGTATTTGTATTAGTTCCCATGTATTTCTACAACCTTGTAATGAGGTGCTTGTATATCCAGTTGTGTTTGGCTTTGTAATAAACCCACTAACTTGGAATTCAGAGTCAGTGATTCTTCTAAGTCATGATCTTCTAAATTGTAGTCTGTTTGAATGAGTACTTCTCCCCTCTACACTTCTCAGCAGGTAACAAAGGTCCATCGGCCAAGAGTTCCACAGTAAATTTGTAGAAAGGAACTCGGCCCTAGCAGGATCAATAGGACGATTCAGAGTAGCAGAAGTACCAGAAATAAAAGAACCAAGAGGAGAAAGTGGATGATGACCTTGAGGAGGAGAACGAAGAAGAAAAGCAAGTCCATGGAATTCAAGGCCACATGTAAAAATCATGTACTTAGTTACAGTGATTAAACTTCTTTTAAATGATTCTTAGTTATTCATCTTAAGTCAGACCCACAACCCGACCACCCACAGCTTTTAAGCTCTTTCAAAGCATTGCTTATCTCCCTCAACTTTCTTAAAATGTAGTCTGTGTGTGCCCAATGTAGTTAACCTGAAAAGCTTTCCTATACTTACTATCATATTTTAGCTTGCTGCCAACTTCTTTGGAGGTAGAGTTTGCCAAAATGAATGCACAGACTCACTGTCATTGTCCTCATAATGCCGCCACTCATAACTCAGATTAATTGTTGGTGCACCAATTTATGGGATCAAACAGTAGCATTTTTATATCTCCAGCAATGGCGTTGACTCTTTCACAGAGGCAAAGCCTTTGTAGGTTGCATACAAAAGACAGATCAATAGGTAACTTGAATGTGGTAGAGGTTTAGAGGATGGGGGATTAAGCATGCTGAAACTGCTGGAGTGGTTATGGCCCTCTTGCCACAGAAAAATCACAAGTAGGCGTAGGAGGAATTTACAGAGGGTGGGAGGAGTACAAGTGCTCGATCTGTACTAAGGATAGGTTTAGCAAATGTGAGCCGAAAGTCATCAGGTGCCTAATTCAGGTCAGGGACAACAGCGGCCAAGTGTGAGGGGGTGGAAAGGAGTTTTTAGTGACATGGAACCATAAGTGGGCAAGAACAGAAAGACATTACTGGATGGCAGAGCGTTAGAAAAAGGAGGGATGTTAAAATGACCCATTACAATGGAGGTGTTAACAGTGATATTGGGAGAATTAAATATCACTGGTTTGTTATTGCAGATGTTCTTTTAAGTTTATTGTCAAGGTTCTTTGATGCATTTTGGATACTAGATCTTCTCGGCAGGGCAAATGGTTTAAAGGGCCAATAAGTGAGGTTATAGAGATGGGGAAGGATGAGCTCAAGATCAGACTGAGACATACTAACAAAGCCCAGCGTAGTAGAGGAAGCAAGAGCAGTTTGCGAGAAAAACCAGGGATAGAGAGTAGGGGTGGGCAGGCAAGGGGCAAGAGAGCACAGGATTATTGGGGTTGAATAGGTGTGAGGTTGGGGAAAGAGTGCAGGAGTTGAGAAGGGGAGGGTGGGAAAGCACTGTTGTGTGGCCTCGAGTCACGGATACAAGAGAGAATGGGGTCAGCAAGCAGAGAAAGTGTTGTATAGCGGAGGGATAAAATTTACTATTCCCACTCCAGTCAGTGCAACAGTAGGGAAAGTGTTAGATAGCGGAGGGGTAAAAATTACTATTCCCACTCCAGTGAGTGCGACTATAGGGAAAGTGTTGGATAGCGGAGGGGTAAAAATTACTATTCACACTCCAGTGAGTGCAACAGTATGGAAAGTGTTGGATAGCGGAGGCATAAAATTTACTATTCCCACTCCAGTCAGTGCAACAGTAGAGAAAGTGTTAAATAGCGGAGGGGTAAAAACTACTATTTCCACTCCAGTCAGTGCAACAATAGGGAAAATGTTGGATAGCGGAGGGTTAAAAGTTACTATTCCCACTCCAATAAGTGTAACAGTAGGGAAAGTGTTGGATAGCGGAGGGGTAAAAATTACTATTCACACTCCAGTGAGTGCAACAGTATGGAAAGTGTTGGATAGCGGAGGCATAAAATGTACTATTCCCACTCCAGTCAGTGCAACAGTAGAGAAAGTGTTAAATAGCGGAGGGGTAAAAACTACTATTTCCACTCCAGTCAGTGCAACAATAGGGAAAATGTTGGATAGCGGAGGGTTAAAAGTTACTATTCCCACTCCAATAAGTGTAACAGTAGGGAAAGTGTTGGATAGCGGAGGGGTAAAAATTACTATTCCCACTCCAGTGAGTGCAACAGTAGGGAAAGTGTTGGATAGTGGCGGGATAAAATTTACTAATTCCACTCCAATCAGTGCAACAGTAGGGAAACTGTTGGATTGCAGAGGGGTAACAATAAATATTCTCACTCCAGTCAGTTCAAAATTAAAATCAAACAAAATATTAACAACAAAAATATTTAAAAAATAAAATAAATTAAAAAAATATAAATATGTTAAAAATTAAAATACAAATATATTTCATATTATAAATTAAAAATAAACATATTATACTGTTAAATACATATGACAAATACCTACAAATATTATTTTAAATAAAATAAATAATAATTTTCAAACAAATAATTATTTTTAATTAGAAATTATTTAGAAACAAAAACATTATTACATACATTTACTTGTTTTATATTTCTTACCCTATAACACCACACAATTCACATCCCACATCTAATTTATTTAATTGATTACCAATTAAAGAAATATTATTAATTAAAAAACAAATTAAAACTCATAACAATTAATAAAATTCCCACACTTTACCCCCATAATTCCCACAACCCACAGCTAAAATTAAACTGCAAACAAATTAATTACACAACTAAAACTTATTTTCAATTAAAAAACTAATAGTATTTAACAACTAATTATGAAGTAAGTAAAATTCATTTACTCCCCACCCTGTATCCCTATAAAAGTAAAACCCACACACAAAAAATATAAACAATTATCCTAATTAAATCTCAATTAACTAATGTTAATGATCAACTAATTATTAATTAATTAAACATAAATTACTTCCCACCCTTTACCCCCATAAACCCAACAACCCACACCTAAAATTAATTACACAATTTCCATATTTAATGTTCAATTAATTAATTAATATTAATTAACAACTAATTATTGATTAATTAAACATAAATTACTTCCCACCCTTTACCCCTATAAACCCCACAACCCGCACCTAAAATTAATTACACAATTTCCATAATTAATTTACAATAAATTAATTAATATAAATTAACATCTAATTATAAATTATTTAATCATAAATTACTTCCCACCCTTTACCCCTATAAACCCCACAACCCGCGCCTAAAATTAATTACACAATTTTCATGATTCATTTTTAATCAATTAATTAATATAAATTAACAACTATTAATTAATCAAAAATAAATGACTTCCCACCCTTTACCCCTATAAAGCCCACAACCCACACCTAAAACAATTACACAATTGCCATAATTAATTAACAACCAATTAATTATTAATTACAAATAAATTACTTCCCACAATTAACACTATAAAATCTCAATTAAATAAATATTAACAAATAAAAAATAATCATTAATTTGCTATAATTAAATTACTTCCCACCCTATTCCCCTATAAACCCACAACCCGCTACGGAACTAAAAAACGCAAAATATAATTCAAATAAAATTGATAACTACTAAAAATGTAACACATATATTAAAAAACATAAACAATACTTATACAACAAAACATACATCACATACATTTAAAATATAAACTAAAATACATAACACTAATTAAAAAATCGATATTTTAAACAACTATATTTTTGCAAACGATATTAATTACTTCTATATTTTTAGAAACAGTATTTCTTACCTTAAATTAGATATTCTTGACCACGATATTCTTGCTGTCGATATTTCTGTGTCACAATATTTCCAACTTGATATTTGTGTAAGTCGACATTTCCAACTCGATATTCTGTCTGAATACTGCCGGTAGCTTGTGGGCTGATATAGGATGTGACTGTAGCCAGAGACTGAACGAAACAGAACCAAATAAACACACTGTAAGTACATTGGTAATAACAACTCTTTTGAGAACAGTCAGCTAAAGCGGTCTGTGAGCGAAACTTAAACATTACACCATCTTTTTTTTTAAGTTTACCTGTGCAAGAAGATTAAAAGGACATTTGGAAGGAAGTAAGACTGAAGATGCAGCAATTGACTAATGAATCTGGCAGAAAACTAGCCAGCATTGACACATAATGGACACAATTGGGGAGTATTTTCACAAGCCCTCAGGTACACTTATATGGACTTAAGGGCATGCTGTGACCAGAATTGATACACAATATTGATGAATTGAAGAATTTGAAAGGGTCAAGTCATTGGATTGAGTTAAGTACTGGGGCTATTCTTATGGAATATGACAATATTTGTGGACGATATGGGTAATTCATTGCTTATTTTGAGAAAAAGGTTGCAGGGGTGCAATGTTTTTCTTAGGAGTCATTTGACAATGTCAGGATTTATGAATACTAAGGTTGCCCAGTCTTGATTCAATGGAAGTCTCTTTATTCACCACCATAGACTTCCTGTCTCTTTATAATGCTCGTGTGATCTCTTTTTCACCCCTGCTCCCTCCATCTAATGGTCAAGACCTCGCCCTTAATAATTATAAAACTGATGAAATTTCAAATGTTGTTAACCATCTTACAGAGGAGATTACATAACACACTACCCATACCACCTTGACCAGGATGACTATAAATATAGTAATATTTATTGGATTGAGTATGTGTTTGTTTAGTTGTATTTTTCTTTTAGACATTGTTATTTATTAGTATAAATATTGAGAGGTCATAAACGAAACCTTGTATTTGGATTGTGAGTTATGGTTTGCATGACTAGTGTGCAAGTTATGGACTGTGGTCCTAATCATAACTTTCAGTTTATTTTATTATATTTCGTAACCATAACTGAACGTTTACTGTGGCTCTTAAAGTGAATTTCTGAGTTTTGTTAATGTGTTATAACAAAAGCTGGCCATGTAATCGCATTTTTTTTACTCTTCGGTTGTCCGTGTTGCTTAGTCCTTTACCCCTGTTGTCTGTGTTGCCCGTTCCCTCCCACCCTTCCTTCCATTGTCTTGTGGATCACCTGCCATAAAAAAAGGCCTAAGATGCGCCTAGCATTTGCCATGTCATATTGCTTTTCTTCTAACTTTTAGCCATGTTGCACAGAAGTTGTGCTGCTCTACAACATGGCTAAAAGATTTTAGCAAAGTAAATAGCTCTTTCATAGGTGAGACTTATTGACTCTGCCAATGCTTGTTTGTGAAGAGAGAAGAAAAGCATCCTATGAGTTAAAATGGTGAATGTAACTTTTGGGATGCCCTCTATTGTTAGGCACCTACTTGATGAATCGTTGGAATTTGTCATACAAAACGCAAAGTGGATTTACGTTTATTTTGGTGCCAACGATTTTAAGAACAAAATAATGCCTTTTCAAGGCCCATAACTAAAGAAGCATTATTTGTAATATGTGATGTCATTTAACACATGTGATATAATATGTGAGGTCAAAAGCAGTGCATGACAGGGGAGCAAGTTATAGTTAGCTCAGTAAACTATAATTGGTGAGTTTAATTTTTTTTTTACATTTGTTTTTAGGTTATTGCAGCACCTAACTATAGCACACTTTAACCTTTGATTTTTCATTGAATGTATCTGTTTTTTTTAACTTGCACTAAGATCTTATTACGATACCTTAATATAACATCACTTTACCGTTGGCTTTTTCAGTGAATATACATATATATAAATATGTATGGATGTTTCTGGCTGTGTAGCAGTTTGTAACTGGTCATGGTAGCATGCAGTCTTTGGATCAACATTATAGCCCACTAGTAGGAGAGCTGCTAGAGCTGCTTTAGACAGAAATCACAGTCTTGATGAGTGTTTGTACTGAGATTCCTCAGATGTAAACAGGTATCACTAAAGGTACCTGCTCACCTTTAGTGACATGTCCAAGTGGCATACCATCACTATAGAAAATAATGTATGTGGTGTGCGTGCATCATGGGACCCTAAATGTTTCACAACACCAAAGGACATAAAAATATCCAAGTCACATTCTCTGAAAAGAAAATGTTTCACTGGAAAATGCCACAAGCATAAAGAAAAAAGCGTTCAAATGTTATACAGGAAATAAATCTATACCCCTGGATATTGGGGGAATAAAATAACCTTAGCCTAGAGCAAAACAGTCAAGAATAAATCCGTTCTAAAGCAGACACCAAAGGGCAAGGGCCTCCTGTTGAACACATCCCTCAATTAGGCGGGCATGGCTTAGAACAGCCAGTCCTCTGCAGTTCCAAATTACCTACTGCAAATGTGCACAAAATAGTCCTTTTTATTGCTGCTTTCTATTTCCTCCAGACCTGGCGCCCAAGACACAAGTGGAGTGGCACAGGTTTGCAATGCAATTCTCTCTTGATCGACACAGAGGATGACTTCAGCTTGATGACTTCTCAAGATATCTACCAGTCTCTTTTTTGTCAGAGTTTTCTAGGCTTGCAGACACTTTAGAAGCATGTTCCTCTCCAGTATCCAGCAGTTCTGAGCAGTCTGAGTGTCTACAGAGAACTGGAACCAGAGTTCGCAATCATTCCATGAGGTTCAAGGCCATCTGAAACTCCAGCTATTTCAACTAATCCATGGCTCTATCAAAAAATGTTCTCAGGATTGTGGGCCCCGGTCCTTAAACTGACCTGACCAATATGTTTAATGTGTTGTAGAGGTCCACCTTAGATAAGTTCCACAGCTTCCAAAGCACATACATTTGCAGGCTGCACCTACTTCTCTGGCCCCCTTGCCTCCCAGTCGGGCTTGACTCACTGTGGGCAGTCACGTGGTGTCAGCCACTAACCGCAACCAAGTCAACAGATCACCACAATGCTTCACGGCTCCCCCAGGGCCTTGGTTGCACTGCGAGTTTCCTATAGCTTTGGGGCTTCCAGCCTCCTCTTGGCAACCCCGCCCAGCCAATGTCGTGAAGCTCCACCCCTGGTTGTGCTGAGTGAGGGGCCCTCTCTGCTCCCGCAACACTACCTTTGCAGTGGTAGGTACCGCTTCAGCCACGCACCGGGACCAAGGCAACTCTCCCCGGGACCAGCCCATTTCCTTCAAGCCCTTGATACAGTTTATGACTGCGCGCCCATCTTGGGTGCAGTCGCTCATCGCTGGCTCTTCCCTCAACTGGCAAAATACTCTGTATCCCCGGGTAGTCACTGCTTTAAAAGCCATCCGGGCTCCCTACTGCATTTTGGACCCGCAACCTGACCGATTCCATGTCGGGGAGATCCCAGGATATCAGCCAGGTGAGGCCACAGCAAAACTCAAGTGGGTGGGTGGGGGAAGGGGGAAAGGGATGGGGGACTAGGGAAATAATTATAATTTAAAAAACGTACCTGTTCCAATGCTGCCGGCTGCCTAGGTGCTCCTCTTCTCTCTTGATGGCGTCCCAGCAGTCTCTAGGACACCAGCACAGGCTCCCCACCCAATCCCGGCGCTGCTCTCAAGAGTATTAGAGCAGTGCCAGGATTGGTCTGAGCAGCTTGGTTTGCCGCTCAGACAGTGCCTGGGAGTCTGTGATGTTTCTCCAACCCGGCTGTCCAACACAGCCAGGTTAGAGAAACCTAAGTGCGCATGACGGTTTGGCCGGCCTAAGACGGCGGGCCAAACTGTCATGCACTCTTACAGTGTGCACTACTCCTCCCCTACTGGCTGTGACGGCAGCCAAGCCCCACCCCACCCCGCCCTGCCCAGACTTGGCTGGCTCTAGAGAGAAATGGGAAAAATAAAATGTTGATAAAACCAATTTATTATCATTTTATTTTTCCCGTTACCCTCAGCTGGCTCTCAGCCGGGGGGAGGTGTTAAAAGCAAAACGACAATCGTGAACATTACCTGCGCCATCTTGTCTGGTGGAATTCTATGTGCACATAAGTTGCAGTCATTTTAATCTATCACAGCCATTTTGTACTCTGTTGGTCACATTTGTTTCACCCTGCCCTTACTAGCATCCCTCTGACCGACCTGGTACGTGTGCTGGGGGCTATAAACTCTATTTGCCGCAACAAACCTCAGCGCCACTTGCTGCCACAAACTCGTTTTTCCTATCATCTCTGTTTTCAGGCAAACCTTTGGACACTCTACCCCTCACTGCACCTAGTTACACAAACAGGTTCCAAACACCAAAAAGACTCTTGCAACATGATTTATTGCACTGCAAACAGCAAGACTTGTTGTTACCAACAATGGGACCTGTTTTTATCAACAGAACGGACTCTTAGATCTGGCCGGTCTCACATGTTTTAGACCCTGAAGCAGGGTCCAGCTGCAAGATAAGATTGTCTGTTTGACCTGGGTGGGAAAAGAATTACTGTTGGGCTTGTGTGACAACCTGCCCGGGGCGGGGACCCCAAGCTTGTGTAACCATGTTGATGAAACCAATGCATTGTGTCAAACCTGTATAAAAGGAAGAGCCAAAGGAGTTATCAGCAGAACACCTCCCTCAGACATCCCGGTGTCTGCAGTTGACGTGATCTCCTCATGAGAAATAAACCTTTTTCTTCTCTTCCAGTTTCCAGCGCTTGCCTCATTATTTTGATAGCGAACCCAAAGTGAATTAGAGGTGGAACCCTGCACTGGGCAGCATTGAGGGTCTTAGAAGACTCGCTGCCTTTCACAAATTGGCGCCCAAACGTGGGGGCCCATCAGCGACGCGTGGGTCCGGTAGAGAGGTCCTAACGACGGAGTGAACGACTAAACGATTGGGGTATACCTGCCTGAGAAGACCCTTGTCTGGCTGCCGATCGACTGAACTTCACCGGTTCCGAACGGACCTCTCTCGAGTGACCTGCGGTCCTGACTCGGACCTTAGAGGAAAGCCGCATTGATTGTTGGAGTGAGAGGACAACCAGGCGCTGGAAGGGGAAGACGAAGAACTGTCCATACGGTCCGGGTAAGGTCGTGAAAAAACGACTTGAAATACTAGTATTCCTTTTTTGATATTGAGTTATTTGCGACATTTCCCTGCTTGCAAACAACGAAGAATAGGAATATTCTCTCTCTTTGCAGGCAGCGAAGGACAGGTAGTGCAGACTTTTTGTCTAAATTGATTGATTGAGATATTCATTTTTGACCAATAAATACGTCATGCCTGTTTTCTCTAGATTGTTTGATTGTAATTGTTTTGGACCAGACCGTTCGTTAGAGGTCAGTCAGCCGGCACCGCCGGAAGGCACCCCTAACAAGGACATGTACATAAAGTATGGATTAGCCACCGTAGCTTATAGCAAACTATGGCATAAATACACTAGGAAGGACCGGGTAAATCAGTGGCCACTGACGGGAACGTTAGAATTAGCTCTCCACAAAAAGAAAACTAGACCAGCCATGTTTGACAGTTTTGGTTTATGGCGAAAAGAGGCAGCTCAAAGAAAGAAAAGGGACGAAGCTAGACAAGATAAAGAAATGCGAAAATCAGCTTACCAAGCCTGTAAAAGATTAGAAGAAAAACCAAAAGAAAAGGAAATCGATAAAAAGGAACAGGAATCAAAAATATCAGGTCAATGCCCTGTTAGAACGCCCTCGGCTCTTTACCCCAAGTTACCAGCAAAACAAAGGGTAGATGATGATTTATTGTTAGGTCCCCCAATCATATACATGCCACCCCCTTACGCCCCTACTCATCCCGTAGTACAACGCCAGGACCACCAAAGTATAGCCGGAGATGGCACGATCGCCTCAGTCTCCACCGCCTCTGCTCCCACCGAGTCACACACACCAAATGCCTCATCAAAGGATACAGTAGTAGAGGTAGGATCAAAAGAAAAAGGAGCGCCCAGGGTCCCGCGATTAAGTAAAAATGAGCGAGCAGGCATTGATAAAATAGTTAAATCCCTCATAGATAGGAAGGAGACAGAAGAGTATGTAACTGACATATGCAACTCCTATGTTGAAAACCGCAAACGATACTTTATTGTACGTCTCTGTTACCACACTCTTACTGCATATGAAGAGAAGTACCAAGATGTAGGGCCCGAGCGGCTAGTGGCTCTCTATAGGAAGGTAGACACCGGAGATGAAGGCGACAACGATGTTACAGAACTCTTTTCATCCACACTGGAGGTATTCCGTCACCTCGTGGAACAAGGACGGATAGATAAGGACAGGACATCTAAGATAGCAGGACCCCCGGTGGAAAAACCAGATAGCATGATGCCGATAAAAGAAGCTGCCCCTTATTGGGTACCTCCTAGAGGACAAGGGACTCATGACGATATGAACCATCAAGACGCTAGAGGAAGGGTGGTCTACAATTTGGTGTATCAACCATGGGACAGACAGGACATTTTGACGTTCCGTAAATCTTTACCGGATTTACGAAAGAACCCCACCGCCTTTTATACCGAGCTAGGTACCGCTCTGGGATCAACAATAATGACACTTGCCGACAGACTTGTTCTTCGGGTTATGTTTGCCAGCAGATGTGTGGAAACAGATTAGGAAAATAGACCATACCGAACTGCTTGGTCATACCTGGGAACAACTCAACACACTAGATAAACAGCGGAACCCTGGTCAAAAACCGGTTAAAGCAATATTGGACCTCCCTGACAAAATAGTGCAGAAAGTGAAAACGCTGATCCCAGAGAAAAAGATAGACTGGTCCATAGTAACCGCGTGCCGCCAGAAACCACAAGAGGATGTCTCAGAGTATTTCTCCAGATTTGAAACAGTGTTCTCCGATTACAGTGGACAAGACATGTCCACCACAACCGGACACCACTTATTTGTGCAGAACTATGTCAAAGGACTACTGCCAGATGTATCCCAGAAATTACAAGCCAGCGAAAGTAGTTGGGCAGCATCTAAACCGGCGGCCATTCTCCAAATGGCCCAGTACTATGAGCATCAGAGAAACGAAAATGACAGGGCTACAGAAAGGAAAAAGAAGGACTTGAAGGAAAGGGTAATGGTAGCACAACTCCAGGCCGCGAATACAGGAAGGGAGCAATATAGGGGAGGATACCAGCAGAATACCCCTAGAGTACAGCCACCTAGAAACAATTCATCGACATCATATGTAGGACGCCAAGACCTAGGACAGGATCAATGTGCATTTTGCAAAGAATATGGACACTGGAAAACCCAATGCCCGGCTTTGTTAGGAGCTGGTAGGGGCAGAGGGGCGAGGGAAATAGCAAGTGGACAGAGAGGAAGAGGACGTGGGAGAGGGTACGCGAGTGAAGCAAGCGAGGAAAGGCCAGGAAGAGTGAACACATTTGACCATCCCAAACAGAATCAGTACCAACAGACAGATTATGACAATACGTACGACTTTGCATAGGACAGCCAGGGGCAAGGGAGGGATCCAGTCGAGCTCTATGTTGATCAGCAAGGCCCTTATGTTACCTCTGAGGTCCTGGGCACAAAGTCGCCATTTCTGGTAGACACGGGAGCAACACGTAGTGCACTATCCAAACGACTGATTCCAAGGGCACCCTTGTCAGGCTCACATGTGACCTCAATAGGATTTGACGGTACGCCCTCCACCAACCCTTTGTCCCGACCGATCCCTTTTAACCTTGACAACAATAGCGTCGAAACGACATTCCTCCTATCTTCCAACACCCCAGACGCCATTATGGGTCTCGACCTTTTGAAAAACTTCCATGCGACTATCAGATGCTCACCAGACGGAGTGCGGGTCGTCCTGTATGACAACCCCCAGCGCCATAGAGAGAACCCTTCTCAACACATGTTTCCCCTCTCCGAGACTGACGCATCCCTACTGGACACTTTGCTATCACACTTATGGGCTAGGGCTGATTCAGACGTAGGACGAATGATGATTGACCCAGTACACGTAACAATACGGCAAGACGCAACCCTACCGAAAGTACCGCAGTACAAAATATCGCCAGAGGGTGAGAAGGCACTGACAGAGATTATACACTCTTTGGTAGAGGCAGGGGTGGTAGAGGAAGTAGTGAGCAACGTTTGTAACAGTCCCATACTACCGATTTTAAAGAGACAGGGAGAGGGAGACGGAAAAGCCTACCGCTTCATCATTGACCTGCGGGAGATAAACAAAATCGTAGTGCCACAATACCCAGTAGTTTCCGACATCACGACAATTTTGACTTTAATCCCTCCACTGCCACCACCTTCACTGTAATTGACCTCAAAAACGCATTCTTTTCCATACCTATACACAAGGACAGCCGCTATCTATTTGGATTCACCCTAAACTCCTGTTCGTACAGATTTTGCAGAGCACCTCAGGGGTACACTGAGAGCCCAAGCATCTATAGCCAGGCGCTTAAAAGACAGTTGGACGCCATACAATTGCCAGATGGAGTGGCACTAATACAATATGTAGACGACATCCTTCTAGCAGCGGACACCATACCAATAGCCGTCACAGCCACCATCAAACTACTCCATTTTCTTGCTGAGAATGGTCACAAGGTCTCCCGAAAGAAATTGCAGTTCTGTAAATCACAAGTGACCTATTTGGGTCACCTTTTATCCAAAGAAGGGAGGAAACTCACGCCTGACAGGATCCAGACAATTCTAGACACCCCTGTCCCCAAAGATCAGAAACAAGTGCGCTCTTTGATAGGTCTCACTTCATTTTGCCGACAGTGGTTACCAAACTTTAGCCTCATTGTCAAACCCCTTCTCTCCCTCCTAGCTAAAGACATACCCTCACCTCTCCCCTGGACCCCCGAATGCCAGTCAGCCTTTAAAGAACTACGCAATGCCCTTTATTCAGCGCCTGTCCTAGGAACCCCGGATTACTCCAAACCATTCTTCCTCTACACGCACGAGAGGGAAGGATGTGCATTGTCTGTCCTAACACAATCAATTGGTCACAAACAACGCCCTTGTGCATATTTCTCTGCCACCCTCGATCCAGTAGCCAGAGCGCTGCCAGCGTGCCTGCGCACTGTGGCAGCTGCAGCAGTATTGATACGCCAGAGCGAAGGAATAGTACTCTCCAATCCAGTCACTGTTTTAGTACCCCATGCAGTCGACACACTACTAAACCAGACCAAAACCCAACACTTGACTAGCGCCCGACTGACAGGATATGAGTTGACCCTGCTAGCACCGCACATTACCCTAAAGCGATGCACCACCCTCAATCCAGCCACACTGTTACCCCTACCCGAAAATGATCCTAGCGTGACTCCACTACACAACTGTGTGACACTAACCGATGAACAAACAAAGAGTAGAATAGATCTCAGAGACACCGCCTTTCTAGAACCAGATGGAGAACTATGGGTGGATGGTTCGTGCATGAAACTCCCCGACGGCACCACCTCAGCTGCATACGCTGTCACCACAGCCCGAACCGTTCTGGAAACAGCCCGTATTCCCCAACGTTCAGCCCAGGCTGCAGAACTCATTGCCCTCACACGAGCATGTATCTTAGCGACTGACACGACAGTTAACATATACACCGACAGCCAATATGCCTTCGGGGTGGTTCACCATTTTGGGATCTTATGGAAAGAAAGAGGGTTCCTGACTTCACACGGTACACTCATCCTGCATGGAGATTTAGTCTCCGCCTTGACGAAGCAGTCCTCCTCCCCAAGAAGTTAGCAGTGATAAAATGCCAAGCACATAGGAAAGTGACTGATCTCATTGGACAGGGAAATGCACTAGCAGACGTTACTGCCCGAGCCACGGCAGGAGACAGAACTACGACACGAATGTATGTGACCAGGCCACAAGCTGAACGATGGACTGATGCTAGGACCACTGTAAGGGACATACAGACTACAGGCACACAAGATGAATTGACCGAGTGGGAAAAGGTGGGACTAAAAGACGAGGAAGATTGCTGGAGAACTAAAGACGGAAATAAATGGCTGTTACCCAATGCCTACCTCATCCCCATATTGACCATGGCACATTTACCAGCACACATAGGCTCCACCCCCATGATTGAACTAATCACCAGAGTATGGCATAACGTCAAGATAGCAGAATCTGCAAAACGCCTAGTACAACAATGTATAGTCTGCCTACAACACAACCCAGGGAAGGGGACAGTAGTACCACGGGGAGGGTTTGGAGTCCCTGACCACCCCTTTGAAATCCTTCAAATGGATTACATTCAACTAGAGAGATGCCTTGGTCTAAAATATGTCCTGGTGGTTGTGTGCGCTTTTAGCAAATGGGTGGAGGCATATCCCACCCGCGACAATACCGCCTTAGCCACTGCAAAAGTATTGCTGAAAGAATTCTTCCCCGATACGGCCTTTGCAGAATTTTATGGAGCGACAACGGCCCCCACTTCGTAGCCGAGGTGATACAGAACATACTGAGAGGGTTGGGGGTAAAACAAACGTTCCATGCCGTCTTCCACCCCCAATCAGCGGGCCTGGTAGAGAGACACAATGCAACGTTGAAACTAAAACTAGCCAAAATAGTTGCCACGACCGGGTTGAAATGGCCCGACGCCCTCCCATTGGCATTGTTATCGATGCGCTCCACCCCAACCAAACACCGACTGACCCCGTATGAGGTGGTCTTCGGCAGGCCTATGAGCATTTGGGCGGCACCAAGACCCACCTCCATTAACGATGTCCCGAACATATTAATGTCGGATTACTTGCATAAATTGACAAACGAGCTATCAATTATCCACCAACAGGTGCAGCAAGCCTTGCCTGACGTATCCAAGGGCCCGGGACATGAAATAAAGCCAGGCGACCATGTATTGATTCACAACTTCCAAAGAACGAAGAATCTGGAGCCTAGGTGGACGGGCCCCTGGCAAGTCCTGATCACCACCCGAACTGCCCTCTGAGTGGAAGGAAAACGAAACTGGCTGCACGCTCATCATTGCAAACGAGTCCCTCCAACCCTGGCAACCTGTGAAGGGGTGGAGATGCAAGAGGAAGTACTCGCGAGAGACCGACCAGCTCTGAGTTGCTACCCACAAGAAGACACCCTCGAACTATCAGAATTTCCCGACCCCACGGTGCCAGCCAGGAAAGGGTACAACCTAAGATCGACGAAAGGAGGGAGCTCCAACGACCAGGCCACTAACTAAGTCAAGGTCTCAGATCAGTAGCACAGTCAAACAACGCTACCAGGAAAGCGCCAGACAAAAGTCTGTGGTCCTAACAGTTGTTGAGCTCCTCGAAGATGATGGAAGAAACTGAACACCTGCAAAACCACCGCAAAGACACCAAGACTGCTAACCTGCACAGCACAAAGACAATTGCACTTGTAGCCGCATTTCTCACCTGTCTCCTGCTAATGGTCGCACTCTGGATCATTGAAGAGAATGCACCTGCATACAGAACATTGTCACCCACCATGCAACCAACCACCAAGAAAGAACACTACCTGGTATCACTACCGCCACATCTCCGAGAACGACGCAAAGAATTCTGGAATAATTCTTTCGTGCAGATGTTGCACCAGCACAATCTTGCCACCAATGCTACCAACTGTTGGGTCTGTGGGCTGTTACCACATGCCACTGAACATTCCATCCCTTTCATCCCTTCGCCCTTTTCTATTCACGGATCTTGCCTTGCCTGGATGATGCTCCTACAAGAAAGTTACAAAGACAATGCCACTTCCGACGGAACAATCGCCCAGTTCTACAACGAGTTCTGGCGAAACAAAACAGGAAGGACAGCCGCCCCTTCTGCCCTCACACCTTCAATGCGACATTCCAGATTAATGTCCCCTCCAAAGAACGAGTGGAAATGCAAGTGTTCAATAATCCTAACAGAGCCACATTTTCCTACCTGAAGAAAAGAACTGCTGCAACACTGACTGTGGCCCTATCTGTGGTGAACGTCTCTGGCCTTGTATGCATTGAAGGCCGTGGGACTAAGAATGTGGGTCACAGCACCTGTAGCATTGTAAGGACTTTGAACACTGCGAACCCCCCAGCGCTTGTTGCATCACCCAATATGTACTTTGTTTTTGGAACCAAAGCCTACACCTGGCTCCCAAGAAACTGGGGGGGCACGTGCTACATCGGCTTTGTTTTGCCACCAACCTACACAGCCCCTGCAGAGCATCATCGAGAAAAGCGTTCTAAAGACATTGATCAAGCAGACTCTGCCTCATCACAGTTCCTCGACGCAGCAAAAGGGCTCGTCCCGCTATGGGGTCCGATGGCAAACAGCCGAGCCATCAGACATCTGTCCCAAGCGGTAGAGACCGCCCTGAACGTCACTGCTGGCATCCTCACCAACAACACTGCTGAGCTCCAAGCGATCCGTCTGGTTACCCTGCAAAATCGCATGGTCCTGGACGTGGTACTAGCGGACCGTGGAGGAGCATGCCGCATCATCGGTCGCAGCTGCTGTGTATACATTCCTGATAATTCACCTTCTGTCTATGAAGCAATCGAACATCTCCATAGACTATCTTCAGAAATTCATCAAGGATCAGAGACTTGGACAATTGGAAGTTGGCTTTGGGGCATCTTGAAGGAGTGGGGTTGGAAAATATCAATGATTCTCTTGGTCCCAGTATTGACAATATGTGGTTGTTGTTTGGGTATACACTGTATACCACCTTTGTGTTCTCTTTGCATAACTACCTTGCACCCTAAGACTATGGACACTCAGCTAACAAAAATGAGAGTAATGTATGATCAAGAGATACAGGACATTATGGAGATCGAAATAGACTGACAAGCTGGCTAGTTATGTTCAAAGGGGCCACTGTTAAAAGCAAAACGACAATCGTGAACATTACCTGCGCCATCTTGTCTGGTGGAATTCTATGTGCACATAAGTTGCAGTCATTTTAATCTATCACAGCCATTTTGTACTCTGTTGGTCACCTTTGTTTCACCCTGCCCTTACTAGCATCCCTCTGACCCTCTGACCGACCTGGTACGTGTGCTGGGGGCTATAAACTCTATTTGCCGCAACAAACCTCAGCGCCACTTGCTGCCAAAAACTCGTTTTCCTCTCATCTCTGTTTTCAGGCAAACCTTTGGACACTCTACTCCTCACTGCACCTAGTTACACAAACAGGTTCCAAACACCAAAAAGACTCTTGCAACATGATTTATTGCACTGCAAACAGCAAGACTTGTTGTTACCAACAATGGGACCTGTTTTTATCAACAGAACGGACTCTTAGATCTGGCCGGTCTCACATGTTTTAGACCCTGAAGCAAGGTCCAGCTGCAAGATAAGATTGTCTGTTTGACCTGGGTGGGAAGAGAATTACTGTTGGGCTTGTGTGACAACCTGCCCGGGGCGGGGACCCCAAGCTTGTGTAACCATGTTGATGAAACCAATGCATTGTGTCAAACCTGTATAAAAGGAAGAGCCAAAGGAGTTATCAGCAGAACACCTCCCTCAGACATCCCGGTGTCTGCAGTTGACGTGATCTCCTCATGAGAAATAAACCTTTTTCTTGTCTTCCAGTTTCCAGCGCTTGCCTCATTATTTTGATAGCAAACCCAAAGTGAATTAGAGGTGGAACCCTGCACCGGGCAGCATTGAGGGTCTTAGAAGACTCGCTGCCTTTCACAGAGGGGCGCCGCTCCTCTGCCATAGTGGAGGAGTCATTGCTGATATCAACAATCTCAGGCCACAAGTGCCAGAGTAGTGCTATCAAGCAGCTGATTCCCTGTGCGTCTTGGCCATGCCCCCCACATTTTTAATAAGATGCAATAAAGGTGTGTATTTGTAAGAGCTGGCCTTAACTTCATAATGTCCTAGATATTCACTGAGCACCATGCATATGTGAAGCTAATTCAAAATGAATCAAATTGTTCAAAACACAAATATTTGAAATAACTTACAGGCTATAATTCTCCAGCATGCTAATCAGGGAACCTAACATTAAATCGTTTCATAAACGTATTTATTTTGTATAATTTGTGTAAACCAAATCAAATTAATTATGTGTGATTTGATGTGAGTGACAGCCCATGCTCTCTGTACTGAACGTCTCTGTCCAGCTCAATGCAACAAGACAAACGAGCTCAGGGTCAGGCTGGGACAAAAAACATAGCAGGCCCAGTTCTAGAGGGTGGACCAGCCCCCGCCCTCCAAAAAAAGAAATAGCCCAGTGGCCCACCCAAGGCCCATTCATGAGTAAAAAATAATCCTTTGTTTTTTACTTAATGAAAAAAATAACACTGGACTGCAGCCTCGCTCTCAAAGCCTCATTGTGCAGCTTTTAAGAATAATGCCAATGCCTTGGGCTACCATAGGTGCCTAGGGACAGGGCTGAGGTCACAGGGGGTGATTGCTATTACAGCACAAGTGTAAATAGAAGGAGTATGTGAGACAATCCTACTATATCAAGACCACAAGCTCCTGTGACACAGTAATTAAGAAATTAAAACAATTTTATGGCATAAACAGGGTGAAGGATTTTGCCATTTCAAGAAAGATAAGTTAAAATGTGCATACAAGCAGGATTTATATCTTAGTAGGGGTTTATTTTATTTTATTTCTGCTGTGACACTATTCCTAAACTCATGGCCAGGGCCACTGGAATTATGCGGTCGGGGAAAATGTAATTACGCTGCAGAATTGACACTTTTATGTGGCATGAAGTAAATTATACTGTGTAATGCGGTACATTTTGTGATAGAATTATTTCATTCTTTTTCCATTTTTATACTTTAACACTGTCTTGGCAAAGGTTACACCTTGTTAGTACCAGTTTAACACCAAACTACAGCAATAGGCAACTGCAGGTGATTAGTCGACTTTTGCCATGGGCCTTCCACTGTGCAGCAACACGTGTCACTGCGCTTTTAGGAACTTTTAATCCATTTAAGCTAGAATTTCTTTTTGTTAAAATCTGCAAATTATGTAGCAGATAATGGTTTAGGTGACAAATGTGGACAATCTGCAACTATGCAGAATATCCTGAAGCCGGAGAATTGCTTAATTCCAGTGGTCCTGCTTTTATGGCACTATATTAAGCAAACTTACAAGATAACCAGATACTAACTTCTCCAATTTAATCAAAACAAAAGCACTTAGCTTACAATATTTAAGAGCCGTATTTCAGACCAGTTCGGTTTATAATTTATTTATCATCAATAGATGTATTTATACTGTTCAATAGAAAGGTTTTTTGGCAATATATACATAGATTTTGTGAGCTCAAACACAAGGGCAACACATACATAAAAGGAAGAGAACAAAACACAATACAACTATATTAAGCAAAACACTGACAGTGGCAAAGTTTTGACTCTTCTTAAATGAAAATACTTGTCAAGCTTCATTAATATAACACAGATAGAGATTGGGAAGGAGCAGAGCAAGTGTCTATTATGCAAAGAAAAACACTGGCAACATGTGCTGCCACTGCCCTGCCTATTCTCAATCTCCTGAAGTGCTCGCAGAAGGCGAATCTTGCTAACATAATTAGGAGGAACTTAAAGAACAAACAGCCCATTTGGGGGAACCGGTGACTATGCATTTATTCTCTACCAACAAATTCTCTCATTTTGTCACTTGAAAAGACAGAAATGTATTATAGTGAGGTCCACTGGAATTCTGCAGCCACAGCGTTTTTACAGGTAATATGGATCTTTCATATTTGCCCCATAATCCATCATCTGCTGCAGAATTTAGAGATTTTAACAAAAAGCCATCTTAAACGGATGAAAAGTTACTAAAACACAGTCAAAGGCCCTTTTCAAAGGTTTACTCATCACCTTTCAGCTGCTTACGGCTGTACTTGTGTTTTAAATTGGTACTAATGTGGTAAAAAAAAAAATCCAGACACTGTTAACTTGTAAAGAATGACAAAATAATAAAGTAATACTACCTCGCATTGCGCTACAAAATGTAATCAAGCCTGCTGCATAATTTGCCCCTTCTGTGTTGCATAATACCAGTGGCCCTGATTATAGCACTGCTATTACTCCTCGAGTCCTAAACTTATCAGACAGAAAAAGATGATGTGAAGAGAGGGCAAGGTGAAGCACAGGGGAGGAAGGGTAATGGAGAGGAGGCTAAGGCAGAAGGGAGGATAGAGAGAAAAAAGGAGGATGGTGAGAGGTGGAGAAGGAGGGCGAGGGATAAAGACAGAGGAGGGGGAGCAAGGGTGAGAGGAGGATGAGGGACAGAGAAGAGGGGTAGGAAGAGAGAGAAGGGCGAGGAAGAGAGAGAAGAGTGCGAGAGAGAAGGATGCAGTGGAAGAAAAGGGTGAGTGGAGCAAAAGTAGGTTGATGCACATTGAGAGGATGGTGAGGTCAGGAGAGAGAGAAACTAGAATAAGGCAGAAAGAGAGGAGGAGGAGGAGGTGAGAAAATAGGAGAGTGAAGTTGAGAAATAGAAGGGCACAGCATGGAAACAGGTGGATAAGGTGGAGAGAGAGTAGGATGTTGTGAAGAGAGTGAGGAGGAAGGAAGTAGAGGGTGAAGTGAGCAGCACAGCAAGGTGAATTGGAGAGAGAGGAAGGTGAGACAGAGAAAAAGGGTGGTGAGGTGGGGATAGCAGAAAAGATCAAGCCCGTAGGTTTAAACATCTAGAAATATACAGTCTTAACTAGAAGACAGAAGCCGGCAGTAGGTATAGTGTGCAGCTCACATCTATACAAGACCGTCCAGCATGCCTAGACCCAACTCTCAGACACCTGGGAGGCCCTGGACATCCCCATTTATCTTTAAGCTCCACCCATGCTTCATCCTCTGCCCTCCCAGATCCCAAATCCTGGAGCGGGCCTGGACCCCATTAGCAAAGCAGATAGTTAAACAAGCATTTGCAATGCAATAGGTCTCGCATTTACGTGAGTTTGAGCTATTGGCATTGTAAATGATAATGCCTTTTTTTTATGTTTTAGTTTTTTAAAACATAAATAAAAGGCATTGTCATTTACAATGCCAATAGCTTAAATTTGCGTAAATGCGAGACCTATTGCATTGCAAATGCTTGATATATGTTTACTTCCCTGATGTTAAAACAATCCCTGCATGTAGAAAGCTCACTTCCATCCAGTCTTCTATACCTTGAAAAATCATATGTACTGCGTGTCTTTACGAGTTCAACCTGTAACAATTTGGAAACATGGGCCGCTTTTTTATCTATCTAATTCGCAAATGGGGGCCGCATTTATTTTGATGTCCGGGGCCGTGATCTTTCCCAGTCCGACACTGCCTACTAACTAGCGGACAGAGCTCTCAGGCACTTTGTGCTGGCCAATAACCAAGTGAGTGCAATATGCTTGGATGTTTGTGTGTCCTGCTCCGGAACTCAACTTGCAGATAAATCACACCAGGCGAACAACTTCAAGGCAGTGGAGGAGACAAGAAAGCAAGCGGCCACACTCTCCTCCTCTCAAGACTTTATAAACATCAACTGAACACAAGTGGAAATTATATAAACTGATGCAGCGCGTACAATAAAACTATTCTCCTCCTAGGTCACTTATCGGTCATCCAGGGGCAAACTATATTTTCTTACATCCACATGACGATGGGGCCCATAAACATCGCCTATCACACACGCACACACCTGGATTTCCTTTACACCTTTACGAAATTCTGTACTCCTAGGAGAAGCATGAGAACTAAATGGAAAACACCATTTATGTACCGCTGGAAGGAGCCGGGATATCTTATTACCTAAACCTATCGTTTTCTTTTCAGTTATTTCTTAAGATATTCCTGCTCATTGTTTTGTCGATGAATCATTCATGTAAGAAATTAGTTCATAGTGATTAAGACCAGCTAAATCACAATAACCAATTACTGGTGTCACAATCATTTAGTAAAATAACCACTGAGTCGTTTGATTTAAAGAATCTTAAATTTTATATAATTTTAAAAGCATGAGAAAGAATTTAAACTTTTTATTCAATTATTCATTCATTATTAATTCAAATATTTATTAAGCATAATCAATTTTATTGCAGAAAGGAAATTTTTGTCATGAAGCAAAACCCTAATTACCTGCCTACCTTCCTAATTTAGCCTAATGATTTCTAACCTAAGTTTAAGAATTAAAAATAACCTGATTCTCATACTCAACTGGAAAATTAAGACAGCAACAGAAACTTCAGCTCGTCAGCATCAGCTACCTGCAACCCGTCTCATCTAACAGTCTTTCAGCATCTTCCGCTCAGTAATGGATCGATCAGGACCACCAAGCACTGGAAGCCACCAACACCAACACCGATTCTGACTGCGACTCTCCAACTCCGATCGTGACTGTGACCCCCTCCCACTAAGAGTAGGCCCTCTTATACCCTAATTCTAACTTTGCTAACTAATTGTTGCAACATTAATAACACGCTTTTCTTTCATTGGTCCATTCATTTCATCTATTCATTCTTTAATCAAGTTCTCTCGGATCCAACTGGTCCTTGGATCATTTCCTTTCTCACAGTTCAAGACATGTTTCCATCCGCTTCGATCAGTACATTTGTAACTTCTTTCGATACATTCGAGAACTCTGCAGGCATTGTCCTTTCTCTTAAAATGGTTTCTCACGGTTCCTTGCTGATCACCACGGCACACTATCAGTTCAATTAGGTCACATCAGCCTTGACCATTCTCGCATCCTAGCCTCTCAGCAACATCACGAGGTTAGCTTTTCTCCAACTTTTCTCCCTTGTCACGTGTTTCCCCGCACTTGCGCACTTCATTAACTGGCAGCCATTTTATATCGCCACTCGTTTATACTTAGAAGCACTATTTTGAAATAAACAAAACATAATTAAAATAGAGAAACATAGCCTTTTCGTTTCCCTCCCGTCATCTACGTACCCCAATTAGTTATTACCTAGCAGAAAGCAACATTTAAGCTGTTCCTTACTTACCATCACTATTGTTTTTGCAACGACACGTTTATTTTCTATGAAGCACAAATCATGCATTTATTATAAATTAGTACGCAATTATTTTTATGTTATAATTAGACACACAGACATTCGTTAATAGATTATTCAGCACATATACTTGCGTATTACCCTTCCCCCACGCACAGTGTTGATTAATACGTTTAAACGAACATTTTATTAATTATTTATAAAATTTGTTAGGGGTTAAAATTTTTTATTTTCTCTGCTCCATCAACTCCCCCTTTGGTGATTTTTAAATCACCACATAAAACCCAAGTTATACTTCTTTTTCAGGCAGCATATGTCTTTCATCCTTTTGCTTTTTGTTAGTTACACATCTGTTTCCCTTTCATCTTGTCTTCTTGTCTCCTTATACATGCTTTCTTTCATTTTCTCTAACTCAATTTCACCCATTTCTCTCTCTCTCTCTTTCATCATTCTGTTATTTCTTTTTATCTTATTTTGTCTTATTTTTCTTTTTATACATGTTATTACAATTTTCAACACCATGGCTAACAATATTACTACAGTTGCTATTATTATAATTTTCCCTATCATTAGTCTACTCATTCTGGTCAACCAATTTGCTACGGAAGAAAACCCTCTACCAAGTTTTCCCAAGACACTTTCAACCTCCAGTGGAACTAGTTCTTTGTGCAAATTTGTAATATTTGTAATATACTTCTGTATATTTTCACTTTTATCAGGAATGTAAGTGCAACAATGTTGGACTTTCAGCATTCCACAGACTCCACCCTCTTTTGCCAAAAGAATATCAAGGGCAAGCCTATTTTGCATCACCATAGCTCTCATGGCAACCATTTCGGTATTTACCATCAAGAACCCTCCCGCAGTATCTGTAGACAAACGATCTACTACTGTGGATAACTTCCGAATTTTAAATGCATTCAAAGATATTCCCACTGCTGGTATTAATGCTCCAAAAATATCACCTACAATTTCTGAAAAACTTTCCCTCTTTCTACGTGTAAAGCTATTAATCATCTTGTATGTTCCTTTTTCTTCTCTGTCCATATGAAATTTTTTGGGAAAGACCAGGCCTACATAGCAAGTTCCATACCAATGGTCCGGTAACCTGTAATAAGCTCTATTCCCACAAATATAATAGATACCTGGAAATATTGGATCTTTTCCACCTTTGAATCCCCAACCTCCCAAAATTTGATAATTGTCATGGCAGATACTGGAACCTACAAAGTAATTGTCATAGACTGTCTTATTTCTCCTAATACACAACTTTCCTGTTTGCGGCCAATCTAATGTCATTGCTGCATTTATCTTTTTCCCTTCATGATTTCCTTCCTCAAACGTCCATAGATGTGTTCCTTCCTCTTTTATTGCTTCTTTTTGAAATTTCATTCTTCTTTCTTCAACCATTTCTAAAAATACCTTTTCTTCTTTCCTTAATTCACAGGTAAGGTTGTTATTAACTATTTCTTCTAAGGTTAATTTTCTATGTTCTAGAAAGAATTCTCCTAAAACTTTTGCTTGTTTTACTTTGTTAAGTTCTGGTACTACCGGAACGTTTGCAAAAATCTTATCTATATCAGTATAATAAGACTCTAATCTACCTGTTTTATAAAATAAACTTGCTATTACACTACAGGTTATTCCATAAGTTAGAGGTAGGTGATGATAAGTCACACCTTCTGACACTGATGCAGGCAACTGCATACAAACATAACAATCTCTCACATCCATTGTCTCTACATATTCGTACAACAATTTTGTAAAAACATTTTTTGAAAAGTCTGTTACTGACTTATCCTTATGTAATTCTGCACTACTTCTTAAAATAACTGGTTCTTTAATATTAGTTTCTTTTTCTTGTTTAGTATCATTCTTCGCTTCTATTACAGCTAAACTAATAGGAATTGTGATTGCTAAAACTATCCATACGGTCATTAATAAACCTGTACAAAAGCAGCACATTTTACACCATCTTTTTACAAACTCACATTTATCTCTTCTATCCCTAGTATTTTCCATTTTGCTTTTATCTTTTTGTTAAGTCTCAGAAAATTGTGTCACTACACCTCAGAAATGACTTAGATGCCACTCTGCTTTCAAAAAGTCTTTGCTTGGTACTTTCTTTTAATTCTCTCCAGAATTCTTTCGTTGTCACAGCCGGTGATTTGTCATATCCAGTAAAATTGTCATGTCCGGCAGAAGCACTATAAGTCTTCACTTCAGGTTTGTTGCATCTCACCTTTACCCATTCGATTTCTTAGTCTCGGGTTCTCGTGAGTGTTTCCTTCTTCTTTGTAATCCGTCAGTGCGATATATAGCCACTCAGGTGACTTGTACTTTGCATTCACTTTCTTTGTTCTTTTAGACTTTTGCAGTCGTTTTCCACTTGGCTTTTCTTGTCCCTTTTGACTTGTTATTTCATTCACTTGTTCAGCACTTTTTTCTCCTGTTCTTATTATTCTATATCTCAATTTTCTTATATAGTTGCTGGGCCAATTATCTCCTTTTCTTGGCCTTTTGGCTTCACCTTCTTTTTCTTCTCTTTCTGATTTCCAATTTCTTTTTCTTTGTTCAGTTTTTGTTTTCTCCTCTTCTCCACTCTCTTCAGATTCGGTTTCAACTTTTTCACTATTGTCTCTTATTTTGAAGCTTATGATCTCGTCGTCTCTTACTGGTGGATCTGTTTTCTCCTTCTTGTGTTCCCTTATTACTGTCCCTCCTCGGTGTTCTTCCGATTTGGTGTTTTCCTCACTCTCTACTTCTAAATTTCCCTGTTCTTTTGTTTCTCTATCTGTCCCTATTGCTCCTCGGGGTTCTTCTCGATTCTCTAACTTTTTGTGTACTTCTTTCCCTACTTCGTCTATTAATATTATTTCTGAAGGATTTCCACCATAACTTGTACTTGGTTGCTCATCTAGATCATTTTCTTGTTCATTTTCTTCTCTAATTGGTTTATAACCCCAAGTTCTCCTTCGAAATTCTTCACAGTTTGCAACTGAATCATCAGATCCTGAACTTGTATCAGATATTTCCAGATGTCGACTTACAGGTCGATCTTCAGGTTCTGGAATTTCTGAATTTCTTCCTTCTTCTTCTTCCTCCTCTTCTTCTCTAGAGGTGCTTGCAGTTGGGGTTTCCAGATGTCGACTTTCAGGTCGATCTTCAAGTTCTGGCACCCTTTCTCTTATTCCTGTTGTCCCAGTCGTTAAACTCTTATCCCACACTTCCAGACGTCGACTCACATGTCGATCAGTAGGTTCTTGAACTCTGATTGTGTGGCTGGCATGGACCCAGTTCTTTACTCCTGCACACTTGACTGCAGTCGTTGTCACTAGGATTACCTGTCGTGGCTCGTCCCAGCGAGGAACTAGACAGTTTCTTCTCCTGTGGATTTTTATGCGGACCCAGTCTCCTGGATTCAAGTCGTGGGCTGGTTTTCTTTCAAGAGTGGTCGCATCCGGTCCAACCTGATGAAACACAGAACGCACCACATCAGCCAGTCCCTTGCAATAATCCAGTACTAGATCATCAGTTATAGTCAATAACTTGTTGACAGGTACTTGTGCTTGTCTCATTGCTCGTCCCATGATCATCTCATGAGGACTAAGTCCAGTTTTCTTTTCAGGGATGCTTCTGATGGTCATCAGAACAAGGGGCAGTGCATCTGGCCATTTGAGTCCTGTAGCTTGACACATTTTTCCTAATCTGTTCTTAATTGTTCCATTAATTTGCTCTACTACCCCAGAAGCCTCTGGTCTGTATGCACAATGTAGTTTTTGTTTAATACTCAATGCTTCACAAATCAATTGGATCAACTCATTTTGAAAATGTGTTCCTCTATCTGTCTCAACCGTGACTGGAAAACCATACCTTGGAATGAACTCTCGCAGCATAAGTTTTGCCACCGTTGTTCCATCATTCCTTCTAGTGGGGTATGCCTCCACCCAACGAGAAAACAAACAGACGACCACTAGAACATATTTTAGTCTGTTACAAGGGGGCATTTCGATAAAGTCCAATTGCATTCTAGTGAACGGACCTCCTTCTCGTCCTATTGTTCCTAGACTCACTACCGTCTTTCTTCCTGGATTAAACTGCTGACAAATAAGACATCTTTGACAAAGGCTTTCAGCTATCGCTCTGAATTTTGGGTTATACCAGGTTTGTCTGAAAAGTCTGATCATTGCATCTCTCCCAATATGAGCTTGTCCATGGTACATCCGTGCCATGTCTGCAATCATGCTATCAGGCATAACTGGTCTTTCATCTCTGTACACCCACACACCATTATTTTCCTGTCTTCTACATCCTGCTTTTATCCAGTAATCTTTTTCCTCATCATTTGCAGCTTCCTGTAACTGTCTCACTTCATCCCATGTCTCGACAGTGTTAGTAAAAAGCAAAGGAGAAGAGATATGCTCCCTTTCTCTATTCTTATTTAGGGACACCATGTTCTCTGCACAATATTTGGCAATCTCATCAGCATAGTTGTTTCCAACAGCTATGTAATCTTCGTTTTTCTTATGTGCCTTGCACTTCACTACAGCTATTTGTTTAGGCAGCTGTATCGCCTCAAGCAGCTTTTTAACAAAATCTCCATTTCTGATAGGTGTTCCTGCAGACGTCAAGAAACCTCTTTGTGACCAAATCTGACCGAAGTCATGTACAATACCGAAACCATATTGGCTATCGGTCACAATCGTAACTCGCACATTTCTTCCCAATTTACATGCTTGAATCAAAGCAATCAGTTCCGCAACTTGTGCAGACCTTATTCCTTTCAGACAAGACGCTTCCATCACAGTTGCCACTGTGCACACTGCGTAAGCTGCGCTTAAAACTCCTTCTTTCGTTCTCAAACATGAGCCATCCACAAACATGACATAATCTGATTCCTTTAACGGTTCATCTTTTATGTCAGCTCTTGGTTTTGTGCAATATTCCAGCACATTCAGACAATCATGATCTACTTCGTCTTGTTCAATTATACTCGCTTCATCTGGCAATGATGTTGAAGGATTCACATTCATGCATCTATCTATGGTCACATTTTCAGCACTCAAGATTACTTTTTCGTACTTAGTCAGCCGACTATGTGTCATGTACTGTGTTTTTGTTCTTGTCAAAAGAATTTCTACTGAATGGGGAACATATACTCTCAGTGGATACCCCATCACTATACCTTCACTTTGTTCCAGACTTACACAAGTAGCAGCAACTGCTTTCAGACATCCGGGCAACGCTTTTGCTATAGGATCTAAAACAGCTGAAAAATAAGCAATTGGTCTTTTCATTGTTCCATGTTTTTGTACCAGTACTGAAAACGCACATCCATCTCTTTCACTGCAGTACAATTCAAAATCCTTCTCATAATCAGGCATGCCTAAAGCAGGGGCCTCACACAATTTCTTTTTCAACTCTTTGAAAGATTTCATTTCTTCGTTATTTAACTCAAAAGGGTCTCTTACATCTTTCTTGGTCAATTTTTGTAATGGTTTTGCAATCAAGGAGAAACCACTTATCCATTGTCGGCAATATCCAACCATTCCCAGAAACATTCTTACCTCTCTTTGCGTCATTGGTGCTCTCATTCCTTGAATCATTCTTACTCTTTCTGTCGCTATCTTTCGCACTCCTTTCTCAATTTTATGCCCTAAATATTGAACTTCTTTTTGGCAAAATTGCAATTTTGAAGGGGACACTTTATGTCCTCTTTTCTCTAGATGGTTCAGTAAAGCAATTGTATCACTTACACATGCTTCTTTTGTTTTCGATGCCACCAACAGGTCATCGATATACTGCACCATCACTGACTTTTCTGGCATTTTCAAATCTTCCAGAGATTTCTTTAGAATCTGATTAAAGATTGAGGGGCTTTCTGTATACCCCTGAGGAATTCGGCACCATGCCAAAATACGCTCTCCGAACCGGAATGCAAATAATGGCTGGCTATCTGGATGCAAAGGAATAGAGAAAAATGCGTGACACAAATCTATCACTGTGTACCACTCAGCTTCGTGTGGAATTTGATATAGAATTACTGCAGGGTTTGGCACTATTGGACAACAGGGCACAACTATTTTGTTGATCTTTCTCAAATCCTGTACTATTCTATATGTTCCGTTTGGCTTTTTCAGTCCCATAATAGGTGAATTACATGGACTGCTCATTATTTCTTTTAGAATTCCCTGTTCAATCATTTTATTTATTACAGGAGTTATTCCTTCAATTATTTCTGGAGTTAATTTGTACTGTGGCGTATTCGGGTAAGTTGTTCCTTCTTTTACTGTTACTTTTACTGGATCAACTTCTTTCATTAATCCAATATCTTCTCCTGTAAAATCCCACACATTTTCTTTCACTGCAATTTTTAGTTCTTCTGGAAGTTTTTCTGCATCAAATGCAGGAAACAAACCATTCATTTCAGGTTCCTGATTCATCAAAGTTACTTTATACAATACATCTTCATCTGAGGTCTGAAATCCAATTCCATCTGGTGTACAATAAATTGTGCAATTCATCTTGCACAAGAGGTCACGACCTAAAAGATTTACAGGACTACAATCGCACACTACAAATCTATGCATTTTGCTAAAAGAACCAATTCTTACTTCCACTAATTCAGTAAGTGGTGTTTTAATCTGCTGATTTGCTACTCCTACCACTTGGATGTATTCACCTGAGAGAGGAAGGTTTGGAATTTCCACTGATCTAACAGTAGAACGGGTAGCTCCAGTATCGACAAGGAATGTTACATTTGCACCATTCACTTCTCCATCCACAAAGGGACCAGACTGATCTACCTCTAGAGTTGCGCCAAGTACGCACTCTTTTCCCTCTCCTGGGCACCGTCAGAAACTTTCATCCCACGTCTCATCCTCACTCTGTCGCAACCAATACTGAGAAATGTTGGCTGCTCGCGGCAACTGTGTTACCTGCTCTCCTCCGTAGAATCCTGTTTCTGTACTGTATCTTTGCTGGTTAACAGTGTTGGGAAGTGGTGGTTGTGGCACCTGACTTTGTTGAATAACTACCTCATTCTGCACCTGTGGAGTTAATGATTGATTTTCCGGATTAGGTTTAGGTGGGAACTTACACTCGTTTCTCCAATGCCCTAATTTTCCGCAATTATGACAGGGCCATTTCTTCTTTGCCTCCTCTAGACTCACTTGACCTTTCCCTTTACCTATGTTAGGTCGCGTTTTATTCTGTCCTGTTTCATTCCCACTATTATTATCCAATTGAGCTTCTTGTTTTTCTGCCACTTTCACCTGTGCCCACATTGCCTTCTCTTTCAATTTACGCTGTCTACTCTCAATATCATCACTGCAATACTTAGCATACCTCAGCACCTCGTCTACTGTGCCATTCTGCCAATTAATCATATGCTGTTTAATCATTTCACTAATCTCTGGTTTCAATCCAAACACAAATCTGTACACAAAATGACTCATATCCTTTTCACTTAATTCCTCATATCCACTATACTGCTTGAAAACCAACAACAACCTCTCATAATAGGCATGTACAGACTCCTTACTTTCCTGTGTAGTTCTATCAATTTTTACCCAATCTGTCTCTTTAGGAGGAATCTTATTCTTCAAAAAGGTAATCACCTTATCATACTTCTTCATCACCTCAGGACCTGGAGCTCCTGTCTTAGGATCTCTTGGATATTCTGTAGTTGGCCAGTCAACTGTAATCTTACACTCTGACCACAAATCAGTTGGTACCACTATGTCAAATAATCCATCTAAATCTATCCACAACACCTTTGAAACCTTTACAAACCTCTCTACTTGTCGGTACCATTCAACTGGTTTCTCTCTTAGCTTCGGAAAGTCATTTGTGAATGACAGTATATCCTGCCTAGTACAGGGAACATGCACATAACTACCACCTGGAGTTTCTCTCATAGGGTATTCTCTGGCAACAGGTTCTTTTTCAGTTATCATAAAAGCCAAAGAAGCTTTGTCTGTAGTTTTCTCATTCTTTTTTGTCCATCTAACCTTCCATCTGTCCACATCACCCCATTTTCTCAATAACACAATTAACTCTTTTATCTGTGTCAGCCTTCCTGCCGTGTTCAAATTTTCAATATCTTTTTCACAAAAGTCTACTCTATATGGTTTCTGCAATGTTTTCACTTTCGCAAAGTCTATTCCAATTTCACTGGCTACTTCTTCTAGTTTATCATGTAAATTCTTTGCTCTCCATGTAATACTTTTGCACAGAAACATTATTTCATCATCCTGGTAATTTTTTATCTTTTCTGTACCAATCGTTCCTAGAATTAATTCTTCCATGTCAATTTTTAACCTAATTACATCTAATGGTTTTTCTTCTGGTTCTTTTATTTTAAATGCCTTCATCCACTCATTTAACTCATCAGGAGTCGGACCTATGGGTGTATTATTTAGTTCTATCCAATTACCACTCTTTTCAGGAGTCTCTGTTGCAGATTCTGTTACCATATGCATTTTCCTACCATTGCACTCATTCACAGTCAAATTTGTAGGTGGACTTGGTCTGTAAGTACTAGCCAAATTACTTGTACTTGCACTTTGTTCCATCCTTTCTTTTTCTCTCTGAAATTGTGAACTCATGGGAATCACTAAAGATCGTTCATCAATTTTCTGATTCTCAAAAACTGGTATTACTGGACCTATTGTTACAGGCACAGTCACTGCTTCCATATTTTTCGTTAATTCTCTAATCTTCTCAGTTAGTTCTTTTGTTGTCCTTGCTAATTCGCTTGCATTGTCGCTTTCTATTCCTTCATTTTGTGAAGTTCTCATTTGATCTTGTGACCTATTTATTTCAATTCTTTTTTCCGGACTTTTATTTCGCATAGTCTCTATTAGCGGCGCATTTGGTGTCACCACTGTAGAACTCTGCTGATACGGAGGTGGATTTCTATTTAAAATATCTTCCAGCAATTCATCATCCGTTTCGCTCTCATGCATATATTTCTCCCTCTCCAAATGTTTCTTTTTCTCAGTACGTTTTCTCTTAGTCTCTTCCTCAACTGTAAAAGCCGGAAACAACCCTCCTGTCATGTTAGCACATCTCCAACGTTTTATTCTATCCTCATGATTTATTCACCACATTCTTCCAGGCATAAACTCATGATCTCTTAAACCTCTGAATCTCTCTCGCTCATACATCTCATCCTCCCATTGTGTAAACGCTTCAAACTGTGTCGGTCTAGGTCTAGGTTCTAGATTTGTCATTTTTTCTCGCAAATTTCGCAAAACCGCTACACTAAATGAACCATTCTCAGGGAAAGCTAATGCACCATCATTCTTCGTATACTTTGCCCAATTTTCCAACCATATGCATGTATGATATCCATATTTCAGCATCATATGTGAAGCTGCTGATTTCGGCGGAGGAATTACTTGTCCCTCTCTAGTCACAACCTTTTTGTCTTTCTTAAAGAAATTCTTTATTTTTGTCGTCCATGACGTTCTCTCCCTTTCATACTCGTAATACGGCATGTTTTCGATTTGTTTTTCTCTTCACACCAGCACTGTTCCGTGTACGGAACTTCAACCAATTACAGCGCGACTCACACTAACGCACCAATCAGAACAATTCCCTTCGTCCGCGAACCAACCAATCCTAGCGCGGCACTTTTCTACGTCACTCCTGACTCTGTGTTCACGTGACTAGCGCACTATCCAATCCTAGCGCGGCACTTTTCTACGTCACCGCTGCTCTTTTACCCCTCCTTTACAAAATTTATCGGCAATTTTCTTTTCACTGTTTTCTTCGTTAGTTACAACAATTAAAACAATTCCATAGTCTGATTCGCTAAACAAAAGTGACAGCTTTGTCCTTTTACACAAGAATCCTGTATTTCCAGTAGGCAGCGCTTACCTCTACCCTACCACAGAATTATCAACTCTCGCCGATAAAGTAGCACTTCCCTCTACCTTACCCTTCTTTCAAGCAAACAATTAACTCGTTTCTCTGGGGATAAGACACATGTGGAGACTAGGCTCCTGAGAATTAAGGCCAAAGTTTCACAAGAAAACGTGATTTGCTATTTCAGTTATACACCTTTCGTACAGAAAATCCCTAACATAACACAACCTGTGTTATTACCAAAATGAATTCAGACCATGTACCAAATTCCATGTGACTTCTCTTGCCACACGTGTTCCACTTCCTACATCCCAGAAGCGTGAAAACTCACATATAACATAACACGACTCAACATATAGTATTAGTCATAAAAAAATAATCAATAATCAATAAACAATAATCACTAAACTAATCTATAGAAAACCATAACTCTGCTACCAATAAATCTGATGCAGCGCGTACAATAAAACTATTCTCCTCCTAGGTCACTTATCGGTCATCCAGGGGCAAACTATATTTTCTTACATCCACATGACGATGGGGCCCATAAACATCGCCTATCACACACGCACACACCTGGATTTCCTTTACACCTTTACGAAATTCTGTACTCCTAGGAGAAGCATGAGAACTAAATGGAAAACACCATTTATGTACCGCTGGAAGGAGCCGGGATATCTTATTACCTAAACCTATCGTTTTCTTTTCAGTTATTTCTTAAGATATTCCTGCTCATTGTTTTGTCGATGAATCATTCATGTAAGAAATTAGTTCATAGTGATTAAGACCAGCTAAATCACAATAACCAATTACTGGTGTCACAATCATTTAGTAAAATAACCACTGAGTCGTTTGATTTAAAGAATCTTAAATTTTATATAATTTTAAAAGCATGAGAAAGAATTTAAACTTTTTATTCAATTATTCATTCATTATTAATTCAAATATTTATTAAGCATAATCAATTTTATTGCAAAAAGGAAATTTTTGTCATGAAGCAAACCCTAATTACCTGCCTTCCTTCCTAATTTAGCCTAATGATTTCTAACCTAAGTTTAAGAATTAAAAATAACCTGATTCTCATACTCAACTGGAAAATTAAGACAGCAACAGAAACTTCAGCTCGTCAGCATCAGCTACCTGCAACCCGTCTCATCTAACAGTCTTTCAGCATCTTCCGCTCAGTAATGGATCGATCAGGACCACCAAGCACTGGAAGCCACCAACACCAACACCGAATCTGACTGCGACTCTCCAACTCCGATCGTGACTGTGACCCCCTCCCACTAAGAGTAGGCCCTCTTATACCCTAATTCTATCTTTGCTAACTAATTGTTGCAACATTAATAACACGCTTTTCTTTCATTGGTCCATTCATTTAATCTATTCATTCTTTAATCAAGTTCTCTCGGATCCAACTGGTCCTTGGATCATTTCCTTTCTCACAGTTCAAGACATGTTTCCATCCGCTTCGATCAGTACATTTGTAACTTCTTTCGATACATTCGAGAACTCTGCAGGCATTGTCCTTTCTCTTAAAATGGTTTCCCACGGTTCCTTGCTGATCACCACGGCACACTATCAGTTCAATTAGGTCACATCAGCCTTGACCATTCCTAGCCTCTCAGCAACATCACAAGGTTAGCTTTTCTCCAACTTTTCTCCCTTGTCACGTGTTTCCCCGCACTTGCGCACTTCATTAACTGGCAGCCATTTTATATCGCCACTCGTTTATACTTAGAAGCACTATTTTGAAATAAATAAAACATAATTAAAATAGAGAAACATAGCCTTTTCGTTTCCCTCCCGTCATCTACGTACCCCAATTAGTTATTACCTAGCAGAAGCAACATTTAAGCTGTTCCTTACTTACCATCACTATTGTTTTTGCAACGACACGTTTATTTTCTATGAAGCACAAATCATGCATTTATTATAAATTAGTACGCAATTATTTTTATGTTATAATTAGACAAACAGACATTCGTTAATAGATTATTCAGCACATATACTTGCGTATTACCCTTCCCCCACCCACAGTGTTAATTAATACGTTTATTAGTTATTTATAAAATTTGTTAGGGGTTAAAAAAAAAAAATTCTCTGCTCCATCAACTCCAGGAACCGGTTAGCCTGAAACAAGAGCTCCAGCTGAGTCAGAATCACGAGGATTATACAAAGAAGGCCGTGCTGCTCTAAAAGGCACAAAGGGACAATGAGAAGTACTAGGTGTTACCATGGACTCGCAGGCGGAAAAGAGCAAATGGCAGAGATATGCTGACAGCTGCCATGTCCCCGAGGCACGTGCTGTCCCTGCACAGCTTATAGCTGGGCAGATGCACTTAGTATCACTGAGCTGGGGCGTTCGGAGGAACGCAATGTAAAGGCACTGAATGCGCCCTAGTGGGGGCAATGGCGGGCTGCAAAAGACACGGGGATATATAGCGCCAAAACATACTACCACTGTAAACCCACCGCTGCGCGATCAATAATGTGTAGAAATTGTTCATGTTTTGCCAGCTAGCATGGATTCTAAATGGCGAAGTAGGGAAGCATAAATCATATCTATTTTGAAGGAAGTTTAAAAAAAAGATAAAAAGAGACTGGGAGGCATGGTGGAGCAACAGGAGAATGGGCGAGGGAGGTGGGGGGCAGGCAAACTGGACGGGAAAGCACAAAATAAATAGAAACACGAAACAAAACAAACTAGTTTTTATCATAATCTCTGTGCAGTCTCACGTGATTTATCACAGTAATGCAGGTGGGCTGCAGGGCTGCTGTCTGAGTCTAGGGCACATGAGTAGTTAGGTATTATCTTCATTATCGCCGGGTCAGTACGTGAGACCGTTAACAGGGCTCTCTCTGCAGTGTTCTTCACAGTGATTTATAGGTCTCGCCTGAGCCAGCGCTTAGCGCTGAAATGGCCGAGACACTTAGTAAGTGGGTTTTTGAAGTGCTACCAGAGAGGCTTTTGATGGCCTCCAGCTTGCGTTCACGATGGCGTGCACGCGCGCAGCTGCCATCTGGGTGTTCTCTAATGGCTCCTCTGCGCACACTACCCCCTCCCTTCTCAGAGGCGCCATCTGGCTTTCCTCCTGTCACGGGTCATTAAGTGGATCGCGATGCGCTTTCACTTTCGCGGCGCGCGCGTGCATACAACTCCTGGCTTCCTTTTGCCGTCACGCACGCCTCGCTTTAATGCCCCTCCCCCTCCCCCTCCCCCAACACAGAGCACGTCTCGCAGCTTATTTAACCAGCTGCACCATTCTTTATAGGTCGCTCATTATATTGAGGCTTACAAACAAAGACTTTTTTTTTTTTTAAGCGCTACAGCGTCGCGATTTAACATTTAAGAATTTTTTTTTCTATGTGCCACATGCGCTGCAGATTTAACATGGTGAGCACGCCATTCATTTGTGCTGGGGCTCGCCAAAATCAACTTTTAAAAATCCTTTTTTCCCCTACAACACCAAATTGCAGCACTTTAACAATGGCGCCCGTGCGTTCATTGTCAGCAGCTCGGCGGCTTCAAACATTTCCGCCCGCTCTCCCTGCGTGACTGCATTGGCCTGTTGTGTTGCTAAGCACCGAGATTCCTACTACAACCCCTGCAGAGCAGACATGACGGACAGCTGCAGGTTTGTTTACGTCATATAGATGGACCTTCTCCTTTCATCTGAAGATAATCTGGGTAACTTGAAGGCCAGTGTGAATGAATAGGCAGGGGTGGCTCGGCTTGTTATTAGCATTTTGCAGATCTAGAGCTTACCCGACCGGAAGGAATTGGAGGGCTTTACGTGAGCAGCACTTCTGTTCCAGTGGCTGCTCGCCGCGCTTTGCTCCTCGGCTTACTTGCCGAAAAGCATCACTTCAACAAACGTCTCTCACCCTCTTTTTCCTCGATTTTGTTCCCCTGTGAAATGGATCCAAAAACAACACTTTGGCTGCAAATGTCTTCAGACATTTTTATATTTGAATGTGCAGCCGTGAATTTAGAAGTGAGGTGGGGGGTGGAGCAGCTCTTTTTCTCATCCTTTGCTTGCCCCATGCATGTAAACGTTTCCATTCTCCAATGTTGTAGGGAATGTGTAGTGCCTCAAAGAGACTTTCCTCTACAGCAAAGCACAGCGGGGAGGGAGCAATAGCACGCCCACCTCTCACGCCTGCTCTTTCAGGAATAGCTCGGGGAGACCCGCGCAGGTAGCACCACCCTTCACAATAAATAGATCAACCAGTGGCCACCAGTCGGCTCGCTCCAATTCTGCCTGGGTCCTAATAATATGAAGCTGATTCCTAGCTGTGGCGAGAGCATCAGCCCCTGAAATCAAATTAAAACTATTTACTTTAGCACTTGTTACATCTGCTCCAACATTAGTGCAGGGACGTACACCAGGCTACTTGTCTGTCGTTCCCTTTTCTTCTCATGTTTATTTTCCTAAACCAGAGAAATAAGGATTCCTCTCTAAAGGTTGCCTTCGAACTGGACGATGCTTAATCCAGAAGGGGGTTGCGGAAGGACAAAGGCTTTATATAACCCGTCATTTGCGGGGGGGGGGGGCGTGTGCGGTAAAGGAATACACATTCTTGGTGAAAAATATCCTGCTGCTGGAACCCAGGATGTTGTTTGAAGCTGTGTTTGTAAATTAACAAAACACTGCTTAACTTATTCCCTAAAATGTCATTACAGCCAATAATTTCAAGTTGTCATTTGCTTTCCTTGTATATAAATGGATGAGTATGATACCAGGTAATGCTTTCCCCTAGGAGACTTATTCGAACAACCTGGGTCTGCTTATGCAAGTCCTCCGCTTTACTAATGCAAACCATTATTTTTCAATTCAACTAGTCCTGTTGAAGCGAAAAGAAACTTCAACTCCCAGAGTGCTGTGGGTAGTTCAAACGAAAGCCCAGCAGTGGCACATCTAGTCCCCTGCCACACTAAGCCATGCTGTGGTCTGACCAGCACTGGAATTTCTGGTCTCCAGTGACCTGGAGCTCTCTACTGCTTCCTGCCCCTCCCCCTTCCTTGGAATGTCAGCAGCCCAATAACTGCAATAGTACATACAACTCAGCGGTTGTAAGAAAAGCAGCTCTGCTGAGGCATATCTTATTTTCTTTCTTTTTGGCTCGCGGTCATTTCGGGACCTTAAACCTTTTCCACGCATAAATAATTGAGGGAATAGACATTCAGAGGTATGTTGAGAAAAACAGTAATAACTTCTTTTCCGCCAGAACAGATCATTTGTTTAAAATGAATAGGAAAACAAATCAGAGGTAATTAAGATGTTCAAAGCACAGAACAGTTTGTCGATCCTCACACTCCACATTTTCTGTATTATTTTTTTTAATGATTTTTCTTTCTTTCGTTACTCCTTCCCTCTTCCTTCCTGTAGTTTATTTCTTTTCCCATTCTTCCCCTCAATTTGCAATTACACCACATCCAGCCACAACACTACAAACAACAAGCAATTGCAATGCAATAGGTCTCACATATGCAGGCATGACCAAGACGTGACTCATGTTTTTTGGGCAGTTTTTATATACGCGAACTCGACCCGAAGGTATTGGAGCGCTTTACATGAGCACCAGTTACGTTACACAAGGACACACTTTCCGGGCAGCCGTGTTACTTTATTAACATTGGCTCTCAGTTGACTATATTCGACCCGTTTATAGAGCTAAAAGTGTTCTGCTGTAGCACTAGAGTGCTAAATGTACACGCAGTGTGTGCAGTGCTTTTTAGGTCTCGCTGAGCCAGCGCATGCGCTGCACTGCGAAAAATTTAGTGAGTGGCTTTTTTAAAGTGCTACCAGAGGCTTTTGCTGGCCTCAAGCTTGCGTTCACGCGAGCGTGCACGCGCGCAGCCGCCATGTGGGTTTCTGTCAAGGCTCATTAAGCCTTGCGTGCCTCTCTCCGCCTTGCTTGCTTGCGCTTCAATTCCCTCCCCCTCCCCCACCACAGATCGCGTCACTCTGCTGGCCTCCACTCCCCCACCCCCCGGCCTCTCTATACTCTATGTGATTTAATTAAACACATGTTATCCCACCTTCCCACCTCTTGGTAAACCGGCAAGCCTCGCGCGCTGCTTTATCCCGCTTGCCCTCTGCTCCGGCTGCCGCCGCGCGAAATACTCGATTTCTGCCGCACCGTCTTCGAGCTTTAGATGCTGCTGTGAACAATCAGGCCGGGCTTTGGATTACACACAACACCCAAACTGGAGCCGCTGTGCTGGGAGACATTTAAAAAGCGCACGTCAACAGCAAGACACTTGTTTTATGTGCTGTCTAATTGTGACTTGCTCTTTGGCAAACTGATAGGCCGCGCACATTTAACCAGTTTTCCATAATGCATTGTAGTGTATTTCCCCGGATATTGCATGAAGCACACTTAGCCACAACATCCTGCTTTCAAACTGGTCATCCCTTACATCACGGATATCCACGCTTATGGCTCATGTACATCACCACCCCTCTGGGTCTTGCACAAGGCTCAGTCCTAGCTCCCATCCTTTCTGCACTGCATACTACTTCAGTTGATGGCTCAATCCCCTCACAATGTTTTGAGTCAATGACTGAGATAGAGATTGAATGAATGACTGAGCAAGTTAAGGTGGTATTATAGTACCTATTTACAGACTAAAAAACCTCTTGGTGCTTGACTACCATCTGCTGAATGATGATGCCAGCACCATCTTCTTTCCTTCATCCTTATGTTAATGCCAAAGTGACTGATAGGTTTACTGCTATCTGCATTGTATGGACAAGGATGTAGCTTAATCAGTGACATTTGGGGAGTGTGAGTCCCAACTAAACAAGCATTGGCATAGCCAATAGGTCTCGCCTTTGGGACCTTATTAGTGTTTAGCCATGCAACACTTGATGTTGTTGCACCAAGGATATTGTGCTGGATAACTTCAGCACAATATCCTTGGTGCAACAACATCAACTGTTGCATGGCTAAACACTTATAAGGTACAAAGTTTAGCCATGCAACAGCTGATGTTGTTGCACCAAGGATATTGTGCTGCAAAACTAAATACTTATAAGGTCCCAAAAGCGAGACCTATTGGCTATGCCAATGCTTGTTTTTCTAATGTGCCGGCCTGCCCGGCAACAGTCACTGACTTCACACACAGACAGACCTGTGTTGTGGACTTCAGTGGCTCCTCTGCTCACATCCTGTTGGGGCTTGGACGGTCTCTGAGAGACCTGCCACATAAGAGAGGCCCAGGCCAGGGGTCCATCTTGTTGCTAAACAATGGCGCGGCCTCATGATCATTTTACAAGGCAAGGGGAGGAGAGGCCCCAGTGACGTCACCTGCAGCCCCCACCAGCACAACAACAACAGATGGCCAGCCGGGTTGCTTTCGGTTCAGCCTGCCCGGCCTCACATGATCCACGTGATAGAGAGGCAGGCCCTGAAGTGATGATGCTCGCTCCAACTGCAGCATCTTTTAGAAGGGAGGAAGCACCGGTGTTATTAAATAAATAAATAAAGGTGCGGACACGCTGTGTTGGGAGGTGGGAGGGGTCTGCTTTGGAGGGCTGCTCGAGTACATCTAAAACGAGAAAGGAAAGGCAGCTATCAGCTGAGCGCCAACGCTGCTCGAGGACTGCTAAAAACAAGCATTGATCTCTTATCTTTATGGGGCCATGTGTTTGGCCCCATAAAGATAAGAAAGTGCTTCATGACAGCCGTGAAGCAGGCCACCGAGTCCAAATGTAAGCCAAAGAGAGGCAACCAAAACACCTCATTTCCAATGGCAGGCCACCGTTTAGCATAAACGGTGACGCCAGCCAATGGGAATGAGGGGCGGGGCTTAAAGCCCTCTTCTGAAAGTCCTCTCTTACAAAACCCCTCACGGGGGCGGAGCAGGGCTCTGCCCTGCAACGCCACGCGAGACCTAAAAAGTGGTAATATCAGTGTAATCAACTGTAAAAACCGGCCCACCTGGCGATAAAACTGGCCCACAGCTGGTAAAAAAAAGGCCCAGATGTTAATCTGTTAGACCAGCCTATCGGGCACTGCCTGATTACTCTATAGGCCAGTCTGACCCTTAACGTGCCTGCCTGTGATTCTCGACTGATGTCCCAGTCTCGACCAGTGGTTGCTGAGTGCCTTTCTTTTTGGAGCCAAGAGGTCTCCAGTTTCGCTTTCTTATGTTTTCCCCTTCAAGTGCAAAGCAGAATACAGGGCACGGCAGGCAGCCATCTTTACCATGTGAAAACACCATACTGGGAAGCCAGGGAAAGATAAAAGAGGAAGCTATGCGGTCTCACCTGACCTCGGCTAGGCGGGATAAATCAACAACTAAGGAGAGACCAAAACATGGGGCTACTACGACTGTGTGCAAATGAAGACTCAGAGGTCAGGGAAGATGGCTCTATGATGTGAAACACTGAGACCAAGCGAGCTGGTGAGGCTGATGTTTCCATTTGGGTGTTCAGTCGATGGAAGGTTTTTATGCAGTGTGACGGGCACCAAACAAAAAGGCTCTTTTACAGGGTAAATTAGAGAAGCCTTGACTTTTATCCCTCTACGTTAATTTACAGAGGGAAATAGCCCAGGGGTGCAATGTGACTTCTGAAAGACACTCCGGGGCAGATTTACAAGCCCCTTGCGACACTTTTACGCCGCCGTTGCGTCACTTTTGTGATGCAGCGGCGTCGTAAACAATGCGCCACGTTGCGACACATTTACAACGTGACGCATCTAAGGAGATGCATCACGTTGTAAAGCCCTGCGTCACATTATACCTGCCTCAGGTATAATGTATGCAGGGTGGGCGTTCCCACGCAGGAAAACCTCGTAAAAGTGACGCAGTGAAATCGTCACTTCTATGATGCCACTGCGTCAAAACCTTACGCCTGCTTGAAGCAGGCGTAAGGAGTGACGCAGCACATTAGGAATAGGCATTCCTGAGCATTGCTGGAGTTGCGTCGTGCTTGCGACACGACTCCAGCAATGCGTTACCTTTACGCTAACAGATGCGTGATGCATCTGTCAATCCTTGCGCCACGTTGCGCCGCATTGTAAATGCGACGCATCCATGGTGGCGCAAGAATTTTTTTTGTGTGACGCAATTGAACTGACGCATCTCTGCTAAAATGCAGAGATGCGTCAGTTCTTGTAAATCTGCCCCTCCTTGTTTAATGTAAATGGTACTATACCGAACACAGGCACGTGCATTTCTAAATGAGTCCTTTGCTTCATTGTACCTCTCCCTTTGCCTGCAAATCAGTTTTTTGTACCAAATGTGTGTAACAGTTTACTCAATTCACTGATGTTCAATGTTAGAGTTGGAGACATGCATTTGAAACTCGTAACCAATGTGTACACCCAGCCCAGCAAAGCTTCCATATTTTGGCCCTTGCGTACAGAGTTTTGTAATTTTGCTGACTGCATCACCGCGCTCATTCATCAGGGCCGGACTGTCCTTCTATTCCATGGGCATTTCCCTGGCGGGCTGGAGCCCTTGGAGGTGGCTGCTGGTGCCTCAGTCACTTTTAATTGCTGCAGGCATGGGAAGGCGTCAAGAGAGAGCGGGTGAAAGGGAGAATGTAGAGATAAAGCGATCAGAGGGGGAGGAGAGAAGGAGAGAGAGAAATAATGGATGGATGGAAAGAGAGAGATTGCGCAAGGAGCAGAGCTTTTAGTGGGCCGGGTTTTGCCGGTGCTCAGCATCCGCAGTTCCTAAAAGCAGGTGCTGAGATGGGTCCCTATCGGGCTCTCCTTTTTTGCCCTCACCATGAAAAAAATAAATCTTACCTCTGCAGCAGTACCACCCTTTACAGCCTCTGATGTAACTTCAAAGAGACTCCTTATAGTTCTTTCACAGTCCCACCATTTCAGAACTGAAGCATTTTCGATATGCTGCACTACAAAGGCATGGTTGTTGCTTATTTATCTTATGCAACTAACAACCATTGACAAAGCCAATAGTAGTGGCTTGTATTAAGTGTAATGTTACGTGCTGTATCGCTCACAAGGCCCTTTACAAAGAAGGTCCGAAATTTCTATGGGACCTCTTCAGATGGTATTCCCCCAATAGATCTCTATGATCGGCAAATTTAAATTTGATGCCTACTGTTAGAATTAAAAAAACGAATTGGGGTGGGAGGAGTTTCAGTTACAATACCATAAAGGAATGGAACTCTCTCCCACTTTATCTTAGGAAAATTCCCTCCCTCCTGGAGTTCAGAAAGCAGCTAAAGACATGGCTCTTTTAGGATCAGTGGTTGTAATGTAATTTGAAGACCGGAAGCGCCAAGACACCTAAGGGTATACGCGCGCTATACAAGTTATAATAACATAACATAACATATTATATATCTGGATTTAAGGACAGAGGTAGCAAAATGCCAGTGGGACAGCACACTATGCTAAGCATAGCTTTTTAGCTTACATGCTTTTTAAGCCACGCCCTTAATTACAACGGCCACGCCCCTTTGAGAGACCCTCCAGTTTTTTAGGTCTCGCCTTGCGACGCAGCGCATGCGCTGCTCGCCTTGGCGAGACCTATTGTCGTCGGTTTCTGTGCCGAAGGGAGACAGGACAGTGCATGCGCCCGGACAGGCGATGTGTACGCGCACGGCGACTCCTCTCGAGCGATGTAAGCTTTCACACGCTCCCACCTTGATTTAGGTTTCAGTTTCACTGCGCGATGCAACTATACAAGGCAGACACATAAATTTCAGCGCTTCAGCATATCAAGAACTTTGTGCCGCATGGTATTTACTTTGCTTTTTTGCTTTTGTTGCCTCAACACACAACAGTATTGTTCTTGCCTCGCCGTGCTTTTTATCTGCCCGCACTCTATCCTGCCACTTATCCTCAGGTTTTTAACTCGCCGTGCCTGTTCCTCTGCCCCACACTGTCCTGCCACTTATCCTCATGTTTTTAACTTTAGGTGCCTGTTCCTCTGCCCCGCACTCTGTCCTAACACTAATCCTCATGTCCTTCAGTTGCGCTCTGTCTTCCCACCTATACTCATATTCTTGCTTCGCCCTGCATGTTCTTCAGTTGCGCTCTGTCTTCCCACCTATACTCATATTCTTGCTTCGCCCTGCCTTTCACTCTGCCCCGCACTCTGTCCTGCCAGAGCAGAGCTGCTTTAGAGCCATAGAACCAGGTCTGCAGAGCTGCTGTAGAGCCAGAGAAACCAGGTCAGCAGAGCTGCTTTAGAGCCAGATAACCAGGAGCCAGAGAACCAGGTCAGCAGAGCTGCTTTAGAGCCAGAGAACCAGGTCAGCAGAGCTGCGTTAGAGGGAGTGAACCAGGTCAGCAGAGCTGCTTTAGAGCCAGAGAACCAGGTCAGCAGAGCTGCTCCAGAGCCAGAGAACCAGGTCAGCAGAGCTGCTTTAGAGCCATAGAACCAGGTCAGCAGAGCTGCTTTAGAGCCAGAGAACCAGGTCAGCAGAGCCGTTGTAGAGCCAGAGAACCAGGTCAGCAGAGCTGCTCTAGAGCCTAAGAACCAGGTCAGCAGAGCTGCTCTAGAGCCAGAGAACCAGGTCAGCAGAGCTGCTGTAGAGCCAGAAAAACCAGGTCAGCAGACCTTCTTTAGAGGGAGAGAACCAGGTCAGCAGCGCTGCTTTAGAGCCAGAGAACCAGGTCAGCAGAGCTGCTTTAGAGCCAGAGAACCAGGTCAGCAGAGCTGCTCTAGAGCTTAAGAACCAGGTCAGCAGAGCTGCTCTAGAGGCAGAGAACCAGGTCAGCAGAGCTGCTGTAGAGCCAGAGAACCAGGTCAGCAGAGCTGCTTTAGAGCCATAGAACCAGGTCAGCAGAGCTGCTGTAGAGCCTGAGAACCAGGTCAGCAGAGCTGCTTTAAAGGGAGAGAACCAGGTCAGCAGATCTGCTTTAGAGGGAGAGAACCAGGTCAGCAGAGCTGCTTTAGAGCCAGAGAACCAGGTCAGCAGAGCTGCTCTAGAGCTTAAGAACCAGGTCAGCAGAGCTGCTCTAGAGGCAGAGACCCAGGTCAGCAGAGCTGCTCTAGAGCCAGAGAACCAGGTCAGCAGAGCTGCTTTAGAGCCATAGAACCAGGTCAGCAGAGCTGCTGTAGAGCCAGAGAACCAGGTCAACAGAGCTGCTTTAGAGGGAGAGAACCAGGTCAGCAGAGCTGCTTTAGAGCCAGAGAACCAGGTCAGCAGAGCTGCTTTAGAGCCAGAGAACCAAGTCAGCAGAGCTGCTCTAGAGGCAGAGAACCAGGTCAGCAGAGCTGCTCTAGAGGCAGAGAACCAGGTCAGCAGAGCTGCTCTAGAGGCAGAGAACCAGGTCAGCAGAGCTGCTCTAGAGGCAGAGAAACCAGGTCAGCAGAGCTGCTTTAGAGGGAGAGAACCTGGTCAGCAGAGCTGCTTTAGAGCCAGAGAACCAGGTCAGCAGAGCTGCTTTAGAGCCAGAGAACCAGGTCAGCAGAGCTGTTCTAGAGCCAGAGAACCAGGTCAGCAGAGCTGCTTTAGAGCCAGAGAACCAGGTCAGCAGAGCTGCTTTAGAGCCAGAGAACCAGGTCAGCAGAGGCGTTGTAGAGCCAGTGAACCAGGTCAGCAGAGCTGCTCTAGATCCTAAGAACCAGGTCAGCAGAGCTGCTCTAGAGGCAGAGTAACAGGTCAGCAGAGCTGCTCTAGAGGCAGAGAACCAGGTCAGCAGAGCTGCTTCAAAGCCAGAGAACCAGGTCAGCAGAGCTGCTCTGGAGCCTAAGAACCAGGTCAGCAGAGCTGCTCTAGAGGCAGAGAACCAGGTCAGCAGAGCTGCTCTAGAGCCAGAGAACCAGGTCAGCAGAGCTGCTTCAAAGCCAGAGAACCAGGTCAGCAGAGCTGCTCTAGAGCCTAAGAACCAGGTCAGCAGAGCTGCTCTAGAGCCAGAGAACCAGGTCAGCAGAGCTGCTCTAGAGCCAGAGAAAACAGGTCATCAGAGCTGCTTTAGAGGGAGAGAACCAGGTCAGCAGAGCTGCTTTAGAGCCAGAGAACCAGGTCAGCAGAGCTGCTTTAGAGCCAGAGAACCAGGTCAGCAGAGCTGCTCTAGAGCCAGAGAACCAGGTCAGCAGAGCTGCTTTAGAGCCATAGAACCAGGTCAGCAGAGATGCTTTAGAGCCAGAGAACCAGGTCAGCAGAGCTGCTCTAGAGCCAGAGAACCAGGTCAGCAGAGCTAATCTAGAGCCAGAGAACCAGGTCAGCAGAGCTGCTGTAGAGCCAGAGAACCAGGTCAGCAGAGCTGCTTTAGAGCCAGAGAACCAGGTCAGCAGAGCTGCTTTAGAGACAGAGAACCAGGTCAGCAGAGCTGCTCTAGAGCCAGAGAACCAGGTCAGCAGAGCTGCTCTAGAAGCAGAGAACCGGATCAGCTGAGCTGCTCTAGAGGCAGAGAAACAAGGTCAGCAGAGCTGCTTTAGAGGGAGAGAACCAGGTCAGCAGAGCTGCTTTAGAGCCAGAGAACCAGGTCAGCAGAGCTGCTTTAGAGCCAGAGAACCAGGTCAGCAGAGCTGCTCTTGAGCCAGAGAACCAGGTCAGCAGAGCTGCTTTAGAGCCAGAGAACCAGGTCAGCAGAGCTGCTTTAGAGCCAGAGAACCAGGTCAGCAGAGGCGTTGTAGAGCCAGAGAACCAGGTCAGCAGAGCTTCTCTAGAGCCTAAGAACTAGGTCAGCAGAGCTGCTCTAGAGGCAGAGAACCAGGTCAGCAGAGCTGCTCTAGAGGCAGAGAAACCAGGTCAGCAGACCTGCTTTAAAGGGAGAGAACCAGGTCAGCAGAGCTGCTTTAGAGCCAGAGAACCAGGTCAGCAGAGCTGCTTTAGAGCCAGAGAACCAGGTCAGCAGAGCTGCTCTAGAGCCAGAGAACCAGGTCAGCAGAGCTGCTTTAGAGCCAGAGAACCAGGTCAGCAGAGCTGCTTTAGAGCCAGAGAACCAGGTCAGCAGAGCTGCTTCAGAGCCAGAGAACCAGGTCATCAGAGCTGCTCTAGAGCCAGAGAACCAGGTCAGCAGAGCTGCTTTAGAGCCAGAGAACCAGGTCAGCAGAGCTGCTTTAGAGCCAGAGAACCAGGTCAGCAGAGCTGCTCTAGAGCCTAAGAACCAGGTCAGCAGAGCTGCTTTAGAGCCAGAGAACCAGGTCAGCAGAGCTGCTCTAGAGGCAGAGAACCAGGCCAGCAGAGCTGCTCTAGAGGCAGAGAACCAGGTCAGCAGAGCTGCTGTAGAGCCAGAGAAACCAGGTCAGCAGAGCTGCTTTAGAGACAGAGAACCAGGTCAACAGAGCTGCTTTAGAGCCAGAGAACCAGGTCAGCAGAGCTGCTCTAGAGCCAGAGAACCAGGTCAGCAAAGCTGCTTTAGAGCCATAGAACCAGGTCAGTAGAGCTGCTTTAGAGCCAGAGAACCAGGTCAGCAGAGCCTTTGTAGGGCCAGAGAACCAGGTCAGCAGAGCTGCTCTAGAGCCAGAGAACCAGGTCAGCAGAGCTGCTTCAAAGCCAGAGAACCAGGTCAGCAGAGCTGCTCTAGAGCCTAAGAACCAGGTCAGCAGAGCTGCTCTAGAGCCAGAGAACCAGGTCAGCAGAGCTGCTGTAGAGCCAGAGAAACCAGGTCAGCAGAGCTGCTTTAGAGGGAGAGAACCAGGTCAGCAGAGCTGCTTTAGAGCCAGAGAACCAGGTCAGCAGAGCTGCTTTAGAGCCAGAGAACCAGGTCAGCAGAGCTGCTGTAGAGCCAGAGAACCAGGTCAGCAGAGCTGCTTTAGAGCCATAGAACCAGGTCAGCAGAGCTGCTGTAGAACCATAGAACCAGGTCAGCAGAGCTGCTGTAGAGCCAGAGAACCAGGTCAGCAGAGCCATTGTAGAGCCAGAGAACCAGGTCAGCAGAGCTGCTGTAGAGCCAGAGAACTAGGTCAGCAGAGCTGCTGTAGAGCCAGAGAACCAGGTTAGCAGAGCCGCTCTAGAGCCACAGAACCAGGTCAGCAGAGCTGCTTTAGAGCCAGTGAACCAGGTCAACAGAGCCGCTGTAGAGACAGAGAACCAGTCAGCAGAGCTGCTTTAGAGCCAGAGAACCAGGTCAGCAGAGCCATTGTAGAGCCAGAGAACCAGGTCAGCAAAGCTGCTTTAGAGCCAGAGAAACAGGACATTGGGGCTTATTTACAAGTCCCTTGCGCCGTCGCTGCGTCACTTTTTCCCACACAAAAGTGAAGCATCGGCAGTGCAAGGGACTTGTAAATAAGCCCCATTGTGCCCATTCGAACGCAATAAAACAGTTACGTAACCTTCACACCACGGAAAAGGTGAAATAAAGCACCAGTTTCTAAAGTTATTGCTCTTTCCACAGTTACTGGTAACTCAAGTCTCCTGCCTGAGGTCTACTACATTTATTGTAATTTAAAACTTCAGGTATCAAAATGCAAAGTTGTGTGAGCTATTAGCCTTACACTGGCTGAACAACTGCCTCCTACCATAGGACTGTTACGAGTGTCTACAAATCTAAGATTGTATTTTGGGAAGTAGATGATACACCTCATGCCTGCAACATAAAACAAGCATTTGCAATGCAATAGGGCTGGCATTACTAAAAGTTTGAGCTATTGGCGTTGCAAACGATAATGTTTGTTAGTTTTTGTTAAAAATATTCCAGCAGTAGCATAAGTAATGAAATAAAATCCACGTAGACCACCAGTACCACCACCACTAACACCACCAGTACCACCACCACCAGTACCAATACCACCACCACTACCACCACCGCAACAACCACCACAAGTACCATAACCACCACTACAATTATTACTATTACTACTCTGTGGTGATAGTAATAATAATAGTGGTAGTTATGGTACTGGTGGAAAATTACTATTATAAATTACAATACCTGTTAATTTTTCAAAAGGCATTGCCATTTACAATACCAATAGCTCTAAAACTCGCAGTTGCGAGACCTATTGCATTGTAAATGCTTGTTATAGACAAGTTCACAATAGAAGTCAATAGACAATGCTCATTCAGCCTTAAGGTGAGCAAAGCCAAACAAATTACATTTCAGAATTATAAAGTATCACCTTATTGCCACTATTCTCACAGTATCCAGTAACTGAATATTAATATGTCTTATTCGGACCTAATGTCATCGGATAAGGCTATACAGAACTAGTTAAAAATACAATCGAAGTCACACAAAATAATAGCAACTGGCACGAAGAGCCATGAATGTAGCAAAGTTTTCTGCCATGGTTCTTCGAGAACAGCATGTCCCTACAGAACATTCATAGTGCCTATTAGGGTTACATGCGATGAACAGAAAAATGAAAACCCACACAATATCATGGATGTATTGAAAACAAGATAGAAGTTAGGCCTAGTTCAGGACTAGCTGAGTCAAGCACAGAAAAATAGAGTTCTGTCAAGTGTAGCGTTTTTGTTTTAGTGCAAACATTGTAATAATATTAAGCACACATTTTATTAAATCAAAATCAGCTTTATAAACAGCATCATAACATCTCAGAATTATTTTCTGGGTGATGCACAACAGGTCATCCAATAATATATGTAATGTAATGTATATTAGTTTTATATAGCGCACAATTATCCGGGGGTGTCTTAGCACTGGCGGTTAGATGTCAGATAAAAGTGTAAAGCAGGAGCGGGGCATTAAACTTAACTAAATGATTCAATAAAGAGCCAGGTCTTCAACTGCTTCCTGAACTGCAGCAGGATAGGTTGGGAGTGTACAGTTAGTGGCAATGAATTCCAGAGTTTCCCCGCACAAAAGGAAAACGTCCTTCCACCCCATGTTGCTTTATTTATTCTGGGGACGGATGCCATTCTAGCTGAGCTAGATCTTAGGGACCTACTGGGAGTGTACCAAGTGAACAATTTCTGAAAATATACTGGAACGGTCCAATGAAGTGCTTTATGGACCAGGCAAAGTGCCTTGAAAATAATCCTTTTCCTGACCGGGAGCCAGTGCAAACCTTGCAATGATTGGGGGATGGACGCGAACTTGGGAATTTTTAGAAGCATTAGGACTGCTGCATTCTGTAGGGATTTAAGTTTTTTCACCAGATGCTTATGAGCGCCCAGGTACAGGGCATTACAGTAGTCAATCTTAGAGGTAATAAGTGCCACCATCACTGTCTTTTGTAGGTCCTGGGGAATGAACGGGAGGATCTTCTTAAGGACCCTGAGCACAAAAAAGCTCGAAGAGGGGGTTTGATTTATTTGTTCTGAGAAGACCAGTTTAGTGTTGAAGATGACACCCAGGTTTCTCACTTTCCGAGCCGGCACCGGTAGCGGGCCTAGATCAGATGACCACCATGACAAGTTCCAGAAAGTGGTATCCTTTTCAAAGAGAAAGACCTCGGTTTTTTTTTTAGTTTAACTTCAGGCATTTTCTTTGCATCCAGTTTGCATTGTGAGACATGCAGCTGGGGAAATTTTTTGCCTCCTTTTTGACGTCAGATGATATAGACACCACAATTTGTGTGTCATCGGCGTAGGAGAATACTGCGAGACTATAACTGCGAATAAGATTAATCAGAGGGGTAACATAGATATTAAAAAGTGTGGGGCAAAGAGAGGAGCCCTGAGGCACCCCACAATGGAGGGACAAGGGAGCAGAACTAGCATCTCCCATCTCCACGAGCTGTTGCCCATCCCATAGGAACGAGCTCAACAGAGCCAGTGCGGAGTTCCGAAAACCCAGTGAATGGAGCCAGTTTATGAGGAGGGAGTGATGGACTGTGTCAAAAGCGGCAGAAAGATCTAATAAAATCAATGCGGCTTTGACTCCCTTGTCGTTCACCATCTTCAGTTTCTCAGAAGCTGCTACCAGAGCTGATTCAGTACAGTGGTTTGCTCTGAAACCGTACTGTGAGGAATGGAGAAACTGGTTAGCATCTAGGAAGGATAAGATTTCCCATTCATTGCCTTTTCTAATATCTTGGCAGGATAGGGAAGGCGAGATATAGGCCTGTAACTTTGTACGTCTTTTGGGTCCAACAACGTTTTTTTCACCAGAGGCAGAAAGGAGGTCTTCTTCCATATTATTAATTTAATTTTATAAGGCGCACAGCTACCCGGAGGTTTCTCGGCGCCATCGGACTAACGCAGAAAGAGAGAGAAAGCATTATTGGTTAAATAACTACGTTTTTAGACCTTTGCGAAAGTTCATGTAGATGGTTTCATGCCGAAGTGGCGTGGGGAGTGAGTTCCATAGTGAGGGGGCCATATACGAAAAAGTAGTCAATATCTTGTTTAATAGTGCCATAAGTGGACCAGCAACTCAACTGGAGATCATATTAAAGATGTGGTGGGGCAGGGTTCTGAAGGAGCCCCTATTTAGTGGACTTACTAAGGTTAATCACTTTTTCTTTAGTGAATGGGGTGAACTCTTCAAATCTTTAGGTGTCTGGGTTCTTATGGACTTGTTGCGAGTCCAGCTCTTCTGCAGGGGTCAAAGTCCCTCCTTTACCCAAGGACTTCTAATTAAGATTGAAATCTTCAATCACAATTCTTGGACCTGGGCCTAGTTACAGCAAAACGCCTGATCACTAAGAGATGGAAGGCACCGGTAGCACCTCATGCGCTGGCCTGGCGCCGCTCATTGCTTAACTGGGCCAGAGCAGACGGTGTGGCCCTGCAGAGGAAAGACCTGCTAGGACTTCGCAAGTTCCCCCTAGCTAGTGGGTGGAGGTCTATTGTAAATGATCTTCAGAAGCTAATCATACCCACTGAGGATATACAAGAGGTGACGGAACCCTGAACAGCGCCAATGCCTCAAACCGTTGTCACTACCGAGACGACTCAGGTGGGACGGCGTCCCTTAAGCTCTACTCAGCCAGGCATAACATAGCAACCTAACGTATACTGTAAGGAGGTAGGCACCTGATGTAACACTTTGCGGCTTTGGGTCACGGGCGGTTATCCCCTTCCCTTCGTTGAGTTATTTTGTCCTCATTATGTTGAATCCTACACCCACTGTTTAGAGATGCATTACACTACATACCATGATGGTGGAATCCATGGTTACTCCCTCATTTAGGTAACCTAACAATATGGCCCCCCCTAAATCCCTCATGCTCGACGCACTGAACGCATACTATCACCGCTGTATCATTACTGGCTGACATGCTGATGTATTCTTTTTAATGTGTATGGCATTGTTGATCTATTGTTGTAATGCAATGTTTTTTTTTTAAATCAAAAGTGACAATAAAAAGATTTAAACAAAAAAAGATTGAAATCTTCAAAGATAGAGTTACCTTTGGTCTGGAAGAATTCTGCCAGCTTATTGCAGAAGGATTGGTCAAGGTTGAAAGTATTGCCGTTACTCCAGTTTGAAAAAGACTTTACCATTTTGAATAGTTACCTGGTGGTATTTTTAGCTGAGCTTATCTGTTCCTTGAGGTATTTGGACTTAGCTGCTCCAATTAGTTCCTTCTACTTCACAAGTAATTTTTTATAATTGGTCTTTTCTTCCTTGCAGTACTCTATTCTCCACCTGCGCACTTGGGAGTCTACCTTTCAGTTGGAAAGCTTTTAGTTCTTTTGAGGACCAAGGGGCTTATGGGTTTTTTCTATGACACCTTATAAGTTTTTCTGGCACTAGTTTGAGAACTGCTGATTCTAACCAGTGTGTATAGTTAGTTGCTGCATTATCCACATTATTGTTTAAGACTGGGTTCGAGTTTGAAAGAGTGTCCTTCAGCTCGTCAGCATTAAGCTTATTCCAGGGCCGCATCTTAAAGGTTCGAAGTGCATTTGTGCGGGGCAGTTATCGGGACCTCAAGTGAAAGAAAAATGGCCCTGCGGTCCGATAATACTATAAGCAGGACCTTATCCACTCTTAGATCCTGATTGTTTATGAATACTCCGTCCAAAGTGTGGTTTGCCTGGTGAGTGGGCTCCTTTATTAACTGCTTTAGGTCAAAGCTCTTGAGTTTATCCACCAGATGATCCATGTCGGAGTTGTTTTTGAGCTCTAAGTGAAAGTTAAAATCGCCCACAATCGTAAAACTAGAATAGTTAACACATGATTCCATGAAGTCTTGAATCTTTTGGATAAAATTACTCCTGGGGCCTTGTGTTCAATAAATCAGTAATCCCTGAAAAGCGAATGTGTTATTAGGTTTCAAATTGAATCTAAGTGCTTCACATTCAAGATGAAAGATGGGCTGAAAGTTTTCTTTGATCGAGTTGTGATAATATAACAATTGGGCCATTGTTAGAAGTTATTGGGTCCATCACCCATTCAGGTCCTCAATAATTAAGTATTTAAGCCAATAGTCAGTCAGCAGTTGTTAGGTCTCACTCAATTACACAGCATCGGCAAACAGCATTGGAAAAGCCGAACGGTTCAACAGGCGAGACCTATTGGCTTTGCCAACGCTTGTTAATCCCACTTAAAGCCCTGGCAAGGAGACCTGGGACCAGGCTTGTGTGAGTGCTTTTGCCAGGGCTTGTTTTGGTTCCCTCATCTGGCTCTGTCTTTTATGAAACACTTCTCAAGAGTGTGGTATAACAAAGCAGGCACGTATTCTCACTCTTTCAAGAAAACAGGACATTGGGATATTTTTCTGTGTTCAAAAATCCGTTTTCCCCACTCAGCAAAACCAGCCCTTCGGGTCTGGATTTGGCTATTCGCAGAGTCCTCACAATGAACTTGTACAGAAAATAAGGTCAGAGCTCTGGGACGAGGGAACTGTAATTGGATCAGCAAATGCCTTCTAACAGGTTAAGTGGTTTCGAATAGGGAAGGCTGCAGTGTCATAAAGTAACACGGAGGCCCTCTGGGACGCAGCCCTGGGTCACCTATTGTTTGTCGCCATTCCAACAAATGTCAGGGGAAAAAGTTTAAAACTCAATAGAAACAGCTTAGCAGGTGGCACACAAAGCATGCTGGGATTGAAGTGCATAGCAGAAGAATGTGCTGAACCTGCAGAGACCTGGATGCTATGCATGAGCAGGCGGAAAGATGGCAAATGAGATGTAATGCGAGGAAGCCTAATGTGATGATGCCTCTTGGCGGTGAGCATTCTAATGCAAGCTATTACCTAGCAGGAAATGGAATTAGCACTTGCAGAAAAAGGAAATCTTGCTCTAATCGTTCAGGAGAAGTCACGTGCTGCCATTTAGCAGCCAGCATAGCATCTGGAAAACTGTCATGGCGCACCGGAGACCTGCCAGAGTTCTAATGCAGCACAAAAGCCTCTTTTTAATTCAGATTTAGACTAAAATAAAGAGCATGAATTTTACGCATTTTGGATTCCCGTGGTGAGAAAGGTAGTAACCCTGTAGCAGACACTGCTCATCAAGGCCTGCCTACTGCAGCAGGTTGTTTTTCAGTTCTCTGTGGGAGTTACGCTCGCAGGGGGTAGCTGTACCCGCTGAGGGTTAAGCATCCTTCGTTAAAGTGGTCCCAGTTGGGGAACATTAGCAAGGAAGCCTCCTCTGGCAGAAGGTAACTAGCCTGCGCAGAAAGACGCGTTAAGCTGGGGTAGCGCCACGGAATGAGCAGGACAAATATCTGCTTTGGGAGCCACAGACACACCTGTTTAATTCCAGCCAATGACAGGAAGTGAATACGACAACAATAGGCCATAAAAAAGAAATAGACACTAGGATGAAATCAAAATAAGTGATAACTTTCATGCATCCTGAAAGAAGGAAAAGTGTTTAGCATACACATAAAGATATGATCACTCCCAGTGATGGACGAGCTTGCAAATCTGAATAAATATCACACTGAAAAGATCCTTTGTGTCTTACCACCCAAGTCGTGTACACCCTGTGTCTTCCCAAATGCGAGCTTGGAGCTCATTTTTGGAAGTTGTGCAGTAGACACCCTAAGTGGCACTATTTGGGAAGCGACAGAGCTCAACTGAAATGGAGTTGCAGGATGGCTGCTGCCTTTAGCTAGGGAGATGCTCACTGCGGTAAATGGAGGAGAGCAAACCAGCTCAGACAGGATTTACACTGCAGTTTAAGTTGCAGGACATATAGCTCAACTTCGCAAAAGATAGTCAAAGATGACATTATAAGAGGTTGCATTGCCCAACACACAATCCTACACTACCAGTACAAATTGTAAACAACCTTAGCGCATCACAGAACCTGATTGAAGGCAGACACAAAACCTGCACGAGAGTGTTTGAAGCGTCATTGCAGACACTGCTAATCCCTGCTAAATGATGCACAGAAAACCAGTTCAGATGTCACAAATATACGGTCATAGGTGCAGTGAGCTGCTGTTTTTTCCAATAGGACTGGTGCAGTAATTTTTTGTAGCATTGCCATGTCATGTGGTAATGGGAAGAAAGAAACACAGAATGCAAATATACTGCCATCCTCTAAACCAAAGAGGTGTTTTACATAGTTATAATTTATAAGCCAGGTCTTTAGCTTTTCACAACATTTAAATAGGTCTTCTCTGCTTCATTGGACCCAATGGAAGAGACTTCCATGGTCTGGCCACTTCTACTGTAGAAACATTTGCAAGTGATCCGACTCCAATGTACAAAGGGAATTTGGAGAAGTAGCAAAGAAGCACAATGAAGAGTTACCATCTATACTTTTTTGGAATTTCTCGCATAGGGATGAGGGACTTTAATCATAAAATGCCCAGTGTACTGTTTACAGTGTTTTGAAAAAGTGTGTTTCTGAACAGGAACCCAAGGCAGTAATTCCAGCTTATGAGGACCCGTGATTGAATATCTTTATAGTGAACAACACTCTTACTACTGAGTTCTCGGTAAATGGAAGTATTTGATTAGTGCAGTTTCAAAGACCCAGGTATATCCCATTTCTAAAATAATTCCGAATACTCATGTTGGACAGGGACACCTTAGCTCTTAGAGAGGGGTATCTTGATGAACTAGAAAGATTCCCTGCACTTGTGGTATTGAGTGTTACATAATCAGTGAACCCTCACCATTGGACTGGAAAGAAACCAACGAAAAGAGTTGGCAATTGCTTTTAAAACAAAGAACTTGGTATCGTTGACATACAAGACACCAGGACCCATCAAGCCAAATGAATGGGGCAAAAGGGCTAATAGTTGAAAATAATAGTTAAAATGCAATGGGGATAAAGTTGAATCTTAAGGAAATTGCCATCTCATATGCTTAGAAGCTGATTCCAATTGGTTGAGTACCATGATTGGTTGTGTGACAATAAAAAAAATTCAACCAATTAATTGTACCTCCACTAACACTCCTCTAACACTAACATCAGACAGGTCTTGTAACAGGTGTTGATGATCGAGGGTGTCAGAGACTGCTACAAGATCATATAAAATGAATTCTCCTTTAATATTGATCATGCACAATGAATAAGACCACATTGTCTTCACTCATCATCAGATGGACACTGCTTTGCAAGAAGTATTAGCTGTGGGTTTATTTGCAAAATTTGGTAGCTTTATGGGCACTGCCCATCTAAGCAATTTTGCAGGTTAATGAAACAATGAGATTGGTCTGAAATGTATTATACCAACTGGATCCAAAGATCATTTTTAAGCAAATGCATTAAGGCTACAGACTTTAACTCAGCTGAAAGTATTCAATATGTGATAAAGAAAAAAGCCTAATAGATTTTTACAGTTTTAGGTCTCGCCTAGGAAGCGCTTGCGCTAGCTCTTGGAGACATGCTGTATCTAGGAGATGGGCTTGAAAAAAATCTCATATTTTCATTGGTTCCTATTGTTGTCCTTTAGAAATGCTGGCTTTCATTGGTGAATACACTTGATAGTCCTTCCTTTTGAAATTTTGTATCCTCCCATAAGGACTGCCCCTTTTACATGTTTTCTTACTGTTCAGGTCATTTACACTTTGAGAGAACTATTTTTTTAGTTGGCCTGCCTCTTTGCTCCTTAACTTCTGTTTACTTGTGAAATGAAACTTCGTTGCGTTGCTTTATCTCCGTGCCCCCCCCCCCCTACAGCTTCGGTTGCTTCATGTCCCTTAATCTCCCAGTGCCTTCCTCTCACCCCTCTCCCCAAAAAACAAACAAACACACAAACACACAAACACACAAACACACACACACACACACACACACACACACACACACACACACACACACACACACCCCCCCCCCCCCTACAGCACTAAGAAGAATAGACACCTTTAACTAAAAGCATTTATTGCAATCTGTTTACCAGTACATCCAAAATGATTATACGGGATACCACAAAAACTGCACGAAGGCACGTTGTGAGCAACAAGAATAAAATGAACATCTTTAAAATGTCATTTAAAATATTGCACCCTAAAACTTACTTCTATGCGCTTCACTGAGAGTGCATGGAAAGTAGACCAAGCTGCGGTGGTCAAGAGTTTCTTAGGGAGAAGAGACACACTGCATACTTTATTGACAGCAAGAGCTGTCGTTATCGGGATAGATGTGAAGGCAGTGTTCCCTGCGAAGAGCAAGCATGCGTCTTCCTTCGGGACTCGGCTTTATCAGTAGGAGGCAAGATGTAGCATCTTCGAAGTGCACTGGCAGTAGGTGAGACCGTCTCTGGCAGAATTTCATGAGATAATCTGGGCGAAGGACCTCTCCTGACAAGTGGCATCCCTTATATACTAAATCTTCATCAGTGATTGGAATTTCTGACATAAGTTTAGTAATATCTGACATAGATTATGCGCATCAAGGTGCGCGCCCCAGATATTTCCTTGTGAACATATAAGGAGAAAGGAGGTAAATTCAGACTACACTATTTTGGCTATGTCTTTATTTGTTCTTACTTTACCGTGACATGGTGATAAGTGGACACAGGTGTTATAACTATGTCATTAGCTGATTGACTTGACACTTTCACAGTTCTTATAATGTTATGGTCAGATGACATCTGTGTCAATGGCAGACATGACAGAGATTCTGCGTAAAGTGAGGAAAAAGGTGACTCTGATTACCTAAAATTGAGAAGATGGCGACTTCCATTACTAAGATGAATTCAGGGCCTACTTAAAAATTGATTCAGAACTTAGGACTTTTCGTAACATCTTCCCACCTGATCTACTGTATTGCACCTGCCTTGACCTGCAACTGGACCTGCCTGAGCCCTGCTGTCCTTTGTTGGAAGGAGTTCCTGATCCCCAAGAGGTGCTTCCTCAGGTTGTGGACCCTTGGCTGTCATCAGTTGAACTCCTCCTGTGAAGAAAAGGAGAAATCCTGAATTTTTGGTCTCTTTTCAATCACAAGATATTGCCATCTACGACGATCGCCAACATAATGCTCTGGTGGACCAGACTCTTTAAGCGGCAGATGACCGGCAACGTGAGATCTGCATTTCGAGCGACAGCATCGACAGCCCGCAGGAGCTGCCAATACAAAGTTCCAGCAAGGATCGTCCGAAACGCCTGACTGGATCTCCGCGCTATAGCAACGAGCGTTCATGATGCCTAGCCTGCTCTACGCGATACAGCAACAACCATGCATGCTCTCCCCACTCCTTGCGGCCTCCTCCAGTGCTAACTGGACACTTTGTGTCGCTTTGAAGGAGCCTCTCCGTCTTTCACAGTGCGGCCAGCAACCAACCTGGCCTGCTTTACAAAGAGTGGCAGAGATCACCCAGCAGGCGGGTTGAGTGAGTGACAGCACCCACTTGCAGGGGGATATCAAGGAGTCCGTGGGATCCCTTTCCCCCCTGCAAGAGGTGCCTTAGGTGGATGGGGTTGCACTGACTGCGTCCACCTCTTTGTGTTGCACAGTCAGTGTGCTTCCTGATGTCCTCTTTGCCTATGAACTAGCGTCCGTAATACAGCATTGGCACAGAGGCAAAGTGTTTCCCTCAATGGCATACTAATAAGGGAATACTGTCAGTTCTTGTGACAGAATGAGAAACAAGAGAAGGCAAACATGAAAGAGATGGCACAAAGGACAACAGAAATTACACAGTTTGACACATATAACTACATTTCCCAGAGTCAAAGTTGACCCTAGACACTAGGGTAGCAGCACACTCCGACACCGTTCTACGTCAAAAGTGGTTGATAGTGTATTTAAGACTCATTCACACTGAGCTTCCTTGTCAGGCTACAGCGGTTGTTGTGACTCCTCACTACTCGCATTAGTTTGCATCTAGCTTTACTCGACTCGTCACCTTTGTTGTATCCCCATGTTCCCTCCCCTGTATCCTCTCCTGTAGTGCTTTGTCATCCTTCTTTTGACCCTTTTGTCGAGTTTGTATTTCCCATCTAGTGGCAAATTGAATCTGCCTATTGGTCAGAGTGATCCCGCATCACCTATTTGGTGTGAGCCTGGTCTTTACTTACATACTAAATTCTAGGTGGTCTTGGTTATTTCTTGCCTTTACAGAGAAGGAATTTCATAACAACGGTGCTTGTAATGAGAATGAGGTTCCATGTTCCATGTGTTTCTTCCTTTAGGTGGAGGAGGGGAGGGTGGCCAGGCGTGGCTCTGTACTATGACTATTATTTGAAATATAGATATTTGGACAGTTTCACAGTAAAAAGGAAGGGTTCTCCTGGTCCCTCCACCAGTGGTGTAGCAAGGATACCTAGGAACTAATGCAAGGAAAGAAATTGCCCCCAATCCCCTGGTTTGATAACAGAAAACTGCCACTAATTGGGGAGTCATGGGCCCCCTACACCACTGGGACTGGTGCCACTGCAGCTGCTGCACTATTGATAGCCACGCCCCTGCCCTCCACATATCCTGCAAGTGGGGAGGGACATGATAATATTTTACGTCACTGACCTCAGGTTAGGTTACACAGAAGTACAGCACACCCACCGCAGCAGTATATGCACTGAGAACCGGTGGGCAGAGTACACCAAAGTAGACCACATCCCTTCTACATCTTGTGCTAAAAATACCTGGTGGTTAGAAAAAAAGTATGACGCCAGTGAACGAGGTAAAAACTTCCTAAGATTGTTATCCCTTAAAAGTGACAGCCACAGAAACAAGATGTTCCTAAATAAAAGGAAGGCTTCCATTAACTGAAATAGAACTGTGTATCAGTGAGCGTTAAGAGCAATTTTGCTTAAAATATGCTTAACAAGCGCAGTTTATGAGTATGCACTTTGACACATCAAGCTTAAGTATATTTTATGAAAGGAGCTGTCCTCTTTTCAATGAAAAGCGACACAAAGTGTTGCTGTATTTAGTTAGAAATGTCCTTTTCTTTTATGTTGCCAATTTATACTTCAAGGCACGATAAGGTGAGAATAATGAATACTTTTCCTTTGTCTCACATTCATATAATGACTAAAAACGGCACACTGTTATTTTCTGTCGTAGATAGCTCTGCCTTGCTTTTACACTGCCATCTCAAGGGGCTTTTTAACGCAAGAAGAAAGGGTCGCCATCTCCTCTCGACTACAAGGGACAAAGTAACATGCCAACATTGTATGAACAAAAACAGGCAGAATTTTTTAAGGTTAAAATGACCAATTAGCATAATGATGACATCACGCGAATGATGTCACACGACCTTTAAGCCGATGGCCACAGCACATTAAATGGCATTAACTAACTCAGAGGATGTTACCCTGTGGCCACTGCTTCATGACACTACGAGGAATAGAGAATTTGAGGAAAATGAGTAAGATTTAAGCTGCGACAGTTACAAAATGAAACGAATGAACGTACTGATAAAGTACAACAAGCAAAGAAGTACGAAAATGTGTTATTTATTTAAAACACATTGGATTGTCACTGATGTTTGCTTCCAAAAATCCACGTTGGTGCTCTCAATTCGTTAATAAGCTGACACCAAACTAATTCTGGTAGGTAGATGGAGAAACCACTTTAGCCTCTCTTTCTCCTCACCCCGAGTTCCTCCCAGGGAGAAAAAGTGCAATTTCTCTTTTTGTGTAGGTTATTATCTTTGGGGGACATCCAGACACCCTATATCAAAGCACACTGATCTCTGAAATGGGGGCCTTCTCATTACGGCTCCTCAGTTCCAGCCATGAATTAAACTCTACATCATGCAGTGCTGCCCTGATCTGTGTCCCTGCACCTGTCCCTGTGGCTTTTTCCCTCCATACTTTTTGATGCCACCACTGGCCTTGGCTTCCAAGGCTTCCCCTCGGTCCCAGTTCCACCAGTGATGCTCCGCTTTCCTGCTTGGATCATACAACAACTATATTTTGTGACACTCCCACACCAAGTGGCCAAAGAGGTCAGAGCTGCTGTACTTGCTTGCTTTCCGTGGCTGTGATGGCCAACATGCAACGGGTTGTATCACAGGCCTCTGGTGCATTAGTGTCTGCACTCTAAGAATAGGAAAACCTAAATGGAGGGACCACCAGAGCTCAGGTCCTGGCTCTGTGGCTCTCCACAGACAGCCTCGCTGACCTACAAGAATAGAACTGTGCTGAAGCTCCAATAGAAGACAGACATCATGGAGCCCAGCAAGATTCACCCACTTTATTGTTATTTAAAAGGGTACATGCATTCACAGTATTATAGATTTCTCCCAGGCTAGGACTTAAACGTATGCCAATTGGCCATTGGGATCTGTTCTCATTCTGGTCTGTTATCAGTGCTGTTACAGCTGCCTGAAATGATTTGTGCAAAAATGATTGCCACATTGTTTCCTTCCTATGCCATGGAGAAGATTGGGAAATCCACTTTCTTTTGAGATTCCCGCTTTTGACAAATGCACCGCCTGCAATAGAGTTGCTTCCATTTCCATCTTCTCAGCATATGATATGATCTTCTGTCTTACATTTGGGCTATTTATCCTTTTATCATTTTTTTGCAATAATGTGCTGAGTGTCATGATGCTTCAATGAAAGATATATTTCTTGCCACTGGTAGAAATGTGATGTTGTATAAGGATAATGATGAAAATTTTCTAATTATTTTTTTGAATTATTTTTCACCAGCCTTTTGAATCCTTGATGCATTTTCTAAGTGGTCATTTGTTGTGACCAAAAAGTGCGCTCTAATTGTGATGAAATGACAGGAAAGAAATGGGGCACATAACAAAAGTGGCTAAAAAAACTTCAAAGGAAGTAAAAAAGTGGTGAGTGGAATGCTTAAATTCAGCTCAGCCACTACTAATTATTTGCGGCTTCATCCCAGGCCGTTGTTTTTTGTGCACTCTACCACTGTAGACAGGAGCCAGGCATGTGCAAATCCGCCTTTGTCCTCCTTCAATAGGAATAGTCCAGCCTGCCTGAGTCAAGTGCCTCAGTGAGAACGGGACCCACGACTAGGCATCCCTGTCACACTTAGGAAGTCGCACCGAGGAAACCAGACAAAATCAAAGCCCCCGCGGCAATGTAAAAAGGTATTTGTGAAGAAACACTTTTATAACAGCAGGAAGAAAAGACATCTTAATTATTTGGTAGCTGTAACTTAACAGTATCAGAACCATGTTGTGGGATCTTTAGAACTTTTTGAAGCAGTGTTGTGTTTCTAAGGCTGTACAAAGTTGTATACAATGTTGTATCTGATAATCAGGCTTCACATACAGCTCAGATAATTGCATCTTAATATGGAGAGTGAATTTAGCAAGGTCCTGGAAGATAAATATCTTATTGTCAGCCTACATTGACATTTTAAGTTTTTGTAGCTTAAGGACTCCCATGGCTTGAATAAACGTTAGTAAGTTCAGAATCATATCACTTGGTTTGGTGTGATTGGTAAGGTGGGAAGGATGCTTCCTGCATTCTATTCTATATGCTATTTGAACATTTAATTTTGTAACAGAAGGAAGGTAACTACAATTGGGAGAGTTTGTCACAAACATTACTCCTTTATTTCAGAGACCGTACAGCCTATGGTTAATTTTCCGACTTCTATTTTCAAATGATTCACCTCTTATAATCAAGTGTCGACTTTTTTTTCTTTGACTTAGCCTTTCTTTTTGAGTCTTGAAGATCGCTTGGGCAATTACCAATATCTTACTCAATATCCTCAGTTTTCTTTTCCATTGTGATAAGTGGTCACGCAAAATGTCTTTGAGTATCAGTAGGTTTACTCGGGGGTGAGAGGGTTGTCTTTTTATATCTCTTGATGTTTCTGTTAGGGAGCATTGTGGTTTCTTTGCTGGGCTGTGATGTTAATACATGATAGTGGGCAAGAGACATGACATGCGAGACATGGCATAAGAGTATGTCATAAGAGACAGAATAGCAGAAAAAAGAGACGTGAGATAAGAGGCATACCATAAGAGACATGAGATAAGAGAAATTATAGCAAATAACTTGCTGGCAGGGACAGTATCAATAAAAGATGAAGTGTGCTTCAACAATTTAATTGAAGATCGATATGCGCATTACTACGTCTCTTTGCTCACTTGTCAAGTTTCTGTAAATTCCTAATTTATTCACGTTTACAACAGTATGTGTACTTAAATTAGTTTATATGTCATGATTATAATGCATTTTTTCAACATAGACCACAGAAGAGAGATCAAAGGCAGGTTGTATTTAACAATATTTCTACACCTTGGAACCAGTATATGCATTTTTGCAGTGTGTTTTAAATGACCCATCTTTCTTTTTAAAGATGGCATCTGAGAGGACTATATTTAGTTACCATGGGGATTGTAAGCTCTTTTCAACTATGGCAGCTGCTTTTTATTTCTCTTATATCTGAGTGCTGGAGTACAGCAGGGTAGGCTGGTCACACTGTAGCTCAGAATTAGGTCCGGCTCCAGGGCTGTGCGACCAGTGCCACCGCACCGGGCGTTGACTTCGGGTGGTGGTGCCGTGTTTGGACATATATTAGGTGTTAAAAGCACCTGCTGCCATGTTCCTGGCCTCCAGCAATTTTCAGGCAACAATAAAAATGTTGAGATAACGCCTGTGATTAATATTCTTCCTGGAAAGAGACCGAAATTTTGTCGAGTGAAAGTTTGACTCATCATAAGGTAGCGCAAAGGGTTAACTTGCCTGCTGCAAAAAACCTGTACCATGCAGGTCACAAAGTGCATATAACATAAATAGGCCAGTGGGTTACTGCTTTTGTCAGAGAGATCCTTTTGTTACTTGCAATTTATAAGTTTAAATCCTAATAGAGTACAGTGAGCTATTAACTGCCATCAAAGAGTTGCATGCAAATTGCAAGGTATAGATTATAACGTTATATTTTCTCCCGTTTTTCATTATCCTAATGTTGCAAAAAGAGTTAATTTGGGTAGAAATCAATTCTTATTATGAAAGAGAATCCCCAACCAGGGTGTTGTGTATTAAATTCTGAGTTTATGCTTCTCCAGACCAAGCACTCTTTCATTATACTGTCTACCAGTAGGGAGGACTTGTGACTCCTACACCTTGTAGTCCTCTGTCTTATGTAACATTTCCTATACACTGATTTACACACGTATGATTGATTCTCTCTATGTAATGTGTATGTGAGGTAAAGTGCTCTGACACTCTACACTGGTACGAGTGGCGCTATAAAAATAATTAAATGCATCTGAGAGAGAGTGGTTATGGAGACTTGAGGGGCACTGCTAAAGGGTGGTAGTGAGGGAGTCCATGACGGAGGTAGTCATTGGGGGGCGCCACCAACCATTGTCGCACTGGGCGCCACCAGCGCTAGAGCCAGCCCTGGTTACTAGCTCTACCTCACTACTTGAACTGCTAGCAGATGTGTGCGACCCAGATAGCCCCTCAACTGGAGGTATGTACTTCTGATCCTCTCTGTATTGACCCTGTCCCAGCAGCATATAGAAGTCGCAGAATATGTGTATGCCCAACCGCTCAGAGGTAGAACGTGACTATCTCTTTTAGCTTGAGCTTCTGGGGCTCTGATTGGTCCAGTATAGATTAGCCAGTCAAGCAGCAATTTATTTGATTTCCAGCTGCGAGCGTCAGGTGGAAAGTGGGAGCCAGCACTGTAGATATTAGGTGTCAGCAACACCCGCGAGTCATCCGCAGAACTCAGAGTTACTGATGGAGGGGAATTGCTCATGTCATGGGTTTTCGTCTTCTTTGACTGCCAATGTTTCACGAAATGTTGGGTCAGCAGCAGGACAGATTATGGCTTAATGCTTTGGTTTCATTTTCAGCATTTATATTCCCTATCAATTCAGTAGGGACAGGGCAGCCATGGACAGATACAAGGTTATTATACTATCGCTGTTGGCTATAGATCATATCTCCCAATACTTTCGTATGCTTCCTAATCACTGCCTCTTTTTTTACTTGAAGTCTTATTATTGAAAGTTGATCAAAAGACAATACAAAACCTGACATGGAATTGAAGGAAGAAAGCTCGATTGTACATCAAGCATATCATTGCAAGACAGTTAGATGCAACATTGTTCGGAGGACACTTAACACCGATAAGTAGCAACAGGCAAGATGTGAAGGAGCCAACCTACGGGTGACTATTATTTGACGAGACATGTCAGGAACGAACAAAATAAATTAATAACAAAGGTCAGCAGCATCAGGTCAATATTCGCCTCCAGAATTCCCCAGACCCACAGCAGTACCAGGTAGGCGTATGGAAGAAGCCCTCTGGCACAGGTGGGGAGATATCCGGGGCATAGCCCGAGCACTCAACGCTAGCGGAGCGTCTCTGAGGAGAGGGGTGTTTTATCAAAAAGCTGCAACGCTTTAAGTTTTGGGGGAGGGATAAAGCAGGCGAATTCAAGGTGGGTAAGATATGTAAGTAAGGGACATCAAATATGTAAGAATTTGGCAACAGTGTGGGCCAGATTGTGTGAGAGTTTTTCCATCGCCATCACGTGCTAGAGGTGCTGAACCATAGGGCTACATGGGGCGCCATAGGCTTCTTCCAAGCCAGTGCTATGAGCTGCCGGGCAGCATTTAGCATATGACTAATAAGTTGCCAGTCTGCATGAGTCATAGCTTCCAACTATAGGGGTCGTATGTCCAATATAGCAGTGGTATAAGTATTAGGGATCGGGTACCCCACTGCGCCCTTGATGTGTCCCAAAATCTCCTTCCAATATGTAGCTATACGGGAACACGACCACCAAACATGACAGAAGTCCCCTCTCTCCATTCCACACCTCCAGCAAAGGGGAGACGTAGAAGGATATATAGTGTGGAGGCGAGTCGGTTTGTAGTACCACTGAAACATCAGCTTATAGGCTGTCTGCCGGTGGGCAATACTTCGGTATGTTTTGGGGATATCACACCACAGAGTCTCCCGCTGCTTGGCCAAGATGTCCTCTTAGGTGTTATTCTGCCAACCAGCTTGCTAGGTGTGTGTGCGAAGGGGCGTAGAGTGTTGCAGGACTTGGTACATGTTAGAGATCAGACCCCTAGAGCCAGTATAGGCCCTAACAAGCTTTTCGATGGGGGTGTAGTCCTGGGTGGCCCCTTGATGATTGGAGGGGTGTAGTGCCCAGTGGCTCAATTGATAGTACTGCAGCTGCTTCGATTCAGGGAGGTTGAAGTCCACCTTGCAATGCGCAAAGGACTTGATTGTGCCACCCACGAACAGTTCCCTTAGCGTTCTACATTCCCCGTCATCCCAGCTAGAAAACGTGTGGGGACCCAGTGCCCGGGTGAACTCTGGGTTACGGGCAATTGATTGTTGGGGAGGGGAAAGTAGTAAGGCCACTCCGGAGCGCTGTCTTATCCCAGACCTCTAGTACCCTTTGAGGGGGGTGGCCAAATAGGCACTACGTGTTCGAGTATACATAGGGAGCCAAGCTACATTCCCAGAGGGGGTGACAGGCCACTGCCTGGTCCAAATGAAACCAGTGTTTGTCACTCTTGTGAACAACCCATTCAGAGATAAAATATAAGTGGGCTGCCCAGTGGTATTCTGAAAGGTTGAAACTTGTCAAGCCGTCCCTGTCCCTGGGCATCATGAGCATGGAGTGAGGCAGTCTAGGTCGCTTACCCCCTCAGATAAAAACACGTATGTCCCGTTTTAGCTGCCGGATGCCATCCTGCGGGATGGAAGTGGGCAGTGTTTAAAAAAGGTAAATAACCCAGGGAGAACGTTTCTTTTTGCGGCCCAGCCAAGATATATATAGAGGTGTCCAATGGCGCAAATCGTCCAATATGGACTGCTGAAAGGTCGACCAGCTCGCTTGCATCCAAATAGTCAGGTGGGGGGGTGAAATTAAGACCCAAATATTTAATAGTCGCAGAGCCTGCTGAAACGGCGCTAACTCTTGCAGCTCAGGAAGAGCATGTTGGGGTGTAGTGAAATTGAGTGCAAAGGATTTAGTCATGTCGACTGTTTTGAAAGCGGAAAGGCAGCCAATGATCGCTGGCAGGGAGGTCGCTGTTTAGGTGATGGTGAGTAAGAGGTCGTCTGCAAAGAGACTGATCTTGTTGGCTCGGCCACCAAAAGTGATGCCAACTATGTCCACTAGACTGTGATAGCCAGGGGCTCAACCACTAAGGCAAAAAGGAGGGGTGATATTGGCCACACCTGACGGGTGTCCTGGAGATGAGGATGGGGCGTGTATACTGGGCATTAACGCTAATAGAAGGAGTTGGCGCTACATAGGAGGCCATGATCTTGGTGATCATACCTGGCCCCAGTCTAATCTTACCCAGGGCTGCTCTCAAGAAAGTACAACTCACCCAGTCGAATGCCTTCTCCGTATCAAGCAAGAGGAGGCACGCTGGGTTATCATGGTGGTGGGATTTTTCCACCAGGTGAGCAACCCAGCAAATACTGTCCACACCCTGCATATAACGAATGAATCCCACCTAGTCAGAATCTATAAGGCCAGGAAGGAGTCGCTCCAACCAAGAGGCCAGGATCTTTGTAAAAATCTTAGCATCAGTGTTCAGGAGCGCAATTGGGCAATAGGACTAGCAGTATGTGGGGTCTTTCCTGGGTTTGGGTATGAGTGCATTCTCAGCTGCCACCATGGTAGGAGTGAGGCCGGTGGCCTGAGTAAAGGAGTTAAAGAATGCCAATAGGCATTCCTGCAAGTTAGGAAGAAACTGCTGCTAGAAGGTGATAGGGAATCCATCAGGGCCTGGCGCCTTACAAAGTGGTAGGTGCCAATCTGCCTGGCTCAACTCCTCCAGAGTGATGGAAGCATTGAGGAGTTCTGCGAGTCTAGGATCGATGGGATCCCAAACACAGTCCTGCAGGTAAGCGTTTATCAGGCTCTGGGGAAGGGCATCTTGTGTGTATAGGGTCTGATAGTAATCGTGAAATGCCCTTTGCTTATCGCATTCAGTGCTCGCCCCAGTTGCAGCCCCGGTCCAGAGTTTGGCTATGTGAGTCCTAGCCTGGCACTGGCGGAGTTTACGAGCAAGTAGTGTTCCCACTTTATTTCCTCCCGATAATATTTTTGCCTCAGGGCTAAGAAAGAGCGATCAGCCTTGTTAGTCCTATGCGCCCACATTTGGCCATGCAGGATCGCCAGCTGGTGTTTGTTGAGCCTAGTGGAGGGTGCATGATCTCACCTCTCCACGACCTTGATCTCGGCCCTCAAGCCTGCTTCTACCAGCCTAGACTCTTGCACCATGGCAATAGCAATAGTAGATATGGCCTGTATATGATTGCTTTGAACCCATCCCAAAGCATGTACAATGAAGTGTCCGGGAGAGCATTGAGTTCAAAATAGTCCACAATGCCCTTATGGATGTCTGCTACATCTACCGGGTCCCGAAGAAGGTGAGGAGGAAGGTGGCAGCGCGGCTGCCCCTTGGGGAAGTGTGTATTGCTGGTCCACACCAGCTCCACATGGGCATGGTCAGAGATGGAAATATCCGATATTGCTCCAGTGTCTAAATCTCTAAGGAGGGAGTGAATGAGGAAGAGGTAGTCGATGCGTGAATATGAGGGATATACATGAAAGTAGATTGAATAGTCGCGCACCTCCGGGAATGTATAGCGCCATGTGTCTACCAAGCACAGATCCAAGATATCACATTTAAGTTGGGCAGGCATCGCCCATGTACACTGATATGATGTTGTGCTTCTATCTAGGTGCGAATCCCTTACCAGGTTCTGGCCCCCACCCATGCGAATGTCCATCCCAGATAGTTGGTCTTGCAAGATCCACTGGAGGTAGTCATCCTGCGCCTGGTTAGAGCAATAACAAGTAAGCAGTGTAAAGGAGTGCTGACCCCGGAGGATCTGTAGTTTTAGGAAACGGCCTTCCTTATCCTTAACTACTTTCAGGACGTTAGTGCAGAAGCCTGCTTTGCACAGGATGTGCACTTGCAGAGTTTTAATGGGGGGATGAGCTCAATAACAATGTGGATACTTTGGGTGAGCCATGCAGTGGGTAACCACCCCCCCCCCCAGGAGATGAGTCTTCTGAAGGAGAATGACATCTGTGTCTTGCTGTAATAGGTACCACCAGAATTGCTTGCGCTTGCTAGGCGAGTTTAACTCCCGGATGTTTAAAGAAAGTAACTTAGTGTGAAAAACTGTCCCCATACATCAAAGGAGGTTGTGGTGCGGGCAATACCTACAGCTGACAAGAAGTGTGTCAGGGAGTCAGGTGTATTAAGGCAGGGGGCGGAAGCGTGGGATCCCAATGCAATCCCCTCAAGTAGTGCTAGACCTAGAAAAAAATTAACAATAATAGAACCAAACAGTCGTGGGCGAATGGGCCCCAACATAGTCCTCTGTGTCCCTGCGGAGATTGGTGTGTAGACGCACAGATACCGCCAGAGGTGTCACCCCTATGGGGTGCGAAGTAGGGTGGGCAGGATTGCAGGAAAGTCATCTTGTGACTGCATAGTGCGAAGCTGGGGACAGCCCCCTAATCCCCATGGACCAGCTAATCCAAGAGATAGCGCCCCACAGACCACCAGGCCCACAACAGGTGAAAAGATGGCAGGCCAGCCCATACGCACACATTCTTTGCCAGATCATTAGTGCCCAGTGGCAGAGGCAGACAGAGAGGGGTCTCTACCCATATTTTGGGTAACGATATCCTACTTGTCCTCTTGAGATTCAGTCTCTTTTTTTCCGTTTGTCATGGTGGCGGTGCTATACTATGCTCCAGACAGGAAGCAGGACATCCCTAGGGACCCTGCGGGGCAGCGAAGACCCCCCACCAGTTGGATCATCAGCGATCCCCAGCAATTGCTTGGCATCGGTCAAGGTGCGCATAGACCTCCGTATCCCCTCCCAGGAGAACAAGAGAGCAAAGGGTGCCCCATGCGAATGTTTAGTTCCCTCAGTCAGTCTGTGATCACTTTAAAGTAGTGCCTTGTTTGCAGTGTGACTAGGGAGAGATCCTGGAAAAGATGGATAGTATGGCCTCGGAACACAGAGTCGGTTTTGCCCCTGGCAGCCCAGAGAATGGATTCCTTCTTGGTGAAGAAGTGGACTCATGTCAGGATATCTGGAGTTGAATAGAGGTGACCAGTCTCTGGCGTCACCCGATGTGCCCTGTCAAGGACCGGTGGTGTAGTGTCATCATCCCCCCAGATTGCGTGCCGACGTTCGGCAGTGAAAGCCATGATGTCGTTACCTTCTGCTCCTCTGGGTGGGAAACAACCTTTACAACGCGGTCATTAGACCGCGATACCTTTACAACGCGGTCGTTACAACGACCGCGTTGTTAGAATGCGATGCCATTACTACGCAAGTCATTACATCGACTTGCAGTAGATGGCGCTCTAACATAAGGAATAGTATAATTTACTATTCCAACACCTTCCCTAGTGTTGCGTAGGCTGGAGTTGGAATAGTAAATTATAATATTCCTAATGTTAGAGCGCCATCTACTGCAAGTCGATGTAATGACTTGCGTTGTAATGGCATCGCATTCTAACAACGCGGTTGTTGTAACGACCGCGTTGTTAAGGAACGCGATGTGATTGCATGCGTTGTAGCACGCTATACTCCCTCTGGGTATGCCTCGTATATGGATGTTGTTCCAGTGACTCCTATTTTCAAGATCCTTCTGCTTGGCTTGTAGTTCGACCTGTTAGTCCTTGAGTGCCGCCACTCTATGCCAGATCATCTCCTTATCTTCCTTACTCGCATCCACTGCCCACTCCAGGTCATCCACGCATCCCCCAATTTCAGAAACTTCTCTACGAATTTCCTGAATGCATGACTTAAAGTCCATCTTGAGCAAACCTATTTCAGAGCGTATCTCCTTAAAGAAGTGGCTCATATATTCCTGGGATATGGGCACCAGTGGTGAGCTGCTAGACACCACTGAGGACATGCTTTCCACGGGGGCCACCTCAGCCACAGACGATTTGCTCCAGAGCGAGGTCACAGAAGGTTCCTTGTCGGACTTGAGGGGTGGCATAATAGTGCTGTGATCGCGAAGGTGCTGGGTAACCTGGGCAAGGCCTGTGTAGTGTACGCACCTCGCGACTGTCCAGATTGTGAGCATAGGGCCTAGGTATGTTTGCGTGCCATTTTCCTAGCCCTGGGACTTCAGTGGAGGAGATCAAATCCTGCACGCCAGAGGAAGAGAAGGGGCTCTGCTCCCTCCAGCCCTGTGTAAGTAGGATAACAAAGAAAGATGCGGAGACCCTGGGCAGGCAGGTCGAGCAGCTAAGAGTCAATTTCCTCAGTGCATCCCCAATAGTTAGTGCAGCAGGAGAGTGGGGTGTGCTCATGGCCCTGGGGCCCCAATCTCCCTGCACAAGGGGTCGTCACTGCTGTTTCTCTCACCAAGGGCCCGCTCTACCTCCAATCAACTCCCGTCCCCCTGGCGGCACCTCCGCAACAATGACTTCAGGGGGGGCTGTCACCCAGTCCATTCACAGCCTCCCTGAGTGGGCTGCACACTACTCCCCTCAGTCTCGCTGGGCCCTGCAGTACTCACCTGGGGAGGCTCTGAGCCCAGGCAGGCCCACAGTGGGACCGCAGTCCCCTCTCCTCTATCCCCCAGGGCCACTGTCCAGCAGGGGCAGTGTGGAGTCGCCGGAAGGGTCCCCCACTGGTCTCAGCATATGCACTCCCCCCTGCCTCTGCAGCTGTGCTCACGGATCCTGTTGCCTGTAGAAGGAGGGTAGGAGGAAGGTGGGCTCTCTCCTGTGTCTCGACGCCAGAGACCTATGCTCCAATGCGCAGTACTAGCTCTCTCCAATGAAGCCCCCCGAGGGGTTGTGCTTCACAGTTCAGCTTCCCCCACCCCCCCAGCAGTCATAATGTGCAGCCCAGCCTGCGTCATCAGATAGCCCCAGATGTCGACTTCAACGGGCCCCCTGGAGCCACCCAACTGGTCCAGGGTGATGGGGCATTAACCAAGATGGCGGCCTGGCGAGGCAAGGCCAATCCACGGGGCTCTGTGCATGGCCATGAGGGCTGGAAGGTCAGCAATGGTCCCTCCACTGAGCCCTAGGAGGCCTCTCCAGGAGGACTGGCACAATTCCAGCAGGGAGGAAGGGGAGGTGAAGGTGGGCCTGCCCCACTACCACTGCAGTGTGGCGAGGTAAGATGGCCGTCTAGCGATGCCGTCCCAGGCTGCGGGCCACCAAATACGGGAATCATAGGCCATCATCCGGGCTTGTACTGCTCTCATTGGCCTCTCCACATAGCCGCAGGAGCTGCCTCAGGGCGATTGCAGCAGGAGTGGCACTTAGGGGCCCGGGAGTCACTGTATAGACCTAAGGGGATCCTGAGCTGAGGCGATATACGTCTGGCTCCATTCCTGTCCTGGCCACGCCCCCAATCATTGCCTTTTGACCTTCTGCTAGAGATCATGTTAAAATTTGTATCCTAAGGGAGCTCTTTTTTTAGTGCCTCTCATTTCTGCCAAGTGATATGGGGGTGCACTGCTCACTTCAGCACCATACCTAGGATGTTCACAGGTAAACTACTTCAAAGACAAACACCTATTTTTCTTATTTCTTTTCTAGTTTTCATTTGTCCAAAAAAGGTGGCACTTCCAGTTTGTTGTCACGTCCAGGCTTCTCTGGAGGGCAGCGGAGGACACTAATTAGTAAATGGAGGATAGCCGGTTGAAATTTACATGAACAGCATATGCTTTTTGTGACTTTTGTTTTTGTGTAGAAGGGCTTTAAACCCTCTATGAGACCAGAGAGTTGATTAATTCAGAAAATGAAATCCTAGGTCAACAATTCTCCTGGAGTGGTTGTGCACGCATTGGCACTTGGGTGGTCAACCAGGGAAACTGCATCCTCAAGGCCAGAGCTGCAAGGGGTCTTCCCGATGGAATTATGCAGGGCAGTCTAGCGGGCTTCCCTAAAACGTGCTATCCCATTACTTGTTACACATATGGGAGTCTGTGGAGGCTGTCTTTGGTGTGACAGTCTTGTCTGAATCTGTTGTATTTTGGTATTTGTCAACAGATCAATTCACAGGGACTTCTGTAGTATTCCTTCCCATTGAATATGCTAGGACGGGGATAAGAGCGATGGAGTAATTGGTTACTTAGGGTTATCTTTATTGCTCCTGGTCAAACACTTCCTCATTCTACGCCTTCAGACCATGTCTTTCATCCCTTATGATGTTTGGTTGGTTATCTACGAGGGAGGAATCTGGCACCTCTATGGACCAAACAGAGCAGAGACTTTACAAAAAGTGATTTATTTACATATCTCACTTTGTGTCAGATGCCCTAGAACGAATGCTTGGTACGAAAAAGTGCTAGACGAAGAGTTGTGATGATGATAAAACACAGTGAAACAGATTGTAGTTACCTTATCTTTAAATATTATTTCTGCTGCACTTTGTTTTACTATAGGCTTACGTGAAAGTGGATGCTTCCGCAGTGTGCAGTGCATATTGCTTAAGTTACAGCACTAACATGTGGGCCACTAGTTGTGTAGGGCAATGATGTAGGATGATGGCATGAGCTAAATGCAAGTGCTACTACTCAAACTTTGGATTTAATTTGCAGCTAAACGTTTGGATGGACAAGAAGACAGTTGAAAAATAGCGATTGGCTACTCGTTAATCTGGTCACCAGTCACTGGCAATTCTGAAATAACTAGAGTGGGCCACGGCTAAGATGAAGGGTATTTCGTAGGACAAAGTTCCTTTGTGAGGAATAGGAGATGGTGATGTTGGAATAGTGGTTTAGACTTTAGTCGTGGAATAGTATTAGGGATTGGAAGGTGTAAGGTTGGAAACGTGGTTGTCAAAAGCATTTTTTAAAAAGCTATAGTAGTACACATGAGGTTAGGAGGGCAGACAAATGGACTGAGGCTGTTACACGTGCTATGGTTGCATAGTCCCCATTTAGTTGGTGAGGTGAGGAAGTGAATAAGTAAGAATTGTTGACGGAGTAACTAAATAGCCCAAGAGACATTAAAGTTATAGGGTTCGGGGGTTGAGGAGGCAGTGCATAAACATTTAAAAGGGAATAGTTGAGAACCGTTTATCAAGTGGCTTTTAAGAATATGGTAGTCTGGGATAGAATGTTATACAATGGAGAAAAGAGGCTGGATAGCTTAGGGAAGCAAAGAGCTGGGTTTGAGGCTGTAAAACACCTCAAGGAGATAACAATGTTAGCCAGGTTCTCAGTACAGACTAGATATCTGGTTGGGAGCCTTGAGCTTAAATAGGCCTAGGATGGCTCTGGAAGACTCGTAGGTGGAAGAAGGTAAGAGACGGTAGTTTCAGGAGGATAAATGTACACTGGTAAGAGCGGGATGGGGAAATGGTTGGTTTGACACAGTGATGGAGGACTTTTATAGAATAGTGACTGTAGTCCTGGCAAGGTGAGAAATATTCGTAGGTTCAGAATGTGGAAAGAAAACTGTTAAGTCCGAAAAGGGGAAGGGGGACAGGTAGGTGCAGCAGCTTGGGTGAAGTACATGTTTGTCCTGTGCTATAACATGCAGTTAAAAAGGGTGGGTGGCTAAAAAAACATGCAAATAATGTTTACAACAACAGTGGTGTATTGCTCTTGGGCACAAGAGGACAGTACTTTTCGGGCGGGTGAGGCTGTGAATTTCCATGTATTGATTTGCCTATTAGGGTTTCTATGGCACGCAGCCCTGTGTAGCAATATTTGTGAGCTCAGAAATGTCTCATTAATGATAACTGCAACGCATTTCTGTGTTGTCCAAAGGGTTCAGGGAAAAGAAAGGCAGGCTTGCCTTTCCATGGGGATTTGGGGGAAACAGTGTGTTTGCCTACAGACCATCATCCATTGGCCATAGTGCCACAGTGGTTTTGTCTTTCTCCAATGGTTGTGACATAATTTGTAGGAATGTGGGCAGTTGCAAATGTTTTCTCTCATAAAATGAAACTTTCCATAATTATTAACTATTATATATTAGTGCCCTCTCAAACAAAAAGTCGTGAGCTTTAATTTGACAACCTAATGCATTCTGAGGATTGTATTTTTGTAAAGGAATCCTGAGAGGACTAACTTTTTTGGTCTGGGAAGCCTATTCCTCTATATCGTCTTCTGGTTCCACAATATGCATTCATGCCATCAGCTGCAATCAGTGCTTAATTTGAGCTGATGGGGCCCACCAGCACTCATTTTTGGGAACCAGCACTTATTTTTCCTCATCGTACATTTCCCCAGAGCAAGAGAGGGAAAACTCACGAAGGGGAAAGTAGGAAAAGGGAAAGATGACCAAAAATCACAAAGGGAGAAAGCAGGAACCTGCGAGAGTGACATAAAGGGGCTGGGCCAGTGATTAATTTGTGCAGGTGTTTTCCAGTGCTCGGCACCTGCACTTATTTTTCGGCACTGGCACTTATTGCTAACAGTCCACCACATTGTGGCGCTGTCTTTCTATTTTTAAGCAACGAAGCGCAGCAGAGTGTTTAAAATATCAATATACATAATAATCATAGTAATAATTTAAACCTTTGAGTATTGCAGAAGAGACCAATTTGACACATTTGTTAGAGAGTGATGGTTAGTAAACAACAGTAGTACTGGCATTTGGCAGCATTGGCTGGGGCAGCAGGAGGTTTGGGTTTCAGTTGCCTCCCGTAAACACCTTGGGCCTGGCACTTATTGTTTTACAAATTAAGCAACAAGGTCTGGTAGTGGACTAAAGAGGCATGAGATGAATTTTCAGTGTGCCGGCGCCGGCTGTGGGCTTTTGGCACCAGCACTTATTCTTCTACAAATTGAGGACTGGCTGCAATGTAGCAGGTCTCAGGTCCAAGAGGAAAGCAGTATGTCAACCTACATAAAGGTTAGGGGCATTATTTTCCCAAGAGGTATTCTTTTGTGAAAATTGATTAAAAATGCCCCAATGTGTAACAGAGAATAAGGAGATACAGTGATCCAAAATTGCACCCATAGGCACCGAGTTTCAGCCTCAATACCCCAAAGTCACTGTAATGGAGTCCCACACCCAGATACCATTATTTTTAAAACTTGTTTTGTTGTTGAACGATATAATGAACTAGAACATGACAATATTTTAGTGACTCATGTGGCATCACACGCAGATCATGGTAAGTGGATGCAGGCAAGGAAGCCCACTTGGTTGAAAACAATAACACCAATATTGATGTACAAAACAGAATTTGCATCTTATCTGTGCTCCACTAGACATTTAGAACATCAATGAGAGAAGGGAGCCCAAAAGCAACTGGACTGCATGTAGAGCCACTCAACTACTACTTCTCAAATTGTTAGATAATCATTATAAAATTGAGCTCCGATTTGAATGTAATTTGCAGAGGTTTGTCTAACCCCTGTTATGATTTCCTTCATGGCAGCAAAGTGCAAGACTGTAGTCCATCATAACTGCAGCAGTGTTTTTTTCTGGGGACTTCCACTTGACTGCCAGTGTCACTTTGGCAGCCAGCCTAGCTGCCCTTTCAGGGAGCTTATTGCTGAAGTTAGTCTGTGCATCTCGGCTGAATGACCTTAGGGTTCAAGGACAGGTGGATCTTTGTTTCATTTTTTATGTGTGAAGAGAGATGGTTGAAGAACCTCGAAATTCGTACGGATTGTGAAACTTTGCATTGGCAATTCTACTTTTTCAGACGTTGGCCTCCTTGAATGAAATGAGGTTTCGCCACCTGCGGGCCTCAAAACTGGTCAGGTTTACACTCACAGGAAACCCTGTCCATTCATGGTAGTCTATCCTGCAACTGTAAAACTGAGAAATGGGAGGGTGACGGGACAGAGAACAGAGCATGGCTGGGGCTTCAGTGGAAGGGCTGGAACTCACCCACTGGGCTGTGTTTGAGGGAAGGGTGAATCAGTGTTTGGGGGAAGAGTGAATCCATGTGCGGGGTTGGTCAAGAGATGTGCCAGTGTGGGGGCTTCCTCATGGGAAGAGAAGGCTACCGTCCACCCAAGGCTTGTTGTACAGTGGGATCAGCTTGCAAAGTTATGGGCTATTTTGCTTCCCAAATTCACAAACCCACATCATAGCCACAGGACACCTTTCTTTCAAAAAGATTGGGCTTTGCTGCATGCCCATCATATTGCAATAATTTTGACAAGTGACCAGAGGTCCAAAATGCACCCAGCCTAGCTGTGGTTAGACAAATCTCTCCAACTTTTTCGGAATCGCATTTTTTTATAATAAGAGATTAATACTTGTTCGAGTACTCTCAATTGTTTCACATCGTGGACCTACAGAACTGAGAAGGGACAACAAATATCTCGACTCTTCCCTTTAGATCAGAATCTGTTGAGGCACCGTCTCAATAAGGTGAGCAGGGACATCTCCGTTCAGTTAACTCACACCGCATTCTCTAAACCCTGATATCCACCGTGCGCTGCAGACAAGGACACGTCCAACACAAAACAGCACAGATTTAAGACCATCATAAATTGATGATTGCTACCTTTGACTAAACAATGCTGGCAGGCAGTTTGAGCAAGTATAATGATGCATTAGGAGACGAGAGAGGTATAGTTACGGACCCAGCCTTGTTAATTTGTTCTGGCCCAGGTTCCAGGGACGCTGCAGGTGCTGCAATCAGATTGGTCATTAGCATTTACTGGCGCTTCGGCATCAAGATGCGGCCTGGTACAAGCTGATGCCACTTAGAGAACAACGTCCCTGACAAATGAAGATGAATGCGGCCGAACGTCTCAGTGTTACTGAAGACCGAGCTTAGCTGCCAACGGGCCCAGGTTTCATGAGGGTCATTTTCATCCGTTCCTTTTCTGTACATTTCACATTGCTTTCTGGGACTTGTAGTTATGCCCATTCTAAAATACTAGGGGGCATATTCTCAAGGACTTATCGCCGAGTTAGCGGCACTTTATCGCAGCCAAAGTGGCAATAGATTTATCGCACCATTCACAAGCTGGTGCTAACAGCCGATATCGCCAGTTTATCTGCGAAAGCAGCCGCAAAAAACATCGCCGCGGATGACACCGGCAACTAATGCTAATGAGATGCAGAGTAGGCGTTCCTGTGCAAAAAGCCGCGAAAACACCACTTTGCAATATTCTCTACGACCAGCCAGATCGGCGATAAGATCCCAAAACAGGTGATAAGGCGAGTTAGCAGCAGGGATTTAACACCTGCTCTTACCTGGTGTTAAGTCGGACGACAACCTGCACCACAAAAGGGAGCCCAGACCAGTGCCACACCTGAAGAACAACAGATGCCATGGAGTTACTGATCATGCAGCTCGGAGCCCCAAGAGGGTCACAACACCCACCGCCACCACACCCAGGGCCGCCACCCCCCCAGGACGACCCCCTCCCCCCCCTCCCCCCAAGGCCCTACCCCGGACAAAGATACTTTACATCAACTTTACGAAATCATGAACAAAACAATTCGCCTGATGTCGCACAAGTACAACAATTAACATTCATGTGTGGTCAGAAAAAGGAGAATCATTCATTCATCTTTGAATTTCCAAACAAATTATTTTATTCAAATTTAACTCAAAACAACTATTTGGAAGAGTCATGGCAGGTCTTCTCTGGACAATCTGTAAGACACAACCTGCAAGACAAAAATCAAGATAAGAAGGTGTGTCATGCACTCATCAAAGGACAGAGAGAGAGAAAGAAAGGGAGAGAGAGAGAGAGGGAGAGAGAGAAAGGGGGAGAGAGGGAGAAGGAGAGAGAGAGAGAAACAGAGGAAGAGAGAGAGAGACAGTGAAAGGAAGAGAGGGAGAAGGAGAGAGAGAGTAACAGAGGAAGAGAGAGAGACAGTGAAAGGAAGAGAGGGAGAGAGAGTGCCGACACTGCGGACCCAGGCCTCACTGCTCACCTGCTGCCACCGGTGTGTCTCCAACCACGTGCCGGTATACACTGCAGTCCACCAGGTCCCTCATCTGAAACAGAGTTCAGATTAATGAATGGCAGAGTTCATATCAGTGCACACGCCATCATCGCTTGGCCGCCCCTGCGCACACAGGCTGCTGCACCCCAGCCCCTCCCGCCGCCCAGCGGTGTTTGCCCGCCCCTGCGTACCCAGGCCTCACTGCTCACCTTCCGCCACCAGCGTGTCTCCAAGAGGGCCCACCACATGCCGGTGCAAGCTCCAAGCCCCGGGCCCCCAACCTTGGCAGCCTCCACATCATGCAGCCCGCCCCATGGGCCACCAGGTCACACACGTGATTCTGGGTCTTGATTTCGCAATGGCAGGGATCATATCAGTGCACACGGAATCATCGCAGGCTGCACACCCGCTCAGCCCTATGGGTGTCACTAACTCTGTGACTCGCGAGGCAATGCCACGTGGCGGTAGGCCCGCGCTGCCCGCTGGCTCAGGCGTACACTGCGTCCAGCAGGGCTCACACAAATCCTTACCAATCCGGACCGCCAGGACGGCGCATCATCGCAGGCTGCACACCCGCTCAGCACTTAAGGTGCCCCTACCTCAGTGCACCGAAAGTCACCGTCCCGTGGCGGTAGGCCCGTGCCGGCCGCAGTGTATCCGGTGCCACCAACTCTGTGCAACGCAAGTCATGGACTCTTTATGATTGAGTCTCGTGATATGCCAGGCGGACGCAGCCATGTCACCTCCGGCAGTGGGGAAGAACTGGGACACGTAGCTTCGTCGTTCCCCCCCTTTATACGTAAGCCGAGTGGGCTGGGTCGGCGTACGCCAGGCCAGCGTAGGGGTGTGAATAATTATCCCTGGGCTCTGGGCGTGGTTCATTTCTGGGCTGGACAGGAAACCAACTGATGCGTGTGTCTCTGTTGCAGTGTCTGCGCACACGGCTCGCAATCGACAATGTTGCAATGTTGCATGCACCCGGAGGGCGGCCGCGCACGAAGGGATTGCGCAAGGAGCGCAAGGCCGCTCGGGCTCTTGGCTCATGCATGCCATCTGTTGTGTGTGTATCGCTATTGGTGCACCATAAGCCTAAGGCTTAGCCTCAATTGCAGCGCGAACGCCACATCACATTCCCAGACTGCAAGCAGTAGTCAGACTAACATTAGGGATGAAAGCTCCTTTGTCTCAATACATAAGGCGGAAGGACATCTGTACCTCCAACCTTGGTCTTGCATGCGGCAGGCCCCCCCTGAGAGAGATACCATAGCAGATGATGACGACTCCCACACTACGCACAGCGCTAATGAAAGACCAACGTATCCACACCCCACACCCCACACACAGAAGTTCTTGCTCGAGGTACACTTGCATGGAATGCCCTTGACACTTACGTACACAACAACCCATATGTCCAAACGTTGCACACACATACGACTCATTGCTCCGAGCTGTGGCATGTCATCCACATAACTGCCGCAGGTCAGAAGAGTGCCGGTTCTAAGAGAGCCACCAACGCAATGGCAGAACATCCCGGGCGCATGCACAACGCCTGTCACGTGGAACTGTACCGTGACCGAATGCTGCCTGTTAGTGTCTGATGCATTGGTCTGCATGTTGTGGCCCTTGTCTTGCCTGTACTGACACGCACATGGCAATAAAGTCTACGCAACTTCACTAGTGTTCAACTGTGATGAGTGTTGATTAGAATGACAAATCGTGTGCCTCAATGAGCATTGTCCGTACACAGGGAGGGACTGACTGACGCATTTCACTTAGGGGTGAGTCCCTATTGCCAGCTCCACCTCTGTGAGCCAGACATAGTGGTTGGGATAGTTGCTGATAGACCTGTGCTCTTACGTGTCTTCAGCAATGTGAGTATGGTGTCCATATTCTTGCCATGTGGATCAATGTGACCCATCACTACAGGCTGTGTCCACCCAGTTTAGTGTGAGTAGGTATGCGAAGAGATGTTCTGTTGTCAAATGTGATGGGGGACACTACTTTAGGCCTGCCAACGACTTTGACATTTCATACCCAGCCCTATTTCTAACATTGCGTGGGGCAAAGTTGAGGAATTGCGCGATTGTTGTTTCAGAGCAATGAGGCCACAGCTAGTGCACACATTCCCAGTCATCTCACTTCCTATGTGTGTCATGGTCATACATGCGCATTGCTTTCATTTCCCAGGGTGTACCTTTTTGGGCAATCAATGTCCTTACATTCATCCATTCTTTCATACTTGATCGATTATGGACATGACACATCTGTGTGTATTTGAATGATTTATTCACATTCGGTGGAGTGTCGGAGCTGGAGCAGTACATGGCCATGCAAACCCCACATTACATTGTAGCCCAGTGGAGGGCCAGCCAGAGTCATTTAGGGATTGACAAGTACATCGGAAGAGGAAGAGTACAGTCCCCAGTCTGATTGCTGTGTCAATGGTAAGCAAACAAAATATGTCAGTCCATGTCGAGGTCCAAGGTGAGTGTCGCAGAGTGTTTCGGGGGACAGTGGGAGGTGTTATTACAGGGCATGATGCAGAGGGCAGAACCAAGCTGAAACAGGGCATGTGGCGGAGAAGAATGCTACTGGCTCCTTCTTACTACAAAGGTAGAATCACCCGCATCTTCGTACTCTATGTCATCTGTCTGACATGTGGGTGCTGATGTTTGGTCTGCAGCACTATGTGCCACTGACACATCAGGGGCCGGAGATGTGTGTGTAGAAGTACCAGCGGCATTCATCAGCAACTGCCTTAGTGGCAGCAATGCGATGATGAGGATCTGCAGGGCATGGAAGATCCCAACAACTTTTCGCTGGTGTGCATCCGTGGCAGCCATTCTTTCCGCATGCATCCGCTCCATGTTCTCCATTATCCTCAGCATCTGTGCCAACTCTCGGCTGACATCGCTGAGGCCACTCTGACTAGACAGTTGTTCTCCTCTCAGAGTCATGACTCCAGCGATGTCGGGCATGGATTGTTGGACATCATGGAGCGAACTGTGGGTGTCCGTTAGGGAGTGTAAGTGGTCCCTGATGGGACTTGCACACCCACGTATGTCATCTAGTTTGGCTGCCATGAGCTCGAACCCCACACGCACCTGTTCAGCCACCTCCTTCTGGCAGTCTAACACATGGCCTTGGAATGCGATGTGTTCTTCAGTGAGGTGCTGGGAGCCACCTGTGGTGGTGGGTACTTCCTGCTGTGTGGTCTGTGCAGGGGGTGGGGTCTCCTCGATGCAGCTGGGCTGCCCTGCTCCTGGAGGTGGGTTGCCGTAGCTGTCCATGAGCTGTTGTAGGGCATCGGTGTCGAAGGTGTGGAGGTCCTCTTCATCATCACTGATGAGTTGTCTGGTCTGCTCTGCAGGAGGTGTTGATTGTCCCTCTGCAATGTGAAGGGGAGATGCATTTTAACATTGTGTTGACATGTATGTTGACGCATTGTTCGAGTTTACATACAGACTGCATGACAATGTACATTGTGACTGTTTGGGAGGAGCTGACTATTTGATGCGGGACAGTGGACATTTGAACTACATCACGGATGTGAGGTTGTACACGTACATTGTCATCTCAGTTTCATGCTATACCAGATGTGATAGGCCAGTTTCTACGCACAAGCGGAACCAGTTGTGTCCTCTGTTCTGTAGTGAGAATGTTGCACTTTGAACCACATTGTCGTCAGTGATGATGTGCTGTTATTGCTATGTGTGTGTGCTGCACTGTGGGAGAATCGCCCCTGCAGCTGTGATTTTGCTGCCCCTTATCCCTTTGAGGCGGTGTGCCTTTGACTTCTGTGCTTCTACAGTGCTGAGATGTTGCAGACTTGGCTAATTTTGGCTCTGGTTCAGATTTTGGACTCTTGGGCATGGTTTATCCGCAGATGTATTGTTGACGTCAGGGGTTGTTTGTGCACGTGGATGTGTCAGGGTGTGACCTGCTCCTTTACGGATGTGTTCCATACTCAGCCACCTCAGTGTCGTGGCGTGCACCATGTCATGATAATTGGACTGCAGCCATGCTGTTCGTCATGCAGTGTCACTTGCATTGTCAGTGTGGCTTTGCTGGTTTTAACACGTGTGCATGGGTTGGTTGTGAGATTGCTGCTGTGTGGGGAGGGACCCCTTTGTGCCCATAGTGGACGGGGGCCTACTTGCTGTTTGTATGTGTTCTGCAGTGTGCCAAGGGGATCAGGGACATGATCCAGAGTCATTGTGGATGTGCAGTGTGCTCTACTTAATTGTGCATGTGTGCCATTGTGCCCATCTCCCCCCATCCCCCCAGTCCCTGTTCGGTACTCACCCTGGTGCTGTTGTGTCAGGTCATGTCGAGCAGTGTCCGGAACCCCAACTCCTGCCACCGTCTCCCAACTGATGACTGTGGCCACCATTTCCTCCATCTCATCCAGCTTCTGGTGTTCCGCTGGACTGCCACCTCCAGTCTGCATTGCTGCCTGATGGTTGTCAGCGAGTTTCTTCTTGGTTTTGCGCTTCGCATCATTCCAGCGCATCTTGACCTCTCCAATTGTCCTCCTCCTCACTCCGACTGCATTCACCTTGTCCAGGATGGACTGCCATATTGCATTTTTATTTGCCAATGACACGTTGGAGGTGACGAACAGTTGTTGGTGGTGTTCTATCACCTCCGTGATGATGATCCTGTTTTCCTGCGGACTGAACCTCGTCTTCCTCGTCTTCTTCTCCTTGCCCTTCCGTGACCCCGAGGACCCAGGCTGGTCCTCCTGGGGGCTTGTGGGGTTCTGGTCGTCCTCTGTACTTGCTCCGGCTTCCTCCATGGTGCTGCGCAGTTTTAATGATTTTTTTTGTGTTTTTCGGTGCTTTTATAGTGCATTTTCCCGCATGACGCATGGGAATTGCAGGCCTGTCGCTGGTTATCGCGGATTTTTTTTATCGCGGTTGGCCACATTGCCACTTTTTTCGCGTTCATGTTTCGCGTTTTTTTGCCGTCACAGTAATTTTATCGCGGTCATTTGACGCGTTAGCGTGAGACTATTGCATGGTACCGCCGTGTTGAGAATACAACGTTAACACAGTGTTATTTTCCCGCGATGGACTGCGATGTGCAAAGTTGCGTTAAGCTAATTTTGCGATAATTATCACACGTTCTTGAGAATACCCCCCCTAGGTGTTTTTCCTATTAGCAACCATTGGAAAAATCTATGGAAAACGTTGCAACTTTGCAAAACGTCTTGTTTTGCTGCTTTCACGTTAGAAAAACATGAGATTTTTAAACAATTTATGTCATACAAATGTCTTTATTTAACACCAACAAAATGATTCTGTATCTGATAATATATTTAACAGAAAAAAGCGGAGGCCTTCACGTCTGCTCCCTGGTGGGACTTCTTCCACACCATTGGCAGATACTGCTGAAGTGTGGCCTATGCATGCTCATCATGTTATTTTGTTTTTCAGAAACAACCCTCATAGTGGGGTCAATCTTCACCAACAGGTGGATAAGGCCAGCAGCAATATCTTGAGCCACAGCATTATTGAACCTCTAAAAGGTCCAATATTCCAAGTCTTTTTTTACAACCAGAAAATCCTGGTGACAAATTGCACATTTTGCAGGGGCAGAGGCAAACAAATATGGTATAATATGGGGACTGACATTGTATTATCAAAATTCTTTACAGTCATCAGGGCAGCAGTTTTCTTGAACCTGCACTTTAAAAAAGCAGCAGTAGCTGCTGTGAGATTGACAGTCACAGTTGATAGCATTCACAGCCTACTTTAGATTAAACTAGTATAAGAGATTTTGGGGCATCATTTAGAATTTAGCGGACCAGCCACAAAACAACTGGCTTGGCAGCCACATTTTTACAGGACAGTGTGCCAAATTTAGCCATTCTTATAACATTGGTGGGTGGTTTACCCCAAAGTGGCATTCAACTATGTGATGGGAGTTGCTCTGAGTGAAACAGCAGCAGGCCTACTGTGTATGGGCAGCAATGTGGATCTGCTGTCATGGGTTCAGGTCTTTGACATGCACCGCATATTCAAAATGTCCATAATGCACCTAGAGTATTCTACCATTATATCAGGGACATTATCTCAGTTTTCTCTGCAAGATTGCCAAGGTTTCCATGGTGGCCTTTCACAGAGAGGATGCCAAGAGAATAAAGATCTCATATTCCATCTCAAATAGGGTGTCTGCTCCAACGAGATTTGTGGACCATGGCGGACTGTATGACTTCTCCATAGTGAACTGCTCTGTTTCCAAAACACTAGTTGTTCTTCATTGGGATAACACTAATTTTCGTATTGGAAGTAGGCCTGGGCGGAAAACTACGCTACGCTCGCGTAGTTTGCGCAACTACGCGATACGCGAATTGCACGTAGCACAGTGCAAAAACACGTAGCGTAGCGGGCATTTTTTGCTTGCTCGTGGTCCTCAACGTCAAGTTGGCGACCGCGAGCGAGCAAAATGACATCCCGGCGAGACTTTTTCCTCGTTCGCAATCAGCAACATCAAGTTGCCGATCGCGAGCGTGGAAAATAAACCTCCCGGCGAGATTCTCAACACGGGGAGGTCAAGTTTCTCATTGCGAGTGGTCGCGTATGCTCTCGACCGCTCGCGATGAGAAACTACCAGTCCACGTTGAGAAAACTGCAGCTCGAGTACAAATCTACTCGAGCGGCAGAAAACAACTGCTTGCACTGTGCAAGAGGCCGTTTGCAATGATTGCACAGTGCGGACAAGCATCTGGCACTGTGCAATCATTGCGAACAGCATTTCCTACCGCACTACGCAGTTCGCGTAGTGCTACGCGTAGCTCGCGTAGTGCGAAGTGCACTTCGCGTAGCTACTCGTAGCGCTACTACGCGAACTACGCCCAGGTCAAATGCCTACCTCACCTCTTTTTCCATTACCAAGCCTGCAGCAAACCTGCCTCAAAAGATTTAAACTGTCTTGTGGTTAAAGCTTTGTTAAATCACTGAGATGCCAATTTTATGTTCCCTCATGCCAGCGTGTGTAGTTGTGAACCGTTTTGGAGTTTAGAACCTATTGAATGTTCTTGGACTTTCTTGTGACTGGGATCTCTGATCTGTAATTTGATTGGTCTAATCATCTGTGATGTTATTTGGAAATGCATTTTACAGTAATTGAGATTTAAATGTTTGAGGTTTAATTCCGAATCTAGCTGTAAATTCCGATCCTTGTGCATTAGCGGAAAAATGTCCAGAAAAGAGGCAAAATATGCTATGCTCATTTTGGTGCAATAAACATCACATTTGAATGTTATGCCACATTCCTAGGATAGGACTTGTAATTCTTACACCTGAGGCATGCTATTTAATTTGTGTAGTTAAAGCTGTGTGTTTCGAACAACTTACTATTAGGCACTTAGGGTCGGAGCCGTTCCTACGGCATCATAATCTTGTGTTTGGATTAATTTCCGACCGACTCATTTTGATGGAGTCGGTCGGAAATTAATTCAAACAGGATTTCCGAATGGCTTACGACTGGCTCGGAGAGCCCGTCTGCCATTCGGAAAGCCTCCTGTAATCCCAAGGGCCACTCTTTCCGACCGAGGGATTACAATGTCCGATTCCGACAGCCTTTCCGTGCCGGCCGTTCCAACACAGAAAGGCTGTGGGAAGTCGACTTTGGGGGCCCCCAACAGGGCCCCCATGGGTGCAAGGCCTCCGGATGGCAGCCGGGCGGGCACCTATGGTGTCCCCCTGTTGATCCCTGCACCTTCCGGTCAGAATGCATGCTCCCATTGTAAAGAATAGGCGTGCGACCGAACAGTGTCGGTCGCATCCTAATTGCTGGCTTGGGACCGCCGACAGGAGGTCGTCGGTCCCAGTTCCAGATCGATGTCGTACAGACTCAGGTCCTAAATCGAAATCGGCCCCTTAGTAGAGACAGATTACACACAATTTTTAAAAGATATATACATGTACTAGGCAGAGGAGGATCGACATGCAAGGGTAGGCTGTGCTTTTCCTTTTCTGCTGACCCACTGTGACAGTGTTCAAGCTGTCTCTTTTCCCTTAATCATTATCTATGCTAAAGAATGTTCTCATATCTGCCTGAGTTTGCTCCCACAATACTGTCCCCAGTGGTGGCCCGTAATGTGGAGCAGGGGTGGTGCTGGCACACACTCACATGCTCACACTGTACCAGACGCATCTCTGGTGGCAAAAGGAAACCCTTGTGCCTACTCTCGCTGGCTGATCTTCAGCGAAAGAGAGGAGACGTCAGTCACTTACTCATCACAGAGTAATTTGGGATCAGTGAGGCTTACTCACCCCACCCAACTCTGTGACTAGCATCACTGATGGACACTTGGCCCTAGGTATTTCAGGGCTTAAAACTAGATTACCCAGTTCCAAGTCTAATAGTAATGCTCCCCCTCGTTTATGGTTGAGGAGGTCACACCCACTGGGCTGTGGAATCTTCAGCCCAACAAATTTCAGCTCAGGTAGCCCGGTGCCTGTACATTTAGCACATGTGGCATGGATGCCTGGCCCGAACATAAAGAGTGTTGTTTTGTGTCTGTAAAAAAAGACATTTGCTCAGCCTGACAGTCACTCTTCATGCGTCGGTTAAAGGTGGGGCAGCAGGCCCCTCTGACCTTAACAACAGGCAGCTGCTGGCTGTCCTATTACTTTGTCTTGGCTCCAGCTGTCAAATGCTCCATGTATGAAGGGCCATGTTCAGAAAGTCTTGATTTAAAAACCAATCCCTCCCTTCATACTGGGAATTGCAGACACTTATATTAGATGGAAAAGGAGAACCGCTATTAGGGGTGAAACTAGTTATGGATTTCCTCCTTTGCAGAGGTTTGTGAAGTTTCCCAGTAAATCGTTGCCAACACCAGAGTACTGTTTTCCGCATTGTGAGGACTTTTACGGCAGAGCCAGGTGATTTTCCTTCTAATCAAAACCAGCCAAGTAAGAAAATGGTCGCAAGCTTTTTCTCTGCAAGTTTATAATTCGCAGAGCTTTTCCATGCACAAGGGCATTTTTCAGAAAACAAAACCCACTAAGTGCATGATTTAGAATTCCAAGCCCTGCTATCAATTGTTCGAACTCCTACGACACCAAACCAGCTACCCATCTGCTCTGCCCCCTGCCCCATTTAGAAGTGGGAAAACCACCAGGTTTCTGCTCATGGAAACTCTGCTGGCTTTGTCAGCGGAAATCCTTGATACAGCAGCCCATCTACCACAGAACTGCCAGGCCACAATGGCGGAGACCCCAAAGTAATTAGGTCAGGTTAAGTCATTAATTCTTCTTGCCCTGTACCACCATGCAAACCATGGCGACCCACAACAGAACATTTAGAAATGTCCCTGATGTGTAGGGAGAAAACTCCCTGTGCATCAGGATCATTTTTTTCTGTTGCTTTTCAGGCACAAGTCCCCATATAAGGGTAGACCATTTCTTTTATGTGTTAGTCTTTTCAAAATTCCCATAGCTTGGAATAGACTGTCCAATTTTATTACATGAATTGCCTGACGTTCCCAAGCCCCGTCTTCTTGTATTGTAATCATGATATGAATGAGCCTAATCTAGTCCCTGACTCAAGGGTTGCTTGAGCCAGGGTAGGCCTATGTTAGACTTGGTTACGCCAAATTTGAACTGTATTGAATAAAGAAATGGCACAGGAAGTAGGTCACAACTGGCTTCCTATGTCAGATGATGCAGATAACGTCATGCTGACACTCCAAGACAGGGACAATCAAACAAGAAGGCAACCCTACCTATTTATTTCAAAATATGCATAACGTCACAAATAATTATAGCATAACCAGTGCTGATGGATCTGTCCCCAAAGAAGGAGAACACGTAAAGACAAACTTATAACAAAATAGATTTATTTAATCAATAAATAAGACATAGTAATAACAGCTATTAGAGAGATCCCACCGCTCATTCATACAATCTCACACAACCAACCATCAATCACACCTCTATCATTCAAAAGCAAAACATCATACATGCACTCAAATGGTTAGGCAACCTATGTATTTAAATAAATCCCCACAGAATATCCTAGATATCATTAAACAAAATGCTAGGAACAGATCAAAGTCGTCAAAATAACTCAATGTGTACAAAATACAAAAAATATGTAACAATAATACAATCACAAAATTGGTGGAGCATTGGAGGATGTTTCTGGAAGGGGAAAAATTGTGGACAACACTCTAACCGAAGTTACATCAACAAGCGCCGACGCGCGTTTCGGTGTGCAGCCCGGCTATGGGCAAACACCTTCTTCAGGGCGCAAATAGCGGTGAAACCAAGTGGTGGGTAAATTCTGAAAAATGAACAGACATGGCATGATGATCTATACTCCTATATTGCTGCTCTAAAATAATTCATTTATAAATGGTATATACTGCATTCAAAAAATATAATCTAACAAAACCTAATAGGTATAGAATCCTGACAGCACTGGTACACTGTAAATACAAAATCAAGCAAAACACTAATCATGGAACAGGTGGTGCACAGTTGTGGATACAACAAAATTAAAACACATATACATATAGACCAAAACAATTGAAAATAAAAATAAAAACTAGAAAGACAGTGACAATGGAGACCCCAAATAGGAATTACTCAGAAAGCAGATAACTAAATGCGAACAAAGTCATGTACCTGGTTTAAAGATAAACTCAAGCCTGGATATAGGTAAAATGGACAGCCAGGAACAACAATAAAACGTGCCGGTCTCAGAATAACGTCATATTCGTGATAGTAAGAGAAGTCCGGGCACATGTCCTCTCTGCCTATGGCAAAAAATAGAAAAAACGCCATATATAACAAATTCATTTGAAGTCCGGGCAAAAGAACCTTCTCTAACTAAGGCGAAAATGGAATAAACGCCATGTATAACAAAATTATTAGAGGTTCACAAGCGAGCGGGCTGAAAGCCGATGTACTAGTTACCAAACACGCATATGTTAGACATGCACTCTGGTAAACAACTCACCCGAAAGAGCGAAATGCTTGGTGAATAGATCCTGGACGGCCGCGAGGGTAAAACCACAGACCCTGTTCGGACTGGATACAGGAGTTCAAAGAGCAGCTAGGGCCTGGGCCGAGAGCCGTGGTAATGCAGAATTTTAACGGGCAAGGGGCTCCAATGTCATAAAAGAAATTCTTGCAGAGAGTAAAGGAAAAAGGAAAAAGAAAAGAGGATAGTATAAGTCTAAGTAACCACAGCCCTTAAAGAGCTTTCAAGAGCTCTGGAGTTCTGGCGACATCTAGTGTTCTACACAGTCATGTGAACTCTAACGTAAACAAACAGAGTCCGTTATAAAAAGGATGTTGTTTACCTGACAAACTGGATACACTGTTAAAAGAGCGTAACGAAATTGCACTGCAGGTCCCCTGGCGTGGCAGGTATAAACGGGCCTGAAAATAATGAAGGAATCGGGTAGACTATTCTATAAAGGAAAAATAAATAAAACAACATAAATGTATAAGAACGGACATGCCAAAGAAAAAGAGAAAGAAAAAACAGCCTTCCGGCACTTGCGCTTCCAGGGGAAGATATAAACTTACCCAGGTCTCAATGTATTAGATGACCGGGCGACATGATGGTCGATCGATAATAAAGCGGGCTCCGTCACGTAGAAACGCACAGAGGAGAAAACGCCGAATTTAAATCAAAACACTGCCGTACGAATAACCAATCACGGTGCAGTATAGGGTCATCTGATACAAATGGGTCAGATGAGCATAAGTATGCACGTAAAAGCGAAATGGACTCAAAGAGTGAATGGGATCCAAACGGCAATGGATCGGCACAATCAGTCCAACCAAAATCACTACACAAATGACTGTGTCAACCACTACAGCATCTTTTACAAAAGAAGAACAAACTATGTGGTGCATATGCGTAAAGAATAGCCATAAAAAAGCTACCTCCAAAGATAATATAAATCACATTAATGGGACTAGAAAAATCAGAAAAAGGAAGACAAGGAAGGTCAACTCCTATTGTCCAAATAATCGTCAGCTACAAAAATAGAGGTTAAAAGCTAATTCAGAGGCAACATTTAAAGAAAAGCATTTTCCCATTGGAGACTTTCGTTGAGTCCCTGATCCTTGGTGTTAAGAAGGAACATCCAAAATAATTCGCGTTTTCGGCGAATGGCAGTCATGTCCGAGCCCGTAGTGCTGCGCACCTTTTCTAAAATGGTCCAGCGTAGATCTTTTTCGCAATGTTCCTGTGAGGCCCAATGTTTCACCAATGGGGCCGAAAATTTGAGAAGCCTGATGTTGGATTTGTGTTCGCCAATGCAAATTCTACACTCCCTGGCTGTTTCTCCCACATACGCCATATTGCAGGGGCATAAAATGGCATATACAATGTTGGTAGAGCGACAGTCATTTCCTTAAGGTACACGATGCGCGAGTTGATGCAAATCTGGTCACTGACTATCGCATTGTGACAAGCCTGACAATTGCCACATTTGTGGTTGCCTTTAACTGGCGCTCCCCCTGTTATGGAGCTTTGAGCAAAACTGGGTCTATTGGATCCTTTAGCTCGCACAAGCATGTTCCTCAGATTTTTATTCCTTTTAAAGGAAAAGATGGGTTTACTAATCAGGGGCAGGGATTGGTCCAAGTTTAGAAGGTGCCACTGAGAATTAACAATTTGGCGTACTTTATTGTTGAACCATGAGTGTTTAGTCACACAAACCAGTTGATCCAAAGGCTTTTTTTGTTTTGGCAGGAACATAGAATCTCGATCGTAGTATCTTGCTCTTTTTAGAGCATTCTTCACAAGTTTAGGTGGATAGCCTCTGGCAATAAGTTTGATCTTAAGAGCTTCAGCATGATGAAGATATTCTTTGATGGTAGTACAGTTCCTGCGATATCGCAGGAACTGGCTAAATGGTATTCCATCTTTCTGGCAGCTAGGATGGAAACTCTTAAAATGCAACAGAGTGTTTCTTGCGGTCGGTTTCGTATATAAGGAAACCGCTAGCTGACACTCAGAATGCTCGATCCACACATCCAGGAATTCCAGTTTTTGAATGCTGGTATGTGCCGTAAAAGTCAAATTAGGGTCAGCCAAATTGATCCAAGAAATAAATTCATCCAATGTGTTCTGATCCCCTTGCCAGATAAAGAAAATATCGTCGATAAAACGGGACCAGTAATGTACATTCTCATAAAAAGGGGCCACTTCGTTGTAGATGTTATAATTCTCGAAGTGCCCCATATATAGACACGCAACGCTAGGAGCGCAGGCAGCTCCAATGCTTACTCCCCGAATCTGATGGAAAAAGGAGTTCTCAAATTCAAAAAAGTTTTCAGATAAAACGATCTCAAGGAGTTGAAGAATGAGAGTAGAATTGGTCAAAGTGTTTTCGCCTTCTATAATGCCCTTGATAACCTCAAATGCTCCTTTTTGAGGTATGTTTGAATATAAAGACTCAAGATCCATAGTAACGAGGATCTCCTGCTGGTTGTTAAAAGGGAGGCCCTCGATTTGAGAGATAAAATGGCCCGTATCGTTAATATATGATGGTAGAATAGCGACCAGTGGTTTCAAAAACCGGTCCACGTATTTAGAAAGCGGCTCCGTGGCCGACCCAATGATGGACACAATAGGTCTAAGTGGGGGGTCCGTCTCGTGTTTGTGAGTCTTTGGCACCCCGTAGATGATAGGAATACGGGTGTAAGAGGGAGTAAGAAATTCAGCCTCTTTCTGGCATATCTCACCTCTTTCAACGGCCGCCTCTACTACTTTAAGGATCCGGTGTTTGAGTTGAGGTTCAGGGTTGGACATGATTTTTTCATAATGCCTGGGTGAACCCAGAAGGCACTCCATTTTTTCTCTGTATTTGTTAGAGTCGAAAATAACAATACCCCCCCCTTTATCGCATGGTTTGATCGTCAGAGAGGTATCATCTTTGAGTTTCTTTAGGGCATAATGCTCCTCTTTGGTAATATTGTAAATAGGTTTGGGGATGTATTTAATGAACCGTTTGATCCTCTGAAGGACCGCCCTCTCAAACAAGTCCACCTCAGCGCCAACCTGATCTGTTTCGGGGCAAAATGTGGACGGAGGTTTGAGGCCCGAAAGGTTTTCTTCACTTGATGTATTATTTCTATTGAGAAAGAATTTTTGTAAGCGAATCTTTCGAAAGAAAGAATGCATGTCTCTCATCAATTCAAATTCATCAAAGTAGGTCGTGGGAACGAATGAAAGTCCCTTAGCTAGAAGAGTCTCAGTGTGTGGGTCCAGAGGACTGGAAGACAAATTAAAGATGGGAATGTTCTTGTGTAAACAAGCGTATATCCTTTCTTAACTTCTCCGTCTTTCTCTTGAGAAGATATACACTGAAAGAATCTAGCTCGTAGGAAATTTCCTCGAGTTTCTTCTTGCCCTCTTCAACACTGTGTGACTGTTTCAGTTTGTCTTCCAGCTCCTGGATCTCTTTATTTAATAGTTCCACAACCTCACGGGCCGTCTCGATGATGAGTATCATCCAGTCCCTGGAGCAGCGGTTGGAAATGAGAGCCCACTTCTCCAGGAACTGTCTGATCTCAATAAATAGGCCCGGGATGTTGCGGACTCTTAGTCCGATGGGTATAGTGCCTGCTTTGAGATACTCGAGCATAAAGCTGGCATGGGACTCAGTACGCTTAGATTTTTTCCTCAAATTAAATAACTTCGTCCATTCCTCATTAAGTCCCTTAGATAAAGTGAAAAGTTGATCATTGCCCGCGGTCTGACCTAATAGTCGTGCTAAGTCCTCGTCAGTAAAACCAAAAGTTTTAATACTTGCTATCGACATAGGGAAGGTAACACTTAAACATATACTAATCAACTACAACAAATGGGGTCAAAAGACCAACCGGACGACACCCAAAAATATGACACACACAAATCACCAAAAAGTGAATGATATCAAATAAAAAGGAGGATGAAGATAAACAAATAAAGTGCACACGTTCCAGAGGACAGCTCAGGAAGGAAAACAAACACCCACAGCACAAGGCTGGGAAGAAACTACCACTCAAACAAAGGGGGCCCCTAATGAGAAGGATAAAGGTAGGGAGACATAGGGGAAAAAACAAGGCAATCAAACAAGAAGGCAACCCTACCTATTTATTTCAAAATATGCATAACGTCACAAATAATTATAGCATAACCAGTGCTGATGGATAGGTCCCCAAAGAAGGAGAACACGTAAAGACAAACTTATAACAAAATAGATTTATTTAATCAATAAATAAGACATAGTAATAACAGGTATTAGAGAGATCCCACCGCTCATTCATACAATCTCACACAACCAACCATCAATCACACCTCTATCATTCAAAAGCAAAACATCATACATGCACTCAAATGGTTAGGCAACCTATGTATTTAAATAAATCCCCACAGAATATCCTAGATATCATTAAACAAAATGCTAGGAACAGATCAAAGTCGTCAAAATAACTCAATGTGTACAAAATACAAAAAATATGTAACAATAATACAATCACAAAATTGGTGGAGCATTGGAGGATGTTTCTGGAAGGGGAAAAATTGTGGACAACACTCTAACCGAAGTTACATCAACAAGCGCCGACGCGCGTCTCGGTGTGCAGCCCGGCTATGGGCAAACACCTTCTTCAGGGCGCAAATAGCGGTGAAACCAAGCGGTGGGTAAATTCTGAAAAATGAACAGACATGGCATGATGATCTATACTCCTATATTGCTGCTCTAAAATAATTCATTTAAAAATGGTATATACTGCATTCAAAAAATATAATCTAACAAAACCTAATAGGTATAGAATCCTGACCGCACTGGTACACTGTAAATACAAAATCAAGCAAAACACTAATCATGGAACAGGTTGTGCACAGTTGTGGATTCAACAAAATTAAAACACATATACATATAGACCAAAACAATTGAAAATAAAAATAAAAACTAGAAAGACAGTGACAATGGAGACCCCAAATAGGAATTACTCAGAAAGCAGATAACTAAATGCGAACAAAGTCATGTACCTGGTTTAAAGATAAACTCAAGCCTGGATATAGGTAAAATGGACAGCCAGGAACAACAATAAAACGTGCCGGTCTCAGAATAACGTCATATTCGTGATAGTAAGAGAAGTCCGGGCACATGTCCTCTCTGCCTATGGCAAAAAATAGAAAAAACGCCATATATAACAAATTCATTTGAAGTCCGGGCAAAAGAACCTTCTCTAACTAAGGCGAAAATGGAATAAACGCCATGTATAACAAAATTATTAGAGGCTCACAAGCGAGCGGGCTGAAAGCCGATGTTCTAGTTACCAAACACGCATATGTTAGACATGCACTCTGGTAAACAACTCACTCGAAAGAGCGAAATGCTTGGTGAATAGATCCTGGGCGGCCGCGAGAGTAAAACCACAGACCCTGTTCGGACTGGATACAGGAGTTCAAAGAGCAGCTAGGGCCTGGGCCGAGAGCCGTGGTAATGCAGGATTTTAACGGGCAAGGGGCTCCAATGACATAAAAGAAATTCTTGCAGAGAGTAAAGGAAAAAGGAAAAAGAAAAGAGGATAGTATAAGTCTAAGTAACCACAGCCCTTAAAGAGCTTTGAAGAGCTCTGGAGTTCTGGCGACATCTAGTGTTCTACACAGTCATGTGAACTCTAACGTAAACAAACAGAGAGTCCGTTATAAAAAGGATGTTGTTTACCTGACAAACTGGATACACTGTTAAAAGAGCGTAACGAAATTGCACTGCAGGTCCCCTGGCGTGGCAGGTATAAAAGGGCCTGAAAATAATGAAGGAATCGGGTAGACTATTCTATAAAGGAAAAATAAATAAAACAACATAAATGTATAAGAACGGACATGCCAAAGAAAAAGAGAAAGAAAAAACAGCCTTCCGGCACTTGCGCTTCCAGGGGAAGATATAAACTTACCCAGGTCTCAATGTATTAGATGACCGGGCGACATGATGGTCGATCGATAATAAAGCGGGCTCCGTCACGTAGAAACGCACAGAGGAGAAAACGCCGAATTTAAATCAAAACACTGCCGTGCGAATAACCAATCACGGTGCAGTATAGGGTCATCTGATACAAATGGGTCAGATGAGCATAAGTATGCACGAAAAAGCGAAATGGACTCAAAGAGTGAATGGGATCCAAACGGCAATGGATCGGCACAATCAGTCCATCCAAAATCACTACACAAATGACTGTGTCAACCACTACAGCATCTTTTACAAAAGAAGAACAAACTATGTGGTGCATATGCGTAAAGAATAGCCATAAAAAAGCTACCTCCAAAGATAATATAAATCACATTAATGGGACTAGAAAAATCAGAAAAAGGAAAACAAGGAAGGTCAACTCCTATTGTCCAAATAATCGTCAGCTACAAAAATAGAGGTTAAAAGCTAATTCAGAGGCAACATTTAAAGAAAAGCATTTTCCCATTGGAGACTTTCGTTGAGTCCCTGATCCTTGGTGTTAAGAAGGAACATCCAAAATAATTCGCGTTTTCGGCGAATGGCAGTCATGTCCGAGCCCGGAGTGCTGCGCACCTTTTCTAAAATGGTCCAGCGTAGATCTTTTTCGCAATGTTCTGTGAGGCCCAATGTTTCACCAATGGGGCCGAAAATTTGAGAAGCCTGATGTTGGATTTGTGTTCGCCAATGCGAATTCTACACTCCCTGGCTGTTTCTCCCACATACGCCATATTGCAGGGGCATAAAATGGCATATACAATGTTGGTAGAGCGACAGTTAGTCATTTCCTTAAGGTACACGATGCGCGAGTTGATGCAAATCTGGTCACTGACTATCGCATTGTGACAAGCCTGACAATTGCCACATTTGTGGTTGCCTTTAACTGGCGCTCCCCCCGTTATGGAGCTTTGAGCAAAACTGGGTCTATTGGATCCTTTAGCTCGCACAAGCATGTTCCTCAGATTTTTATTCTTTTTAAAGGAAAAGATGGGTTTACTAATCAGGGGCAGGGATTGGTCCAAGTTTAGAAGGTGCCACTGAGAATTAACAATTTGGCGTACTTTATTGTTGAACCATGAGTGTTTAGTCACACAAACCAGTTGATCCAAAGGCTTTTTTTGTTTTGGCAGGAACATAGAATCTTCAAGACAGGGAAACGGTGGGAACAACGCAGGCAGATCCACGCGTGTTCCAACATCCCAAGAGCTATCACGCTTGCCTTAACCATGCATATGCCAAGGCAGTGCGCGATCTAGCTGCTGCCTGGAATGGGCGCAAGCAGGAAGGATCGGGAGAGGGGGCAGAACGTGGGGAGATAAGTGGGGCTGGGCCCAGGTTTTGGGGGTGCGGGGGGTAGTTTTGAAGGGTTGGGATAGTTTTCAGGGCTTGGGGTTGTTTTCAGGGCTGGGGGTACGGAAAGTTTTTAGGGCTCGGGGAGGGGGTTGGGGTAGTTTTTAGGCTTTAGGGGAGGGAGGGCTAGTTTTTAGGGCTTGGGGGCAGGGAAGTGTTTAGGGCTCGGGGAGGGAGATGGTTTTCAGGAGGGAGGGGGAAGTTTTAGGTCTCATGGCAGGGGTTTGGGGGTCCATTTTAGGGCTCAGGGTGGGGGGCAGGGATCAAGATACTTTTTAGGGCTTGGGGGCAGGGTAGTTTTAGGACTTCGGGAAAGGCGGGGTAGTTTTTAGGGCTGGGGGCAGGGACGTTTTTAGGGCAAAAGGGGTAGGGGGTTGGTTCTCAGGAGGGAGGGGGCCGTTTTATGTCTCAAGGGAGGGGGCAGGGGTCGGGGGGTAGCACTTACCTGAAAAGTCTTCACAACACATGTCTTTGCCATACATGCCTTAACAACGCATATTTCGTTGTAAAGGCATGTGTGATAAAGGCATATGCGTGGCTCAGACTTGCGTGGCTCAGACCGTGTGGAACCGGCATGCGCAGTAAACTCATGTGAGGTTCCGTCACACAACCTCCAAGACAGTGGCTTGACGTTTTTTGAGGTTAAAATGATATCCATTGTTTTCACCTTCCCTTTCACGGCAGAGATGGATTGACTGCGCAGCTCTCACCGTTAATCTGATGATGTGAGAGAATATTGGGATTCCTCTGACAGAGGTTCAGTCAGATGCAGTTGTGTTTTTTAGGGGGGTGTACATAGTGGAATGATTGCCTTCTGCAGACAGGCCATTCTCCGCCTGCAGTAGGACACCTGCCACTGCACATTTCTTCCGCTGGGAGTCTACTGACCAATCTGCCTTACCATCCAGGGTGTGGTGTTTGCAGCTGCTGTACTGATTCAGACTGTAAATTGTCCAACCCATTTCTACCGCTAGCAGGAATACCTCTTGCTATGGATACCAGGGGTGAGGGCTCTTTATCAGAGATACTGAGAATCCCCCCTTCAAGATCAATATAAGATCCCTCACTCGATATGAATGAACTGTTTGGATGTTTTTGCTAGTAGTCTTTTGTTGTTTAGAGTTTGTTCCAGGCTTTTGAGTGACCAATTTCGAATTGCTCATTGTTAGAAATGGGGGTCTCTCATTGGCAGTGGCTGGCCACTGTCCAAGTAGGGACCCTTCTTCCTAAGTCAGGGTAAGAGAGCTACACCCTTTGATAACCCCTGCTCAACCCTGTGGTAACGTAGCACGAGCAGCTAGGCTTATCTCAGAGGCAGTGTGTGAAGCATTTATGACCATACACAGTAACACAGTGAGGAACACTACAAAGGGACACCACACAAGGAGTTATAAAAAATAAGTATCTTTATATATAGACTTAACACAAGACCAATAACGATAAAAAAGCCACAATACTGTCAAATAGGATCACTCTTGGAAGGCTGCAAAAATAGTTCAAGTGCGCAAAGAGGAGTTCAGTTCAAAGCAGTGGTCTCTGCGACCCTTTTACTTACAAAGTACCTTGATTTCGTAGCAAAGTCAACAAATTGTCGCAAAGGAGCTGTAGCGATGAATTTCTGCACGCGAGGCCGGCGAGGCGTTAAATCCTTGCCGCGAGGGAGGATGATGCCCCTATCTGCTGATGCGTGTGGAGACGATGCGACAAACTTCTGCACGCTAAACCGCTGGTGCGATGACTCCTTGCCGCAAGGGAGGAGACGAGGCGACGATCCTGTTGCGTGTGCGATCGGGTTGCGATGCGAAGAAATGGCGCTCCGCGAGGGAGCGACGATCCTGATGCGATGCGATGAAAACGGTGGACGATCGGCGTCCGCGCTGCGATGTCGTGAAGCGATGATCTCGGTGCGATGACTCGATCTTTGGTTGCGAGCACTCGGCGGCAGCAGTGCGATGATTTTTCGGGCGCTTTCGGCTGCGGCGGCTCGCAAACGTGCGTTATGGACGATTTCAGCACTCTCTTCTCTGTAGTAGAACTAGAGGCCCTGGAACTCACAGGAGCCTCACCTGCAGATAGAAATCCTCGCTGGGAGGAATCAGGAGGCTGGTGGTGAAGTCTGATGTGCCTGAGACTTCAACAGGAGGCTAGCTCTCTCCTAGCCCTTGGGTGATTGCTTTAGCAAGATTAATAAAAGTTCTCTCAAAGTCCTTTTCCCTCTTCTTCCAAGTCCAATGGTAACCACTGCAGGCCAATCCAAGAAACAGCACACAAGCACAAGGATAGTCACCTCCTGCAGATTCCTTCGGTTACACGGACAGAGGTTCGTCTTGATGTCCAGGAGCAATACACTTTGTAGGGGTTTCAGCACAGATATTTATAAACCAAAAGTCTTTGTTCTCAAAAGCTACAAGTCACTGAGCCTAGCCAGAACCAGTTCTGGTCAGTCCTGGAGCACTTTGTTTACCAGGCTGCATCCTTCCTTTCAGGAAGAGGGGGTCTGCTATCAGACGCACAGTGGGAGGTGGAGCCATCATTCACCTTGCCAGGCACAGCCCTATTCAAGTCAAGGAGCTACCCCTCTCCATACTCCAAACACAGATCTCTCTATTCAACCCAGGTCTGGCTCAGCCTGCCCTGTCCCTCCAAAACCAGACAGCCAATACACATAACAGCAGAGCACACTGGAAGGCTTAGGCAAGAAAATACCTACTTTCTAAAAGTGGCATTTTCAAACACAGAATATAAAAATAAACTTCACTAAAAGATGTATTTTAATATTATGAGCTCAGGCCTACTAAATTCGTTTTTCTACCATGTTCCTGGGGTCAGTTAGGACTATAGCATGTAATAGTCAAACTGCCAATTCTGGCCTATGGGGAACAGGTAGCCTTACAGTAGTGAAAAACGAAATTGGGTGTAATTCACTACCAGGACATGCTACACACACCAAGGCATGTCCTACCTTACACATACAATGCACCCTACCATAGGGGTGACTTACATGATGCCAAGGGAAGGTTCAGGGGCTGGGAAGTGGGTGCACACAGACTCTGCAGTGGCAGGTCTGAGACATCATTTACAAGCTGCTTCTGTGGGTGGCGCAACCCAGCGCTGCAGGCCCACCAGCAGCATTTGGTTTACCAGCCCTGGGCACACACAGGCCACACTACTAGGGACTAACAGGTAAACCAAATAAGCCAATCATAGATATACCAATTCACATGTCATCTTTACACAGGGAGCATTCGTGCTGTGGCACTGAAGGGCAGTGGCACAGCGCCCAGAGCATCTAATACCAGCAAAAACAGGGGGACAACAGCGAAAAATGGAAGGGAGACCCACGCCAATGGTGCCAAGTCTAACACGTGTCCCCTCCAGCTGAAATGTGGGGAGAACTACGCATCCCCTTGGAAGTTCTCATCACCGTGAAGTCCATACCCTGTAGGGAAATGGACCACCTCAACAACTTAGGATTCTCACCCCTCATCTGCATCAACCATCTGAGGGGCCTGTCGTCTGTCTGAACCCGGAAGTGAGTCCCAAACAGGTATGGTCTCAGCTTCTTCAGTGCCCAGACCACAGCAAATGCCTCACGCTCAATTGCACTCCACCTCTGTTCCCGTGGAAGTAACCTCCTACTGATGAAGGCTACAGGTTGGTCTAGTCCCTCCTCATTTATCTGTGACAGAACAGCCCCCACCCCATGCTCTGAAGCGTCTGTCTGGACAACAAATTCCTTAGCAAAATTGGGCGCCTGGAGTACGGGTGCTGTACACATGGCAGTTTTGAGGGCATCAAAGGCTTTCTGACAGGTGTCAGTCCAGTTCACAATCTTTGGCTGCTTCTTGAAGTCAGCTCAGTCAAGGGTGCAACAATGTTGCCATACCCTTGACAAACCTCCTGTAGTAACCCGTGAGTCCTAAGAAGGCCCTCACCTGGGTCTGGGTCCTTGGGGGCTCCCAAGCCAGGATGGTTTCAATCTTGGGCTGCAGGGGTGCCACCTGGCCACTCCCCACCTGGTGTCCCAAGTACACCACAGAACCCTGCCCAATCTTGGCACCTACTGGCCTTGATTGTGAGGCCTGCTCTGCGCAGCGCCATCAACACTTCCCAGAGGTGGCGCAAGTGGTCCTCCCAGGAGGAACTAAACACTGCAATGTCATCCAGGTAGGCGGCACTGAAATCCTCCAGCCCAACCAACACCTGGTTGACCAACCTCTGAAAGGTGGCAGGGGCATTCTTCATCCCAAAGGGCATCACACGAAACTGGTAGTGCCCATCTGGTGTGGAGAATGCTGACCTCTCCTTTGCCCCATCAGTTAAGGTGATCTGCCAGTACCCAGACGTCAGATCAAACGTGCTGAGGTACCGGGCAGCCCCTAACCGAACTATGAGCTCATCAGCTCTAGGGATGGGGTGCGAGTCGGTCTTCGTGACCGAATTGAGACCTTGGTAGTCCACACAGAACCTAAGTTCAGGGGTGGCACCAGGCGTCGCAGCTTTTGGTACCAAGACCACGGCGCTGGACCAGGGGCTGCTAGAGGACTCAATCACCCCTAGGGCAAACATTTTGGAGACCTCCTCCTTAATGCAAGCCCTGACCCTGTCAGTCACTCTGTAAGCCTTGTGCTTGACAGGAGGACTGTCCCCGGTATCCACCTCATGGACGCACCAATCAGTGACACCAGGCACCAGGGAGAACAAATCAGAAAATTGCCCCAACAGTTGGTGACAATCTCTCTGCTGCTCAGGGGTCAGTGTGGTGGAGAGGATCACACCCTCCACTGACCCATCCTTCTCTCCTGCACACAGGAGGTCAGGAAGAGGCTCACTCTCCTCCTCCATCCCATCATCTGTGGCAAGAAGCATGCCCACTTCAGACCTCTCAAAGTGGGGCTTCAGGCGGTTCACATGCAGGACCCGCAAGGGGTTCCTGGGAGATTGAAAGTCCACCAAGTAGGTAACTGGACTTTTGCGCTCCACCACCTCAAAGGGACCGGTCCACTTATCTTGGAGCGCACAAGGCTCCACTGGGGCCAGTACCCAAACCTTCTGACCAGGTTGAAACTCGACCAGAGTGGCATTCTGGTCGTGCCAACGTTTCATTTCCTCCTGGCTGGCTTCCAGATTTGCCTCAGCAATCTTTCTGAAACGCCGAGTCTGGTTCCTGAAGGCCAACATGTAGCTAAATACATCTTGGGGAGGTTTCCTGGGAGATTGCTCCCAGCCTTCCTTGACCAGACTCAGAGGTCCTCTTACCGGATGGCCATAGAGCAGTTCAAAGGGACTGAACCCTAAGGACTTCTGTGGCACCTCACGGTAGGCAAACAACAGGCATGGCAAGAGGACGTCCCACTTACTCCTCAGGGGCTCTTCCAGGCCCATGATCATGCCCTTCAAGGTCCGGTTGAACCTTTCAACCAGACCATTACCTTGGGGTTGGTAAGGAGTGGTGAACTTATAAGTTACCCCACACTCCTTCCACAGAGACTTCATGTACTGGGAGATGAAGTTGGTCACCCTGTCAGACACCACCTCTCTGGGGAACCCCACACGGGAGAAAATCCCCTTCAGTGCACGTACCACCACGGGGGCCGTCACTGTCCTGAGCGGGATGGCTTCAGGGTACCGAGTGGCATGGTCCACCAAGACCAGGATGAACCTGTTGCCCATGTGAGAAGTTGGCCTGGTATATGCTGTCCACTAATTATAGTGGGCACCTTGCACCAGTCCAAACAACCCCTTATTGGAGATAGGTTAAAGACAACCTTTATTGAAAGCTATCCTAGTGGTAGCTATGGAGAGCAGCCTTCAGGCTAAGTCTTGGAGGAATGTAAAGCAGCTTGTTTTACCAGTCTATAATCTCTTGAGTGACCAAATGAAAGAGGACCACACCAGGTATATATTTAAAATATATGTATTTAGTCTTAAACACACCCCTCTAGTCTCTTTATGAGGCTAGAGTTCGAAGTACATAAGTTACAAGTCGAATATCAACAGTAATAGCACAAATACACGTTTGAGCCCTAGGGGCGTACTCAAACCATATACCAATAAAGTGATATAAGAACCACGACTGAGCTAGACACAAGGCCTAGAGCCTGTAGAAGTGCTTGGCCCTCAAGGAACCACCCAAGGTAGTGACACAGGGGACCCACGGGGACGCGTGCAGTGTGAGAACACAGCCGCGAGCCGCCGTTGACTTCTATGGGGAATGTCGCGGTTGGAGTTTTAAAGAAAAAGGACACTTAGAGGAGGACTTGGAGCAAACCCCTTTAGAACTAGGCTGTTCTAGAGTCAATACCCACGGGAGCACCGGAGTACTCGTGTTACCTCACCCAGGGAAGCCGGGTGCATAGGTGCCTTTCGGGGTCGGGTTTCGTCGTCGTTTTCAATGGCGATCTGCTGCAAAGTGCTGCTGGCGACCAAGTCGAAAGTGTTCGGGTGGATCCAAAGGTGGATCGAAGATCTGAAGAACCTGAAAGCAGAGGGGACAGAGTCTGGGTCACTAGCCAGTGACCAGGAAGGCGATGAGCAGATGCCCACCGATGTCGGGTGCTTCAGGTAGGTTGACAGTCGTCTTGACTCTTCAGCCACGAGGTCCAGGAGGCGTCGACAACAACCAGGAGCTGGATTCCAGCTGTCCCACGACATCTGTCGATTGCAGGGGTGTCGGCGACCAGATTGGACCCAACAAGCCTTGGCAACGGCAAGTCTTGTAGAAACAAAGAAAGGACGTAGATGCAGACCAGCAAGGTCTGGGGGACTCACCCAGCGAAGGTAAGTCAGGGCACGTCTGGAGCAACCAGAAAAGCCCAAACAAAAGAAGAGTTGCCTTCGGGAGGGCCCACTAGCCAACGAACTAGCGACCGTGAAGGAGCCTTGAGTGGACGCACTTGGAGCTGGCTCACAGGACACTCGTGGAGTGGAGGCCAGTGATCTTCGGTGCAGTCGGTGCTGGAGGCGGGGGCTACTCGGAGCCCAAAGCACAACTTCGTGGGAGACCAGGAAGAGGATGCACTTGCAAATGTGCTTGGTGTCCAGGGGTCACGGTTCCACGTTACCCACAACAGCTACGGGCCTCAGCTTTGCTGGGGACTCAGGGCAGCCTCGGGGAAGTCTGGAAATCCACCTCTGGTGATGCAAAGACTTCGGCATCCGGTGGGAGCTTCGGCGATGCAGACCGGACAATTGCTTCTTTGGTGCCTGCCAAGCAGGGGAGTCATTCCTTGACCCCAAGGGAGATTCTTCAGTCCTCTAGTCTTGAGTAGAGCGTTGCAGTTCCAGGATTCAGTTACAGAGTTTCATCCAGGGATATCTAAGGTCCTAAGGACTGGGGTCCCATACTTATACAAAGTTAGGGGGTTGGACATTCTCTGGGGACCCACCTATGGGAGGGTCAGGGAAGAGGGGTGGTTACACCCATTTCACTTTGTCCAGTTTCACGCCAGAGCAGGGGCAGGTAGCCCCTGCAACCGGTTTGAACTGGCATATGCACAGGGACACCAAATGTGCCCCCAGTGCAGGACTTCAAAGCACCAGAGGGTGCTCCCGCCCAGCCCCAATACACACTATCCTGTCTGGGGAGGTGGTTACACCTCCCTTCGACAGGAACCCTATTGTCCAGGCCTCCCCTGCCGGAGTTTCAGTCAGCAGCAGGAGGCCAGACCCGTGTCTGTGGCAGCGGCATCCATTTTGTGATGCCAGGGCTCTGGAAAGAAGTTACCGGGTAGCCCGGTGTGTACATGTCTCTCCCTCTAGAAGGGTGGAATGCTACCCCTGCCGCCAGGATTGGCAGGGGGGTAGTATTCCAAGATGTTTGACACCAAACACGACATGTTTTGGTGCAGCCAGTCCAAAGTTGGCATTGTACCGCGAGGATATAATGCACTTAAGAGTATATGGTCAGGCTGTACCACAAACCGCATCAGAGGAGGGACTCCGAACGCTGCAGAGGGGCTCTGCTCATGCAGGGGCACCCTCTCACATAAATACCAAGCACTCTGCCTTCAGGATTGGTAAGGCCTGCCATAGGAGTGACTTATAGGTTTATATGTGTGTGCAATGGTAGTGATATAGGTAGCCCATACCACTGTAAGGGGTGCAGGCACCACCTTACCCAGGCTGCAGTAGCAGACCTGTGGTGTCATTTTGGATGGCCTTCCAGGGGTGGCACAATACATGCTGCAGCCCCTGGTAGGCCTCTGAGGTACCTATGCCCTGGGTACATAGTATACCATATACTAGGGACTTATAAGGGCACTCCAGATTCCAATCAGAGATGTGCCTAAGGCACATGGAAACCATTTTAGAGAGGAAGCAGCTAGGCTGGGGTTCTGATTAGCAGGGCCCCAGCCAGACTAAAGTCGAAAAACAGTGAAGCATCAGCGAAAAGTGGGGGTACCCATGTGAAGCAGATCCTACTCTCCTACACAACCCCCCCCCCAAACGCAGGGACATTAAACTAACCTTGACCAGTTGAGTCTTCATGTTCTAAGTGGAAATACCTAGAGAGTCCATCTGCATTGGCATGGTTACTCCCAGGTCTATGTTCCACTGTAAAGTCCATCCCCTGTAGGGAAATGGACCACCTAAGCAGTTTGGGGTTTTCACCCTTCATTTGTTTTAGCCATAGGAGGGGCTTGTGGTCTGTTTGAACAAGGAAGTGAGTACCAAACAAGTATGGCCTCAACTTCTTCAGAGCCCAAACCACAGCAAAGGCCTCCCTCTCTATGGCTGACCAACGTTTCTCTCTAGGGGTCAGCCTTCTGCTAATAAAAGCTACTGGCTGATCCTGACCTTCATCATTCAATTGTGACAGTACAGCCCCTACCCCCAATTCAGATGCATCTGTTTGGACAATGAACTTCTTGGAGTAATCAGGACTCTGGAGAATGGGAGCAGTGCACATGGCCTGCTTCAGGTCATCAAATGCCTTTTGACAGCTAGCTGTCCACTGAACCTTTTTGGGCATTTTCTTGGAAGTTAAGTCATTCAGGGGTGTCACTATTGATCCATACCCCTTGACAAATCTCCTATAGTACCCAGTCAGGCCTAAGAAGGCTCTCACCTGAGTCTGGGTGGTTGGAGCAACCCAGTCCATGATGGTCTGGATTTTGCTCTGCAGTGGTTGAACCTGGCCTCCACCCACAAGGTGGCCCAGGTACACAACCTGACTCTGCCCTATCTGGCACTTAGTGGCCTTGATAGTGAGGCCTGCCTTTTGCAGGGCCTCCAAAACATTTCTGAGGTGGACCAGGTGATCCTCCCAGGTGGAGCTAAAGACAGCAATATCATCTAGATATGCTGCACTATAGGCCTCCAGACCTGTAAGGACTGTATTCACCAACCTCTGAAAAGTGGCAGGTGCATTCTTCAGACCAAAGGGCATTACCACAAATTGATAATGCCCACTAGGGGTTGAGAATGCTGTCTTTGGCTTTGCATCATCAGCTAGTCTGATCTGCCAGTAGCCAGCTGTCAGGTCAAATGTGCTTAGATACTTGGCTGAGGCCAAAGTGTCTATTAGCTCATCTGCCCTAGGTATTGGATGGGCATCAGTCCTAGTGACTGCATTGAGACCCCTGTAGTCCACACAAAACCTCATCTCTCTTTTCCCACCACTGGTGTGAGGTTTTGGCACAAGGACCACTGGACTAGCCCAAGGGCTATCTGAGGGTTCAATAACTCCCAAATCCAACATTTTCTGGACTTCTGTCCTGATACAGTCCCTGACATGGTCAGGTTGCCTATAAATCTTATTTTTAATAGGCAGACTGTCCCCAGTGTCCACTTCATGAGTGCACCAGGTGGTCTGACTTGGAGTCAGAGAGAACATATGTCTGTACTGATTGAGCACTTGTCTGCAATCAGTTTGCTGCTGAGCAGTGAGGCTGCCTGCCAAGGCTACACCATCCACTGACCCATCATCAGGGTTCTGTGAGAGCAGGTCAGGGAGTGGGTCACTCTCTTCCTCCTGTCCCTCATCAGTAGCCATGAGCAAGCCCATGTCTGCCCTGTCCACATATGGTTTCAATCTGTTGACATGGAGAACCCTGTGGGGACTCCTGGGTGTTCCTAGGTCTACTAAATAGGTAACCTCACCCTTCTGTTCAACAATGGTATGGGGTCCACTCCACTTGTCTTGGAGAGCTGCTGGGGCCACTGGCTCCAGCACCCACACCTTCTGTCCTGGCTGGTAAACAGTCAGTACAGCCTTTTGGTCATGCCAGGCTTTTTGCAGTTCCTGGCTAGCCTCAAGGTTTTTAGTTGCCTTTTTCATGTATTCAGCCATCCTGGAGCGGAGACCAAGTACATAGTCCACTATGTCTTGCTTTGGGGGCTTGAGAGGTAACTCCCATCCTTCCTTCACCAAGCACAATGGACCCCTGACAGGGTGACCAAACAAAAGTTCAAAAGGGCTGTAGCCAACCCCCTTTTGAGGCACCTCCCTGTATGCAAACAAAAGGCAGGGCAAGAGTATGTCCCATCTTCGCCTAAGCTTTTCTGGGAGCCCTTTAATCATGCCCTTTAAGGTTTTGTTGAATCTCTCAACTAAACCATTGCATTGTGGGTGATAGGGTGTGGTGAACTTGTAAGTCACTCCACACTCCTTCCACATTGCTTTTAAGTATCCAGACATAAAGTTTGCATCTCTGTCTGATACAACCTCCTTAGGGAAGCCCACTCTTGAGAAAATTCCCAGGAGGGCTCTTGCCACTACAGGTGCTGTAGTGGTCCTAAGGGGAATAGCCTCTGGGTACCTAGTGGCATGATCCACCACCACTAGGATAAACCTGTGCCCAGATGCTGTTTGGGGATCCATGGGACCAACAATATCAATCCCCACTCTTTCAAAGGGCACCCCCACCACAGGTAGTGGTATCAGGGGGCCTTTGTGGTGCCACCTGCCTTCCCACTGGCTTGGCAGGTTACACAGGAGCGACAAAACTCCTTGGTGTCTTCAGACATGTGGGGCCAGTGAAAGTGAGGGACAAGTCTGTCCCAAGTCTTGTTCTGGCCCAGGTGACCTGCTAGAGGAATGTCATGGGCTAGGGTCAATAGGAAGCCCCTGAACTTCAGAGGTATAACCAACCTCCTGGTGGCACCAGGCTTGGGGTCTCTACACTCTGAGTACAAGAGTCCATCATCCCAATACACTTTATGGGGACCACTAGCATTCCCAGCAGCCTCAGCAGCAGCTTGCTGTCTGAGGGGTTCAAGAGAGGGGCAGCTCTGCTGCTCCTGGCTCAGATCTGCCCTGGAAGGGCCCCCTGTCCCCAAGAACTCAACCTGGTCAGGTTCAAGCTCCTCTGGGACAGTTCCTTCTTCAGGACTGAGATCATCCCCCTCAAGAGACTGATCTTCCTTCTGAGCCAAGGGGAAGGCACTGCCTTAACCCTACTACTCCTCCTCTTGGATGGCACTTGGTCCATTTTTCCAGGATCCAAGGCCTGTTCAGTGTTAGACATTTTGCTCTGTGACCTGGTCACAGCAAACACATCTGCAGGGATCCCCAGCATTTCTGCATGGGTCCTGAGCTCCACTTCTGCCCAAGCTGAAGTTTCAAGATCATTGCCAAGCAAGCATTCTACTGGTAGGTTTGCACTCACCACAACCTTCTTAAGGCCAGTTACCCCTCCCCAGGAGAAGTTAACAACTGCCAGAGTATGGTCTGTTCTGACATTGCTAGCATTGGTCACTTGGTACATCTCACCAAGTATAATCTGCCCAGGATCCACAAGGTCTTGTGTCACCATGGTGACACTCGCCCCTGTGTCCCTAAATGCCAAAGCCTCTTTTCCATTGATTAATGGCTGTTGCCTGTACTTGCCCAGATTACTGGGACTCATAGAGGAGGTCACATCCATGCCTCCATCACAGACTAGGACAGCCTGAGTGAGTTCTCTGACTAGGCCAGAGCTCATCTCATTACCCAGGGTCAACCCTACTAAACCCTTGGCCTGTGTACTCCCACCACCAATTGTAACTGCACTAGGGGGAACAGGTGCCTTAGGGGCATTGGTGGGGGCTGGAATAGAGTCTTTGGACTTGGTGCAATCACTGGTCCAGTGTGTCTTTTGCTTACAGACTTTGCACCATGGTTTCTTTTGGCCTTTTCCCTTGTTAGACTGTGAATCCCCACCTGAAGAAGATTTTTGGGGGCCTTGTGAAGACTTCTGGTCTTTACCCTTCTCCCCACCCTTATCAGAGTTTTTAGAATCTTGCTTCTTAGGGTCACCACCTTGGTTCTGTACCTTCTGCCTCACCCTGGTTCTGACCCATTTGTCTGCCTTCTTTCCCAATTCTTGGGGAGAGGTCAGATCAGAGTCCACCAGGTACTGATGCAACAGCTGATTTTGACAGTTATTAAGAATCTGCTCCCTCATGATAAGATTGTACAATCCTGTGAAGTCACATACCTTACTGCCCTTCAACCAACCTTCCAGAGCCTTAGCAGAACAATCCACATAGTCCACCCAGTCTTGAGTCTGTGCTTTTGGGTATCTCTGAACTTTAACCTGTATTGTTCAGTTGTTAGGCCAAACCCATCAATCAGAGCACTCTTCAAGACTTTGTAATTGTCAGCATCCTCCTCTCTAACAGTGAGGAGCTTATCTCTACCTTTGTCTGCAAAGGAGAGCCACAAGATTGCTGCCCACTGCTCCTGAGGGACCCTCTGTACTTTACAGGCCCTCTCCAGTGCAGTTATCCATTTGTGGATGTCATCCCCACTCTGGTAGGGAGGGACAATCTTGCTCAGGTTTCTATGGTCATAAGACCTTTCCCTATCTCTGGGGAAATTGCTGCCACCATGGGACTCTAGTCCCATCTTTTTCTCTGTCTATAGAGATCTAGGGACTCCCTGTCTATAGCCAACTGCTGTTTTCTGAGCTCAAGCTGGGCTTGCTCATACTGAATCAGTCTTTTTCTCCTCTCATGAGAGGATTCCCTCCCATGGGAGGAGACAGAGGTCCCTACTGAGGTGTCAGAGTGGTTAGACTCCTGAGAAGGAGATCTAGTCCTTCTGGGCACACTCTCAACTCTTCCTGGGGGGACAAAGGGGAGGTCCTTCTGGGCCTCCTCCTCTTCCTCAGGAGTAGCTGCACTTTCCAGGTCAGGATCATTGTCATCCCCCTGGCCAGTTTCAGAGGTCAGGTCCTGGGCATTTTCATCCCTGGTCTCTCCCTCATCTTCTGCCCCACCCTCTCTGCCTACCCTTTCAGACCTTATGGGTCTTCTAAGATCATCCAGCAGAAGCATCTCCAGGAGACGTTGGGTGTTGGCACTTTTGCCTGTCTTCAACTTCCTAACTTTGCACAACTCTCTCAATTCCAAGAATGTGAGGTTGTCATATCTGGATGGCAGGAGCTCCCTGGTTCCTGGCAGTGAAGACATTACTAGTGTGGTGTGGTGTATGCACTATCTACTCTAGTGTGGCCTACTAAACTCTCTTGAGTTGTAGAAAGGGTGTGCTATCCCTTAACACACAACTCTAAGTTCAGTAGAACTTACTGTATCCTAAGCTTGATTTATATGTACCTAAGGTACCCTTAGTGGTTTTCAGTTGATCAATTCAATTGAGATTATCTGGTAAAACAATAGCAAGCTGGAATCCCACACGCTGCACACCAATGTGAGAAGATGGCCTGGTATATGCTGTCCACTAATTATAGTGGGCACCTTGCACCAGTCCAAACAACCCCTTATTGGAGATAGGTTAAAGACAACCTTTATTGAAAGCTATCCTAGTGGTAGCTATGGAGAGCAGCCTTCAGGCTAAGTCTTGGAGGAATGTAAAGCAGCTTGTTTTACCAGTCTATAATCTCTTGAGTGACCAAATGAAAGAGGACCACAACAGGTATATATTTAAAATATATGTATTTAGTCTTAAACACACCCCTCTAGTCTCTTTATGAGGCTAGAGTTCGAAGTACATAAGTTACAAGTCGAATATCAACAGTAATAGCACAAATACACGTTTGAGCCCTAGGGGCGTACCAAACCATATACCAATAAAGTGGTATAAGAACCACGACTGAGCTAGACACAAGGCCTAGAGCCTGTAGAAGTGCTTGGCCCTCAAGGAACCACCCAAGGTAGTGACACAGGGGACCCACGGGGGACGCGTGCAGTGTGAGAACACAGCCGCGAGCCGCCGTTGACTTCTATGGGGAATGTCGCGGTTGGAGTTTTAAAGAAAAAGGACACTTAGAGGAGGACTTGGAGCAAACCCCTTTAGAACTAGGCTGTTCTAGAGTCAATACCCACGGGAGCACCGGAGTACTCGTGTTACCTCACCCAGGGAAGCCGGGTGCATAGGTGCCTTTTGGGGTTGGGTTTCGTTCTCGTTTTCAATGGCGATCTGCTGCAAAGTGCTGCTGGCGACCAAGTCGAAAGTGTTCGGGTGGATCCAAAGGTGGATCGAAGATCTGAAGAACCTGAAAGCAGAGGGGACAGAGTCTGGGTCACTAGCCAGTGACCAGGAAGGCGATGAGCAGATGCCCACCGATGTCGGGTGCTTCAGGTAGGTTGACAGTCGTCTTGACTCTTCAGCCACGAGGTCCAGGAGGCGTCGACGACAACCAGGAGCTGGATTCCAGCTGTCCCATGACGTCTGTCGATTGCAGGGGTGTCGGCGACCGGATTGGACCCAACAAGCCTTGGCAATGGCAAGTCTCGTAGAAACAAAGAAAGGACGTAGATGCAGACCAGCAAGGTCTGGGGGACTCACCCAGCGAGGGTAAGTCAGGGCACGTCTGGAGCAACCAGGAAAGCCCAAGCAGAAGAAGAGTTGCCTTCGGGACGGCCCACTAGCCAACGGACTAGCGACCGCGAAGGAGCCTCGAGTGGACGCACTTGGAGCTGGCTCACAGGACACTCGTGGAGTGGAGGCCAGTGATCTTCGGTGCAGTCGGTGCTGGAGGCGGGGGCTACTCGAAGCCCAAAGCACAAATTCGTGGGAGACCAAGAAGAGGATGCACTTGCAAATGTGCTCGGTGTCCAGGGGTCACGGTTCCACGTTACCCACGACAGCTACGGGCCTCAGCTTTGCTGGGGACTCAGGGCAGCCTCGGAGAAGTCTGGAAATCTACCTCTGGTGATGCAAAGACTTCGGCGTCTGGCGGGAGCTTCGGCGATGCAGACCGGACAATTGCTTCTTTGGTGCCTGCCAAGCAGGGGAGTCGCTCCTTGACCCCAAGGGAGATTCTTCAGTCCTCTAGTCTTGAGTAGAGCGTTGAAGTTCCAGGATTCAGTTACAGAGTTTCGTCCAGGGATATCTAAGGTCCTAAGGACTGGGGTCCCATACTTATACAAAGTTAGGGGGTTGGACATACTCTGGGGACCCACCTATGGGAGGGACAGGGAAGAGGGGTGGTTACACCCATTTCCCTTTGTCCAGTTTCGCGCCAGAGCAGGGGCAGGTAGCACCTGCAACCGGTTTGAACTGGCATATGCACAGGGACACCAAATGTGGCCCCAGTACAGGACTTCAAAGCACCAGAGGGTGCTCCCGCCCAGCCCCAATACACACTATCCTATCTGGGGAGGTGGTTACACCTCCCTTCGACAGGAAACCTATTGTCCAGGCCTCCCCTGCCGGAGTTTCAGTCAGCAGCAGGAGGCCAGACCCGTGTCTGTGGCAGCGGCATCCATTTTGTGATGCCAGGGCTCTGGAAAGAAGTTACCGGGTAGCCCGGTGTGTACATGTCTCTCCCTCTAGAAGGATGGAATGCTACCCCCGCCGCCAGGATTGGTGGGGGGGTAGTATTCCAAGATGTTTGACACCAAACACGACATGTTTTGGTGCAGCCAGTCCAAAGTTGGCATTGTACCGCGAGGATATAATGCACTTAAGAGTATATGGGCAGGCTGTACCACAAACAGCATCAGAGGAGGGACTCCGAAAGCTGCAGAGGGGCTCTGCTCATGCAGGGGCACCCTCTCACATATAAACTAAGCACTCTGTCTTCAGGATTGGTAAGGCCTGCCATAGGAGTGACTTATAGGTTTATATGTGTGTGCAATGGTAGTGATATAGGTAGCCCATACCACTGTAAGGGGTGCAGGCACCACCTTACCCAGGCTGCAGTAGCAGACCTGTGGTGTCATTTTGGACGGCCTTCCAGGGGTGGCACAATACATGCTGTAGCCCCTGGTAGGCCTCTGAGGTACCTATGCCCTGGGTACATAGTATACCATATACTAGGGACTTATAAGGGCACTCCAGATTCCAATCAGAGATGTGCCTAAGGCACATGGAAACCATTTTAGAGAGGAAGCAGCTAGGCTGGGGTTCTGATTAGCAGGGCCCCAGCCAGACTAAAGTCGAAAAACAGTGAAGCATCAGCAAAAAGTGGGGGTACCCATGTGAAGCAGATCCTGCTCTCCTACAGCCCATGGCTGTCTTGGGGTCCAGAGGCCCCACAATGTCAATGCCCACTCGCTCGAATGGGGTACTAACAACTGGAAAGGGCTGGAGTGGGGCCTTGATCTTCCCCCCCACTCTTCCCACTTGCCTGGCAAGTCTCACATGTCCTGCAATGAGTGTCTGAACTCTTGCGCATCTGGGGCCAATAGAAGTGGGCGGCCAGCCTCTCAAAGGTCTTGGTCTGCCCCAGATGTCCTGCCAATGGAATGTTGTGAGCCAACCCCAGTAGGAAGGCTCTGAAGCACTCGGGTACCACCAGCACACGGGCTGACCCCGGCTCAGCAGCCTTAGGCTCGCTATACAGGAGACTGTTCTCCCAATAAATCAGATGTGAACCAGACATGTCACCTTCTGCCTGGGCTGCAGCCTGTCACCGCATACCCTCAAGAGAGGGGCAAACTCTTTGCTGCTCACAAAATTCCTCCCTGGTGGGTCCCCCTTCCTGCTGCCAATGGGTCAGCTCAGGCAGGTCCCCCAGTTCGGCGATCTGCTCCCCGGTAGGCTCCAGGGCATCCCCCTCAGGGTCCGCTCCTTCCTGGACCGTGGGAACCAAGGGGGCCGGCTTCCCGTGCCCCCTGCCCCTTCTCTCTAAGGCAGGGATCTGGGCCATACTCTCAGGCTCCAGGTCCTTCTCAACACCCTCCTTGGCTGCCATGGATCGAGTGGTAGCACACGCCCACTCAGGCAGACCCAACATCTCCAAGTGAGATTTCCTCTCCACCGTAGCCCACGGGGAGTTCTCTAAATCATTGCCCAACAGACAGTCTACATGCATGGCGGGCCTCACAGCCACCTGAAGAGTTCCTGAGACCCCCCCCACTCAAAGGGAACCTGAGCCACCTCACATTGGCTCTCTGAGTTGTCTGGGGACACTACTGGGTAGAATGCATGGGGGACAACCTGCTCCTTGGACACCAACCGGGAGCTGACAGCAGTTATACTGGCTCCTGTGTCTCTTAGAGCCTCCACTCTATGGCCATTGATGGTCACCCACTGCCTGTACTTTTTAGTGTTAGCAGGCAGTGCAGGCTTAGGGACCATCTCAAAGTCTCCTAATGAGACAAGAGTCAATTTTACGGGATCCCACCCACCTTGGGCACCCATCTCCTCCCCTCCCAGGGCTACACTAGCAAGCTGGCGGGGTGGTGCACGGGGTGGTGCATTGGTATCCCTCTGAGGACACTGGGGATCAAAGCATCTGTGGCCCACTTGACCACACTTAAAACAAGTAAGGGGCCCCCTCTGAACAGGCCTACCTGTCGGGGGCACTGGCTTCTTCTCTTGGGGAGGCTGGGACACCACTGCTTGGTTCCCTTGGGAATTACTTTGGGGCCCTCTTTGGAACTCCTCGGTTTACCCCTGTCCCCCCACTTCTCTGCTGGGGACCCTGCCCACCTTTGGCGAAGTCTCCCACTGGACCCTTGCGAACCCGGGTGCTCACCCAGCGGTCCGTCTCCTCAGCAAGCTTCCTAGGGTTAGTCAGCTTGCAATCAATCAGGTGCTGGCGTAGCTCAGGAAAACAGTTACTAGATAAATGCTCCCATGCAATCAAATCATAAAGCTGCTCAAAAGTTTCTACTTTGCTACCTTTTACCCAGCGTTCCATAGCTCTGCAAAAAAAAGACACATATTCAACCCACGTGGTACCCTCTAGCTTCTTGCAGGTCCTAAACCTCTGCCTATACATCTCAGGGGTCAAACCATAGCGGGTCATCAAAGCTTCCTTCATGTGGCCATAAACAATTCGACTTTCTGGGGGCAGGTCCAACAAGGTATCCCTCCCCTCACTCACAAAGCGTCCCCACAACCCCGCTCCCCAATCCTTCTCAGGGACCCGGTGGGACACCATGGCTAATTCATAAGCGGCAAACCATTGCCCAATATCCTCACTTTTGTGGAAATCCTTAATAACCTCCTTGGGTATATACACCCTACTCTCAGGATGCACTACAGGTATGCGCCACCAGAGGGGAGATCTCTATACTCTTTGCTTTAATCTCCAACTCCCTCAATATTCTCTCATGCTCAAGTTTCATTTTCATAATCTCAAATTCTAACTTCTTGTTCTCTAGGTCCCTCTGACCATCCATTTTAAGCTTAGCCATCTCCATATTATGCCGCCTCTCTCCCTGTCCTCCATCTCCTCTGGGGACAGACCCTTAGCGGACACACTAGTGCCCGGGCTGGAAATTGCTTTATCTCCTACCAAATCTACTACTTCACCCTGCTGCTCTCCTGCATTCTCTTCCCCCTCCACAGGCTCTCCCATATTCTTAGGGGCATCCCTGGCTTCTAGCCAGGCCTTCAGCGCCTTGTAATACTCCTCCCTTCTAGTGAGACCTGTGATAGGGACTGTGAATTGTTTGCAAAAATATTTGAGCTGCTTGGCATTGTAGTTTCTAATTTCTCTTCTTCCCAGGAGAGATCCTCCGAGACATTGGATCTGGGCTTGCCCATTGTAGCAATAACTGGCAATATTAATCAAAAATAGAATCAAAAACCTCAAAAACGTATGTGGTTGCGTTATGGTTTGCACTCACTAGTAGTGTACACTATAATTACTGTATGCGATCATAAATGCAAGTCCAGATCCTCACCGCTGTCCACCAATGTTAGAAATGGGGTCTCTCGTTGGCAGTGGCTGGCCACTGTCCAAGTAGGGACCCTTCTTCCTAAGTCAGGGTAAGAGAGCCACACCCTTTGATAACCCCTGCTCAACCCTGTGGTAACGTAGCACGAGCAGCTAGGCTTATCTCAGAGGCAGTGTGTGAAGCATTTATGACCATACACAGTAACACAGTGAGGAACACTACAAAGGGACACCACACAAGGAGTTATAAAAAATAAGTATCTTTATATATAGACTTAACACAAGACCAATAACGATAAAAAAGCCACAATACTGTCAAATAGGATCACTCTTGGAAGGCTGCAAAAATAGTTCAAGTGCGCAAAGAGGAGTTCAGTTCAAAGCAGTGGTCTCTGCGACCCTTTTACTTACAAAGTACCTGGATTTCGTAGCAAAGTCAACAAATTGTCGCAAAGGAGCTGTAGCGATGAATTTCCGCACGCGAGGCTGGCGATGCGTTAAATCCTTGCCGCGAGGGAGGATGATGCGCCGATCTGCTGATGCGTGTGGAGACGATGCGACAAACTTCTGCACGCTAGACCGCTGGTGCGATGACTCCTTGCCGCAAGGGAGGAGACGAGGCGACGATCCTGTTGCGTGTGCGATCGGGTTGCGATGCGAAGAAATGGCGCTCCGCGAGGGAGCGACGATCCTGATGCGATGAAAACGGCGGACGCTCGGCGTCCGCGCTGCGATGTCGTGAAGCGATGATCTCGGTGTGATGACTCGATCTTTGGTTGCGAGCACTCGGCGGCAGCAGCGCGATGATTTTTCGGGCGCTTTCGGCTGCGGCGGCTCGCAAACGTGCGTTAGCGACGATTTCAGCACTCTCTTCTCTGTAGTAGAACTAGAGGCCCTGGAACTCACAGGAGCCTCACCTGCAGATAGAAATCCTCGCTGGGAGGAATCAGGAGGCTGGTGGTGAAGTCTGATGAGCCTGAGACTTCAACAGGAGGCTAGCTCTCTCCTAGCCCTTGGGTGATTGCTTTAGCAAGATTAATAAAAGTTCTCTCAAAGTCCTTTTCCCTCTTCTTCCAAGTCCAATGGTAACCACTGCAGGCCAATCCAAGAAACCGCACACAAGCACAAGGATAGTCACCTCCTGCAGATTCCTTCGGTTACACGGACAGAGGTTCGTCTTGATGTCCAGGAGCAATACACTTTGTAGGGGTTTCAGCACAGATATTTATACCCCAAAAGTCTTTGTTCTCAAAAGCTACAAGTCACTGAGCCTAGCCAGAACCAGTTCTGGTCAGTCCTGGAACACTTTGTTTACCAGGCTGCATCCTTCCTTTCAGGAAGAGGGGGTCTGCTATCAGACGCACAGTGGGAGGTGGAGCCATCATTCACCTTGCCAGGCACAGCACTATTCAAGTCAAGGAGCTACCCCTCCCCATACACCAAACACAGATCTCTCTATTCAACCCAGGTCTGACTCAGCCTGCCCTGTCCCTCCAAAACCAGACAGCCAATACACATAACAGCAGAGCACACTGGAAGGCTTAGGCAAGAAAATACCTACTTTCTAAAAGTGGTATTTTCAAACACAGAATATAAAAATAAACTTCACTAAAAGATGTATTTTAATATTCTGAGCCCAGGCATACTAAATTCGTTTTTCTACCATGTTCCTGGGGTCAGTTAGGACTATAGCATGTAATAGTCAAACTGCCCATTCTGGCCTATGGGGAACAGGTAGCCTTACAGTAGTGAAAAACGAAATTGGGTGTAATTCACTACCAGGACATGCTACACACACCAAGGCATGTCCTACCTTACACATACAATGCACCCTACCATAGGGGTGACTTACATGATGCCAAGGGAAGGTTCAGGGGCTGGGAAGTGGGTGCACTTCACAGCCAAGATGGCAGTTCTGGACTGCACACAGACTCTGTAGTGGCAGGTCTAAGACATCATTTACAAGCTGCTTCTGTGGGTGGCGTAACTCAGCGCTGCAGGCCCACCAGCAGCATTTGGTTTACCAGCCCTGGGCACACACAGGCCACACTACTAGGGACTAACAGGTAAACCAAATAAGCCAATCATGGATATACCAATTCACATGTCATCTTTACACAGGGAGAATTCGCGCTGTGGCACTGAAGGGCAGTGGCACAGCGTCCAGAGCATCTAATACCAGCAACAACAGGGGGACAACAGCGAAAAATGGAAGGGAGACCCACGCCAATGGTGCCAGGTCTAACACTCATTTTAGACAAAGGGCCTTATTTAGAGTTTGGTAGATGAGATACTCAGTCAAAACGTAGACGGATATCCCGTCAACCGTATTACAAGTGCACTTGTAATCAAACACCATCCCTTCGCCTGCATGAATCTGATTTATGCCACTTTGTAGTAGTAGGAAGTGTGCCAACAGAGTTGTTGAAGACACTGCGGGTTCATTCCTTCTGTATCGTATCCTTTTAGGGTTGTTGATGCATTCAGTAAAAATCCACTTTATGGTACAGTCCTGTGTAGTGCAGCAAATCTGATACATGAGCTTGTCACGGTTGAACATCCAGTGCTTCACCTGCCATTAACAAATTGACGTGAGGACTGCACCATCACACTAAGACATCCTTTTTTATCGGTGCCCCCAAGACTATTTCCAGGATTTGTGAACAAAGGAACATGAATGATCTTCACTGTTCATGCATATGTGTACAAGTAACTCAGTTTATCCACTAATAGCGAAAGCAAAATATAGCTGTTGTTCACCCTACCCAACTGCGAGTGATTATTACTGTTCTGTATTTAATGTGTTGCCATTTATTATTGGTTGTGTTATTTATTGTCAGAGTGGGTACATTTACTATCCTAAATCCTTTCCCAGCTAATATGGACACAACAGCCCAGTCAAAGTCAGGGTTGATGTAATGGTCTGTTTGAAGCATTGGTCAGGCACTGAAATGGTTCTCAGGTAAAGGTACTTGATCAATGAGAAATATACAGTGGGTAAAAAGAGAGAAACCAAACGAGAAAGGGAATACACAGATATGGACAGACGCATAATCTTGAATCTTGGAGGGTTATATAGACCGTGGTGGGTAGCGGACAGCCAGCCAACATGTCAGTGCATCGAACCTTCCACCACATTTAGCAATACTAGCAGGGTTGGTGGGATATTTTTGCAAACAATGTGATGCCAGCTACCACCATGTCATGGTAGTCAGCCAGCATGATTTTTAATCTTTAAGAAACAAAACGTGAAAGTCAGAGTTTTTCTCAAAATAAAAAACAAAGACCCTGACACACTTTTTGACTAGTTTACTATTTTTTTGATATTGACAAACTAGTTTTTAATAGTAAGCTTACTACTGCGGAGCAGTGGTAGCTCTTCCGCTGAGGCGGAGGAGCGTCGCCCCACTGATTTTCAGCAGTGTAAGGAAAAATAAAATGATAATAACTCAATGTTATTATCATTTTATTTTTTCCTGTTGTGGGCACTGCAGCTTTGTGAGGCGCGGCGGGTTGCTCTGCTGACAGAGTAGGGGAGGGGAGGAGTGGTTTTCACTCCCTAAATGCGCATGAATGTTTGGCCCGCTGTCTCGGGCGGGCCAAACTTTCATGCGCACTTAGCATGTTCTCCTCCCAGGCTGCAATACAGCCTGGGTAGAGAATATGCCCAGGCTCCCATTCCCTGTCTGCACGCCGAACCATTGTACTCAGACCAATCACAACGCTGCATTGCAGCGTTGTGATTGGCTATGGGGAGCCTGGGTGCTTACTGTTCTGTGTTCCGGCTGAAGGGACAGGGAGGAGGGATGAGGAGGGACGAGAAGGCGGCAAGGAGGTAAGTTTAATTTTATTTTGTATTCACCCCCTTGCCCCCCGCCCCGCCACCCCCGATCCGTGCCGGCTGCCACTGCTGCGGGGACTTCAAAGTTGGGCGGAGAACTCCGAACATAAAAAGATAGGCCTGTCCTATGAGTAGAGTGAGAGTAAAGGGCTTGAAAAAATGAGGTAATGCAGGAGGGGGAATAAGGGGTTTGTAGAAAAAACACTGTAGTAAGGTAGGAAAGGAAGTAACCAGTTTAAAAAAAAATCAGGAGTGAAGCTGGAGTGAGAGCAAGGGGTTTAATAAAACAGACTACAGCAGGAGTGGGAATAAGGGGTTTATAAAAACAGGACGCAAAGTGGGAGGGGATGTAAGGAGTTTGGAAAAATGGAGCAAAGCTGAAGGAGGAGTAAGGGGTTTGGAAAAAGGGAGTAACGTTGGAGAGGGTGAGAGGATTTTAAAAAGCGTGTAAAGAGGTAGGTGAACAAAATGTGAGTAAAGCAGTAGGGGGAGTAGGAGATTAAAAAAATGGAGTAAAGCAGGAGTGGGAATAAGGGAGTGGTAAAAAAGGGAGTAAACATGGAAGGGGAATAAGGGGTTTGAAAAAAGGTAGTAAAGAAGGAGTGGGAGTAAGAGGTTTGAAAAAAGATTAAAGAGGGAGTAAATCAAGAGGGAGTGCAAGTCGTTTAAAAAAAAAAGTAACGCGCAAATGGGAGTAAGCGTTTTTAAAACAGGAAGAAAAGTGGGAAGTGAAGTGCAAGGTATGTAAAAAAGGGAGTAAATCAAGAGGAGGAATGGTAAAGGGTTTCTAAAAAATAGGAGTAAAGTTGAAAAGGGAGTTAGTCGTTTGAAAAAAAACTGGTGTAAAATGAGGCAAGTATTACAATGGGCATGCAAGGCATGTAATGAAGTATTGGTAAAAATGGGGGTTTAGGGAAGGGAGCCCCTCTTAATAGTCCTAAAATAAAAATCAGATATGTAGAAACGAAACAAAATTTGTCAACAATGGTTCGATACATTTGTATGTGCCATTTTCTTCATGTTGATTTTCATCAAAATCACATTCAACCCTATATACTCATGAACCAAAGTGAGATTCACAGACACAGATACACACATACACAATCATAATTGGCATGCATATGAATTATAAATCACATTCACCTAGCTTGGTGACTGCATAGTCTCAAAATCTGACAGATCACGAAGGCATCCCCGTGTTTAATTTATAAAAACAATAAGTGTTGGGGCCCAAATTCCTCTTAGGAGAGTTCCTTCTGTCCCTGTTGACCATGTATAAAAACTGTGGCGCTGCCTATTGCCAAGGTGGGCACCAGCTTCAGTGCTAGCACTCTCATCCCTCAGCCTGCAAGTGGCCTGGTATGGGGGAAGGCAGGGGCTGAGGGCGTGGAGTGCTTGGCACTTAAATTCTTTGAATACGTTTTTTTTCATCCATCAAATTGACTTTTATTGTACCAAAGTGCTATCACATACTTGCTGTGAAAGTTTAATTTTGACTATAAAATACCGGGCTGCACTTCCGGGCAGGGGTTAAAATTGTACAAGTAAATAAACACAAGGAAACACTATCTCACGCTAAAAGCTCACCGGATTTTAGCCCATGTACAGTAATTATGCTTCCAAACCACTACTCTAAATTCCCAGTGAGAGAAAACCTTCTCTTTCAGACCCCGCTTTGAGTATCACATCTCGCACAATATATTCTCACACTTTCATAACTCTCTTCAGTCTTCAAACGTCTGATACTTACTGGTACATCTTCCTCTCTTGAAGAAAGACTCAATACCTCCTACTCCTTTGAAGCACTAACATTGCCACAATAAATAAACATCTAAAAGTTTTCACTCTTTGGAAAAACCGGAAACACAACAAATACATCAAAAACACAAAAGACGACCTAAGGAAATGAAACACAAAACATCTCATGAGAACAGTACAAGCAGAACGAACATCTCAAGCACAGCAGTGTCAGGAAGCCATCCCAGGCCCCGCCCGTCAACCGCAAGCACCATACTGGAGTGTTCATGAATGAAGCCGGGTCGGCCAGCAGTCGTGACCTTGTCTTAGTGCTGCAGGCATCTGGGGCGTTTGTAGTAATGGCTACACGAAACGTGTTCAAATGCACTCGGTAAGACAGCTCTCACAGGCTTCGCAAAATAATTCTTACAAAAACTCCTGCACGCGTTTCTGTTCTCACAGTAGTATTGAGCCTACTAGAGGAACAGTCACACTATTACAACAACTACGAAGGATTAGGGCAGCGCTTAGCAACAGCACTCTCCACTTACGGTAAGCTTGCAACTGATAACGCCGGATTCCACTGCAAAAGTTACTAGGAATCCTCGGTGGACAGGACCTTTATTACATGCTGAGAAGTGTAAAGGGGAGAAACAATACATTCGTTCCAGTCTGGCATGAATCAATTTAAGTAAAGCTCGGAAAAGATCACTGACTCCGAATTCCAAGTTTAGAGGTTTATTACAAAAACCAAAAATAGCTGAACATACAAGCACCTCAGGACGAGGTTGTAAAAATACAAAGGCACTAATACAAAGTCCATCCTACGAACCAATCTAATCCGATACCACATAAAAAGAATAAGCAATTCCAAAAATACTAAACAAGCAATAACTGCACCAACATCTATATATTAGTCTTCATTAGTGGCTGTAAAGAAAATCTATTAATCTATCCCTACTCTATCCTAAAGTGGCATCCCTGCTTAACAATTTCCCAAGCAAGATCAGGAAAAGATGTCAGCTCGTGAAGACTTCCTAAGAAGTACACTCACGTTGTAAAGGTCAGAAGCCCAGATTACAAAATCGTTCTAAGTCTTCATTCTAAGAATCGATCCCTTCCTTCTACCCTCTAACGTCTCTCTGCTAACCCATCCCTCGGGGCACTGTCCCTAATACAAAATGCACAATTGATAAACACGCCCCCTGAAACACCTCCTCTGGCCAGGCACTTCTCGTAGGTAATTTTCCACCAAAACTTGTACTCTGTCCAGAAACGGTTGGTGTGTCCTTGGGTCTCAGGCTTCTTCAGCAAAAGAAAATATCAACTCCCAATTATCGGCATTCCTGAAGACTTTGTAACAGGTTTCCTCCATACCTAACTCCTAAAACAAAAGCGTTATTCTAACTAACGAGGACGGTGTCCTTGCACCTGCAACAGAAGCATGAGAACAGAACAACCTTGCACGCACATGAATTTCGCTGACTACCTCCAAATGAGAGCCTCACCAGGGGAAAATGCATTTCGGGCCTACATAAACCAGCTAACATAAGGAAAACGAATAGGCCTTTCTTAGCACGAAGGAGCAAATACTCCATCTAGGCCTTTGACATCAACTTAAACACGCATTTAAAATGTTACATCTGTAAGCACTACATTTCATCACATTTAAACACAATTAGTCACCTATACGTGTGCAACTTCAACATGATGCACGTTTAAATCTACTGCATTACATGACATATAAACTACTTCATTAAGCATTTGCAATGAACATCGAAAGTTACATAATTCCCTCTACATGCCATTTTACGTTTCTTGAATGGCACGACTCATCCTAACATTTCATTTACCACTGATTATTTCACCACAGGTTCTAACTAAGATTAGCACACATAAGAATATATTTGGGTACGGACTATTCATGAATATAATGTACCCCTACAATTTTCAGAATATCACTGCGCTCTATCAGTTCCCCCCTCTGATGACTAGTGTCATCAACAAAATCACAACTCCCTGGAGAAAGAACCGACCTAAACCGAGCTTGCAGCCATTCTTCCCTGTCGGAACCTTTCCAAATTCTTGATATTCTCATAGTGACTATCCTGCAGTCTAGCCATCCTTACCTCTCTCTCCCTAAAGGATCTTTTGACTTGATTCGCCCTGTACCACTGATAAGCCCTAGCACTAGCAAAACCCCACAGGCAAACCACACAGACCACGATTATAATGATAGGTCTCAGAATGTAACCAAGAATACCTTTTCCCAGGCTCGCAAACCAACTCCCCACTCTACCAAACCCTTTTCCAACTTTCTCCCAAACACCCTCTTCAGCCAGATCCTGGATCTCATGATGAATCTCAGTGATGTTACTTATATACTTCTTCAGATCTTTACTATTATCTGGTATATAAGTACAGCAGTCTTGCATTTTCAGCATTTTACAGACTCCGCCCTCTTTTGCCAATAAGACATCCAAAGCAAGACGGTTCTGCATCACCATCGCCCTCATCAACAACATCTCCCCATCAACAAGCAATAGTGATTTAGCTGTATTCGTCGACAACTTGTACACAACAGTCGCCAGCTTTCTAATCTTCACATCATTCAAAATCACTCCCAAACTTGGTATTACAGCTCCAAAAATATCTCCAATCACTCCTCCTGCACTTGCATCTCTCCTTGCTCTAGAATGCATCCCTCCTACCAAGAGTTCTAGCTCCTCTACATGATAAATCTTGGGGGAAACAGCTGCCAGGTAACAAGTACCGTACCAATTGGCAGGCAATCTCACATAAGCGTTTTTCCCACATACAAAGTATACTGTTGGCACCACTTGTACCGGACCCTGCAAAAAATTATTTGCTGACTCTTCCATGGTGAAAACGTGATCACGCACTCTGTCCCACATAAACCTTATCATAATAGTTCTGGACACGTTTCACACACAGCTTCCCCTTTTGCTCTAGATCTAAGGCTATAGGGCCATAGCTCCCTTTCGCTCTGGGAGCCATCTCCTCCTTTGTCCAATCTAATGGACTTTCTCCAGTGTTACGTGTTTGTGTTAGTTGTCTATATCTATCCTCCACTTGATCTACAAACTTCTTTTCTATCTCTGTTAGTGAACATGTCAAATTATGTCTATGTGCATAAGCGGTATCTAACGTTGTAGTCGGTATGAAATACTGCCCAATCCTATCCTCCTGCTTATAATAATCGTACTTGTTCAGGTGCTTATATGCTGGAACCTCTGAAAGCACCGCATCATAATTGGAAAAGAAGTATTCATAATGTCCTCTCCCATAAAACATGCTAAGCAGCAAACTACATGAAATCCCATAAGTCAACGGAAGATGATGATATCTAATGCCCTCATCGACTGATGCAGGCAATTGCATACACACATAACAGTCGCTCACATCCATCGTCTCAACATATTCATATAGCAGCTTGGCATACGCATTAAGCTTAAAATCACCTCTAGACAAATCTACATGCAATCTACGACTATTCTGATCTAGCATAGCCTTTTCAGCTCCTATGGTATCCTCCTTTTTGCTAGAAGTACTGGGTGTAGGTGTCCCTTTCACCTCTACGACTTCTACCTCATGTGGAACAATAACTGACACTACAATAACTATGACTATTAAGACTATCACTCCCACTATGGAAGCACCTATCACACACTTGGACCTACGGTTCGGATTTCCAGACTCCATCTTCTCTTGTCACAGCAGTTCAAATTAGAGGATACACAAAAGTCTCTTCTTTCCACCTCAACTTGCTGCTCAAAAGTTCAAACAAAGTTCATTGAAATCCTGGAAATTCGTTCAAAGTTCAGTTCTTCTGGATTTATTTACACAGTCCAAAAAGACTTCCCTAGCCCTCTTTCTTCTTCTACTGGAAAAAACTCTAATTTTATTCTTCTTCCACTCGGGCCTAGGTTATCTTCTTTGAAACACCTATTTACAACACACAGTTCATTCGCAATCTACGATAAGTTCAGATCCGATTGCAGCTAAAACATGTTGCAAAATCTCAAGACGAACATCTACCATTTCATGAGGTGGTGCTTAAAATCCAAACGTTGGGAAAACTAATTTATGCAATATCAAAATTCGCACTTTGCTCAAAACTGGAGGTTTTGGGACCGTGATTGTCAGCACTCCTTCAACTTCAAGTCCTGGAACTATCAGTCCCACATCAATTTTCAGTAGAGGATTCCTGCTGATCACTCGCACGGACCTCAGCCTCCCGGAACTCACTACTCCCGGCATCAGTTACTACGTAAGTCCACTCCGGGGCAGCGTATCTCTGGCAAGGCACTCTTGTCCTTCTCGACCTTCTCAGGCCTCCTTGGGCTTGCTCTTCTTCACTCACTTCCGATTCAGATGTCTCAGACACAGGGGCAAGATCTCTTTCAGGGGCCAATCGTAGATTCAGCCTTCTCTGTCTTTCAGGCCACGATTCTTTTGCTCGGTCAGCCCTTTTGCTTTCCTCTCGAACACTCTGCACACCACTTCCTTCGGCTGAGTCTGACTCTATATCACTCACAACGTTACCTTCTTTCTCAGAATCAATACCTAGGTTGTGTGTAGCGTAACCCTCCTCAGCCTGGTCTGGTGAGCAACCAGCTTCGTCAGCAACCCTCACAGCTTGGCTTGTCCTCTCTCGTGGCCCTGCCGCCACAGCTGGATTTTCATTCTCGAGAGGAGCTGTTTCTTCCAAGGGTTCTGAAACTCGGCGGGTGTGGGAAGCATGTATCCAATTCGGCAACCCTCCGCACTTCACAGCTGTGTTCGTTACCAGTATCACCTGGTAAGGGCTTCGCCACCGAGCATCCAAACAGCTCTTCCTCACATGCTTACGGACAAGCACCCAGTCCCCCGGGCACAGGTCGTGGCAGAGATCTCTTGAAGCCGGAACAGCAGCAGCTTCCACCTTCTGAGACATAGAACGGACCACATCAGCTAGTCCTTTGCAGTAATCAAGGATTAAGTCATCAGTGATGTTTATCAAGGCTGAGAATGGTACTGCTGGCAATCGCATCGCCCTCCCCATAAGGATCTCATGCGGGGAAAGACCGGTCCTCCTATCTGGGACACTGCAAACACTCATCAACACCAGAGGTTGCGCATCAGGCCACTTCAGAGATGTAGACTAACACACTTTTGCCATCCGTGCTTTCAAAGTTCCATTAATCTGCTCCACTATCCCAGAAGCCTCTGGTCGATAGCTACAATGGAGTCTCTGATCAACATTTAAAGCAGCGCAAAGCAGTTTCATGATCTCGCTGTGGAAGTGTGTTCCTCTATCCGACTCCAAGAAGTTGGAAAACCGAACCTAGGGATCAACTCCCTCAATAATAGCTTCGCTACTGTAAGGGTGTCACACCTTCGTGTTGGGTAAGCTTCCACCCACCGTGAAAAAACACACACCACCACTAGAATGTACCTCAGTCCATTGCACCAAGGCATTTTGATAAAATCAAGCTGTATCCTATTGAAAGGTCCTCCCGACCTCCCAATGTGACTCAGTGCAACCACAGTTTTCTTCCCAGCATTCATTTGTTGACAGGTAACACACCTATGACACACTGCTTCAGCAAACGCACAAAACCGCGGATTGTACCACGTTTGTTTGAACACTCGCACCATCGTATCTCTTCCTAGATGTTCAGCACCATGAATTTGCCTTGCCATTGGGCTCAATAGGTCATCTGGTAACACTGCTCGACCATCACTTGAAACCCAAATGCCAACATCTCCCTTCTCACATCCCAATCTGATCCATACATCCCTTTCCTGCTCTGAAGCGCCTTCCTGCAGGCTCTTGTGTTCCTCCCAAGTGTCTGCCATGGCTAACATCATGCTGAGCTCGGTTCTTTCTTGGCTCTCTCCAGTGTAATCTCCAGTAAATATACACCCTTGTTCAGCGCAAAAACGTGCAATTTCATCTGCGTACTTATTTCCAATGGAAACAAAATCCGTCCCCCTCCCATGTGCAGTGCACTTTACCGCTGCTATTTCTCTGGGACGTTGCAACGCTTCCAACAGTTGTCTCACATATTCTCCATTCCTGATGGGAGATCCAGATGATGTCAGGAAACCCCTCTGCGACCATACCTGTCCGAAGTCATGAACCACACCGAACCCATACTGGCTGTCGGTGTAGATGGTGATTCGGATCTGATCAGCTGCCAAACAGGCACGAGTCAAAGCAATGATTTCGGCCACTTGTGCGGAGTATACTCCTTCTAAGCAATCAGCTTCAACCACTCCAGTAATGGTACATACAGCAAACTCTGCTCTCAAATGACACACATTGTCTCTTAGACATGAACCATTGACAAATAAAATTTCATCAGGGTCAGACAGAGGTTCATCAACAATGTCAGGTCTCGGTTTGGTGCAAAGTTCAGTCACATCAAGACAGTCATGGTCTTCACAATCTTCATCATCTACATTTGGCAATGGCATCAATGTAGCAGGATTTAAAACAGAACACCTTTTCAGTCACATTCTCCGCGGCAAGTATGACTTGCTCGTAGCGTGTGAGTCTATTGTTTGTCAGGTGCTGTGTTTTAGTCCTTGTCATCAAAAGCTCAACAGAATGCGGAACATATACAGTTAATGGGTGACCCATAACAATGCTTTCACACCTTTCAATGCTGACACCTGTTGCAGCAACGGATTTGAGACATCCGGGCAACGCTGAAGTTACTGGATCTAAAGTAGCTGAAAAGTAGGCAACTGGTCTACGGACACCTCCATGACTCTGAGTCAGGACTGACAATGGGCAACCTTCTCGATCATAACAGAACAATGAAAAGGACTTTTTGTAGTCAGGCATTCCCAGAGCCGGAGCACGACATAGGCCCTCTCTCAACTCCAAGAACGCAATCAGACAGTCATGGTCCCATGGTACCGGATCACTCACATCCTTATGCGTCAGCCTCTGCAAAGGCTTCGCCTTCAGTGAGAAATTGGGAATCAGATGGCGACAGTAACCAACCATTCCCAAGAACATTCTGACTTCCTTCTGAGTGGTAGGCACAGTCATGTTCATGATCGCCTCTATTCGATGTGGTGACACCTTTCTCTTGCCTTTCTCAATTCGATGACCCAAGTACTGAGCCTCACTCAGACAGTACTGTAACTTGTTTGGGGACATCTTGTGTCCATTCTCCCCTAAATGATTCAGTAAGGCAATCGTATCAATCCTGCAAGCATCCTCCGTTTCGGACGCAATGAGGAGATCGTCAATGTACTGCACAAGAACAGAATTCTGTGGCAGAACAAGACTCTCAAGATTCTTTTTCAAGATCTGATTAAAGATCGATGGACTCTCTGTATACCCTTGAGGGATACGACACCACGCTAACACACAAACTTCCATCCGGAAAGCAAACAAAAATTGGCTCTCCTCGTGCAAGGGTATCGAAAAGAATGCTTGGCACAAGTCAATCACCGTGAACCACTCGGCTTCACATGGAATCTGGAATAGTATCACTGATGGATTCGGTACCACTGGACAACACGGAACCACAATCGCGTTGACCTTTCGCAGGTCTTGCACGATTCTGAATTTCCCACTTGGTTTCTGTAATCCCATAATGGGTGAGTTGCATGGACTGCCCATTATCTCCTTCAGAATTCCCTGCTGAATAATGGAATCGATTACAGGTTTAATCCCTGCGATCGTCTCAGGCGACAGATTATACTGAGGCGTTCTCGGAAACTCAACATTTTGCTTAACCTAGATCTTAACTGGCTCAACACCTCTGATCAATCCAATCTCCTCTCCTGTAAAATCCCACACATCCAATGAAACAGAGTCTCTTAGGTCAAGTGGAAGCTCTTCCACTGTTAACATAGGGTACATCTCTATGCAGAAATGCTGATTTGCAACCTTGAAGGTGGCATCATCATCATTTGTCTGTAATTCCACTCCCTTGGGGGTGCAATAGATGGTACTATTCAGCTTGCACAAAATATCACGTCCTAGCAAACAGACTGGACTTGAGTCGCACACCACAAATTGGTGTTGTTCTCGGAAAGTTCCTATTCTCACAGGAATCGGCTCGGTCAATGGGTTAGTCATCTTCTTATTCGCCACTCCTACTACTTGGATTGATTGTTCTGAGAGGGGTAGGTTAGGAACTACTGCAGATCTCACAGTAGAACGGGTAGCACCAGTATCAACCAAAAAGGTGGTGGGATGACCGCCAACATCCGCCTTTACAAACGGTCCCCTCTGGACTACCTCTAAGACTGCCCCAAGAGTGCAGTCTTCCTCCTCCCTCAGGCACCGTCATTTCAATGGGTCTGAGCTATACTCATCGCAATCCTCGAAAAGGGGCATCTGTTGGTACGTTCGATTTCCCTGTGGAATTCTCGGAGGTTGCAGAACTTGCACCTGCGGGCACAATGTCCCCCCTTGCATGGGGACCTGGGTCTTGTCACTGTATTGACGACCTCAGGTGCCGGCACCGTCTCTTCCTCTTGTGGCACTTGGTTCGCTGGATTCAATCTACACTCGCGTTTCCAATGCCCGATCTTGTGACAAAGGTGACACGCAGTAGTCTTTTTCAGTGTTGCCACATCCATCCCTGTCTTGGGGTCTATAGGTTTCCCCCTTCCCGGACCCTGCCCATTCTGGGTCCCTTCTTGATTGTTTCCCTGTCTTCTCCCTAGCGTCCCTCCACTTGGCTGTGTCTGAACTTCCCTGTCAGCATTTTGCATTTGGACCAGCATTAGCTTATCCTTAAGCTTCCTGTGTTTCGAGTCCACTTCATTGCTGCAGTACCTGGCGTACCGCAGTATCTCATCCACCGACTTGTTCTGCCAGCAGATCAAATGCTGCTGAATCAGGAAGCTGATTTCTGGTCTCAGACCCAAGACGAACTTGGAAACGAACTGTCCCATGTCTTTGGGGTTTAACGTGTCTAGCCCACTGTACTGCTTAAAGGCTTGCAAGAGCCTCTCGTAATATTCATGTGCGGACTCTTTTGGTTCCTGGACTGTTCGATCTATCTTAACCCAATCAATGTCTTGTGGTGAGATTTTGGATTTCAGCCATGTAATTACTTGCTCAAACTTTTTCATAACAATTGGTGAAGGACCATTGGTAACAGAATCCCTGTCTGGTTCAGAAGTTGGCCAATCAACTGCAACTTTACAAGCTGCCCACAAATCACTTGGTACTACAATATCAAACAATGTGTTCAGGTCAACCCACAACACCTTCGAGATTTTAACAAATCGGTCGACCCGCTTGTACCACTCGACAGGCTTCTCCCTCAGCCGAGGAAATTCATTTGTAAACGCTGCCAAATCACCTCTACTCCAAGGCACATGCACATACCCTCCATTTTGTACCTCTCGCAAAGGGAAATTCCCCACTCCTATCATCCCCCCTCCTGGAGGCGGTGTCTCTCCTACACTCTTTTTAGTGCTCTTCTTTTTGGACCATCTTTTCTCCCATTTGTCAAGCATGCTCCACGCACGTATCCCTACAATCAATTCTCAAATGTGAGTTTTTAGCCCTAGCACTCTCTTCTCTTCCAGTTCCTGGTCACTGTACTGCAACCTGTGACTTCCCTGCAACATCTTGGTCTTGGACAGATCCCCCTCGTGTCTCCTTGCCAAGTCTGTCAGTTTCTCATGCGCTGATCTCGCCTTGCGAGTTACATCTTTTGCTACAAACAGCAACTCGTCTGGTTCATAAAGCTCCACTCTTTCCAAAGGCAAGTTCCCACTAATTATCTCATCTACCTCAGCTTTTAATCTCATCATATCCAACATCTTTGCTCTTATAGCAGTTTTAAGGATTCCTCGACTTGATGCACCACTCGACTCTCCATTCTCACTGCCCTGATCCTCACATCAGTTCCCTTCCACTATATTCCCTAGGACTGGTCGACTTCCTGTATTCCCGCGATCCCAGTCTCCTGTCATCCTATCATTAGGGCTTCTCACTGGGGGTTCCCACATCCTCATGTCAGATCTTGAATCGGCCAAAGACCTCGGTCTCGTCGTTCTTACGTCTCCCTGTCCTCTAAAGGAGTCTGCAGTGGCTGGCAAAGGCGTACTTGATTCCATGGGTCTCGGAAGGTGACCTATTCCACTCACTATGCCATTCCCTCTAGAGCCAGTCCCTTCTCCTGCTACTGATCGTGCTAGACTTCCATTTCCTGCCTGATCTGAGACATATACTGATACTATGGGGTCGAAGGTAACCGGCACTGTAAGAGCATCTGGTAGCCTTGTAACAACTGTAACTCCGTTAGCTTCGATGCTTGCTGGTGTCTGTGTTCCCATCCCTTCTGTTCCTGTTGATATTCTTCCGACTACTCTCGCACTAGGTTGAGTCTGCGATTCTCCAGTTCCCTCTGTTGATACTGCCTTTCCCTCCACGGAATCTGGATTATATGGAGGTGGTCTTTCTGATAGCAGTCTATCTAGCAAGCTGTCATCTGTGTCACTATCGTCTTCCTCACCCCACTTCTTCTGGGCCTCTCCTACTTTTATCATCAACGGAAATAGCCTATCCCCTTCAATAGTTTCCACCCTCCATCTCTTCTCCAATGCGTCCCATCGCGCATCTTGAAACGCCCTGATTGACTTTTTTCACTCTTTCCTGACTTTTGTCTCTTTTCCTATCATGTGCTGCTCTTATCCATGCATGTAGCGCCTCAAACTGTGTTGGTCTGGGTAAAGGTCGCAATGAAGACATCACTATTTTCAATTGGTACAACACTTCCAACCTGAAAGTGCCATAACGCGGAAAAGTCAATTCTCCCTCATTTTCAGTTATTTTATGCCAATTTTCGAGCCAAATTATAGTATGCAACCCCACATTCGTAGCCATATAATGGGCTGGGGTATCCGCGGGTGGAGCTTCTTCTCCTCCTCGAGTAACCACTCTTCTGTCTCCTCTACACATGTCTTGTAAAACTTTAAAACATTTCATGATGAAATCAACGTTTTCTTCACTTATTTTCACTCGACTTCCTGATGACAATCCACCAATACCAGCGCGGCTTCTCACCAACCGACCTATCACAGCGCGACACTCTCTGACGTCACTCTTCCTCCTCATGCAACAGTTCCCCTCCTTTACAATTCATCTCTTGCACACTCACGTGTCTCACTCATAAGCTGAAATAACTGTTTGTCCACCAAACGACCGAACAGTCACTTCTCTGACTGTCTGTCCACAAAACAACCGAACAGTCTCACGTAATTGCCGACCTCAACTCTGGCAACCGTATGTCCACAAAACGACCAGACAATTGCCCCAGACTATCTGCCCACGAACGGCCGGACAGTCATGTACTTAATCGATAGGATCCAATCACTCGATGTTCCACATGCAGTAACCCACGACCTGCGTCGGTTACTCACGCACTCACACACACTTTTCCCTATCACCGGTGGGTTAGTCAACGATGTCTCATGACTCCCACAATCACTGGTCAGACAATTTCAACTCTGGGTGTCTTCTACACCACAATCTCTTATCCCGGGATATCAATAAATCAAATCTCATGGACCGCACGCGTTCGGCCTGAAACCACAATCACTCAACTCTTATTCCAACTCCGCAAGACATCACACAATCAAAACAACACCGCAATCTAACAGACATACATCCCTGTTCATACTCACTCCACCACGAACTGCTATTTCTGCCGCACCGTCACTCGCCGTCGGTTTCCATCAAACGCCGTCGTCCTCCGCTCACAGTCCACTGGATAACCATCACTTGGGCTCTATGGGGACTCAATGACTACCCTTCTCTTCGTCTCCCCTTACTACAGAGGTAACCATCCTCTCGCTGCCAAGTGATAACGCCGGATTCCACTGTAAAAGTTACTTGGAACCCTCGGTCGACTGGACCTTTATTACCTGCGGAGAAGTGTAAAGGGGAGAAACAATACATTCGTTCCAGTCTGGCATGAATCAATTTAAGTAAAGCTCGGAAAAGATCACTGACTCCGAAGTCCAAGTTTAGGGGTTTATTACAAAACCAAAAATAGCTGAACATACAAGCACCTCAGGACGAGGTTGTAAAAATACAAAGGCACTAATTCAAAGTCCATCCTACGAGCCAATATGATCCGATACAACATAAAAAGAATAAGCAATTCCAAAAATACTAAACAAGCAATAACTGCACCAACATCTATATTAGTCTTCATTAGTGGCTGTAAAGAAAATCTATTAATCTATCCCTACTCTATCCTAAAGTGGCATCCCAACTTAACATTTTCCCAAGCAAGATCAAGAACAGATGTCAACTCGTGAAGACTTTCTAAGAAGTACACTCACGTTGTAAAGGTCAGAAGCCCAGATTACAAAATCGTTCTAAGTCTTCATTCTAAGAATCGATCCCTTCCTTCTACCCTCTAACGGCTCTCTGCTAACTCATCCCTCGGGGCACTGTCCCTAATACAAAATGCACAATTGAAAACACGCCCCCTGAAACACCTCCTCTGGCCAGGCACCTCTCGTAGGTAATTTTCCACCAAAACTTGTACTCGGTCCAGCGACGGTTGGTGTGTCCTTGGCTCTCAGGCTTCTTCAGCAAAAGAAAATATCAACTCCCAATTATCGGCATTCCTGAAGACTTTGTAACAGGTTTCCTCCATACCTAACTCCTAAAACAAAAGCGTTATTCTAACTAACGAGGACGGTGTCCTTGCACCTGCAACAGAAGCATGAGAACAGAACAACCTTGCACGCACATGAATTTCGCTGACTACCTCCAAATGAGAGCCTCACCAGGGGAAAATGCATTTTGGGCCTACATAAACCAGCTAACATAAGGAAAACGAATAGGCCTTTCTTAGCACGAAGGAGCAAATACTCCATCTAGGCCTTTGACATCAACTTAAACACGCATTTAAAATGTTACATCTGTAAGCATTACATTTCATCACATTTAAACACAATTAGTCACCTATACGTGTGCAACTTCAACATGATGCACGTTTAAATCTACTGCATTACATTACATTTAGACTACTTCATTAAGCATTTGCAATGAACATCGAAAGTTACATAATTCCCTCTAAATGCCATTTTACGTTTCTTGAATGGCACGACTCATCCTAACATTTCATTTACCACTGATTATTACAACACAGGTTCTAACTAAGATTAACACACATAAGAATATATGCGGGTATGGACTATTCATGAATATAATGTACCCCTACAATTTTCAGAATATCACTGCGCTCTATCACATCGTTCTCTCGTTGTCCTGGTCAAGTTACGGGGCAGGATCCTATAGGCAAATCCTCTCCAATTGTGATTGATCTCATCTAGAACTACAGGAAAGACAGTAAGGGTAGTAAAAAATCTGAAGACATTTGTAGGCTTGCAGGCGCTAGAGACATTTACTCAGAACAAACACACTCTCGCTCAGAGAGAAGGGAATCACTGACATAACATCGACAGACATAATATCTACATACCAAATTATTGACACAAAAATATCGGTGACATTAATATCGATATACTATACTTATTTAAAAAAATACACAAATAGACAATAAAATATCGTAAAACATTTACATCGATATACTGAATATCGACACATAAAATATCGTAATAACTAATATCGAAAACATTAAAAAGCATACAAAATAACACAAATATTGATAACCAAAATATAGACAACACAACTATCGTTAAAAAAAAATATCGACACCTTAAAAATGATTATAATAACACAATACATTCCCCAAAAAATATAAAAAATATCAATAACACACACACCATATTAAATAAATATATTAACACATAATTTAATTATATTTAAAAATAATACCTTCAACATTATGAAATACACAAAATAAATTATTCTTTCGAACATTATATATAAAATTATAAATAGTATTTAACATTAAAAACAATATAAATTACATATAATATACTATACCACTTTTAAATAAAGAAAAAAAAATCTCTAACTAAACCTTAATTTGCATTTCCCATATAAGGAAACAACTGCCAAATTAATTAAAACAATAACTAAAACCCAATCAAATACACAAACAATTAAAATTAACTAATAAGATTTAAACAACAATTAATTAAACACTATATAAACCCAAGAAAATTAAACATTATTTTATACTACAACAAGAAAAGCAAGAATAAGGAGAATCTCTGCCAGATTGCTTCTACAACATTGGACTTTATTATAGAAAACTCTGATTCTTCCAGCTTCACAAAGTAAGTAAAATATGCTTGTAAAACTGCACCTATTTAAAATGTTCTGAAAGCACTTTTTATAATAACAAAATATACATTTTTTAAATTATATATCCTCTACAGATAATACAGAAAACACTCAACCAACTACAGAAAAGTTTAAAATATCAACTTAAAAACAAAGTAAGTATAAATCGCAATTAAACTAATTTGAGTGCTCAAAATCCCAAACAGAAGCGCAAGCTAAGCACAACTACCCCCCAACTAAAAACACAGTTGAACAAATTAATTAAAATTACTTTTTTTCTGCAGGAAATATTAAGAAACACTAAAGACAAACATCAAAAGAAAACCATCCGCATTGAAAAAATTCATCAAATTCAACATTGGAAGTATAACTTTGAAAATGTAAACGTTTCAGACAATAAAACAACATAGAAATACTTTCATTAATTTTTAAATACATTTCTTCTAGCATTTGAAACATCATCATGACTGAAGAAGCTAAATTCATTACTTCCCAGAAAGGAAAATTTGTATTATGTTATATGGGATATGTTTACACCCAAGAAAAGCAAACAGGCAACAAAATTAACTGGAAATGTAGCAAATATTATTCAAACAAATGTTATGGGAGGGCTACAACAAAATAAACTACTGTATTATATGTTAGAGAACATAACCACCCCCCTAACATTGCTGAAATTGAATTTCGAGATGCTTTAGATACTCTAAAAGAAGCTGGCACTATCTCTCAAAAGCCTACAACTGAAATACTTAAAGACATACTCCCCAGAGTCGCACAACATGCAACTGGCCAAATGCCCTCAATATCATCACTAAAAAGAATAATAGCTAGAACTAAAAAAGCAACTGCTACCACCCCACCACCCCACCTGCCCCCAAAACTTTCAGTGAAATAGAAATACCACCTGAACTCACTATAACTCATAATGAACAATTTCTTCTTTATGACAATAAATCAAATGACAAAAGAATAATAATATTTGGAACTCCCACAAACTTAATTAAACTACAGAACTGTGAGACATGGATGATGATGGGACTTTTAAAATGTGTCCCAAACCATTTGACGTTATATACAATTCATGGACTGTATCAAAATACAAACTTCCCCTTTATATATGCCCTGTTACCAAACAAACAAACCACCACCTATATTGAACTCTTAACCAAAGTAAAACAAGAAACTAATGATTACTATCCTCAAAATATGATCATTGACTTTGAAAAGTCAATGATACAAGCCATACTAAAAAACTACCCTCACACAGCAATCCAAGGTTGTTATTATCACTTTTTTCAGTTTAAACATACATTTTTATTATGAGAAAAGATGCAACCAGGTACAAACAATCAAATAAATATCATATGATAATTAAAAACAACAAGTGAAACCTAAAATATTAAATATAGTTGCATGTAGAGATTTTTGTTATAATGAAGAAAGGAAAAACATGGGTAAGGGAAACAATAGCATCGTACTTAGGGCTATTATCACTTTAACCAATGCATATGGAGACACCTCCAAAAAGCTACACTAAGGGTCGGATTCCGATCTGGCTAGAAAAGCCCTGCAGCCGACTTGGTCCCTTAGAGCTTTCCGAACGACTCGTGCTCCTGGGCTCCGAACGCCGGAGTACAATGCAAGTACGCGCTGACGGACTCGGGTCGCTCGGAGCCCCATTGAAGTCAATGGGAGCCTGTTGTACGTTGCGTACCTAGGTTTCCATTGATTAAAAAGTACGTCACGGAAAAGGGCACCTTCTGTCATGGGGACGCGTTGGTGCCCCCACACCGTACATGCATGTGTAGGGGGACCCTTGGGTCTGCCCTACGACCGAGTCGTAGGGCTACGGGTGAAGGGGGCCCTCTACGGCCCCCCGAAGTCACCTTCCCGAAGCTTTTTCGAGTCGGAGGCTCCAAGTCGATCCGGCTGCTCGACACGCGCATCGCACTTGGTCGCTCGGAAATCGGACCCATTGCGCTGCACGAGTCGGCCATGTTGTAGTTGTCCGGAGGACTTCGCTGACGGGTACAAGTCGCTCGGAGCACGAGGCGATATTCACATCGTACTCGCTCGCTTGTACGGCGGGACAATTCGGTCGGAAATCGCACTTGTGACTCGGACTCGCTCCTGACGGATGCCGTCAGGAGCCCTTCCGAGCGAGATCGGAATCGGGCCCTAAGTGTAGAATATGCAACAAATAGCAATTTTGCGTATAAAATTAAAAAGCTAATCGCACTAGCATACGTCCCAATCACTGACGTAGCCGAACACTACAATTTATTAATAGAAAGCCCCTACTACCAAACAACAAATGAACAAAAACTAACTCCCCCACTCGCCTATTTCGAGGATACCTGGGTGGGAAGGCTACACAGATCTGGACACAGAAGACAGCCCAAATACCACATTACATGGTGGAATGTATATAACAGTACCCTAAACAAAGAAGCTTAAACTAATAATGCTGTGGAAGGATGGCATAACGCTTTCCAAGCCACAACAGGCCGAACCCAACCAACTCTACATAAATTATTACAATCAATCCAAAAAGAACAAAGCTACCAACAACTAAGAATGGAACAGTCTGGAACCCAACTAGGCCCAAAACTAACCAAACAAACAAGGCAAATGTTTGAGAACTTACAATACAAAGTAAGACTCTACCCAAACACTAAAGGACTAAAATATCTAGAAACAATAGCTAAATCCCTACTTTAAATAAATATAATTCAAACACAAAAAATCCTAATTTAAAATCAACTAGACAAATAAAAAAAAAATTAAAACTTCAAAAATATAATTATTTTGTCAATTAATTTAAAATATACTTAAAAAATTAATTGACATAATTATATTTTATATAATAAAAATAGCAATAACAATTTCAAAAATAACATTTCCCTCCCAGTATAAATAATTTAAAATTACTTACTTTTTTCGTAGCTGAAGAAATGTAATCCAAACAGCCATAAATAAATCCAAATGTGTAAAATTCCCAATACGTAGTAAAAATCCCCCAAATATATGAAAAAATCCAACTGTATAAAAAGTAATCCACCGGCCATAGGTCCATCGATGAGAAACCATAAAAACCCCGAAAAATGTATTTAAAAAAAGAAACGCTCCAGGAAAACCCGAAAAATAAAGGAACTGTAAAATAATTATTAGTTTACTAGAAACTAATACACAGTTCCTTTTTTAAAAAAAAGCATACTTCTTCCAACTGCAACCTCCAATCGACAAAAACCTGTTGGAAAATAAAACAATGCCTCCCGTACAAATATACAGTAACATCATATCAAAATACACATAAATATAGCACTAATACCATACTCTAAACATAATTAAACATATCTATCAAACTCTAACACCGACCGATTAACAAACTAACCGCATTTCACAAACATGAAACTAAAACCTAAACCTCACCAAAAACACAAAATCCTAACACTACACTATATACAACTTAACTACCTTCAAACTACCCCTAAATTAAAGATTTAGGGGCTCATTAGGATGGCGGTCGTAGGCACATCCGCGGTGCTGGCAGAAAATGTCCTTTTCCGCACTCCATCGGCAGTCCTCGCGTCCGCCATATTACAATGGGCAAACATAGCCCATTTTCCGTTCGCTGCGGAGTTACGTGAACCGCCAGAAATTTCCCTCCGCAACGGTGGAGGAGGGAGCCAATAGAGAAACACCACCAAGCGGAATGACGTCCCGACCGCCGGACAAATCATGATGTCTCAAACAGCCCATCACACCGCAGCGGAGAATCCAGCCACCCGGAGACGGCGGAAGCACTACTGCGGAGAGAGAAACTCGAATCCCGGTCACCTCCACGCAGTCCTGACCGCTATGGATCCAGCTCTTCAAGCCCTTCCGCTGCTGTACCTCATCCACTACCAGCAAATAAGATGTTGCTGCGGACAACACCGCAGGTACGCAAAAACACAACTCCGCACACAACCACAACACACAACTCCTGTGCTGACATACGGTCCCTGTCCACATCAGACACTCTGGTGGGGACAGGAACATATTCCCCAGTGTACTCACACATGTCCTGCCTGATAGAAACCCACACCTCCGCATCCGGGTCACCCAACAACCGCAAAATCACTGCAATGTCCCGGGCAAGTCACCGCAGCGGTGAAGACACGGGAAAACCTGCGCACAATGTAGTAGGCAGGGCCGGCGCCAGGCATGGGCAGTCCGGCCAGATTCACAGAGCTCCACCTTCACCCTACCCACAGTACGCTTCCCACACCCATTTGGGCACATGCTGTGTGCCCCCCCTGCACAATTCATCAGCCAGGTGTAGCCAGACCTCGCACCTCACACATCAAAAAACAAGGTAGATTGACTGGGAAGGTGGGGGGTGAAGATGAACACCCTGCACAGAAGGTCAGGGGCTGGACAATCCTCCTCCTCACACCTACCTTCCACTCATGTGAATCAAACTGAGTATAATGAAGAAATGAAGACTCACACTGCATATGAACCACTGAACTGTTCACACTGCTTGTCAAGTCCCTCAGAAAGATCCCACACTGACACTCTGCCACATACACATACCATAGGTCAGCAGCAATGGAGGACAATAAATGTGCTAGCCCAAAGTGAAGTGGACAGTGCTGGAAAGCCATGGAGCAAGCCACATAGCATGTGTACATCACATGCAAGAGGAACAACATATCGCACCACCCTTAGGCCCTCAATTCAAACATGGGTGGCACAGTGAGCGAAATTTAACCGCAGTGACCTCTGTGCAACAACTCAGGGATACAACAATGCAAGCCATGCATAGGCACAGGAATGATAGGAAGTGTCAGAAGTCATACAGTGACCAGCCACACATCTGTGTCAACTTACTTGACATGTGTATGCCATCAGCACAACACACATGGCTCATTGTCACACTCCCTGACTGTCAAACCAAAGTAGGACCTTCACACATGCCCCTCATCTACCCACCTCACACCCCTGCAACACTCAACACCTGTGAGAAGCACACATAATGGTGCAAATTATATCCTGTGAGTTCACTGACAACCAAAAACACACCCTGTGGTGAATCCACAAATGTCAGACTCACACTCAGGGATGCCTGAACCAATGTTGACACAAAACCAATAGCCAAACACAAATCTCACAAACAACATCCACAGAAGTCCAACAAGCCCAGCCATGTGCAGCCAAACAGTGGAAAGGCAATGTGACCCTAGACAGAACAGGAATATACAACATTGTCACTCTGGACAAATGCACAGACACCATACCCCAACACAAACAAGAATTGCATCATCAAAAAACAATCATGAACAATAACTGGGATCAAGGGGACAAATCAGCTAACACACACATACACAACACACCAGTCATCAAGTGAACATGGTGTCATAGTGTACCACAAGCATGCACAAACCTGACAAGTGAGAGGCCAAAAATAGGAGGACAAACCACTATTGTGCAATCAAAGCAAGTTCATGAACATGAATCCACATTGCTGCATGTGACATACACACAAGAAATGCACACTACACATGCAACACACATCTGAATGTATCACAATGCACAAACTACTCACACACAATGTCATGCAAATAGAACATCACACACACATTGCACCTGTCAGCAGAAAGAGCCAACACAGGCCAAACACTGCATACATTCACAAGAACAACACAACAGAGGCACATACCAATCCATCACATAGCAAAATCAACTGGACATCAGGGGGATGCACACCAAGCAAGTACACGGCAACATACACTGACAGCACTGCATGCACACCAAGCAGTGTGTGCACAACTACAAAACCAGTAGCACACATATCTGAGTGCCCCACCATGAACTCCCACAACACAAATCATCAAAGCACAAGGAAAACATCACACTCAGGAAGGGTAGCAGTACCTCATCAAACACACATACAGCTTAGCCTACACCCACAGATGCACAACTCAGGGAAACCCAGATGCAAACAACATGACTAGAGGACTGTGCTGCTCAAACATATGCACTGCACATGAGCAACCATGACTGCAGACTAGTAGAAGAAAATAACATGAAACTAATTGTGAAACTGTCCTGAGTGGCACATTGGTCCTGTACACAGATCATCCTCATACCGTATAGTGTCACACTATGAAGTGGTGGGGAGGCTTACACACTGGCAAGGCATGGGGTGGAAGACATGAGACTGAAGTGGTGTGTACATCAGTATTGGACAGGTGAGGAGTGTACAGTCCACAAACACATAGAGGAGTAACTCACAATGTGTAGGCATCAGAAGCACCTATAGTGGATGATATGACTCCTCATACCACATGCCATAATGGAGCCAAAAATGGGTCAAGTGACAGCAATGCATTAGAAAACTCACAAATAATGTCAGTGTGGCTGAGCAGGTCAGGTCAGTGAGCACAAACAGAAACAAGACATATGGCTGATCAACAAAACACAACACAGACTTTGCAGTCACACACTCTGCATACTCACAACTGGCAGCAACAACAAGTAGGTGTCCCCCAGGACTGCAAGGACACACCGACACACTGCACAGTGCTCAACCTACAACTCCTACATGTGCCCACAATCTGAAGCACATGGCTGACAAGTTAAACAAACAGGCACTCATTACCTAGGTCATACATGTGTGTAGTTGGCATTGCGGGGCACACACACATCAACACTACTGACAATGACAGGCCATTCACACTGTATGACTACTCAAGTGCACACATTCAAATGTACCCTTGTGACTATGAACACAGGCACACAAAGATGACTACACACCAGCTTTGCTGTGCACACATCAAGAAAGAGCCCACAGAAATGCCGGACCCTGGCCACCCCGCAAGTAATCCTGTGGATAGCATTCACCTCTGTACTGGTATTGCATCCTGACATGACATGTGTACAATTTAGCAAACCTGAGCACATAATGATTAGGAGAAGAGTAGACCATCACAAACAACCATCATTGCACCCTCAAGCCTCAGACTGAAGAAGAACAAAAGTGCCTGTTACCTCTGGAAACCTCGGAAAAAGTAAAACAAGCAATTGGCAATGTTAAAGTGGCATACAGAGCATGTGTCACATGAACCGATACCCATACATAAAACCTTTTATTTAGCAAGGACATTGACAAAGCAGACAACAGGAGTAACTGTCTTTATTACATAATACCCAGATAGGCATCAAAAGTACAAAACAGCAAGGCCATTAGCCAGTACAAATTCAAGGTGTGCACATGTGTGCATGAGAAACTGCACAGGGAATGGGCATCCTAAGTGACTAACTGCAAGGCCATTGGCCAGTCCATAGTTCCGGTGTGCACATGTGTGCATGAGAAACTGCACAGGGAATGGGCATCCAAAGTGACAAACAGCAAGGCCATTGGCCAGTCCATAGTTCCGGTGTGCACATGTGTGCATGAGAAACTGCACAGGGAATGGGCATCAAAAGTAACAAACTGCAAGGCCATTGGCCAGTCCATAGTTCCGGTGTGCACATGTGTGCAAGAGAAACTGCACAGGGAATGGGTAACACCGTCCACTGCCATGGGAATCACCACAACTCTGGGGATACAAATGGGCAGTCCAGGCACCGCTGTGGGAGAGATGGTGTTGGGAGGGGGACTTTGCCTCAAATTTGGCTGGTTGAACTGGTAGGTGGCTGATTGTCGGGGCCAGCTGGAGGACTGGACCTGGGAGAGAGAGGACCAGCTGAGGTAGAGGCATCAGTGGCTGTGGGAGCCTGAGGGCTGCTTGGACCGGGTGGTGTGGTGGCACGGGGAGGCAGAGACATGCTGCCATGAGACACAGTGTGTGAGGGTGAATGTTGAGGGCTGGGTCTCAACTTCTTGGGGATTCGATAGCCCACAATTGTCTTGGCTGGAGTGGGAAGTGAGGTGGGCACAACAGCCTCACTCTCCACCAAAGGTGTATCAGGTGCAGGTGGCTCTCCCCATGGGCATTTGCTGGATCTGGTGGTACGCTTGGGGTGGCCTTGCCTTTTCCCCTCCATCCCCTGTTGTCCTGGTGAAGCCCCCACTTTGCTCTCCTGTCCATGCTTCACAGGGGTGTGGGCGGGAGTTGAGGTTGTGGGTGAATGTGCCTTAGAGAAGTGTTTGTGCTGAGTCGCTGCAGGCACCAGGTTCAGCAGACAGGGCAACTGTTTGTTTGTCTGTGGGAGCAGGTGTGGGGATTTTATTTATTTATTTATTTTTGTGTTTTATAGAGCGCGAACTTGACCCGTTAGGGGATCAGAGCGCTTTACAGGAATCATAGGATTGTACAAAAAGACTTAGAATCACAAGAGTAAAAATCAATTAGGAGGTGGCGGGGTGCAGAAAATATAATAGATAGGACACGTATTTACAGATTACATTTACAATTACTCAAAACAAGAACACAGGTTTCTTGGTGGGGTGACTAGGTAATCCGAAAGGAGGCAATAGCCAGACGTATATCATAGTCATAGTGGTGATTGAAGGCAAAATTTAAACGAGGAATTTACCCATAAGGAAGGTTTTGGTATCCTTTTTGAAACGAGACAGAGAAGGGATTCTTCTGATGGCGGGTGGGAGAGAGTTCCATATTCTAGGAGCGGCCCCAGAGAAAGCACGATTATAAGTTTTTTTTTTTTCGAAAGCGAGCAGGTTGCAGCAGGAGGTCTCTGGCGGACCGGGAGTTTCTGATTCCTCCAGAAATCACAAGTTTCCGTGCAAGATATGCAGGGGAGTTTGAGTATAAGGCCTTGTGTGTAATGCAAGCTAGTTTAAGCTGTATTCTTGCCTCAAGAGGAAGCCAGTTCAGAGCTTTCAGGTGTGGGGAAATGTGGTCGAATTTCCTTGTGCCGGGAAGTAGCCTGGCGGCCGCATTGAGGCAGGCTTTAAAGGTGCCAGGGAGATCTTGGGTAAACCCGAGAGGGTAGAACAGCCATACTCCAGTCTAGAGATGACTAGTGCTTGGACTGCCATTTTTAGGTCGGGAGCATCGAGGAGGGGTTTCAATTTCCTTAGGTAGCTCAGGTGGAATCTGGCTGATTTGGCCATCGAGTTGATGTGGTCCCGCATGTTCAAGTTGCTGTCCAGGGTGATTCCCGGGGATTTGGCCGAGTCCACGATAGTCGGTGGGCAATTTAAGGCTGAGATAGCCTTGATCCATATTTGCATCTCAGGGTTGGTTTTAGGAGGGGAAATTAGGAGAAATTCTGTTTTCTTTGCGTTGAGTTTGAGTTGATTGGAGGCGAGCCATTGGACAGTCAGTTTCAAGGCTTCGTTTAGGGAGAGGATCTCCTCGAGAGATGAGGTTTTGATGTAGATCTGAGTGTTGTCAGCATACATATAGTAGGAGATATTGGCAGTGCGTAGTACTTCGGCAAGCGGTTCTAGGTAAAGGTTAAAGAGGGTGGGGGACAGGGTTGATCCTTGGGGGACTCCAACCGTGACTGGGGAGGGAGCAGATAGGTTGCCATTGATTAGGAATCTCTGTGATCGGTTATGGAGGAAGGACCTAAACCATTCTAGAACAGAGCCTTCCAAACCCATCCTGAGCTTGAGGCGTTCAAGTAGTTTTTCATGGTTGACCGTGTCGAAGGCCGAGGATAGATCTAGGAGGATTAGGAGACAGGTTTTGCCTTGGTCAAGGGCTTGGAGGGCATCATCAACGATGTGGAGCATGGTGGTTTCAGTGCTGTGCCCAGGTCTAAATCCGGATTGGAAGTCATCGAGTAGGTGGAAGTTGTTGATGTGTTGACTTAGCTGTTGTTGCACACACTTCCCCAGCACTTTGGCTAAGAGGGGGATGTTGGAGATGGGTCTGAATTTGTCGGGGGAAGCAGGATCTAGCGACGGCTTTTTCAAAATGGGGAGGACTTGGCCGGCTTTCAGAGAATCAGGCATCGATCCCTGCCGGAGAGAGGCGTTAATTATTGCAGTCCAGCTAGGAATAATGGATTGGGCAACGGCAGCTAGGCAGTTGGAGGGGAGCGGGTCATTAAAATGATTGTTCGGGTTTAAGGTAGATGGATTTTAGAGATGGAGTCTTCGTCATAGACTTTGAAGTCGGTCCAGTGAGCTTGATTTTTAGGTGAAATCTGTGGGGGCGTTGCGGCAGGAGGAGGCAGGTCCGGAAGGATTTGAGAGTATGTGGCGGGACTGAGTTCGTTTCCTAAGGCTATGATTTTGTCAGCGAAGAAGGAGGAGAATTCCTCGGAGGATATTAGGGACTTGGGGGTTTCTTTCGATGTTTTGGCCAATTTATTAGAATGGTGTCTGACCAGTTCGAAGAGCTTGCGGGGTCTGTTCTTGGCCTTCCCTAGTTAAGATCTGAAGAATTCTTTTTTTGAGTTGAGGATGTTCCTGTTGTAGGCATTTCTGGCCTGGCGGAGAAGGTTTAGATGTGCGGCAGAGGGGTGCTGCCTCCAGGTTCTTTCGGATTGCCGGAGGGATCTCCTCTCATTGTTGAGGGATCCCGTGAACCAGGGGTTTCTGTCTTTGATTTGGGTTCTTTTCAGTTTTAGTGGGGCTAGATCATCCAGAATGTTCGATATAGTAGCAGAGTAGTGATCGTTGAGGTCACTGACCGTTGTGATATGCAAGGGGGGGGGAGGTCAGATTTGCAGCGAGCCTCAAGTTCCCTATGGTCCAGGTTCTTGGTGTCCCTGATCCAGTGTTTGGGAATCACCGGTTGCGGTGCCCTTGTCTTGTGGGTGCCAGGTAGTAGGAAGGTGATGGCGTGGTGGTCAGACCAGTCACATGGGTCTATAGAGATAAGCTTGACTGCTGATTCTTTAGAGATGATCCAATCAAGAGTGGCCCCTTTCGAGTGAGTTGGGAGTGAACAGGTTTGGGTCAGGGCTTGATCGGCCAGGAGGTCTTTGATGGCGTTGACATGTGGATCCTTGGGATCGTTCCAGTGCAGGTTAAAATCACCAAGGAAAATATCTTTAGTGTTGGAGGAAAACTTAGCTGTGATGATTTCCATGAGGTGGTCAGTGAAGGAGTCGTTCATGCCTGGGGGGTGGTAAAAGATGTGCAGGTTGCACAGTTGGGTGGAATTGCTGCAAATAGTGAGGGCGAGGTATTCGCAGGATTCAGTGGTATCTGCCAGGAGTTCTGTGACAAGAAGGTTAGAGCGGTAGATGCAGGCGATGCCTCCTCCTTTCTTGTTAGATTGCCTGTCCAGCCTTGCAATGTTATAGTTGGGAGGGACTAGGAGGTCCAGGCATGGAGATGAGGATTCGTTGAGCCATGATTCTGTTAGGATTGCTAAGTCGAAATTGTTGTTCAGGATGAGATCAGCAATATCAGCGGCGTGCTTAACTGCCGATCAGCAGTTGATTAAGAGACCAGACAGAGAGGGGTCGGAAGGAGTGTCGGGAGTCTGGGCGGACAGGTGAACAGGCGCTAGATTACTTTTGACCACAATTCTGTTGCGGAGTGTAGCTGGTCTGTTGGGGTTGATAGTGACCGTGCAGATAGCATGTTCGGCACTCACTTCAAGTGGATAAGGGGTAGCTGGGGCAGCATTGTAGTCCCGGAGGATGGCAAGGATTTCCATTTCCGTGAGGTCTAGCGGATTTGGAGTGGAAAGGATAGAGTTGTAGTAGAGGACAAGAGCAAGGGTTTCCTCCTCTGAGAGGTGGCATGGTTGCTTGCGAGGGCGAAGATGTCTCAAGGATAGTGGAAGAGGGTGTTTAGGGAACTCCGTGATATGCGGGGGGTGGAGTTTGGCAGGGGCATGAGGTTAGCGAAGGAGAGTTCTGCGAGGTAGAGGAGGTTCATTAGATCCCAGATGGAGTTGTGAATGCTCTGGGTTAGTTTAGCAGCTCTGGAATGTAGGGATTCAAAATCCATATACGAGGGAGGTGCTAAAGGGCCGGGGGGCAATGGTTCAGGAGCAGTTCTATCGGTATGTGTCGGTGATAGGGTGGAAGGGCTAGCTCGACCTGTCTCGTAGGTCATTGGAGGTGTACTAGTCTCATAGTCAGAGTGGGGAGCCAGCGGGAAGGGGGCCAACAGTCTCGGGGCGTTTCTGATGGTGCGGCCGGGAGGTGTGCTAGAGAGGTTAGGATGATCTGTGTTGGGAACCCTAAGAGGGGTGGTTTGTAGGCTGGAAGGGCTAGCTCGACCTGTAACGTTGGTCTTTGGAGGCGTACCAGTCACACAGTCATATTGATGGGATGGAAGTGCCCTTGGATGGGGGTGAATTGGATGAATGTGAGGTTGAGGCCTGCTTCTTGGCCTGATGCCCCTGAGTGTCACTTGATGGGCTTTTGCCTTTGCGCTCCTGTGTGCCTGTTTTGTGTTGTGGGGATGGTGTCTGTGGTCTGGGCCGCTTGGAGTGCTGCTGTTGTGTGCTGCGTGTGGAGGAATTGGTGCCTGAGGGCTGTGGCGTGTGGACACTCTCGTCAGGTGGTGCAACTGGCAGGGTGGTTGCTGAAGGGACTGGAGCTGGACTGGGAGCCTGTGACAGCTGAATGGCTGCCGTCACTGTGGAGGACAAAGACTGGACAGTTCGGTGTAGCCCACCCACATCAGAATGAATGCCCTCCATGAAGGCAACTACCTGTGCCAACTTCTTGTCATGATCCTGGAAGGCATTCAGGAGAGCAGCCTGACCCACACACAGCTGGCGCAAAAGTCCACCACCTCCACACTGAGGGCAGCAGGGGAGACAGGGGCAGCGGTGCCTGGGGGGAAGGAGACTCTACCCTTCCTAGGGCTGCGGGCACGGACAGCACTTGTGGGAGCATCCGGGAGGGTGGGCACTGGACGATGTGTGGTGGAAGAAGAGGCAGATTTTGAACTCCCTGTGTCCGCCAACATCGAGGAGTCACCGCTGGAGTCTGATGATGTTGAGGTTGGTGTTTCCAGGTGTGATTCATCCAGGGCACTCCTGTCCCCCTCCGAGGCGCTGGTCACATCAGTGTCAGTGAGCTCATGTGTAGCAGTCGTGCCAGAAGCTTCACCACTGGTGTCCATCCCCTGTCCTTCCATGCCCTCGGTAGATGCTGCAATAGAGAGACGTAGGTTCAGAATAGTGCTATACTCACAAACATCATATGCAAGCAAAGCACAAAACTAGAAAATGATCCCCCATGTTGCCCACCACCATGTGCAGTCTGCATGTGCAACCTTTATGCAATCATCAGAAGATGCATGGAAACATGCATAGTTGACATTAATGACCCATGTGACGTTGACACAGCCAAATAGCTGGCCCATGCCTCCTTGTAACCTAACATACTAATCTCTGTAAGCATACCTACGTGCCTGTAGGTGAGATAGATATACATCTCAACATGTTGCCTCTGTCACATATGGAGTCACTTTAAGGGAACACCACAGATACAGACTCCCAAATGTCCTTTTGCAATGGCCATAAGTTCCTGATATCCACCATGTTGTGCTTTGAAGCACAACTACTGTTGCACATTGGTGTCAGATGTGTAGTTCTCACAAATTTTAAGTTGTGCACAGCTCACATCTACAAAAGCACACTAAGGTGATGCTCACTGCTGTTCATTTCCAGGTGATGTCTAAGACACCCATAATGCAGCATATGTCACAAGGCCACATCTCATCTTGCAATGTCAAGAGTCATTGTATTAAACACATGAGAAACTACATGTTGTGAAAATGCATGACAGCTGCACTCAACACAGAGGCCACTTAGAAGCCAGTGCATCACACTAGAAACATCACAGAGCTCCCCACTGGCTCAGGGTTGGGATTCATGCAGTCACTCACACCCAAAGTCACACTTCGCAGAATACTCACCCCCAACTTGCTGCTGATGGGCCCTCAAACGTCCATCCAGCTCTGGCTGTTTCACTGCCAAGATGCGGGCCATTAGTGGTGTCATGCTCCTGCGCGCCAACCTGCCACTCCGAGGGAGCACCCCCAGCGTCATCTCTGCCACGTTTTTGCTCAGCCGGCAGATGTTATCCCACCTCTTGTGACAGTGTGTGTGCTGTCGGTTGGAGACATCCAGAGCCCGCACCTTGCGTGCAATGGCTCTCCATATGGCCTTACACTGGTGAACCTTAAGCTGCAGGCATGGGAGACAAGAAGAGGAAGTTTCAGTGACACTGTTTTATGTACCACTGTGTGTCAGTACAGGAGCATGAAAAAACATAGCACACCAAGACATAAATGTTGAGCAGAGGCCATACAGCACGACACGTAGTATACTTGCATCAATTACTTTCATATAAATGAATACATGTATGAGGATGGACACAGTACATGGCCATCTCATACACATGCAGAGTGCCAGCACAGAAACCAATGTGAAGAAGACCCTCATCTGTGATGCACTATGTGAGTGAGCAAGACATACAATACATTTGAAATGATGTGTTGGGGCAGACTCACTGTGTCCAACACTACACACCCCTCAATGTCCTTGGCCAGTGAATGGCTACCTGTGTCTTGGAGGTAACATTTAGGGCCATGATCTTACATTCTCACACTCTTCTCACAAGGTGTAGGCCTGTCTTGTGCAATCCTCAGGCCGAAGATAGCTCATTGAGAAATAGGGTGGCAGACAACACATATGTTTCACTCTGTCCATTTACTGATGAGTCCTTGTCAAATGGGGCATTTTCTGTGCAGGCCAGGGGGACTCACACTGAGGTTAAACGTGGGCCATCAGAACATTTACATGCATGTACAATATGAGAGGGCAAACAGTGCCTACACATGCGAGTCAGTACACATAATGAAAACAATGGAAGGCTGATATCTCCTAATTACATTTATCTGAGTGTTACACTCAGGCATTTTACTCTTGTGCATAATGCACACATATCCATGGGGGCAATATGAAAACTGTACACCCATTCTTCATTACCCTCTGGAAGGCATACCTTTGCAATGTCACAAATGAACATGTGAAAACCTCGTGGACTATGTCATCACATAGCCCAGGCAATGTTTTTTCAGACTTCGACTGTGCAAACCAGCAGTGTGACAGTATGGCTGCAAAAACACTGCATGTCCCTCCCATCCTTAAATGCAGCCATGGTTCTGTGGAAATAAGGCTACACACCCCATCGACATGAAGTCAGCATGCCAGGCAGTGTATCACTCATTTACATTACCCAGTCTCAGACCTACGTTTGTATTTTACTTGCTGGAGAAGGGCTGTAGAAATGTCCATGTTGCCATCCTCCACAAACAGTCAAGTGCAATATTTACTAGGCCAGGTATGGAGCATGGTACATCAAAAATGAGGATGCATGCACATTAACTTGCACACACAGGCACATACTACTGCAGAGCAATATCATGTGAGCACTCTCAAACTGTCACTCTGAAACACTTACCAGTACATCTGGAGCACCATACAGCCTCCCATACTGTGAAAGCACCTCGTCCACCAGGACCTCCAGCTCCTCTGTGGTGAAGGGACGGGCCCTGATGTTCTCAGTTCTCGCCATCACTGGGTCCAGGAGACAGGAACAGCAGCAGTTGTTGGTGAAGAATGGCAGGCAGCAGTGTCTGGATGCAATGGAAATGTGTGGCTCTCTCACAGACATATATAGCCCTACCGCGATCGTGTGAATTACACATTTGAAAATCGCGGTAGGCGTGCACCGCCACTGCGGTTCCGGTCATTGGTTACATTTGAAAAAAGCTGACCAGGAACACCAATTGCAGCAGCTGAGTACCACTGAAACAACCCCATTGGCTGGTAGGGCATGGGCATTGGCGGTGTCACACCGCGGGGGCCAGGCGGTCGCTACCACAATCGTGCATTTTTCAATTGTACCCAATGACCGGGCCCGCGGTAGCGGAGCACGCCTACCGTGATTTTCAAATGTGTAATTCACTACCGCGATCGCGGTTCCCATTGGCTGGTAGGGAGTAGGCATTGGCGGTATCACACTGCGGGGGCCAGGCGGTCGCTACCGCAATCGTGCATCATTTGATAGTACTCAATGACCGGGCCCGCGGTAGCGGAGCACGCCTACCGCGGGTTTCAAATGTGTAATTCATTACCGCGATCGCGGTTCCCATTGGCTGGTAGGGCATGGGCATTGGTGGTGTCACACCGCGGGGGCCAGGAGGTCTCTACCGCGCATTGGCATTTTTCAATTGTGGCCAATGACCATGATTGCGGTGGCGGAGCACGCATATGGCACCTATGGACACATCATGCTGTAGCAATGGCCACTTCTCATCATTGAACACTAGACACTTACAATGAATCATGCCACCTGATTGGTAAATTCAATGCTAGTGTGACATTGAACTCACTGATGCCTACACATGCCATGTCAGTGCACAGGATTACATGCATTGGCATGTACTTCCTCACATGTCACATATGATATTTGTGTGCATGTACACAGATCTGTTGTGTAATGGACTCTCATATTTGTGAACATGTCAATGTGTGAGATGGCTAATCAACCCACAGTAATGATGGACTGACTACATAATGTGCCTATTTCACTGTGTAGATTGCTGAAATCATTTTGATAGTTGATCTGCTTACACACACTGTGCTCATTGTGTTGAAAATGTGTGCTCTGTCCGACTTACGCAAGAAGGTGTGGCAGGTACAGCAGCTACGTAGAAGCCAGCAGTGTTGCTGTTTCAAACATGTGCTGTGTCAACTACTCTCAGGGCTGGTGACACAAGATGTCGGAATGTACCATTTTCCATTCACATAGTCAGAATCTGTTTTGGAGGTACTCAGTATGTACATACTGAACACATGTATAACTACTTAAGATCAAGGTGTCTCTGCATGTGACTTGTGCTTTAAGCTGTTGTTTCAGTCCAGTCATTGTTGGCGCTGTGTCAGTCAAGGCGTAAGATGTTGGACACATCTCATAGGGGAATTGAATTGACATGTGTCCACTTTCATTTTATGTAGGAGACGACCAAATGTGCATTGTCTGTTCACATTGCTGGCGGACATGAAGGATGAGGACATCATAAGGAAATTCTGTTTGGATCGACTTACCCTTCAAGACCTATGTGGTCAGTTGGAGCCCCATCTGAGGCTTCACAGAACCTATCCGACTGCTTTGACACCAACAGTTAAGGTGATGGCGGCCCTGCATTTCTTTGCAACTGGTTAGTTCCAGTACACGGTGGCCTGCGCAGGTGGGATGTCTCAACCGATGTTCAGAATGGTGCTACGTGATGTCCTGCCTGCAATGATGACATACAAGGACTGCTACATCCATTTTCCCAGGAGACATGAATTGGCAGCTGTGAAGGGTGATTTTTATGACCTTGGCCACATCCCTAATGTTGTTGGCGCCATTGACTGCACACATGTTGGCCTGGTTCCACCACAGGCACATGAGCACATATACAGGAACAGGAATAATTTCCATTCCATTAATGTGCAAGTGGTATGCCAAGCGGATATGATTATCTCCCATGTCTGTGCCAGATTTTCAGGATCAGCACATGACTCCTACATACTGCGTAACAGCATCATACCACAGCTGATGGCAAATCTGCATCCGGAGCGTGCGTGGGTTGTTGGTGAGTACGTAGAGTCAAGTAGTGTGCTGTATGTGTAACATGCTGTCCTCAGCTACTGTTTATATTACTAAATTGGTCTGTGTATCTCACACCTAGGTGACTCTGCGTATCCCAACCGGCCTTGGTTGCTGAGCCCACTGAGGAATCCCAGGACCCCGGGTGAAGTCCGCTACAATGATGCACATAGGAGGACACGTCGTGTGGTGGAGCGTACTTTTGGGCTTCTGAAGTCTAGATTTCGGTGTCTGGACAAGAGCGGAGGTGCACTACTCTACTCTCCCCAAAAGGTGTGTCAGATCGTAGTTGCATGCTGCATGCTCCACAACCTGGCCTTGCGCAAAGAGATCCCCCTGCTCCTGAACGATGATGAGCAGCAGGTGCCCCCCCCTGCAAACCCACACATGTCCAGTGACGACGATAGTGGAAAGGAGGAAGGTGTTGACCTGCATCAACAGTTCTTCAACAACTACTTCCCTTGAGTGTGAGTGACATTGTACAACAGTGACATTGTCTGTTGTCTTTGAAGGTAGTGACAAGGCCTAGAAGAGCTTTTTGACTGCTGGCTGTTGTTGGCTCTGTGCTAATGGCTGATGTGTGTGGCACAGGGTAGTTATGGCCAGCTACATAATGTCTATGTTGATGTTGTTGCACATTGTTATGTGTGCTGGTTTGTGTACCTTGATGACTAGTGGTGTGTTCTAGCTGTGATGCCATCACCTGACAAGTAAATGTCATTCTCTTGTCTTTCTAGGTCCCTTCACCCTCTCAATGCCTCGTCACAATCAGAGCTTGTGGTACATTGGAATCTGAGTAGACATTGTACATACTGTGATAAACATGGAGCTGACACAAAGACATAGGTGTGTAAAGAGTGTTTATTTACAATGAGTATTTGTGACAGAAAAGTGATTATTTACAAAATTGTGCTAAGTGAATTTCTGAGTTGTCAGTGATGATAAATGAGACATTAGAGTAGTCACCACATTGATGTAGTCACACAGTCCAACAGACACCTGCCATCAACATGGCAGTGTGGGTAAGGATAGTCAACAAAGTCAATGTCAAGGGGAACAGAGGTGCCATCATGGCTGGCTCGGCGACTAGCGTTTGGATGGTGCATTGCCACGTAATCCTCCCCTGATGTTTCTCGGAAGGCCCCTTGTGCGTTTGGCAGGGAGGGTCACTGCTGCGGGCTCAGCGGTGTCTGAGGAGTCATTTTGTTGCAGCTCACTCCTCTCTGTGGCCACAGCTAAGGTGGTGGGAGTATCATCCTGCGGGCCACTGGAGGGGGATTCAGCTGTCCTTTGGGCCACATGTCTGTCCCTCAGAACACCCACTAGCTGGCCCATGAGGTCCACAATTTGGCCTATACGCGTGTCCATGGACCTCAGCAGCAGGCGGAGCTCACGCACTACTTCCCCAACCTGGCCCATGTGTCCCTGGGTCTGCTCATATGCCCCAAGGACTCTGGCGATGTTGGCCAGGGCTTCGGTCCCAGTGTCCTCTGGAATTTGTCCCCCAGTTGCCCTCCCACCTGCCCTGCTGACCCGGACCTGTGGCGTTGGCACTCAAAGTACCCTCAAACTCTCCCTGCCCTCCTCTGATTGTGTGGTGGTGTTGGTAACCACTGAGGCAGGGAGAGTGTTGCAGGCAGCAGTGGTGGTGGTTGAGGCCGCACAGGTTGTTGCAGCAGGGGTCAGCACTGTTGTTGTTGTTGCTGTGGTGGTGGTGCTGGTGGGGATAATGGGGGCCTGGACGTGGTGCGCCCTGGCAGTCCGGATGGGCCAGGTTGTTGCTCCTCATCCGAGAAACGTAGGGAGTCTGCATCCGAGAGTTCATGTTCCGCGGGGAAGACTGGCTCTGCAGGTTGGTGTTGTCTTCTGCAGCAGTTGCTTGTGGATCTCCTGTTGAACAGAGGTGAAATGGTCATTGAAGTGCACTCCACAAGCTTGGTGTTAGATGTTTGGATGTTACATGTGATACACCACACACTTTACATTGAAATCACTCCATATGGCTGCAAGGTACTGAGCATCATGACATGATGTGGAGGTACATACATTACTTGTCCATGGTGTGACATGTAAATAGAAACCATGTGCCACGTACAGATTGTGTGATTACAAGGACATGTCGTCATCTAACGACTTGCAGCACATCAACTTTATGTGATGCGTCTTTTTGGTTTGCTCTGCATGGAATCAGTTTCATCTAAGCAAGAACTAGCCATTGTAATGTTATACATACCTTTTTCATATCATGTACTTTACTTTGTTTTTCCAATTGACCATGCATGTTTTGTGTTCATATGGGCCTTCATGCTCTGACACCAAGGCACTTACACATTGCATTCTGTGCTGTGCATGATTGGTCCCTGAATTTCTTCAACATGTGACTTGGTGAGTCAAAGTTTAATTCCAGTGACAATTACGTACGCTTAGCTGTCTGCACACTGGATGTGGCTTTTGGATCTATGCCAAGTTGGCTGAAATGTGACTGCTGGTGTGGTCATATGGTTCCACGCATTTTGAGAAGGATGGCAGGGTGCATGCACTGTCTACCTAACTGTTCGGTGACACAGTGGAGGGATATTGCTGCCACATGGTTGTGGGTGTGGGGAGTGCTACATCCTGCTGAGTTGTGGGACAAGGAGGCCTGGTGGGAGTTGTAGTGCAGGCTTCCCACCCACAAACACCCCTCCCTGTTAAGATGGCTATCTACCTGTGAGTTTGAAGAGAGCAATGCAAAGGCTGCCATATGGTTGTGGGGAGTGCTCCATCCTGCTAAGCTATGGGACAAGGGGGCCTGGTGGGAGTTGTAGTGCTGGCTTCCCACCCACAAACACCCCTCCCTGTTAAGATGGCTACCTACCTGTGAGTTTGAAGAGAGCAATGCAATGGCTGCCACATGGTTGTGGGGAGTGCTCAACACTGCTGAGCTGTGGGACAAGGGTGCCTGGTAGGAGTTGTAGTGCAGGCTTCCCACCCACAAACACCCCTCCCTGTTAAGATGGCTACCTACCTGTTAGGTGAAGGTGAGCAATGCAATGGCTGCCACATGGTTGTGGGTGTGGGGAGTGCTCCATCCTGCTGAGCTGTGGGACAAGGGGGCCTGGTGGGAGTTGTAGTGCTGGCTTCCCACCCACAAACACCCCTCCCTGTTAAGATGACTACCTACCTGTGAGTTTGAAGAGAGCAATGCAATGGCTGCCACATGGTTGTGGGTGTGGGGAGTGCTCCATACTGCTGAGCTGTGGGACAAGGGGGCCTGCTGGGAGTTGTAGTGCTGGCTTCCCACCCATAAGCACCCCTCCCTGTTAAGATGGCTACCTACCTGTTAGGTGAAGGTGAGCAATGCAATGGCTGCCACATGGTTGTGGGTGTGGGGAGTGCTCCATCCTGCTGAGCTGTGGGACAAGGGGGCCTGATGGGAGTTGTAGTGCTGGCTTCCCACCCACAAACTCCCCTCCCTGTTAAGATGGCTACCTACCTGTTAGGTGAAGGTGAGCAATGCAATGGCTGCCACATGGTTGTGGGTGTGGGGAGTGCTCCATCCTGCTGGGCTGTGGGACAATGGGGCCTGGTGGGAGTTGTAGTGCTGGCTTCCCACCCACAAACACCCCTCCCTGTTAAGATGGCTACCTACCTGTGAGTTTGAAGAGAGCAATGCAATGGCTGCCACATGGTTGTGGGTGGGGGGGGGGGAGTGTTCCATACTGCTCTGCTGTGGGACAAGAGGACCTGGTGGGAGTTGTGGTGCTGGCTGCCTGTACACATGCCCCCCTGGGAATGTTGCTAGCTACCTTTGTGGTGATTCAGAGGGAGTAAATGTTAGATCTGTGAGACGTGTATTGGGAAGAGTGTGTTGCACATAAGTGCATTTTGGCCTAGCAAGTATGGCTTTGTAGTTGTGCAAGACAGTACATAGCAGTGTAATGGGAAACATTTTTGGTAACTTACCAGCCTCCACTCCCCCGGCTATTCCTGTGAGACTCTCTGGATGCAGTATAGCAAGCACCTTCTCCTCCCATTCAGTGAATGTTAGTGGTGGAATGGGAGGGCCACCGCCAGTCCTCTGAGCCAGCTCATGCTTCTTGTTGGCACGCTCTTTCACCCTGGTCTTGATGTCATGCCACCTCCTCCTGATCTCCTTCTGGGTGCGCGGGGTGGTCCCTCCTGGATTGACTTTGTTGACTATCCTTGCCCACATTTGATTTTTAGTGGCTAGTGGTGTCTGTTGGACCATGCTTCCAAACAAATGTGGTTCTACTCTGATTACCTCATGTACCATCACTGACAACTCATTGTCAGTGAATTTGAGCATCTTCTTCTGTGACATGGTGTGTGATGTGCAAATGTGGGAAAGGTGCAGTTGTGAAGGTGGTGGTGGGGATGTGTGTGTTGTGTGTCTGGTTGTGAGGGTGTGATGTGTGCTGATTTACCTCTCCTTTGTGCTGTGGGGTTGGGCCCTTCAGTTGTGGAGTTGTGCAAAGGATTCTGGTCAGGGAAGGGGCTGGTTTTATACTCAGCTATGTGGGTGTGTCAAAATGGAGTATTCATGTAAGGTGTGTTGTGCGGGTTGGCCTGGGATCTGTATTTTTTACTTGCCATTGGGGTGTGTTAGGTGTTTTTTGAGGCTGAGCCAGATATACAGCCACACTTGGTAGCCTTGTTGTGTGGTTGCTTTCGACCGCCATTACTCTTCCGGAGCGACCGCGGCGGTCGGAATACAACAGCCCTTCCACCGGCTCTCCCATTCATCAATTGTTGCGATCGCGGCGGTCAGAAACAACTGATCGTTCCGCTGTCACCGCAATCGTATCCTAATTTCAAATGCGGTCAATCCGCCAGTCGTGCGGCAGTTTTGGGTCTTTCCGCAGCAAATCCGACCGCCGTGGATGGATTTTCACCTGCTCCGGACGGTCCCGGCGGAGTTTCGTGGGATCCGTCTGCCGCGGTCGGATTTTTCTGGTGGTTCATCCTAATCTGACCACCGGTTTTCCCGCGGTACATGCGAACAGTTAATTTCCACTACCACGGCGGTCGGAATGCTTTTCCGACCGCCATCCTAATCGACCCCTTAGTAAAGAAAATTAAACTTACCTTAACTGATGCGACAAAGCTTCCAACCGCGAGCTTCTCCCCTCAGAAATGACCTAAAACAAAACAGAATAGAACTTATTATAAAAAAGGGCTGCCTTAAATAAAAAAGAATCGTTTTCTTTATTAAACTCAATGTACATTACAAATGTATGACTAAACAATGTTGTAAAAATAGTACATAAAAACAGTGATGTATAAAAAATTGTTTTACATATTATTTAAAATGTCAAATTATAATAATAAATATTATAAAACAGATAATAATTATTATTATAATTTTAAAAATATATATTGAATTAATAAAGTATATTACAAAAATTTACTGTTGGTAAATAAAGTGAAAAAATGTATAAATGTTTAAAAAATAATTTTGTTTGCAAAATGCCTTATTTACTTGACAATATTATTTATATATAAAACATAAATAATATTGCAAAAAATATAACATTATGGGCCCAATTTCGATCTCGTTCGGAAGGCCTCCGAAATCGGATTTGGCTTTCCCAGATCCGATTCGTAGCCCTTGTTTACGACCGAATCGTACACAGGTCCGAATGACCAAGTACGATGCGAAGATTGCATGCGCGTCGACCGAATCGCTTCCGAGACCCAAACCTGTCTGTGCGACTCGTTCATAGCCGAATTGTGCCGCGCTATGGAGCCGAAGTCCGACCGAGCGAGTACGATGCACAATGCGGACAGCCGCTTCGCCTTGGTTGCAATGGGAGCCTATGTGCGGTTCTGTACACAGGCTCCCATAGCGTGCAATGGGAGTCCGAGCGAACCGAGTCCGTAAGCATACGGCTGCATCGTACTCGCTCGTTCGGACTCCCGCAGCACGTTTCGCTCGGAAAGCCCTCCGGATCCAAGTTGAACGGAGGGCTTTCCTAGCGAGATCGGAATCGGGCCCTATGTGTTAAAACATACAATTAGGGGCCGATTCTGATGCGGGTTGGAAAAGCTTCCCGACCGAATCGGTTGGGAAATGGTGTCCGACCCACTCGGATCGGGAAAGTCCGACCGGCGGAGTAGGATGCATCCGGATGCTTCCAGATACGATTTGGTTGAACTCCCATTGACTTCAATGGGAACATTTGTTCCTAACCGCATCAGAATTGGGCCCTCGGTCGGGAAGACACGTTCCCGATCCGATTTGGAAGGAGCAAATGCCGTTAGGAGGCCTTCCTAACCGCATCAGAATCAGGCCCTCGGTCGGGAAGCTTTTCCAACCCGCATCAAAATCGGGCCCTTAATTGTAAAAACTTTTACTTTAAAAAAAAAAAAAAAAATTATTTTTTTTTTGCACATTTTACCCTTTTATAACCAAGGCTGTACATGCAGACAAAGGAAAAAAATCACCAATTACATGATTGTTAATAAAACACCAATACCATGCCATTGCATTTGTAAAAAAAATATACCAATATAGAGAAAATCTAAAAAACGGACATAGAAAATTCATAAAAGGGCAGGATTTGTCCTTCAGATTGTTGAAACAGACTAGCCTTTACATTGTAATCAAAATTGATCATTTCATACAGAATAAGAGAAGAAACCAGGAGGAAGAAGAAAAAAATATATATCCACTTCAGGGTTCTTTCCCCCTCCCTTCCTCATTGGACAAACCATACCCGGTGGACATTACCCGTACTACACAATTGAACCCCCTAGAACCCGCTGGATCCCGCCAAGTCCAGCTATTCGACCAAGTTATATTTAGTTCATACAGCCCAATCTGATAAAGGCGACCAAATTTTAGCACCCTTAGTTCTTTTCCTTCTACCTTTGGTCTTATAGATAGAAGATTCGAAATTATACATAGTTAACAGTCTCGTGCGAAAATTAATAAAGGTAGGTGGATCAGAACTAATCCACTCGTTAGTAATGCATGCCCTTACCACTGCCATGATGATAAATAAAAGTGTATTTATATCTTCAGATCTTGTATTAGCCTCACTATCAGAGCATACACCGATAATGACTAATTCTGCGCTAATTTTAATAGAGAGCCCAGATATTATGTTCAGAAACTTCTCAACGCCTTGAAAAAATTCCCCCAATTTTGAGCAAGAAAAAAACATATGACTTGAATCAGCCGCCCAAAGTCTGCAGCGATTACATTTAGTCCCTGCTCTTGCACCCCATCGAGCCAACTTACTGGGAGTATAATAAAGATCATAAAGGGCCATGTAATGTTGACTCTGTATTCTGCCAGTCATTAAGACTTGGTTGGCCAGCTCAATAGACTTTGATATATTTACATCTTCTAGACCAAATATGTGTTCCCATTTTGTTTTACATGCAACTAAGTCATCCGGGAGTGTTTCCATTAATAGCCGATAAAATTGGCCGATTGGTGTTTTTTTCTTCATTTTTTCAATGAGGGGAATCAACCCGAATTGATGTGGCGATCCTGTGCCCTGCCTAGTCAGAAAACTACGTCATTACCGTCATTACCCCATTAGTCTCTAAGTTTCAGCATGGGTTTATTTCCAGTAGGGACACGGCAGATCACGTAAGACGCGTTATTGCACTTTTGGATTGGGCGCAGGCAACCGGGTCCGGACTAGGGGTGATCCTGTTGGACGCCAAAAAGGCGTTCGACAGGGTCTCTTGGCAGTATATGTGGGAGGTTATGCATATGAAAGGATTCTGCCCACAATTTATTCATGCAATCAAAACTCTATATGCACGTCCGATTGCCTCAATTCGGATCTCTGGGCAAGAATCTGATGTGTTCACTATTAGTCGGGGTACACGGCAAGGGTGCCCGTGCTCCCCTCTCTTATTTGCTTTATACATTGATTTATTTTTTAATAAACTTAACCAACATACAGACATTATACCAGTTAGGTTTCAGAGCATTGAGTACAGGGCATTTGCTTATGCCGATGATATTGTTGTAGTCTCCAGTGATACTGTAACTGCCTTGCCTGCAATTACATCTCTAGCGCATCAGTTCGGGGTTTTTTCAGGGTATAAACTGAATGTACAGAAAACACAGGTAGTATAGTCCGGCAGTGACCCTCCGACAAATATATCTATTGTCTCGGAAGCAACATATCTGGGAATCAAAATTACATCGGCGGTAGATAAGATCCCGGATTTAAATATTCTCCCAATAATCGAAAAAGCGAATTCAACTCTTGAAAGGCTAGATCATCTTCATCTGTCATTACATGGCAGAAACAGCGTGTTGAAGATGCTGATTCTTCCAAAATTTTTATATATAATTAGAACTATTCCTTTAGAGTTTTCTGCATCATGCTTTGTTAAAATAGAGAGAATATGCTCTCGGTTTTTATGGGGATATCGAAAACAGCGAAGGGCATATAGGAAAATGATATTACCTAGACAAGTGGGTGGTTGGGGTATCCCTCACATTATTATGTATTATTGGGCAGCAATGCTGCAATATATAGGGCCACTGGTGATAGGGGTTAAAGCCGAGATTCCATTGTTTCACAGGCCTTCTATTTACGAGTTTGGACTGGGCGATGAAATGAACGGTTTCTTAGTTAGAGTTATTGAACCCAGTTATTTAAAAAAAAAAAACTAAATTTAAGGTACTGAAGGCAGCTTACAAAGGTTGGAAACAAATTAAACGGAGTCTACAGGTTGCAAATCTTAATGCCTACACCCTGTTGTTGGCTCCCGGGACATTACCTCTAATTTTTCAAGATCAGGTAACAATTAGGTGGGGCCAAAAGGGCATACATAATTTAGGTGATCTGTTTGGTAAAGACCAGCTTTTAACATTCTCAGACTTACAGGAGGTATATGGTATAGGCAAGCAAGATTTTTTCAAGAAGTGCTGGACACTATCTTCAGATATGTAAAAACTTTTACAATGAAAAAATGGTTAAAAAATATATGTTTATAAAAATGTACACAATGGGGCCGATTCCGATTCAGGCCGGAAATCACTCCGACCGAGCCGGACCGGGAGGGATTTCCGACCGAATCGGACTCTGGCAGTCCGACCGAACGAGTACGATGCGCACGCATGCAATCTGACTTGAGTCGGTCGGACTCACTTTGAAGTCAATGGGAGCCGGACGTACAACGCGTACGCGGGCTCCCATTGACTCAATGGGTGCGAGGCGAACAAGGGTGCCCCCTACAGCGGGTACGCCTCGAAGCGACTCGCGGCGTACATGCACAGGTAGGGGGGACCCATGGGTCCCCCCTGTGTGCGGCTACGCGTACAGGGGGGTCCGACACGGACCCCCAAAGTCCGGCTCCTCTGCATAACAATATATATATGAAATATTGCAAATAAAATAAAATGCATATTTTTTCTTTTCTCGAGTGTTTGAATCAAAATAAAACCATAAATAAAATATTAACATGCTTGTGTTTAATTTATATTGTTTTAATTCCTGTATGTCTAATAAAATAATTATGTAACATTAATTAACTTGAATAATTGTTTTGTTTTAATATACATGTATAATTCTATCAGTAACCAAAATAAAGTATTAATCTTTAACTACTCCCACTATACACTACCTTAACTCAGGGAAGGTGCTGGACACTAAACATATATAATTTACTATTCCCACTCCAAACCATATTAACTCAAGGAGTGTGCTGGACACGAAACATATATAATTTACTATTCCCACTCCAATTTATATTAACTCAGGGAAGGTGCTGGACACTAAACATATATAATTTACTATTCCCACTCCAATTTATATTAACTCGGGAAGGTGCTGGACACTAAACATATATAATTTACTATTCCCACTCCAATTTATATTAACTCGGGGAAGGTGCTGGACACTAAACATATATAATTTACTATTCCCACTCCAATTTATATTAACTCTGGGAAGGTGCTGGACACTAAACATATATAATTTACTATTCCCACTCCAATTTATATTAACTCAGGGAAGGTGCTGGACACTAAACATATATAATTTACTATTCCCACTCCAATTTATATTAACTCAGGGAAGGTGCTGGACACTAAACATATATAATTTATTATTCCCACTCCAAACCATATTAACTCAGGGAATGTGCTGGACACTAAACATATATAATTTAGTATTCCCACTCCAATTTATAGTAACTCAGGGAAGGTGCTGGACACTAAACATATATAATTTACTATTCCCACTCCAATTTATATTAACTCAGGGAAGGTGCTGGACACCAAGGGGGTCATTACGATGTAGGGCGGAACGCCACTGCCCGCATGGCGGTGGCGATCCGCCCTACATTTTCCTCCGCCCGCCACCCATTTTCCCCCCGCCATATTAGTATGGCGGAGGGGACCCCGGCGGATGGAGAGACCGTCCGCCGGTTTTCCGCCGGTCAACCAGTCGACCGGGCGGAAAAGGGGCTACATATGGTGGCGGTATCTGCTAGACACCACCATCCATATTAGCATGGGTGCGGGAAGCAGCCTTTCCGTGGCGGCAATGCCGCCACGAAAAGGCATGCAGAGTTTGCTGTTGGGGGCCCGTTGCGGGCCCCCAGGGTATTGGGGGTGTGGGGGGTGCACATGGGGGGTACCTATGGTACCCCCCTACATTGTCATGGACAAGGTGGCAGGCACCGCGCGGTGCGTGTCACCTTGTGCATGACAATGCACACAGTGCATTCCCAGCATTGTGGCGGGCGGTGCTGTGTGCACCGCCCGCCACAATGCTGGGAATGGAGGATGCCACCGCCACGGTGGCGGTGGCATCCTAATCGCTGGTGCGGGACCGCCGCACCACTGGCGGCCGGTCCCAGCACCGCTAGGGTGGCGGGCAGACGAAAGTCCGCCCGCCATCATAATAGGCCCCTAAACATATATAATTTACTATTCCCACTCCAAACCATATTAACTCAGGGAAGGTGCTGGAAATTAAGCATATATGACGTAATATTCCCACTCCAATTTATATTAACTCAGGGAAGGTGCTGGACACTAAGGGGCCGATTCCGATCTCGGCCGGTAGGGCTCCGAATCGGATTCGGCTTTACCCGATCCGATTCGGAGGCCTTTTTCCCGACCGATTCGTACAGTCGTCCCAGCGAGCAAGTACGATGCGAGCGCACGCGAAATCGCCGACCGACTCGTTCCCGGGTCCGAACCGCTCCGACCGACTCGTACGGACACGGCTCGCACCACGCAATGGAGACGTTTCCCGACCGAGCAAGTACGATGCGCGCTTTGAACAGCCCGACCGACTCGTAGCGTCCGGCTCCAAAGAGCTGTCGGAGCTGGACTTTGGGGGTCAGTGTCGGACCCCCCTGCACGCGTAGCCGCACGAGTCGCACACAGGGGGGACCCAAGGGTCCCCCCTAAACATGCATGTATGGTGCGAGTCGCACCGACGCGTACCCACTGTAGGGGGCCCCCCTGTTCGCGACGTACCCATTCAGTCAATGGGAGCCCGTGTACGCGTTGTACGACCGGCTCCCATTGACTTCAATGGGAGACCGACCGAATCGAGTCGGGCAGCATGCGGCCGCATCGTAATCGCTCGGACTGCGGGAGTCCGGCTCGGTCGGAAATCTCTCCGGATCTGGCTCGTTCTGAGAGATTTCCGGCCCGAATCGGAATCGGCCCCATAACATATATAATTTACTATTCCCAATCCAATTTATATTAACTCAGGGAAGGTGCTGGACACCAAACATATATAATTTACTATTCCCTCTCCAAAGTACATTAAATCAAGGAAAATGATGGACAGTAAACATATATAAATTACTAATCACAATCCAAAATTTATAAATTCAATAAAATTTCAAAAAAACATACACATAAAATTATAATACCCAAATATTACATTTCATAAACACATATAAGTTCTAACTTTATTACAAAATATATATTAACATATTCATAACTTAAGAAAAATATAAACAACATTTTTTTAAACATTTTTTCACAAAAAATAAAAAAATTATAATTTGTAATTTGTTTTCATAATAAATTATAAATGTAATATACAAATATTAACCTAAAATATCTTTTAAATAACATTTTTATAACATTATTAAATTTAAAATAATCATTAAACACTTTAAAAATTATCAATGCTAAAATTAATGTATAAAACATTTTAATTTTTAAATTATTATTACACAATTAACTTTAAAAAAATCATATATGTACCATATCAAAACAGAACACCTCTACATTAAAATCATTTTATAATTTATCATATTTGAATATTCCCTACTATATTATCAATTCCTAACAATTAGTAGTATTATAATATTTTAAAAAAATATTATAATCTCTCTCAATATTTCTTTTTTTAACATATTTTAAATATAATTATACATTAAATTCAATGCACAGATGTTTCCCTATAATTAATTAATTTATCTCACTATAGATAAAAAAATCAAATATTTCCAATAAATTTAATTTATGAATTTTTTTAAAACAAAAAAACACCCTCATCTCCTTATATAAAAAATATAACACTCATAATTTAAAAAAAAATATTTTGAAAAAATGTTTTACCAAACATTTTTTAAATACATATTTTTTAAATACAAAAACAATTTTAAACACATTTTTTACACTAAATTACACTCATCAATGTAAAAAAATGTAAATTAAATATTGAAAAATTAAAAGGTTAAAACAAATGTTTTACAATAAAAAACATTAGCCCCTATAAAACCACAAATAACTCATAAAAATTAAAAAATTGAATTTCATTAAAATTAAATTAAAAATTTTACATTTAAAAATATATATTTTTTTAAAACTACCCACCCTTCGCCCCTATAAACCCAACAAACCTCTCATAAAAAAATATTACAATTTGATTTAAATTAATTTTAATATTTTAAATTATACATTTTTAAATTACTCCCCACCCTTATCCCCTATAAACCCAACATCCCACTCCTAAAACAAATTTTCAAAAATATATATCACATTTATTAAGAATTATTATAACATTTACAAACATATACGATAATAAAAAAAAATTATACAAAAAACGATATATTTTAATAACGATATTTTTGTAATGGATATTTCTAACAACGATATTTTAAACAAGACAGTAAATCGATATTATTAACATTGATATTTTAAACAATGATATTTTTCACTATCGATATTTAAAACTCGATATTATGACATAACGATATTTAAAAATCGATATTGTGTCTACTTACTGAGGGAAGGAAAGCTCTAGCCAGACGCAAATGAATGTGGTAGGTGTATAGCCCAAGTCATAATTGAACTTGGAGTGCAACACACAACAATATGGCGAGCAGGGACACTGCTTGACTTGGAGTGAAAGACAAAACAGCTGGACTGTAGACTTGAGCAGTAACAAGGCGCAACAGAAGACAACTGCCTTTGACATTGAAAAGACATTTAACAGGGCAAATGGAGTGCCACAGCGAGTGTGCAGGGAGTATATATGTAGTGGGCTACATGCTACACATCTGATGTTTGTGGTATGTTCCTAGGAAAAGATAGTCACGTAATGTTTTTGATCATGTCACAGTTTTAAAAGTAGGCTTTTATGACTCCTGAAGCAAACATGGCCTTTTAACCATGTTATAATTTTTACCTGCAAATGCAAAAGTTCCTCCCTCACCCTTGCATCCCATATTTTAACACTGCGTAGTTAGTGCTTAATTTGTAACACAATAAGGGGCATATGTACAAGCCCCTATCGCCACCACAACGTCACTTTTATCGACGTTGTGGTGGCGATAGGGGTTTAGCCTTATTTACAAGGCAGCGTTAAACCACTTAACATGGCTTAACGCTGCCTTGTAAATAAGGCCCCCTTTCACGCTATGGTTAGCATGAAAGGGGAGGGCAGTGGGTGTTGTAGTGGGCGTTCCACCGCAACACCCATTGATTTTGTCGCTGCCCCTATGTACAAGGGCAGCATACATAGGAGGCAGCGCCAAAATTAAGACCAGGAAAAACCTGGTCTTAAGTTGGCGAAACGAGGAGAAATACAATATTTCTCCTCGTTTTTGCTTTTTCATGTGTGCTGCCTTGTACAGCACATATGGAAAAAGCAAAATGCCATGGATTGTTGATGTACAGGAAGGTCCCCCTTCCTGTACATAAACAATCTAAAAAAATGCCATTTTGTGACTTTCATGTGCGCTGCATTAAGCAGCACACATGAAAGGGACAAAATGGCATTTCAGGATTGTTTATGTGCAGGAAGGGACACCTTTCTACACATAAACAATCCTCCCCTGCATGCAGACACCCTGGCACTATGGTGCAAGGGTGCCTACATTGGCCCTACACCGCTAAGTGTAGCACCAACGCAGGGGGAAACGCAAGGCTGCACCATATCGTTGTAAATATGGTGCAGCCTTGCGTTTCTGAAGTGGCGGAGTGAGGGGTTAAGCAATGACGGCTAACGCCTCACTCCGCCACTTCATTGTACATATCCCCCTAAGTGTCATAAGGAGGCCACTGTAGCTTGCACCACCCATTGCCCCTGCCAGCGCTCCTGACACTACCAACACAACTACTAACCATCACACACTCCTCACTACAAATGTGACAATTCAGACTATTTTAGGCCATTCAAAGCTATAAAAATGGCTTTGGTGGCAATTATTTGTCATTTTAAATGCATATTGAATTAATAAACAATTGTTGCTGTGGTCAGCTCTAAATTAGACAAAGAGCGCCACCATGTAGCAAACTGTCATAAGTGCTGGTGCTGAGCACCGGAAACCATCAGCTCAAATTAAGCACTGGTGTGGCTGCAAAAAACATTTGTGCGCAATTACATCTACTTTGCGAAAGTATCAAATATGGCAGTTTAAAATCAAAAACGTGTTTCGTTTTTAGGTACAGCTGGGGCCTGATGAGCAGGTCCAAGCTACTAAAGGTGTCAAATACTAAGGGGTCGATTCAGATTCGGGCCGGAAAAAGCACCGACCGACTAGGAGCCGGAATTTATTCCGACCGACACGTACCTGTGGCGCCCGACACGCCAAGTACGATGCAAAGCGTGCAAAATCCGACCGACATGTACAGAACCCAAGCCGAACGACCGAGCCGCACGGAAAACAGCAATCCGGCCGGAAAAACACGCGAATCGAACCGACCGACACGCACCCGGAACAAATCCGACCGAAACGTACACGCGAACTCCAAACCGCAAAGTACGATGCAAGGCGCGAAAACCACGACCGAGTCAGACGGAGGACAAGCCGTACGACCGACACGCATACAAAACCGAGCCGAAGTAACAAAAAACACCGCGACCGACGCATACGCAGCATAGAAAACTGCACAAACACAGCGTGAACGAAACGGAGAACACCGTACGAGACAAATGCAGGGTCCGACTCGGTCACAAGAACGTTTCCAACATGCACAGACAGTACAAAGGAAAAATCACACAAAAAAAGGCCAAACAAGCAATTACAAAGCCAATAAATACTGGGGGGGTGGGGACAGAGAACAAAGACACACCCACAACTCAACCCATATAAAGGACACAAATCACAACCATGATCCTTTGCAAATGCCATTCCACTGCCAGCACCCAAGAGACAGCAACCACACACCCACAGCTCATCCCTCACACAAGCCACACACCATCAGCACACCAACAAATACCTACCTCACATACACCCAGCAAAACACACACTCACACACCCTCACCTGCACACCAACACACACATCACTCACCATCACCACCCATCACCATGCCCCCCAAGAAGAATCACAAGTTCCTAGATTGTGAATTGGAAGTCCTGGTAGACGAGATCCTCAGGGTAGAGCCACAGCTGTTTGGCACACTGGTCCAACAGACCCCCATCTCCCAGAAAACCAAGATGTGGGAGAGGATCATCAACAGGGTGAACGCACAATCACCATGTCTGCGCACAAAGACCGACATCCAGAACAGGTGGTATGACGTGCGCAGGAGGGTCCGGGAGCTGCTCAAGAAAGACTACCTCCTGAGCCAATACACCGGCAGTGGCCCTCCTGCCAAGCCAGTATACCTCAGGCCCTGGGAGGAGAAGGTGCGGGCCATCCTTCCGCCAGTGAGCGTATATGGACTAGAGAACATCCCAGAGCCTGGTGAGTACACAACAAATGTACACAATATTCTGCCACAATACACACACACATCACTGTCAAGGGGAGAGTCAAACCATGCACTCATAGCAATTACACAGCAACCAGAACAGAATCATCCCAAAATGTGTATGTCAGTCAGATAAACACAACACATGCCATCAAAAAAGTCACATTCAACCGTGCCATCACATGTACAAACACAACTACAACTACAGCTAGGCAGTGGCACAAATAGAACTAACAAACACATCCAGACATGTAGCCACCACAACAACACCAACACACAGTGAAGACCACTGAAAGGAAGGAATTCTGTGTATGCTGGCCAAGTCAGTGTAGCCAATAGCATCATGGGAGTCGTAGTCACACATATTGCCCCCCACAACTGTCCCATCAACACCACCATGAACCATGCGCACATCACAGGGAGTGGAGAAGGACTCACAAGATGGCTGACACTGGCAACTGCTGTGGGGAGCACAAGGCCCTGCTGGCAACTGTGCACCAACAAACAGCAGGACACCACTGACTGACATCCTGAGAGACAACTTCCACTCCCTGCAATGCAAGCACGTTCCATGGTGGGATATCTGGCTGGCTGGGTGGGAAGGAGGACTTGCAGCACTGACCATACTCACAAGCACCTCCCCTCACCCCCCCTCAACACAAACTCCACAGAACCCACCTGGTAGAATGCAATGCCTCCCATCCTAACTCAAGATCCCACAAAGAACCACCACCCTGGGTTATGTTGTGTGAAGCACAGGGACACTCTTGGGACTTTTAGCCAAACAACTGCCAGGACAACACTCCCAGCCATCCTGTCAGCACAGGCAGCCCACCCCACAGGGAAGCAGAGTCAAAAGGAAGGAAGCATGGGCATGCTGGGAAGGGGGGTGGAGGCAATAGCATGATGGGAGTCGTAGGCACAGATATTGCTCAGCCTCACAACTGGCCCATCAACACAACCCTGAACCATGCTCACATCACAGGGAGTGGAGAAGGACACACAAGATGGCTGACACTGGCTACTGCTGTGGGGAGCACAAGGGCATGCTGGGAACTGCACACCAACCAACAGCAGGACACCACTGTCAGCCATCTTGCCATTGCCCTCACATCCACACACACTGAACTCCCCACAAAAGGAAGTAAGTATGGGAATGCTGGCAAGTGGGGTGGAGGCAATAGCATGATGGGAGTCACAGTCACAGACATAGCTCACCCCCACAACTGTCCCATCAACACCACCCTGAACCATGCTCACATCACAGGGAGTGGAGAAGGACTCACAAGATGGCTGACACTGGCTACTGCTGTGGGGAGCACAAGGCCCTGCTGGGAACTGTGCACCAACAAACAGCAGGACACCACTGACTGACATCCTGAGAGACAACTTCCACTCCCTGCAATGCAAGCACGTTCCATGGTGGGATATCTGGCTGGCTGGGTGGGAAGGAGGACTTGCAGCACTGACCATACTCACAAGCACCTCCCCTCACCCCCCCTCAACACAAACTCCACAGAACCCACCTGGTAGAATGCAATGCCTCCCATCCTAACTCAAGATCCCACAAAGAACCACCACCCTGGGTTATGTTGTGTGAAGCACAGGGACACTCTTGGGACTTTTAGCCAAACAACTGCCAGGACAACACTCCCAGCCATCCTGTCAGCACAGGCAGCCCACCCCACAGGGAAGCAGAGTCAAAAGGAAGGAAGCATGGGCATGCTGGGAAGGGGGGTGGAGGCAATAGCATGATGGGAGTCGTAGGCACAGATATTGCTCAGCCTCACAACTGGCCCATCAACACAACCCTGAACCATGCTCACATCACAGGGAGTGGAGAAGGACACACAAGATGGCTGACACTGGCTACTGCTGTGGGGAGCACAAGGGCATGCTGGGAACTGCACACCAACCAACAGCAGGACACCACTGTCAGCCATCTTGCCATTGCCCTCACATCCACACACACTGAACTCCCCACAAAAGGAAGTAAGTATGGGAATGCTGGCAAGTGGGGTGGAGGCAATAGCATGATGGGAGTCACAGTCACAGACATAGCTCACCCCCACAACTGTCCCATCAACACCACCCTGAACCATGCTCACATCACAGGGAGTGGAGAAGGACTCACAAGATGGCTGACACTGGCTACTGCTGTGGGGAGCACAAGGCCCTGCTGGGAACTGTGCACCAACAAACAGCAGGACACCACTGACTGACATCCTGAGAGACAACTTCCACTCCATGCAATGCAAGCACAGTCCATGGTGGGATAACTGACTGGCTGGGTGGGAAGGAGGGCCGGCTGTCAACCAAATACAACCAATGCAGACCATGTTCACACCCCAACAAATACATAGAAATGCCCAAATAATGCAGGACAATGTGCCACACCAAAATCAACCCCCGACTGTGACGACTTAGGACAATGCAATGTACAGGCCCGCACCCAGAGGCACATTCACAACTGTCAGGTGTGTCAACCATTGATGCCTGCAGAAACATAACATACATTGTGTGTGTCTCCCAAAAACAGGTGATGATGGGGACACAGCAGCAGACGCTGAGGAGTCCCAGTCCCAGGCTCAAGAGGATGTGGAGCTCACTGGTGTCGTACAGCCTCTGCCCTCCTCGGACGAAGAAGACCAACCTGGCACATCCGGTGCAAGTCTACATGCAGCACCAGCAGGACCACCAGCTGCAGCACCAGCAGGACCACCAGCTGCACCCCCTGCACTCACCCCTCCAACGACTGTCACCACAAATACCATCCCTGCCGACATGGACAGAACAAGGAGCAACACCAGCACAGGGACCCTGGACCAACCTGGGGCCATGGACACCACCACCACCACCAACCCCAAGGTGGACCAGGGTCATCTGTGCGTGCCACTGCACGCACTGCACATGTCAGCAGGGGTGGTGGGAGGGGTGGGAGACAGAGGTCGCTGCTTGCAGAGGTTGCTGGTGTGCATGATGACCCACAACTGGTACGCATAGCTGATGCGTACCAGTCCAGCACCGGAGATCTCAGCCAGGTAGTGGGGCTCCTCAGAGACATGAAACAGCAGCAGGCTGCCCATCATGCCCGCTTGGACTCTCACATGTCCCACGTGGAGTCACACATGTCCCGCGTGGACTCACACATGTCCCGCGTGGAGTCCAAGTGGGATGCACTGCATGAGATGACGGCGGTGCACAGGGACATTTTACAATGCCTCCGCCAGATGAACAGCAACCAGTCCACACCTCCCTGTGTGCCACAACATCTGGTGCTGAACAAACTGCAACTGCCACAGGGAGGGAGGATGACTCTGGCGGAGAGTCCCCTGCACCGCAGCAGCCTGTACTTGAGGGCCCCCCCCAAGAAGAGGGGTCGTCCGAGGAGGGGCAAGTGAGAGGCCGATGGCCAAGCGCAACTCCCAGGAAGCCTGAACCTGTTCTGGATGTTCACCTTTGTGCACAGACTGTTCACCCTGTTGACGGCAACACTACTCCCACACATTGCATGGGGAGTACAAGTTGGACCAATGTCTCAGACAACTGTGGCCCCGATACTGGGGATTTTGTCTACCAGGACTTTCAATTCACCTAGGAACTTCTGATGGCAAGATTTATGTACAGCACTACCCATCCTATGCACTATTCACACAAATGTATCACAATAAACACACCAATACACCATACTTGCCTCTGTTGTGATTCCAACGTAGGTGCTGTTATGGGGATGATGAACTGCAAAATTACACTGTGTATGCGAACTGCAACAGCAAGTACAACACAGGCATGTGAGTAAAGGCAACGTGACACATATGAGGGAGACACACCACCAGGGCTACACAACACATACACACCTAGGCCATCTGACTCATTGCCTACATTGATGTTGCCAGGGAAGACGGTGCAATGCATAGACACCACACCCATTCCCAGTTGGAGTCAAGTAGCCCACAGGTGCAGTAAGCAAATGGCAGTCAAATGTGTGACCACAGACAACGCACATCACAAAGTGAAGCACAGGTTTATTACACAGTTGCAACATGTCGTAACCACTACAGATGCAAGGTAATCCCACCTGGCAGCGGGCACACAGTCAACAACTGTAGACGGAAGGAAGTCCATGGGTGTGGCGCACATCACTTGTAGGGACACAACAGCTACCACCCTGGAAGTGCAATCACGTCGTCGGTGGACACAGTTGACCAAACGAATCTGAAAGTACCCTGTGAAGGACAGAAATGACACACAGTCAAAAGCAATGGAGAACAGGACAGAACAGCAAAACTCATGCACAATACATGTTACAAGATACCCACCCAGAACCAAGTTAGCATGTCAACACTGTTGGGGAGTACAGCCCACCTGTAAGCACACATCGCAACACACATCCAGTCAAGTAGCCCATGGACACACTCCAACAGCACCAGAGCACCACCTACACATATCATGCATACTCACATCATTGACCTGACATCTCTGGATACTCACATTCAGCTGAAGAAGTTGGTGATGAGCTGTGTGCGGACATCACCCTCATCATCATCATCATCATCACTGGCATCGTGGTCCAGGCCAGGATCCTCCACAGGTGGCGGATGTTGGTCATTGTCATCCTGGATGAGAGGCAACTCCTTCCGCACTGCCAGGTTGTGGAGCATGCAGCAGACGATGATAATCTTGCACACTTTCGCAGGGGCATATGGGAGGGACCCTCCGGTCTTGTCCAGGCAGCGGAAGCGGCTCTTCAGGAGACCAAATGTCCGCTCAATCACTCTCCTGGTCCGACCATGTGCCTCATTGTAGCGCATCTGGGCTGGTGTCACAGGGTTCCTGAGGGGTGTCAGCAACCACGGCATGTTGGGGTATCCCGAGTCACCTACGGACAGACAAGTGCACATTAGCTGACTTGGAAAAGTGGGCGGAATACTACAGATCAGATCACACACAATGGCACAAAGTCAGTACACACCGACAAGCCAGGCACGCTGGTTCTGCATCTGTGCCATCACCTGGGGATGCGACTACTCCTCATCACAAAGGCATCGTGTGCTGAACCAGGGAAACGGGCACACACGTGTGTGATGGTCATATCTGCAAGACACACCACCAGTGCATTGACCGAGTGGTAGTGCTTGCGGTTACGGTAGGCCTGCTCCTGGGCCTGTGGTGGTACCAAAGCCACATGTGTCCCATCAATGGAGCCAATGACATGCAGCATCCTCCCCAGGGCATAGAAGTCACTCTTCACGTCAGTGAGTCGTCGCAGTCTAGGGAAATAGATGTACCTGTTCAGGAATAGCAACATTGCCGCCAAAACATCGCGGAGCACACGGCTCAACATGGTCTGTGACATCCCACCAGCAGTCGCCACAGTATGTTGGAAGGTACCGGTGGCAAAGAAGTGTAGGGCTGCCATCACCTTCACCTTGGGGGTCAGCGCTGTAGGATACGGCGGCCAGGCTGCAAATGTGGGGCCAACTGCACTGCCAAATCCTCAATCAGCTGCCTGGTGAAGCGGTACCGTCGGATGCTGTCCCGTTCCACCATCGTTGCCAGGTCTGGGAATGGTCGATGGACAGCAGGAGCCCTGCAGTGCAGAGGAGAAGTAAGCAAGATTGTCAGTCAGCCCACATATGCGGCATTGAACACACTCAATATCCCAACATACATCATTATGAGGCACAACTACATGAAGTGTGCAGTTCCGTAAGGACATGTATGGTACATACATGGCCAACATCTGTCATCACGGTCCAACAAGTGGCATCAATAAGTCCCAGGTTGGCCCATTGGATATCATGAGGCCGTGTCACAGTTCCCATCTCCTGCTGCCGTGTCACAATCACCCCCCACAGTGACATGTAAGGACAGATGTGCCCCAGGCATCACAGCTCAACGACAGGTACATTCCCAGGGACCCTGTATTGCCACATGGACACTGGCATTACATGGAGTATCATGTATACACCACAGCAAAACAACTATGACCCCCACAGGTAGTGGTCCCACTTGCCACTGCAGGACAGACATGGACGTCTGTGACACACACACGCACAACATCAAAGTCCATGCACACACAACGTGGATGTGGAGACTGTCTCCCATTGTGCACATGAAATCAGAGACATTGTAAACACTACATGCACACAGACTGTGGAGGACCATCACTATTGTGCCACTGGGACACCCTGGCTCAAACATACCATCCCACATGGGACTCACGGGGTATGTGACATGACATACACATACACCACCGTGAAATGTGACCATGGCACATGCACATATATGAACAGTTGCACATCACAGTGGTCATGTACACGTAACACCCAGGATCCTGTCCCCATGAACACGTGCACAGCCTGGGGGTTGCTGCCCCCAGGTGACACCCACAGGACAACATGTACACCAACATACACACAATAGGAAATGCAGCCTTACATGCCTTATCATACAGTTTGGACAGGCTGTCGTGTTGTAGGTGTGCCCCTCACTCCCTGGGAGCTATCTGTGGCTGGCATATGTCCATCTGAGACAGGCATGGTGACATATGCCAGTCACTTGTACAGGGATGCGTTGAACAGCAATGGACCGATCGGTGCCCCCGGCCGGCCCATTGCATTCAATGTGTGCAAGTACGCGTTGTGCCCCTGTACGCGTTGGTACGCGTTGTGCCCCTGTACGCGTTGTATCGCAATGGACCGATCGGTGCCCCCGGACGGCCCATTGCATTCAATGTGTGCAGGTACGCGTTGTGCCCCTGTACGCGTTGTACCGCAATGGACCGATCGGTGCCCCCGGCCGGCCCATTGCATTCAATGTGTGCGGGTACGCGTTGTACCCCTGTACGCGTTGTACCGCAATGGACCGATCGGTGCCCCCGGCCGGCCAATTGCATTCAATGTGTGCGGGTACGCATTGTGCCCCTGTACGCGTTGTACCGCAATGGATCGATCGGTGCCCCGGCCGGCCCATTGCATTCAATGTGTGCGGGTACGCGTTGTACCCCTGTACGCGTTGTACCGCAATGGACCAATCGGTGCCCCGGCCGGCCCATTGCAGTCAATGTGTGCAGGTACAGCGTTGTGCCCCTGTACGCGTTGTACCGCAATGGACCGATCGGTGCCCCCGGCCGGCCCATTGCATTCAATGTGTGCGGGTACGCGTTGTACCCCTGTACGCGTTGTACCGCAATGGACCGATCGGTGCCCCCGGCCGGCCCATTGCATTCAATGTGTGCGGGTACGCGTTGTGCCCCTGTACGCGTTGTACCGCAATGGACCGATCGGTGCCCCCGGCCGGCCCATTACATTCAATGTGTGCGGGTACGCGTTGTACCCCTGTACGCGTTGTACCGCAATGGACCGATCGGTGCGCACCCATTGACAATGGCCTTGCCTGGCAACAGACGCGTTTTCGAATTTCGAACGAGTCGGTTGCTGGAAATTCAGTTGGTCACCCACAACAATGTTGCAAAATCATGTATGTCATGAAGTTGAAGATTTGAAGGATGCCGTGGGCGTGTATTGGTGCTGCTATTCCATGGATTGGCCAGATTCAGAAGATGCAAACGACTTGGACCTATCACTTTGGACACAAGGGACAGTATCTGCCTCTCCAGCACATATATATTGCTGGCTGTTCCCCTGAGAGCTCACTTGCCTGCACTACATGCTCCAGGACGACATCTGCCACTGCACTGCTGCTGTCTCTGCCCCTCTGGACCCTGCAATGGCACGTACTGTGGAGAGAGCCCCAGCCTTCAGCCTTGAGGAGAACCAGGCCCTGCTGGACAGCCTACTTCCACAGTACAGCAAGCTGTATGGGACACCAGGGGAGCAGGTGAGTGTTCTGTGCACTGCCTTTCTGAATGTGCATTTTGTCTGACTAGCAAGGCTGAAAGTCTGCACGCCACTGGCTAGCAGGCTCACTGAGTAGTTGTCACCCCCCATAGTGTGTAGTGACATGCACTGGACAGGTATGGTGCAGTGACAGTGCATTTGAACAAGGTTTTACTTCCCATGCAATGATACCATGTAGTGACGTCTGGCAAAGTGTCCATGGGCAGCGTTGCACTGCCTGTGTACATCATGTGCCCCTGTGAATGAGACATGTATATACAACTGTGTCATGCACGGATATGTTGCATGTGTAGTAATGGCCTTTTCACTTTGTCATCCTGACAGGTTAATGCCCATCGGAAGCAGGAGATCTGGAAGGACATCGTCCGGGCTGTCCGGTCCGTGGGGGTCTACAAGCGCCGGATCCGCAACTGCCAGAAGAGGTGGCAGGACCTTCGGGGCTGGACCCGGAGGATTGCACGGGTCCAGCTGAAGCTGTCGCCTCCTCGCAGGAGGGGCGGAACACGGACCCTGACCCCCACATGCTCCAGATCCTGGTGGTGGTGTTTCCAGACCTGGATGGGCAGCTGAAGGCCAGACAGCAGCAAGGAGGGGGTGAGTCAAAGACTGCACTGTGAACTCTGTATTACATGCTTTGTGCCCTCCTCTGGCCTGGTTCAACTGCCACAGTGCAGCAGTCATGTTGTCCAGGAGCCATGTCCCTCTATTGTGCACTGCCCACTCCTCATCTGATACCCAGGTGTGGCCCTTACATTCAGGGAATTGTGTCACTTGGGACTGTGTCCTTGCAGTTTGCTTCACTAAAGGTGGGGGACAGCATCTGTTTCCCTAACTCTGTTGTGGGCATCATGGGTGGGTCCATTGTTCACACAACGCCTGTGTTCGGACATGTAATCTGCGTGTTGCTTTGATATGCGGTCCACTTGCTGAGCTGAGCCACCACATGTGCCTGGGGTATGTGGCACACGCCCATGCAACAGGTGGGAACAATGTTTGGGCCCCAGGAGTGTGCAGATTACGTGTGTCACACATACATAGCCAGCTATCCACTGTCCAGGGCTCATCCCTCATTCATGTGGGGCAGGACAGTCATGCCTACTCCAGGCCATGCAATGCACTCTGTACTCCCACTCCCGTGTATCAGCTGACACATTGTGCGCAGTGATTTGACCCCTCAGGTGTCTGCCTCTGTGTCAGTGTGCTGTGGATTAGTTGCCAGGACTGCTGGGGTGTTTCTTGGTAGGGGCTCAGCATGCCACTGGAGATGTGACCATAGGAGACGATACTTGTGTGTCACATAGGTGTTTGATCAGCTGCGCGTGCAGACTGGGGTATGCGAATGTGAAGTTCAGGCAGCTGTTCCCCATTCACAGCAGATTGTGAGGGGCTCAGGTTCAGAGGGTAGTGTCACAGGTCTCCCATGTCCAATCGGTATGACCTGGACAGATCAGGGTTAAGATGATGTGTTGTGTGGGGGATGTACATGTGCACTTGTGCAGCTCCAGGACTTGCATTCCCCATGACCTACTATTGTGACACAGTGCAGAGTGTTGTTGTCTGGCTGCCAAGTCATACATCACTGAGACAGTGATGTATGACTTAGCAGTCATGCCTCCGCCATGGCATGTGTCTACTTATTGGTGATCCTGCAGGGGAGTGACATGTGCTACATGCACACCATTGTGGCGATGGCTATCAGGACATGGGTGCATCATGGTGTCTGTCGCTGGTATGCATCACATGCATATCCTATTTGACTCTGGGCGTCCCTTTCATCCGGAAACCTGTACTGACTCAGTGGCAAGAGTTGGGATGTGTGCATGTCCACATGCTACACCGTGTCCTCTGCACTGTCCAACTACTGTGTAGTTGGTGCATGTGTCCACACTGGGGTGTTGCAATCCAACAGACACCAGACAGATGGGTGCAAGGCCATGTGGGATGTGAGTGCCATGGTTGGCATCAGACTGACAATTGGCTTCTCCTGTTCAGTTAGGGCACTTTTAGCAATGTACAACTAATGATGCCAGGGCTTGCTCTGTAATGTGCTGTGCTCACAGTGGTGTGTGCGTTTGGTGCAGGTGACTGATGTCTGTCTGTTTCCCCATTGTTTGCAGATACATACACGGCCACGGAAGGGGACAGCTCCACGGACCAGGAGGAGCCGGAGAGCCAGACTGGGTCAGCAGCCGAGGAGTGGTCAGAGGGACCCAGTGGCACGGAGGGCAAGGGGAGCCACACCGAGGAGTCCTCAGCACCATCCACCTCAGCTGAGGACCAGAGCAACTCGGAGGATGACTCCCTTATGGAGGCGGGTGTCAGCAGCCACCACACCCCAGCTAGTGTTGCTGTCCCCGCCACCACCAGCACCACCACCGCCCTCCCATCGGCTCCCATTCCCCAGGTCCGTGGAGGCTCCCATGTTCGGGAGCGTGTCTCCTTTGGGCCAGGCACCACACCCCTGCCCCTGTGTCCCCTGCTGCCCTGAGTGAGGAGTCTGTGTACCTCCTTCGCCAGCTCCATGTAGGGCAGACAGCCATGCTGAGTGTCCTCCATGCGTACACCGCTCTGTTGACTCAGCTGGTGTCGTTCATGGAGGGCATCTCATCGTGCATGTCTGACCTACAGAGGGGCAATAGGTCCATGGACTCCTCCCTGACGGCAGCAGTGTCCCTCCTCAGACAGTCCCTCACCCCTCCTGCCTCTGCTCCATCCACACTCCCCAGCACCGTACCCGTCCCAAGCACACACACACCGGCACAGGCACACACACACATCCAGCACACAGACACACACGCCACAAACAAAACGCACACGCACGCACAGTCAGGGGACTGAAACCAGACTCACAGGGGATGGGGCCCTGGAACACACACACGCATCCACGAGCACTGCGCAGTCCTCAGTTGCCTCTCCCTCCAAAACACCCTCCCTTGCCTCACCTGCAACCCCAAAGACCCAGCGGCTCTTCCTCAGTGACCTCGGCCAATTCCCCTCCGATCCAGCTGATACAGCATTCAGGGGGAAGAGGAAGCCAACCCGCACGGAGCAGAGTGCCCCTCGCCCCCGGACACCCTCCCCCAGGTGCAGACAGACTGAGGCCCCCACCCGCAAGTCCCCCCGGAGTCGTAAGAGCAAGACCCCGCCGCCGCCCTGCAGCTCAGGCACCAGGTCTCCTTCCTCCATCCCTCAGGCCCCCACTCCACAGGTGCCCCACCACACCCTGCCCCAGGTTCCCCCACCCACAGATATACCATCCCCAAGAGGATCCGGCCTTCTCCCCCTGCCACTTGCTCTCCCGGCACCACACCCCCGCTGCGCTTGTCTGTGCCACTGATGTGGTGAGGGTGTCCTCCCCCTCTGTCCAGCCCACCTTGCCTGTTCCCCATTCTCCTCCCCTGGTGGTAGGCACTGCAGTGGAGTCCACTACCACCCTGTCTGACTTGGGCACTGCAGTGGCGGACCTGTCCACTCCATCTGCAGGGTCCACTGCAGTCGTGCCGGCACCCACACCATCTGAGTCATGCCCCCCAGTTGTGCCGGCACACACCATGTCAGACACCTCCACTGCAGTTGTCAGTGGCTCACCAGCACCCACCACCCCTTCCCTGCTTCCTCCTGGTGAGCCCTGATCCTGTCCCTGCGGTGCCTGGCCTGCCCCCCGGTTGCCCCTCCTAGTGGATTGTCCCTGGTTTTGTGCAGGCATGCGTAGGGTGACATCTGCCACTGTCACCCAGTTTGGACTTGGACAATGGACTGGCCATTGGCCTTTGTGTTTTTCTGGACTTTGTTTTCATTCCACACATATGCTGAATAAAGCAACTTTCTGTTCTCTAGTGCTTATGCTTCTGATGTACATGTTGTTGATGATGCTAACCATGCCCTTGCTGCAGTGATGGTGATATTTGGTCTCATGATAATGAAGTGTTACTGTGCAGGAACCCATGTGGTCCAGGGGGAATGTGTCCTATCCTGTGGTGTATCCATGTCATCCATAGCAGCATCTGAGGGTGTCATGTGTTCAGTATTTGGCAATGGGATTTCCTACTTAGATTAGCTATTTCACATCTGTGGCTTCCACCCCTGCACATCTGTTGTGCCTGCCATTGTTCAATTCGTCTACTTCCCTGACCGTGTGGCCATCTCCACTGGACATGCAGGTTTGGGCATCAATGGGGAAGGACTCATCCGTGTAGTCAGTGCAACATTGCTATACAAGTGTGTTGGATCTGTGCTGATGATTCTGTTGGCACTTCCATGACCAGGCTGATGTGACGGGAGCCCTCATTTGGTGCTAATTGTTGATTGTGTGACCAAGTGCTCAGCTGACATGATGGGGCCCTACTGAGGCAACATATGGCACAGCTTTCCTCACACAGGAGTGGAGTCCCCTCATGGCAGTGTGTACTCCTGTGACATTGCCTGCGCCCAAGGTGTGTGTTGTATGTGCATGTCTGTGTGTTCACTTCCGTTTAGCTGTGCATGCTGTGATCCCTAGTGTTGTACCTGTTTGTGATGCTTGCTGAGTTGACCTATGTTCCCCCAAAGTCTTCTCCCTGGGTTCTCTGTGATGTGGGTGCATGGCACATTACTGGTCATCTGGGTGTCACCCATAGGTGTGTTTGCTGTCAGGGCTGAGTTTGTGTGCAGACGCAGATGGGTCACAGTCAGGTTTCCCCTTGGCACTTGTTGTTTGCCCCTGTCATGTGATTTCCAGTTTGTGTTATCTTTCAGTGATTGTGACACGTTGTGTGTGTGACTGCTGGCACTCCTCAGGGTCCGGGCTGCAATGTTGGTTGTTGTCTATGTGTGTTCTTTGTGGGTGACCTTGGCTTCTTCATTGGTGTGTGACTGTGGCTGGGATCCCATTGGTTGGTGTGGTATTGCCGTCATGTCCATGTACAGCGTAGTGTGCAGTGTGTCAGACATTCAGGAGTCTTGTTGAGTGGCCATGTGTGATGTGTTTCTGCACCTTGGTTCCCACCCACCACCCTGGAATAGTCATGGGTGCATGTGCAATGTCACCAGTGCATGTGTGCTTCACTGCTGCACATTGTTGGAGGTCGAGGGGTGTGGTGTTGAGTGTGTGCAGATGAGAGTTGTTGCCCGGCTAGGCCCCTGCCTCCATGTTGGCCTTGGCTTACTGGCCATGCTGATTGATTTGTGCTTGTGTAGGTGTGATGGTAGTTTGTTGCTCAGGACACATGACTGTGGTTCACAGTGTGAACGACATTTAGCTTTGTCATCACAGTGGGATTGTAATGCAGCCCAGGGTCTCCACATTGTGGGGGCCCTGGGGGTAGTGCTGTGGTGTGTCTGTGTCTTGCTGTGTCAGTTGCTGTTCCTACGTGCCTGTGTGACATGTGTGATTAGTGCTCCCTCTCATCTGACAATGCCTGCTTGCCCACATAGGGGATTTGGATCCATGAGTTACCTTTGTGTGGCACTGTATGCACATCTGTATGATTGGTATTCAGGTCTCCTCATGTGTTGTGTGGTTGCCTGGGGACACTGGTACCCCCCCTCACCTGTTGTGTATGATGTGCAGTGTGGGTCTGCCTGTTTGTGTTTGTGCATCTGCACCACTGCATTGGCATATCTTGGGTGTGCCATTGGCTGTATGTAGTTTGGTGGGTTTCCCCTGCTGTCCCTGGGACTCCTAGGTCATCGGTCAGCACAATGATCATGGTTTGTGTGTCCCATTGCTGCCATGGTATGGTATCTGTTCACCTCACATCTGCAGTCTCCACAGGGTATCTGTATTTGTGTGCCTATTGGTGCAAATATGTGGGTTTGCATTCTGATGGTCACTTCTGTCATTGATGAATGTTGACAGTGTCAGCCCCCATGGGTGTTGTTTGTCTGCACATGGCCAAAGGTATGTCTTATTTGCACTGCAGTATTTGGCTCCCACAATTTATGTTGCAATGGGACACATACACTACTTTGCCACTGATGTGTTTTTTGTTCTGTGACCAGGAATCATCCATGCAGTTTGGCAGTTGCAGCTCTTTCTTTGTCAACACTTACCTTTTGGTCACTGTGGTGATGGGGCGTTAGACCCCATTGCCACAATGTTCAGAATGTGCTTCAGCTATGGACCCCACACTTACCTTTTGGTCACTGTGATGATGGGGGTTTGGACCCCATTGCCACAATGTTCAAAATGTGCTTCAGCTATGGACCCCACACTTACATTTTGGTCACTGTGGTGATGGGGCGTTAGACCCCATTGCCACAATGTTCAGAATGTGCTTCAGCTATGGACCCCACACTTACCTTTTGGTCACTGTGATGATGGGGGTTTGGACCCCATTGCCACAATGTTCAAAATGTGCTTCAGCTATGGACCCCACACTTACATTTTGGTCACTGTGGTGATGGGGCGTTAGACCCCATTGCCACAATGTTCAGAATGTGCTTCAGCTATGGACCCCACACTTACCTTTTGGTCACTGTGATGATGGGGGTTTGGACCCCATTGCCACAATGGTCATGGCCTGCTTGCATTGTGGGGGCCACACACATATATGTGTGGCACATGTGCCAGGGGGTCACATTGTATGTTCAAAGTCTTGTTCAGTGTTGTAGGCATTTGACACAGTCTACACACGCTTGTCATGGTGTTGGGGGGATGTCTTTTTCTTGCATTCCCTAGGTTGTGGTGTGCTGGTTGTGTCATGCATTGTCCATCCTATGACTGGGGGTGGTAGTGGTGGTAGGCATCCAGCCCCCCTGGGTGAGGGTGGTAGTAGTGGTAGGCATCCAGCCCCCCTGGGTGAGGGTGGTAGTAGTGGTAGGCATCCAGCCCCCCTGTGTGAGGGTAGTGGTAGGCATCCAGCCCCCCTGGGTGAGGGTGGTAGTAGTGGTAGGCATCTGGCACCCCCATGGCTAAGGGTGGTAGTGGTGGTGGGCATCTGGCACCACCCTGGCTAAGGGTGGTAGTGGTGGTGGGCATCTGGCACCACCCTGGCTAAGGGTGGTAGTAGTGGTAGGCATCCAGCCCCCCTGGGTGAGGGTGGTAGTAGTGGTAGGCATCCAGCCCCCCTGGGTGAGGGTGGTAGTAGTGGTAGGCATCCAGCCCCCCTGGGTGAGGGTGGTAGTAGTGGTAGGCATCCAGCCCCCCTGGCTAAGGGTGGTGGTAGGCATCCAGCCCCCTGGCTAAGGGTGGTAGTAGTGGTAGGCATCCAGCCCCCCTGGGTGAGGGTGGTAGTAGTGGTAGGCATCCAGCCCCCCTGGGTGAGGGTGGTAGTAGTGGTAGGCATCCAGCCCCCCTGGCTAAGGGTGGTAGTAGTGGTAGGCATCCAGCCCCCCTGGGTGAGGGTGGTAGTAGTGGTAGGCATCCAGCCCCCTGGCTAAGGGTGGTGGTAGGCATCCAGCCTCCCCTGGGTGAGGGTGGTAGTAGTGGTAGGCATCCAGCCCCCCCTGGCTAAGGGTGGTAGTAGTGGTAGGCATCCAGCCCCCCCTGGTTGAGGGTGGTAGTAGTGGTAGGCATCCAGCCCCCCCTGGGTGAGGGTGGTAGTAGTGGTAGGCATCTGGCACCCCCATGGCTAAGGGTGGTAGTGGTGGTGGGCATCTGGCACCACCCTGGCTAAGGGTGGTAGTGGTGGTGGGCATCTGGCACCACCCTGGCTAAGGGTGGTAGTAGTGGTAGGCATCCAGCCCCCCCTGGGTAGGGGTGGTGGTGCGCATTTAGGCCCCTGTGTGCATATGTGGCATTGGTGATGGGCATCCCGCCCCTATGGTGCTGCTGTTGCTGGTGTAAGTATATTCTGCATCCCTCTGTGTGTGTGTTATGTGTCGTGTACGTGTTGTATGTGTTTTGTGGTTGGTGTCTGACTTACCTTCTGCGCCGTACGCGTCCGTGCCTGTTCCGGTAGTAAATGTAGAATATTGGTATGATCGGGACGAAGGGATTCATGGGCTGGTTTGTGTCGTTCGTCCTTCTCGTTGCTTCGCGTCGTCCTCGTTGCTTCGCGTCGTCCTCGTCGCTGGCGTGTTCGTCTCGTAGCCGTGGATCGTGTTGTGGCGCGAATCGGAGCTTATGTGCGCCTCTCCCGGATGCTTTGACGTGCCGTGCGTAGCGAAGGGTTCGGCGCGTACGGGATGCGCATCGTACTTGGTCGGCCGGACGGAGCTGCATTTTCCCTTCCGTGCGACTCGATTCTGCGTTTCCGGATTCGCCTCGGTCGGAGTACAGGACCTGGATTGGGTGAGTACGGCTCGGCCGGATTCTGTGCTGTTGTGCGCATCGTACTTACTCGTTCGGTCTGCTGTACGGATCGGTCGGGAAACAGGCTTTCGCATGGCTTTTTTCCCGACCGAATGGTATTGGGTGCGCCTCCGACCGAGATCGGAATCGGCCCCTAGATGTCCAGAGTATAAACATTAACAAGCATTGGCAAAGTCAACAGGTCTCACTTATGCCAGAGCTACTGGCTTTGACAATGTTTTTTATCTGTGTTGTACATCCGCATGGCTGCTGTTCAACATGGCTAAAAGGTAATGGTGTAGAGGAGAGTGGGGTGGAGTGGAGTGAAGTGAACTGTCGTGGAGTGGTGTAGAGTGGTATGGCATAGAGTGGAGTAGACTGGTGTAGAGTGGAGTACAGTGGTGTAGGGTGGAGTGGAGCAGAGTGTCTTAGAGTGGAGTGGCGAAGAATGGGTGGCATAGAATGAAGTAGAGTGTTGCAGAGTAGAGTGGCGTATAGTGGAGTGGCATAGAGTGGTATAAACTGGAGTGGCATAGAGTGGAGTAGAGTGTCATAGAGTGGAGTTGAGTGTTGTAGAGCGGAGAGGCATAGAATGCAGTAGAGTGTTGTAGAGTGAAGTGTCATAGAGTGGAGTAAAGTAGAGTGGAGTGGCATTGAATGGAGTAGAGTAAAGTTTTGTAGACTGGAGTAGAGTGGTGTAGAGTAGAGTGGAGTAGAGTGCAGTAGAGTAGAGTAGAGTGTCATGCAATTGCATAGAGTGGAGTGGCATAGAGTGGAGTGGCATCGAGTGGCAAAGACTGTCATAGAGTAGAGTGGTGTAGAGTGTCATTGAATGGAGTGTCATAAAGTGGAGCGTCGTAGAGCGGAGTGTCACAGAGTGAAGTGTCATAGAGTGGAGTGGCGTAGAGTGGAATGGTGTAGAGTGGAATTGAGCGGACCAGAGTGGAGTGTTATAGAGTGGTATTGAGTGAAATTGAGTGGCGTAGAGTGGAGTGGCATATGGTGGATTGACATAGTGTGCAGTGGTGTAGAGTGGCTTAGAGTGGAGTGGCATAGAGTGGATTAGAGTGTTGTGGCGTAGAGCGTCATAGAGTGGAGTAGCATAGAGAGAGGTACAGTGTCATAGAGTGGAGTGGAGTGTTGTGGAGTGGCATAGAGTAGAGTTAAGTGCATTGGATTAAAGTGTAGAGTGTAGTGAGTGTCGTGGAGTGTGAAAGAGTGGAGTGTATAGGATGTTGTAGTGTGGCATAGAGTGAAGAAGAAAGGCGTGAAATGGCGTAGAGTGGAGTAGGGCATCCTTAGAGTGGAGTGGCTTAGAGTGGAGTGGCGTGTCTGAGTGTAGAGTAGAGTAGAGTAGAGTATCCTAGAGTTAGTAGATTGTCATAAAGTGGAGTGGAGTAGAGTGTCGTAGAGTAAAGTGTCCTAGAGTAGTGTAGAGTGTACTAGAGCAGAGTAGAGTGCAGTGGTGTAGAGTGTAGTGGCATGGAGTGTTGTAGAGTGGAGTGGCGTGAGTACTGCTAGTAAATTTATTTTTCACGCACAATGTATTAATTCCGGTGACCAATATCCCAGTAGACATAGGTGCAAGCATGTTTTTTTATCAGTGGTGTAAACATCAGCACAAATAAAATGGCTTTGCCATAAACGGTCCACGCCCCTCCTCATCCACTTGCGGAGGTCCTACTCTGAACTCTTCCCGTGCAATTAATCAGTCTCTAAGACACAGCCCTAGTGAATGGTGCTGAAGGAACTGTTGGCCACGAAGGGAGCATAAAGAGAACAAAGTGGGCAAGGACTGGGAGACAAACATGGGTGAGGGGTGGACAGGGTGTAGGCGGGAGTGAGAGAGAAAGAGGGCTGGGGAGAGCAGGGAGGCACGGCTAAATAAATACAGGGTACAAAGCAGGCCTGAGAGTGTTCAGGAAGAAAGTTCGAAAAGGAAGCGCGAGTGGGAACAGGAGAGTCACAAGACCGGTGTGAGCGATTAATTAGATGTATTGTATGTGCCTATTTTGGATATTTGGCTACAGTCTAGAGGCTGTGTTAAATGAATGGGTAGGAAATGGACAATGACAGAATAAACTCATCACGTCTCATACTTGGGAGATGCAATGACAAATTTAAAAAAATTATTCAAGGGGGAAAAGCAGCCAATAAGCCTTTGTTTTTTTAAAAACAACCAAAACTGCCGAATGTGGGGAAGAAAACAGACAGGTGTTTTCAGGACAAAAGGCGAGTAAAGTATGTGGAGCTACGACCAGAGCTTCTGACTTCATAACCGGGGAACCGGTTTCAAGTCTCGGCATTAGCTCAACATCCTGTGATTCTGGGCAAATCACTTAATCTCCCCGGGCCTTACAAAAATAATTGAATGTGTCCGTGTGTAATGTAACCAGTGCACATGCAAAGCACTCCAATCCCTTTATGTTGGGTCGAGTTTGCGCTATATAAAAATGCTAATAAAAAGAACTAGCATCTCAATTACAGCGTGATCAGCAGATGGACACTAATTAAGAAAAATCATTCTGTACTTGGTTCATGCAGCAAAGAAGAGTGATAATGATGCCAATTAATGGTAAGTAATGGGCGGGCTAAAAACCAGTATGAGCTCGACTGTTTCATGTGCGGGCTAAAAGCCCCTTCTTAGAGGTTTTTTTCTTAAACACAATAGGTCGCCAAGCAACATAGAATGTGCGCTGCCTGCAGTTTCAACCTAAAAATGGGAGGTACGTGGAAAAAAACATGCAGTTTATCACACTTTAGATATAATGGGGCATATTTACAAGAAACTGGCGGAGCGCGGTGTTACGACAAAATTGGTAACGCCGCACTCCGACAGTTTCAAAACGCAGGGATGCGCCATATTCACAAGAATGCGGTTCACCCCTGCGTTACCCCTAGGGTTGGTGCTAAAAAAGCTGCCTACCCCAGCACAGGCACCCTAGCTCCATTTTGCTAGGGTGCCTGCGCTGCAGGGACAATTGTTTATGTGCAGAAAGGGACACCTTCCTGCACATTAACAATCTTTGCAGGCAATATGCTCTATCTATGTGTGCTGCAGACAGCACACGTGGAAAGAGCAAAAAATAAAACATTTTTCCTCGTATCGCCTGCTTAAGACCAGGTATTCCCTGGCTGTATTTTTGGTGCTGCTCCATACCTTGTAAATATGGGGCAGCGTCAAAAAGCAATGGGTGTTGCAGTGGCTCGCCCACTGCGACACCCATTGTACGCCTCTTTCACGCTAAGTGCTGCGTGAATAGATGCATTATTTACAAGGCGACTTTAAGCCACATTAAATGGCTTAACTTCGCCTTGTAAATAAGGTGAATGAGTTAACGCGACCAGAACGTCGGGAAAAAAGTGCCGTTCTGGTAGCGTTAACTCCTTGTAAATATGCTCCAATGTTCCAATACTCAGAGCACAGAAATATCACTAATGTATGGGTCCATTGCCTCTTCAATAGATTCCTTAACACAACCCTATTCATACCAATGAACAAGAATTTAAACAACTATTAAGGATATATATTGTCAATGATAGGAATGACAAGCGGACTCACCCAGTGCTAGTTGTTGCCCACTAATACACTGCATAAACCTATAGTGTACAGCTTTGAATATTAACAAAAACATTTTTGGTAACATTTCACACATAATTAAAAAATAAAAAACAGTCGCACAAAACCATTTAGATCTTGTTGTTTTTTTTTTTATTATAGACAAATCTTCATCAACATGTCATTTGCTCAGAAGATGTCACAGATGCACCCACTGGTTAGTAAGAGATACATGAACAACTTTTCTTATGCAATAATAACTCTCGTCTTAAACACACATTCAGGGGCCGATTCCGATTCGGGCAGGAAATCTCTCCGACCGAGCCGGACCCGGAGAGATTTCCGACGGAATCGGACCCTAGCAGTCCGACCGAACGAGTACGATGCGTTCGCATGCTATCGGACTCGATTCGGTCGGACTCCCATTGAAGTCAATGGGAGCCGGTCGTACAATGCGTACGCGGGCTCCCATTGACTCAATGGTTGCGAGGCAAACAAGGGCCCCCCCTATAGCGGGTACGCGTCGAAGCGGGTCGCGCCGTACATGCACAGGTAAGGGGGACCCATGGGTCCCCCCTGTGTGCGACTCGCGTGGCTAGGCGTACAGGGGGGTCTGACACGGACCCCCAAAGTGTGGCTCCGACTTCTCTTTCGAGCCGGACGGCGCGAGTCGGTCGGACTGCTCGCGGTGCGCATCGTACTTACCCGGCCGGGGAACGTCTCCATTGCGCGGTGCGAGTCGTGTCCGTGCTAGTCGGTCGGAGCGGTTGGGTCCCGCGAACGAGTCGGTCGGCGATTTCGCGTACGTTCGCATCGTACTCGTTCGCCCGGACGCACGTCCGACTCGGTCGGAAACAGGGCGTCCGAATCGGATCCGGTAAAGCCAAATCCGATTCGGAGCCCTACCGGCCGAGATCGGAATCGACCCCTCAGTCTCTTCAGCATGTGTATGTTGGTCCAAGGAACTGCAGCCATCTAGAAGGTGCCACCATGAGGAGTACTAGTGCTGGGTCTAATTAATGCGACATAGCTTTTCACTCATTTGCAGTCAAATGGGAAGCACCATGCACGTAGCAGCTAAGAAAACAAGCATGGCAAAGCAAATAGGTCGCTCCTTTGAAATCTTTTAGCATTGTCGATGGTTTTTAGCTATGTTGTACAGCCTGTGCACTGCTGTGCAGCATGGCTAAATAAAAAAGCCTATTGTATCATTTTGTAGGTGCGCACAACAAGCATGGATGCACCTACAAAATGATGCAGCCACTTTTTTCTTTTTATTTTCTGATCCAACTTGGGTCGGCAAATAAAAAGAAAACAATGCACAAAAGTTTTTTTTTTTTTAAAGAGGGTGGGGGAAGCAACATGAGTGGGTGATGCGAAAGCAATACGGATGGGGGCAAGCAGGTGAAGTAAACAAAACGGGTGAGAGTCACGGAGGCAACGTTACATGAGGTTCTCTGCGGGCTGAAGTAACACCAGGGTCCTGAAGCAACACAGAGGGCGCAGGTGGGGAGAAGCAACACATAGGGTGCATGGTAGCGAATGGCCGAGAGGGAGAGCAACATGGATCACAGGAGGAGAAAAGCAAACAGGTGATAGAGAGTGCATTTGGAGCTGGGAGGGGGAGAAGCACATGGACAAGAAAGCAATGTGTGTGCGGTGGGAGCACATGAGGGCAAGCACATCAAGGAGCGCAGCGGGGGAGAAGCACATGGTCCATGCAACAGGGGGGAGAAACACAAGAGGAAGGAAATCTCACACAAGCTAACGAATAAGAAGCAAGCAAATGAGCGTGACAATGAAGTCAACCAATGACAAGCAATGTGTGATCTACGCCTTTAAACATGTTTGTTTAAAAGTGTCTTTGAAATCCCAACCTGCTTTACCTGATGCTTGGGAGTCATATGTAGTTTTAAATACTCATCAACAAGATAAATCCTACCATCTCTCCTCCCCCATAAAACTGCATTTACATTTGTAAGGAATGTTTTAATTGGCCACACGAATGCAGATTCAGATGGTAGAACAGTATAACAATACTTTCCACACATTTGTTGAATTTTTCGTTCTTGTGGAATCCTCTAAGATCGAAAAAATCAGAGGTGTTGTTTACTGTAAAACTCGTATTATAACTGAGAAAAGTGTAGCAAGTTGTACCGAGCATGGCAGAAGTAACCTAGTAAAGAACATAAGCTAAAACACACTGCAGCTACAACAAAAGAATGGTACACTGACTAAACAAAGCCCCTTTTCAGGTTTTGAAGGAGCTGGCAAGTCTCAAATCCACAAAGCCCCATTCAGGCACATTTTGAGGATCAAATGGAGGTAATTCACCGCAGGTTTATGACGTATAAAATGAGGTCGGGGTTAATAGTAAATTTCCAAGTTTTCAGTGAATGCCATATCCCTTATTCCTTTTAGGGAAGTATCCCTGGACAACGAAGCTCTATGCATTATACAATCTATGGAGCCTAACTTTATTACTGGAGACACTTCCCCTTCTAGGGTAAATAAAGTATGCCTTAGGGAGTTAGCTGCATACATCCTTAGTATTGTAAATCTGTCATTTGAAGAAGAAACTGTACCAACTTCCTTAGTACCATCTTCCTTAAAGTTACATACCTTCGGAAAAAAATGGTTTGGAAGAGTTGTAACCTTTCAGCTTTCAGACATTCATTTTAAAGTATTCCTGAGCTGCATCAGATCCTGAAAAGTATAGCTTATTTGCTGCTTCAGCAGCATGTGGATAAAAATTGTATTCCTGGAGTCAGTCAGGATCCTGCTCTCCTTGTGTTACAGAGAGAGCCTTGATTGGTGTCTAGAATGTGATGGGGCCGGGTTCCAAGTTCATGGTTTACTCGGGAACCCCTAGTCGATGAACCATTGGTTCCTGCTTAAAAGTTTAGAGGGGAGAAATATCTGGTCCAATCAGAGTTACAATTCCAATAAACCATGACTCTGAAAAATCACTGACTCCAGGTTCTAAGTTTAGTTAGTTTATTACAAAGCCAAGATTAATTGGACATACAAACACCTCAAGATGAGGGTGTAGAACTACATCGGAACTAATACAAAGCCAAACCTACGGGCGTAATTCAATCTGTGAAGCATACAAAGGATGACCAGTTCTAGAATGAGGACACAGAAGATCACTGCGCCAACATCAAGAGTATTCTTCATTTGAGGTTTGTAAGTAAAAAGCATTAGTCTGTCCCTACACTACAACTAAGGTGACATCCCTACTTAGCATTTCCCCAGGCATGTTCAGGAAAAGGTGTCAGCGCGTGAAGACTCCCTAAGAAGTGTACTCATGTTCAATGGGTCAAGTAGCATAAAGCTACAGAGCTCGTTCTAAGATGCTCCTTCCCTCTTCATCAGATCTTTTCTCCTAACCCAATTCCCAGGGCACTGTCCCTAACCCCAACACCAAAATCCTAAAACACACCCATCATCACATCACGCGATCGTCCCATCCAGTTAGATACCTCCTCGTAGGTAACTTTCCAGGCGGCTTCGATACTCCCAGCCTCTGGCTTGATGACCTTGATTCCCAGGCCTTCTCCTGTGAGAAAGAACACCGTCCCACATTATCAGCACCACTTGTTCAAATATATCCTCTCCTCCCTAAGCCTAACTCCTAAAACAATAGGGTTATTCTAACTAACAAAGATGAATTTCTCCACCTGCAACAGAAACATGAGAAAGAAAAGATTCTGCATACACATGAACATTACGAATGCAAAGTTTTCCTCGCTGTTCAAAATCTAAAGCTATTGGACCATAACTCCCTTTCGCCTTGTGTGCTAACTCCTCCTTGGTCTACTCAACTTTTCCCTTTCTATTGTTAAGCTTAACTGTTAGTTCCCTATGTCTATCTTCTACTTGACCTTCAAACTTCTTCTCTACATCAGTTAATATACAAGTCAAATTGTGGCAGTGCACGTAAGCTGTGTCTAATGTAACGGTAGGTATGAAGTACTTCCCTATCCTCTCTTCCTGCTTATAATAGTCATACTTATTCAGGTGCTTGTAATCTGGAACTTCTGAAAGCACCACATCATAGTTTGAGAAATAGTATTCATAATGACCCTTACCATAAAACATACTAAGTAATAAGCTACATGTAATACAATAACTCAGAGGCAGGTGATGATAACGAATCCCCTCCTCAACTGACGCAGGCAGTTGCATACACATATAACAGTCTCTCACATCCATCGTGTTTACATACTCATACAACAACTGCGCATAAGCATTCAACGTATAATCACCCTAAGACAAATCTACCTGCAACAAGCAACTAGTTTGATCAATCATAGCTTTATCAGCTCCTAATGTACCCTCTTTTGCGCTAGAAGTGGTAGGCGTGGATGTCCCTTGTATTCCCACACCATTAACTTCTGCTTCATTTAAAAATTTTACAGACACGATAATAACTACTGCTATAACTACTATTTCTACTACAATAAGCTTGGCTTGTCCTCTCCGGTGGCCTTGCAACCATGGCTGGATTTTCATCAGAGAGAGGAGCTGTTTCTTCCGAGGGTCCTGAAACGCTGCGGGTGTGGGAGGCGTTAATCCAATTCAGCAAGCCTCCACACTTCACAGCTGTATTTGTCAAGAGAATTACTTGGTACGGACCTCTCCAGCGAGCATCAAGACAGTTCTCCCTCACATGCTTCTGGACAAGTATCCAGTCTCCTGGACACAAGTCATGACAGAGGTCCTTCGGGGTCGGTGCAGTCGCAGCTTCAACCTGGTGAGACACAGAATGGCAAAACACACAAGATGATGGACGGAATGTTGCACATTGGCAAAACATTCACCCCCAGTCACAGATCTGGGTTTAATCCATCGTTATTTTGCTCACCACGCCACCCCAGTTCAGACATGGCCATATGCAAATCAGTCTTGACCCTGTGCCTCATGGGAACAGTCCAGCCCGAACTGCCAAGCCATGTCTTCCCTGGACCGGAATCAAGCATCCTAGGACCGGTTTCTGGCTATCAGCCGTCATCAGCCAGGATAGCTTGACTCCAGTGGCGTAGTGAGCACGGGACCCACGTCTGGGCATACCCTTCCCACATAGGGCGAACAGCAAAACACACAAGATAATGGACGGAATGTTGCACATTGGCAAAACATTCACCCCCAGCCACAGATCTGGGTTTAATCCATCGTTATTTTGCTCACCACGCCACCCCAGTTCAGACATGGCCATATGCAAATCAGTCTTGACCCTGTGCCTCATGGGAACAGTCCAGCCCGAACTGCCAAGCCATGTCTTCCCTGGACCGGAATCAAGCATCCTAGGACCGGTTTCTGGCTATCAGCCGTCATCAGCCAGGATAGCTTGACTCCAGTGGCGTAGTGAGCACGGGACCCACGTCTGGGCATACCCTTCCCACATAGGGCGAACAGCAAAACACACAAGATGATGGACGGAATGTTGCACATTGGCAAAACATTCACCCCCAGTCACAGAATGGACCACGTCAGCCAGTCCTTTGCAATAATCAAGGATCAAGTCATCAGTGATGTTTATCAATGCTGTAGACGGCACTGCTTGCAAGCGCATTGCCCTCCCCATCAGTATTTCATGGGGAGAGAGTCCTGTCCTCCTATCAGGAATGCTACGCACACTCATTAACACCAAAAGCAATGCATCAGGCCATTTCAAAGACGTGGAGGAGCACACCTTCGCCATCCTCATTTTGAGAGTCCAATTAATCTGCTCCACAAGACCAGACGCCTCCGGCCTGTAAGGCAGTACACAACAGCTTCATAATCTCACTGTGGAAGTGTGTTCCTCTAACTGACTCCAATGAAGTTGGAAGTCCGAAGCATGGTATGAGTTCCCTGAGTAACAACTTTGCTACTGTGAGACTATCACACTTTCTCGTTGGATATGCCTCCACCCACTGTGAAAAAACACACAACACAACCAGAATGTACCTCAATCCATTGCACCTGGGCATCTCAATGAATTCAAGTTGGATTCTGTTGAAAGGACCCCCAGACCTTCCAATGTGACTCAGTGTACCCACAGTTTTCTTTCCAGCATTCATCTGTTGACACATAACACATCTGTGACACACCGCTTCAGAAAACACACGGAACCGTGAATTAAACCACATTTGTCTGAACAGTCGCACCATGGCATCTCTCCCAATATGAACTGCTCCATGAATCTGCCTTGCCATAGGGCTCAGTAAACAATCCGGCAACACTGCTCGACCATCAATTGAAACTCAAATACTATCATCTCCTTTCTCACAACCTGATTTAATTCAACCAGCTTCTTCTTGGTCTGACACTTCTCCCTGCAGACGCTGGACTTCATCTCAAGTGTCCGCTATGGCTAACATCAAGCTGAGCTCGGTTCTTTCTGTGCTCTCTCCGGTATAATCCCGGTTAGAAATGGGATTTTTGGTAGGCTAGAGCATGTGCCAAAGGCAGTCAGAAACCACCACTCTAGTCAGGATAAGGGAGTTACATTCCTAAAATAACCCCTGCTCACTTCCTTGGTACCTTGACGAGCAGTCAGGCTTATCTTAGAGGCAGTGTGTAAAGCATTTGCACATAACCCACAGAAATACAGTGTAAGCACTACAAAAGGACCCAACACCAGTTTAGAAAAATATCCAATAACGACAAAAATCCACAATACAGTACTTAAAAATCTTCAGTTATCAAAATATGCTTTAAAAACAGTTCCTTGATGTTGATAGCTCCGTCCGGGGCTATCACGGCGTTGTGAGCAAACAAATCCAAACAGTTCTGGCTGACCACGGCGTCGCGGGCCAGCTACGGTGTCGGGAAGACCCGCAAACAGTACCTTTTAGAAATGCAGGGTGTCGGCGACCTCTCGTTGAGCTTCCAAAAGCACGGCGTCCGCAGGCGTCGGTTCCGGAGGTCGGTGCAGGAGTCATCGGGGCCCTTGAAGTCACACGCGTTGCAGATCGATCTCCTCTCTGTTGAAGTCAGGAGCGCTGGCGTCGGCAGGCGCCGGGTGCTGCGGTGCGAAGTGCAGCGGTGCGGCATGCGGTGCCCTCAGGTCGCAGTGCGAGCAGCGGCTCGGTGCCGGCGTTAGATGGCGTCGTCGGTGAGACCAGGGTCGCGGTGCGGGATGAAGGCGGTGCTCGTCACGGTGCAATCAGCGGCGTAGTCGTTGCTGAAGCGCTGTCGTCGGCTGACGAGCTGGAGTCGATGGCGCCGGCATCGGTAGGCCAAGGCTGCGGTGCGGGATGAGGGCGGTGCGTCGTGTAAATTTACGAGCGGTGCCCTCGAACCACGGTGCAAGCAGCGGCGTCGATTTCGGCATGGGGCGGCGTGGTCTGGGATACCAACGCGTCGTCGTGAAGCGAGGCAGTGCGGAGTGCGGTGCCAACAGGTCATGGTGCGAGCAGCGGCTCGGTGGCGGCATCAGCAGGTGTCGTCGGTGAGACCAGGGTCGTGGTGTGGCATTGCGGTGGTGCCCTCTGAGGTGCCAAGACGTCATCGTGCAGCGAGGCGGTGCGGAGTGCGGTGCCCGCAGGTCGTGGTGCGAGCAGCAGCTTGGTGGCGGCGTCAGCAGGCGTCGTCAGTGAGACCAGGGTCACGGTGCGGCGTTGCGGCGTTGCCCTCTGCGGTGCCTTCAGTACACGAGTCGGCAGCGGCGTCGTAGACGTCGTCGGGTTGCTTTTCTTCTGTTGCAGCACAAAACACACAGTCCCCAGTGCTGAGGGCAGAAGAACTTGAAGTCTTTGCTGTTCCTGAGACTTCTTGAACAGGGGCAAGCTCTACCTCAAGCCCTTGGAGAAACTCACAAAAGTAGATTGCAGAAAGTTCAGTCTAGGCCTTTCACTGCCCAAGACAGAAGCAGCCACTGCAGGCCAACACAGCAAAGCACACAGCAAAGGGGTAGTTCCTCCTCACAGCTTCTCCAGCTCTTCTTCTTGGCAGTCTTCTTGGTCCAAAAGAGCTCTAAAGTTCAGGGGTCTGGGCCCCAATATTTATATCCCCAAATCCTTTGATCCTTTAGGCAGAGAGTGTCTGTGCCCAGCCAGAACCAGTTCTGCCCTCTCTGGTGTGACTTCCTGGCAGGAGGTGGAGACGGCATTGTCAGAGGCAGACCACGCCCTTTGAGGTGCAAGGAAATCTCCTTCCCCTTCCCCAGTTGCAGCCCAGGTCTATTCAGCCCTTTCCTGACCCACCTAGACTATCTGGAGCCACTCCTGCTCCCCAGCCTTCTATCATCCAAAACCCCGACAGGCAATCCACATTCCAACAGAGGCACACAGGATGACTGAGCAAGAAAACGCCTACTTTCTAAAAGTGGTATTTTCAAACACAGAATGCAAAAATCACCTTCACTAAAAGATGCATCTTTAGATTCTGAGTTCAGGCATACTAAACTTTATTTTCCTACCTAGTTCCCAGGGCCAGTTATGTTTATAAGATGTTATAAACAAACTTCCCATTCTGTCCTATGGGGAACAGGTAGCCTTGCAATAGTGAAAAACGAAATTGGCAGTAATTCACTATCAGGACATGCCACACACACTAGCGCATGTCCTACCTTTCACATACACTGCACCCTGCCCACAGGGGTACCTTGGGCCTACCTTAGGGGTGGCTGACATGTAAGAAAAGGGAAAGTTAGAGACTGGCAAGTGTGTGCACTGGCCAAGTCGATATGGCAGTTACAAACTGAGTGCAGACTCTGCGATGGCAGGTCTGAGTTACCTTTTCAGGGCTACTCACGTGGGTGGCACAATCAGTGCTGCTGGCCCACTAGTAGCATTTGATTTACAGGCCCTGGCACACTCAGTGCACTTTACTAGGGACTAACAAGTAAATCAAATATCCAATCATGGAAACACCAATCCATAACACAATTTACACAGAGAGCATATGCACTTTAGCACTGATTAGCAGTGGTAAAGTGCCCAGAGTCCTAAAACCAACACAAACAGGTCAGGAAAAAGTAGGAGGAAGAAGCAAAAAGTTTGGGGATAACCCTGCAAAAGGGCCATTTCCAACACAACCCCCTTCCAGCCTAAAAGCCAGGGTAGACCAATCCATACCTCAATGGGCTTCCCTGCTTGGGACGATAGAACAAGGAACCTGGCCCGCAACAGCAGGGTTTTTTTCCCGTTCTACGCCTTCATGAACGTAGTCGGATCCCTCTATCCATACTCTCAGGTCCCACCAAGCTGACCCATGGGGAACCCTTCTCCTCACCTGTGGACCCCATCTGCGCAGCACCTAAACTTACTTTGCTCACAGATGTGTCCCAACAGGCAGTCAGTACCCACATGGCCAACACAATCGTGTGGCCCAGTCCACCCCGGGGTGTGACTCCGGTCCCCCTCCCAGGGGCAACTCTGTCCACCAGGACAGCCAGCCACAGTGGCCACTGACAAATGTCAGTGATGAGAGCCAGGCCTTAGGCCACTCCAACCGCTGTGGTGTCAGAGAGTCGGGGGCGGTAGCCCCAGGTGCCTGGCACCCTTTCTCCACTCTCTCCCCCGCCAAGTCAGGTATGGCATCCTGACACTGGCCCACCAGCCCAGGGTCTGTACCCTGCGGCTGGACAGGAGACTGGGGTGGGCTCTCCCACACCCTCTCCTTCTCCCTGGGGCTCTGTACCCTCCCACCTGGAGCAGTACCCCCTTCCAGAATTGTCAGGGCACCTGCAGCAGGTGTCCTGCATAATTCGCCCACCAGTTCAGGGGTGCTATCCTGCAACTGGTACACCAGCCCAGGGTCTGTACCCTGAGACTGAACAAGGGACTGGGGTAGGCTCTCCCAAACCCGGTCCTCCTCCCTGGGGCTCTGTACACTCCCACCTGGAGTGGCACCCCCAGAAGACAAACTGGTAGAGGCTCTGTTTGCAGTTGCCCCTTCCCCCAGGTCAGGGGGGACACCCTGAACCTGGTCCGCCAACCCAGGGTCTGTACCCTCAGGCTGACCAGAGATCTCGGGTGAGGCTCTCCTCCCCTCACCTCTCCTTCTGGGGTCCTGCACTCTCCTCCCAGGAGAAGTACCCCCAGAACCAAAAACTGTCAGGATGCTGGAACCGGACCTCCCAAACAATTCTCCCACCAGTTCAGGACCTCTCTCCAGCAACTGGTCTCCCAACCTAGGGTCTAAACCCTCAGGTTGCACCGGGGTCAGAGGTGAGGACTCCCTCCCTCCCTCTGCACCCCCTCCCAGAGTTCTGCACCCTCCCACCTGGAGTGGTACCCTTAGAAGACAAACCGGTCCGGACACTGCTTACAGTCGTCCTTCCCTCCAGGTCAGGCAGGAACTGAGCCTGGCCTCCCAACCCAGGGACTAAACCCTGTGGCTGAGCACCTGCCCGGTGCACCAGGACTTCCTTGGGAGCACGCATGCCCCCCCTGAGGGTAACACATGACTCATGTGTTGTGTGACAGTCTGCCTGGCGCAGATCTCCCGACCCCTGTCCATCTGACAGTGCGCGAAGATCCCCCAGGACAGAAGTGGTGTCACCATGGTCACTCCTAGGAGGCTCAGCCCTTCTGGCTGGCCCCTGACCCACTGGTTCTCCCACTGGGGAACGCATCCCCCTCTCACCCCTCAATCTGGACTTCTGCACCCTCCACTTAGGAGCGGCACCGTCAGACACCAGAACCGCTGGAGCTCTGTTTACAGACACTCCACGTTCTCCTGACACTAGGAGATCCCCCTCAACGGACGGCCTACCAGTACAGCCTAGGCTCCCGACCTGGTGTTCCCTCCTGGAACCACCCAGGCTTTGGGACCAGGTTTTGGGCACCTTGGGCCGCAGCCCATTCCCACTCCTCCGCGGAGACAGGACGTGAGTCCCAACACCCTTCCTACGACACTGGGACCCATCTGGGCTACCACAAACTTTTCCCACCACCCTTGGTTGGGAAATACCTAAGCCACTTCCTTCCGGGTCCCCCCAGATGCTTCTTCAGACCCTCTGGAATCCACCAAAAGGTCTGCCTCCAGTGCAAGCTCCCTGGGGTCAGAGAACTCACACTCCACTGGGTGTTGGCATAGCTCTGGAAAACAGGGACTTAAAATATGCTCTCCAACAATTGAATCACAAAGCCCCACACAGGTGTTAACCACACTACCCTTCACCAAACCATCCAGTGCCTCAGAAAAGTACCCCACATCATTCTCACAAGACTGGTGAGACAGTGTCTGACTGTTGCAGTCTCTTAACCCATACTCTTCTGGTTGGTCTCCATACTCACTTACTAGGGCTTCTATCATGGGGGAACCCCTCTTCCTGCACCTCTCATCTAGAGTCAGTAGAGTGTCCCTCCCACTACTAGGAATATGATCCCCTGTGCCAGTTCCCCAATCCACCTCAGGGACACTGTGCATCACTGGAGTAACCTCACAATCCTGAACCCCCTGGTGTATGTCAACCCCCTCCTTGAAGCAGGGCCCCAAATCTGTGTGTGCGTGCACCGCACCCGCAGTACTGGACACTACATTTTTGCTGCCACCATCTGGGCTGGGCCTAGCCCCACTAGCTTCCCAGTCCAGCTCTCTCATTTTAAACTCATGGTCTAACATCATCTTCCTTTCCTCCCTGGCTATTCTTTTGTCTTCCCTCTCACTTTCCATCCTGAGTTTCTCCAACTCGAACTTCCTCGCTTCCCGCCTGTCCTCCAGCTCCTCTGGGGACAGACTGCTCCTGCCTGGTTTAGAGGGTGCCCCTCCTCCCAAAAGCACATCCACCCTTGGAATAGGCTCCTCTGCCTCCATGCCAAGATCTCCAGACAGCTCACTAGCATGTCTGGCTGCTACCCAGGCCCTCAGCGCCTTTTGTAGCTCCTCTTTTCTGGTGAGGCCCCTGATTTGGCTTTTGAGGTTTTTGCAGATCGCCTTCAATTCCTTCACATTGTAGGTTTCTAACCTCCCCTCCTCAAAGGCCACTTCCAAGGATGCAACAGATGATGCAATTGATTCAGGCATGATGAAGTAGCAAGTTCAAACTGGCAAGATCAAAAATAGGCCAAACAGAAAAAGAACCAGTATGTGGCACGTAATGGTCTGCGATATGGTAGTAGTGCACACCAATCACTGTAAGTCAAGTGCAAACGCAAGTCCTAACCTCACCGCTGACAACCAATGTTAGAAATGGGGGTCTCTAGTTGGCAAGGGCTTGCACCTTTGTCCAAATAGGGACCCTTCTTCCTAGTCAGGATAAGGGAGTTACACTCCTAAAATAACCCCTGCTCACCCCCTTGGTAGCTTGGCACGAGCAGTCAGGCTTATCTTAGAGGCAGTGTGTAAAGCATTTGCACATAACCCACAGTAATGCAGTGTAAGCACTACAAAAGGACACCACACCAGTTTAGAAAAATATCCAATATTTTTATATACTTAAGACAAGACCAAAAACGATAAAAATCCACAATACAGTACTTAAAAATCTTCAGTTATCAAAATATGCTTTAAAAACAGTTCCTTGATGTCGATAGCTCCGTCCGGGTCTATCACGGCGTCGTGAGCAAACAAATCCAAACAGTTCTGGCTGACCGCGGCGTCGCGGGCCAGCTACGGTGTCGGGAAGACCAGCAAACAGTACCTTTTAGAAATGCAGGGCGTTGGCGACCTCTCGAGCTTCCGAAAGCACGGCGTCCGCAGGTGTCGGTTCTGGAGGTCGGTGCAGTTGTCGTCTGGGCCCTTGAAGTCACACACGTTACAGATCGATCTCCTCTCTGTTGAAGTCAGGAGCGCTGGCGTCGGAGGGCGCTGGGTGCTGCAGTGCGAAGTGCAGCGGTGCGGCGCCCTCCGGTCGCGGTGCGAGCAGCGGCTCGGTGGCGGCGTCGGATGGCATTGTCGGTGAGACCAGGGTCGCGGTGCGGGATGAAGGCGGTGCTCGTCACGGTGCTGGCAGGTCACGGTGCAAGCAGCGGTGGCGTCGTTGCTGAAGCGCTGTCGTCGGCTGACGAACTGGAGTCCATGGCGCCGGTAGGCCAAGGCTGCGGTGCGGGATGAGGGCAGTGCGTCGTGTAACTTTACGAGCAGTGCCCTCAAACCACGGTGCAAGCAGCGGCGTCAATTTTGTTATAGGGCGTCGTCGTCTGGGATACCAAGGCGTCGTCGTGAAGCGAGGCAGGGCGGAGCTCGGTGCCCACAGGTCGCGGTGCGAGCAGCGGCTCGGTGGTGGCGTCGTAGACGTCGTCGGGTTGCTTTTCTTCTGTTGCAGCACAAAACACACAGTCCCCAGTGCTGAGGGCAGAAGAACTTGAAGTCTTTGCTGTTCCTGAGACTTATTGAACAGGGGCAAGCTCTACCTCAAGCCCTTGGAGAAACTCTCAAAAGTAGATTGCAGAAAGTCCAGTCCAGGCCTTTCACTGCCCAAGACAGAAGCAGCCACTGCAGGCCAACACAGCAAAGTGGTAGTTCCTCCTCACAGCTTCTCCAGCTCTTCTTCTTGGCAGTCTTCTTGGTCCAAAAGAGTTCTAAAGTTCAGGGGCCTGGGCCCCAATATTTATATCCCAAAATCCTTTGATCCTTTAGGCAGAGAGTGTCTGTGCCCAGCCAGAAACAGTTCTGCGCTCTCTGGTGTGACTTCCTGGCAGGAGGTGGAGACGGCATTGTCAGAGGCAGACCAGGCCCTTTGAGGTGCAAGGGAATCTCCTCCCCCTTCCCCAGTTGCAGCCCAGGTCTATTCAGCCCTTTCCTGACCCACCTAGACTATCTGGAGCCACTCCTGCTCCCCAGCCTTCTGTCATCCAAAACCCAGACAGGCAATCCACATTCCAACAGAGGCACAAAGGATGACTGAGCAAGAAAACACCTACTTTCTAAAAGTGGTATTTTCAAACACAGAATGTAAAAATCAACTTCACTAAAAGATGTATCTTTAGATTCTGAGTTCAGGCATACTAAACTTTATTTTCCTACCTAGCTCCCAGGGCCAGTTATGTTTATAGGATGTTATAAACAAACTTCCCATTCTGTCCTATGGGGAACAGGTAGCCTTGCAATAGTGAAAAACGAAATTGGCAGTAATTCACTATCAGGACATGCCACACATACCAGCGCATGTCCTACCTTTCACATACACTGCACCCTGCCCACAGGGGTACCTTGGGCCTACCTTAGGGGTGGCTGACATGTCAGAAAAGGGAAGGTTAGAGACTGCTAAGTGTGTGCACTGGCCAAGTCAACATGGCAGTTACAAACTGCGCGCAGACTCTGCGATGGCAGGTCTGAGTTACCTTTTCAGGGCTACTCACGTGGGTGGCACAATCAGTGCTGCAGGCCCACTAGTAGCATTTGATTTACAGGCCCTGGCACACTCAGTGCACTTTACTAGGGACTAACAAGTAAATCAAATATCCAATCATGGAAACACCAATGCATAACACAATTTACAGAGAGCATATGCACTTTAGCACTGATTAGCAGTGGTAAAGTGCCCAGAGTATAAAAACCAACACAAACAGGTCAGGAAAAAGTAGGAGGAAGAAGCAAAAAGTTTGGGGATAACCCTGCAAAAAGGGCCATTTCCAACAATCCCCATTAAAAATGCAACCCTGTTCAGCGCAAAAACGTGCAACTTCATCCGCATACCTATTGCCCAATGTTACGAAGTCCTCCCCCTTCCCATGGGCAGTACACTTGACCACAGCTATTTCTTTTGGTCGTTGCAAAGCTTCCAACAACTGTGTCACATATTCCCCATTCCTGATGGGAGATCCTGATGACGTTGAGAACGCCCTCTGTGACCATAGGTTTCCGAAATTGTGAACCACACCGAACCCATATTGGCTATAGGTGTAGATGGTGACTCGGATTTGTTCAGAAGCAAGGCATGCACGTGTCAAGGCAAAGATCTCAGCTACTTGTGCAGAGTGTACTCCATGTAAAAAAGCAGCCTCCACAACTCCAGAAATGGTACAGGCAGCAAATGCTGCTCTCAAACATCCTGCATTGTCTCTTAGACATGAACCATCAACAAAAAGGACTTGGTCTGACTCAGGCAGAGGTTCATCAACAATGTCGGGCCTCGGTTTGGTGCAAATTTCAGTCACATCGAGACAGTCATGGTCCTCACAATCTCCCCCTTCAATGTTTGGAATAGGCATCAAAGTAGCAGGGTTTAACACAGAACATCTTTTCAAAGTTACATTTTTGGAGGCAAGAATACCCTGCTCTTAGCGTGTGAGCTGGTTATTCGTCAAGTGTGGAACATAAACAGTAAGAGGATGACCCATCACAATGCTTTCACACCTTTTAATGCTGACACCTGTTGCAGCAACGGATCTGAGACATCCGGGCAACGCTGAAGCTAAAGGATATAATGTAGCTGAAAAGTAAGCAACTGGTCTACATATACCCCCATGTGTCTGGGTGAGTACAGACAGTGCACAACCTTCCTGCTCACAAAAACATAATGAGAATGCTTTGATGTAATCAAGCATTCCTAGAACCGGAGCGCGACACAGGCTTTCTCTCAGCTCCAGGAAGGCAACCAAACAGTTGTTATCCCATGGTATCGGGCAGGGCCGGACTGGCTACCGGGCTTTGCTTAATAAACAATGCAAAACAAATGTTTTAAAAAGTAGGCTTTAAAGCTATTTGTTTTACATTGTTCATTTAGAAGAGCCTGCAGCTTCCCAGCAACAAAATGGGCCCCTCCGCTGTGAACCTGGACCCCACCCTGCCACCCAAGCAAACAGGGCCCGGTAGCCAGTCCGGCCCTGGTATCGGATCACTCACTTCCTTGTGTGTCAACCTCTGAAAGGGTTTTGCTTTCAAGAAGAAGTTGGGAATCCACTGACGACAGTAACCAACCATTCCCAGGAAAATCCCGACTTCCTTCTGTGTAGTGGGCGCATTCATTTTCATGATCTCCTCAAAGCGGTCTGGTGACACCTTCCTCTTGCCTTTCTCAATGTGATGACCCAAATACTTGACTTCAGGCAAACAGTGCTGGCGTTTGCTTGGGGACACTTTGTGTCCGTTTTTGGCCAGGTGGCTTAACAGTGCAACAGTATCGACCCTGCCAGCTTCCTCACTTTCTTATACAATCAGGAGATCATCAGTATATTGCACGAGTACTGACTCTGCGGCAGTACTAGACTCTCAAGGTTCTTTTTCAGAATCTGATGAAAGATTGATGGACTCTCAGTATACCCTTGTGGGATACGACATCACGTTAACACATGATTTTCCAGATGGAAAGTAAATAAAAATTGGCTTTCCTCGTGTAAGGGTATCGAGAAGAACACCTGACATCGATCAATCACTGTAAACCATTCAGCCTCACAAGGAATTTGGAACAGGATCGCATATGGATTTGGCACCACAGGACAACATGGACCTATGATCGTGTTGACCTTTTGCAGGTCCTGCACACTCGTGTACTTCCCACTCGGCTTCTGCAATCCCATTAAAGGCGAATTGCATGGACTCCCCATGATTTCCTTCAGAATGCCCTGCTCGATCATTGACTCAATCACATGTGTAATTCCTGCCACCGTTTCCGGAGTCAGGTTGTATTGGGGTGTTTTTGGAAACTCAGCATTTGGCTTGATCTCTATCTTAACTGGCTCAACCCCTCGAATCAATCCTATCTCTTCTCCCGTGAAATCCCACACCACTGGAGAGACAGAATCCCTCAAGTCATATGGCAGGTTTTCCACTGTCAGCACGGTGAACATCTCTTTGCAGAGATTCTGATTTGCCAACTTGAATGCAATGTCATCATCATTAGTCTGCAGCTCTACTGCTTTGGGCATGCAATAGATGGTAGAATTAAGTTTACACAAAAGGTCTCCCAACAAGCACACTAGACTTGAATCGCACACCACAAATTGGTGTTGATCCTGGAATGTTCCTATTCTCACAGGTATCTTGTCTGTCAGTGGATTTGTCGTTTTCTTATTAGCAACTCCTAAAACTTGGATCGATTGTCCAGAAAGGGGTAGGTTTGGGACTACTGCGGACCTCACAGTAGAACGGGTAGCACCAGTATCAATCAAGAATGCAGTGGTCTTCTTTATGGTACCGACCTTGATTCCTGTCTTGGGATCCATTCCTCTTCCTCTTCCCTGACGCACGTGAGTCGACGCATTCTGGGTCCCTCCATGATTATTTCCCTGTTTCCGACCCAATGTTTCTCCACTAGTCTGCACTTGGTCTATTCCTCATCTGGACTAGCATCAGTTTGTCCTTTATTTTTCTATGCTTGGAATCCACTTTATCACTGCAGTATCTGGTGTACCGTAGAATCTCGTCCACAGCTTTGTTCTGCCAGCAAATCAAATGCTGTTGGATCATAAAGCTAATGTCTGGTCTCAATCCCAAAACAAACTTGGAAACAAACTGTCCCATGTCCTTGGAATCTAGAGTGTCCAACCAACTATACTGTTTAAAGGCTTGTAAGAGCCTTTCGTAATAAGCATGTACGGTTTCCTTGGACTCTTGGGTGGTTTGATCTATCTTAACCCAATCAATATCTTGTGGCGAGATCTTGGCTTGTAACCATGTGATTACCTGCTCAAACTTTTTCATGACCAAAGGTAAAGGACCATGGGTTATCGGGTCTCTATCTGGTTCTGCAGACGGCCAATCAACAGCAATTTTACAAGCAGACCACAAATCACTAGGTACCACAATGTCAAATAGAGTGTTCAAATCAATCCACAACACCTTAGAAATCTTCACAAAACGATCAACTTGTTTGTACCATTCTGCAGGTTTCTCCCTCAGCTAAGGAAAATCATTTGTAAATGCTGCCAAATCACCCCTGTTCCAAGGTACATGCACACACCCTCCGCTCTGTACCTCTCGCAATGTGTAAGCCTCTACTCCTGCTGTCCCTTCTTCCGGAGGTGGCGTATCTCCTATCCCCTTCTTGACATTCTTTTTCTTTGACCATCTTTCTTCCCACTTATCAAGCATGCTCCATGCGTGTATCCCTACAACCAACTCTCGAATTTGTATTTTCAAGCCTATGAATCTTTTCTCTCCCAATTCCTGATCACTGTAATTTAACCTATGACTTCCCTGTAACATTTTCGTTTTGGACATCCACATCATACTTTTGTGCCAATTCTGTCAATTTCTCATGTGCCCGCCTTGCCTTGGACGAGACATCCTTCGCCACAAACAACAACTCGTCCTGCTCATAAAGTTCTATCCTTTCCAAAGGCAGACTCCCACTGATTATCTCTTCTACTTCTGCCTTCAACCTTACTACATCTAGAACTTTGGCTTTTACTACAGCCTTGATGGTTCCCTGACTTGGCATGCTACTCTGTTCTTCTCTTTCACTGCTCTGATTCCTGTGGCGATTTCCTGTCGCTGTATTCTGTGAGACATGCTGACCTCCAGACACTCCCTGATCGACACCTACATCTGACATCCTTCCCACGGCTCCTCTAACTGGAGCTTCCCACATCCTCAAGTCTAAACGTGAATCCGCCAATGACACTGATTGTACTGCGTTAGACCCGACCCGTACCCTAGAAGGATCTGCGGTTGTTGGTAATGGAGTACTAGCTTCTACAGGCAATAAATATGGACGACTTCCGTTTGCTGTAACATTTCCTCCTAGGTTATCCCTTTCTCCCAATCCTGACTGTCTTTGACTACTGCTTTCCCTTTGGCTTGGGACATACACTGACACTATAGGTCCAATGGTGACCTGCACTGTAAGGTCTTCGGGTAACCGCATAGCAGCATTAACTCCACTCATCTCTGTACTTTCCAATGCTGGTCTACCTGTTCCTTCCATTCCTTTTGAAATCTTTCCCACCACGCTCGCACTAGGGTCTGTCAGCGGTACTCCCGTTCTCTCCATGTCCGCTGCATTTGCCAATGCTCGTCTTCCCTCGCCTGAATCTGGATTGTATGGTGGAGGAAGCTCTGCTAGTAATCTATCTAGCAAACTGTCATTGGTGTCACTATCATCATCTTCCTTTCTGTTCAGAGGGTCTCCCTCTTTCACTAATAGTGGATATAACCTCTCTCCCTCAACGGTGTCTACTTTCCACCTCTTCAACTGTGCGTCCCATCGTGCATCCTGGTATGCCTTCATGGCTTCTTTCATCCTCCCCTGACTTCTTTCCCGGCTCTTTGCCTGTGATGCTCACATCCAAGCATCTAATGCTGCAAACTGTGTTGGTCTAGGCAGAGGTCGTAATGAAGACATCACTCTCCTCAACTGATATATCACTTCCAATCGAAATGATCCATAACGTGGAAAAGCCAAATCTCCCTCCTTTTCAGTAATCTTATGCCAATTTTGAAGCCAAACTATAGTATGGAGTCCTACATTCATTGCCATGTAATGTGCTGGCGTGTCATCTGGTGGTGCTTCCTCACCCACTCGAGTTACCACTCCTCTATCTCCCCTACAAAGGTCTCGTAATACTTTAAAGCATTGCATGATTAAGCCAAATTCTGTGCCCACAAGTTGTTTTCGTTTCAGCTTCCTGATGACAACCAACCAATCCCAGCGTGGCGTTACACCAACTGACCTGCCGCAACATGGCACCCTTCGACGTCACTCTACCCCCTCAAAGCGGTTCACCCTCCTTCACAATCTCTCTTTACACATTCACACTCTGTCATAGAAACAAGTAACTGTCTGCCTACCAAATGACTGGACAGTCACATAAACAAGTAGCTGTCTGCCTACCAAATGACCGGAAAGCCACATAAACAAGTAATTGTCTGCCTTTCTTCAAGATCGATAGAATTCAATCACTCAAGAACATTCATACACCGTGACACCGTGACCCTCAACCTGCGCTGGCCACTCGAATCGCTGTAGTCCACCCTGTACACAAGGCTTTCCACCCGATTCTAACAAATCCACTCACACAAAGTTCCCTATCTCAGGCGGGTCGTCGATAGCGCTTCACGACTTCCTAACAAACCAATGGTCAGACAATTACAACAAATCGGTGTCTTCTAAACCACAAATCTATCCCGGGATCGTAGGCTACTCTTGAGCCTGACATCAAACCAAATCCAAATCTCATGGACCGTGTGTCTGGCCTGAAACCACATTCACTCGACTCTCATCCCAACTCCACGAGACATCACACAATCAATTCATCACGGCAATCTAACACACAACAACCCTATTCATACTCACTCCACCGTTCATCGCTGTTCTCGCTGCGCCGTCAATCTCCGTCGGTCTCCGCCAAAGTCTGTCGTTCTCCGCTCTTGATCTTTTGGGCTCTCATTCTTTGGGGCTCTATGGGGCTAAACTTTCTAGAATTTTCTAGATTCTCCCCTCACTTCAAGAGGAAACCATCTGACATTGCTACCAACTGATGGGGCCGGGTTCCACGTTCCAGATTTACTCGTGAACCCCTGGTCGATGGATTGGTGGTTCCTGCTTAAAAGTGTGGAGGGGAGAAATATCTTGCCCAATCATATTTACAATTCCAGTAAACCATGACGCCGAAGAATCACTGACTCCAGGTTCTAAGTTTAGTTAGTTTATTACAAAGCCAAGAATAATTGGACATACAAACACCTCATGATGAGGGTGTAGAAATACATCGGAACTAATACAAAGCCAAACCTAGAGGCGAAATTCAATCTGTGAAGCATACAAAGGATGACCAGTTCTAGAATCAGGACGCAGAAGATCACTGTGCCAATATGAAGAGTAATCTTCATTTGAGGTTCGTAAGTAAAAAGCATTAGACTGTCCCTACACTACCACTAAGGTGACATCCCTACTTAGCATTTCCCCAGGTAAGTTCAGGAAAAGGTGTCAGCGCGTGAAGACTTCCTAAGAAGTGCACTCACGTTGAATGGGTCAAGTAGCATAAAGCTACAGAGCTTGTTCTAAGATGCTCCTTCCCTCTTCATCAAATCTCTTCTCCTAACCCAATCCCCGGAGCACTGTCCCTAACCCCCACACCAAAATCCTAAAACACACCCATCATCACATCACATGATCGTCCCATCCAGCTAGACACCTCCTCGAAGGTAACTTTCCAGGCGGCTTCGATACTTCCAGCCTCTGGCTCGATGACCTTGATTCCCAGGCCTTCTCCTGTGAGAAAGAACACAGTCCCACATGATCAGCACCACTTGTTCAAATATAGCCTCTCCTCCCTAAGCCTAACTCCTAAAACAAAAGCGTTATTCTAACTAACAAAGATGAATTTCTCCACCTGCAACAGAAACGTGAGAAAGAAAAGATTATGCAATGAAGTCAACCAATGACAAGCAATGTGTGATCTACGCCTTTAAACATGTTTGTTTAAAAGTGTCTTTAAATCCCAACCTGGCTTACCTGATGCTTGGGAGTCATATGTAATTTTAAATACTCATCAGAAAGATAAATCTTACCATCTCTCCTCCCCCATAAAACTGCATTTACATTTGTAAGGAATGTTTTAATTGGCCACACGAATGCAGATTTAGATGGTAGAACAGTATAACAATATTTTCCACACATTTGTTGAATTATTCGTACTTGTGGAATCCTCTAAGATCGAAAAAATCAGAGGTGTTGTTTACTGTGGAACTCATTATTAGGAATGACCATACGGAAGGCTACGTCTGCTTCGAGTATAAGTTGAACCGGACACTATCCATTCATTGCCATATGTTCTTAATGGAACCTTTTGGCTTCATTCTTTTCTAAGGCTATGGTTATCAAGCCACTGTATTCCTTGGATATCAATGTGTAATCACAGATGAATATTGGACATCTGCATACTTTACCTTGTTCTGATTTGGATTATTTGGCAATATTTTAATATAGAAATTCCTTGATAACAATATCTGGTTAAAAATGGACAATTACAATTCTTGATTTATCTGTGGCTGGTCTGCCACTTTTCTGCCCTGAAGAAGTCCTAAGTTAATAGGACGAAACGCGTCGGCTGTTGAAAAAAACTTTATTGATTAAGTGGAATAATAAAGAAGAATAAGACAAGAAGATTTTGCATTAGCAGTGACTTGTTTCTACTGTTACTTGTTTCGTACAATTGTGGATTTTGTTGTTGACGGTCTGTGGTGCTGAACCATTTTTGTGGTGGTTTATGTTGTATCCCCTTTAGTGGGGAGGTGCTCTTGGACAGGGGGCCCATTTGGGTTGTTAGCATGCATTCTTGTCTATTACTGACACTATATGGGTGATTTACGGTACAGGTGCTGCATTTCGTGTATGGTCCACTGTCCGTTGCTTTAGATTGGAACTCATATTACCACTGAGAAAAGTGTAGCAATTTGTACTGAGCATGGCATAAGTAACCTAGTAAAGAACATAAGCTAAAACACATTGCAGCTACAACAAAAGAATAGTACACTGACTAAACTGTTATATTCCATATAGGTACCCTATCTAGGCGCAGGTACCATTGTAACCTTTCACCTATATCCTTCCATACATTAAACACATAACGGATCTTGGGTATTGACCTTTTACCTAGATATGACACTGCATTCAGAACGCGGGTTTTTCCCTGGTTCGAGTCTCATACATTATGCATGAGGCTTCTTGGAAGCACAGCAGGACTAACAGTAGGATTACCATCTCCTGTATAATATCTCTGTATAAAGTTCAGGCCCAACGTCATCCTTTAGGCTGACACAGTAACACAGCAAGGTAGGACCCCTGGGGAGACCTATGGGTATATATACAGCACATCTTGCTTAGGAAAATAGAGGAGACCGAGACTTCCCGGCTGACACACTGACCAGAGACGCTGAGGTTCCTGCATGCAGACGCTCCAGCTCCCAGTGGTCTAACATCCGTCGCGGGGTGTCCAACTCGAGACCAGGACGGGGTCCCATATTCTCTCATTCTCAGGTAATGGGGTTGACTAGATCCTATAGGGATTCTTGGCATATCACCTACAGAGATGCTAGGTACATTTAGGTACATCTAATTAGGGAGACATCGTAGGAGTACGCACTTTTTATTATGTGTTTTATGTACTTGTATATATTCATGATTTCTGCAAGATGGTAGAACTATACCATCCCTTTACTTTCGTAGTACTGCTAATCATATATCTCTGCTACTGTCTAATGGTTGTTGCAGCTCATCTATTCTACACCAGAATAACAACTGTTCAATAAATACTTATTGAAAACGCCCATACTGTTTATTCTGTGTATCTCTCTGAGATAAAATAAGTAAGAACGAGTGACTGAGCGAAAGGTAGTATATTGTTTCCACGATTCTGAGGGATCAGGGTTGTCATGTTTTGAGGTTGCCAGAATCTATTCTCTCCTTGGTAAGAGGAGATTATAGTGGCACTGTGAGCTAGCGGATACAGATAGCCTAACGTATTCGGTGGGGGTGCACGGAATCAGTTCGCCACCAATCCCACAGTTTATGTTATCCAAAACGCACAGATCCTGTATAGGTTATATAGGAACTACACGACATGGCGCCACCAACGTTGGTTGGGTACTTATTTAACAGTAGAGTATGAGTAGTTCAGTCATGCTATTCTCAGAGACCCCTACTCACAAAAACACCAGAGACGTCTGGAGTGGGTGGGCACAAAATCCGCCACAGCTGAGTAGGCGAAAAATCCTATTTATTGGCTGTTGGTTAATCAAGCTTGAAGGACACAGTGTTCCTAAAATTGTGCATAACACCTTATCTTGGTTCCCTTGAAAAACTATTTTTTTCAGTGTTCTAAGAACAATGACTAACCAGGTCTTAGATCCACTTCAAAAAGAACTGCCCCTCAAAGATGAGGAAGATGCAGACGCTATACAAATTGCACCAAATTTTAGAAATGCAGTCACCCTGAAACTGCTAGAGCATGGTTTATCATCTAGGGGTGGCATAGTAGTTTTCGTGATTGAGGCACACGAATCAAACAGAACAGAGGTATTTTATTCGTGGGTTACATTCCCAGCAGCAAATGCAAGAACAAAAACATTTCACTCCTACACAGAAGGAGATGCACCAGCTGAATACTGTCCGTTTGAGGACATAGACGTTCCGCTCACGTACCAGGAACACTTATACTGGTTTAAAGGCACCCTACCCCGTATAAGAAGAGTGAGACTCGGCCCGCTCGGAAGAGAAGGGGCAACATGGCCAATATTAGCGGCCTACGCACCACATCCTGACATTGAAACAATGCCAGTAGGAGACTTACTCATACAACACAAAGACAATAAAAATTTACAGAAACTTGACGCAATTCATCATGAGGACACTTACAGTCCAACCAGCAATAGTTGCAACTAATGGAACTCAAATTTAGGGTACAACAACTAAAATCACACCACAAACATTACACGCTCTGATGGGCAAAATGCCCACAAAACGTGAACAAATCCCATTCTGGGTAGTTCAGAAAATAACTCAGATAGAGGCGGTATTCCCGAATACTACCCCGTATGAAAAACACAGAATGCTAACAATCTGCTTGCCCATGGGGATAACTCCACAAGTAGAGGATTGTACCACTTGGTGTATAGTCTTTGCTGCCATTTATACCAGAACTCATGGTATCCCGTCATTAGCAGTAGTACCTGATGTACTGAGACAAATACAAAATGAGTACGGAGCAGAGCCTGCCCTAAACTTAGGGATGAAGTTACTAGGTAACTATGCCCAGGTATCAGCCATAATATTAGCTAATATTAAAGGGGAAGCAGCTTCAGTGGCTATCCGCCAACGCCTAAGGGAGTTCAGTCCTTTAGAACAACAACACAAACTACCCAAAATAATTGAAACTGCATATGCAGAATTAGAGACAGTTTGGGTGGGAAAGCTTTAAAACCACAACTGATGGGCAGTCCTGAAAAGGACACTTCCAAGCAGATACCTACTTCTACAAAGAAGAAGTGGGACAATAAAAAACAACAAAACTTTAAAGGAAACAGATCTCAATCCAAAGGTAGATCTCCTCCACAGGAGCCCTCTGAAAAGAGGTATAACCTAAGGAATAGGGATAACATTAGGAAACCTGACAGGTATCAGGATACTGATACACGTTCCTCTCTTCCTTTCAGGGTTCATCGAAAAACTCTGAGAGGGAAGGACGGTCAGACAGACATGAAGAGCGGACAAAGTCCAGAGACAAGCAGCACGCTCAAGATTACACTTCTAAAAAAGAAGAAAAACCAAAGCAAAAGCCACAGTTCAAAAAGAAGAAGGTTGCAGGTCTAAAGATTAGACATGCCCAGAATTCTGAGGACTCGACTACTGAACGGGGAATGGGCTCTGACGATGCTAGACAGTGCGGCAGAAGTAACAATAGCTCACCAGAACCTGAAGGAATTTCTGGTGACAGCGGACTTGAATGATTATATCACGGTAGAAACACCCGATACTAGGGTAAGTGTCCCACATAAAGTATATGAAATAACGCTCCAAATGGAGGGGGACAAATGTAGAACAGTGAGAGGTCTCTTTTGGGAGAACCTGACGTTTGGCTATGATATTTTATTAGGTGAACAAGATTGGCCGCCAGCATTCGTCATGGATTGCCCTAAAGGAGAAAAGATAATTCTTCCGGCATTCTCTGACCATATTCCCAGGCATTTACAACACACATATGCGCAGGAGTGGGCGGTAGCCCAGGCTCCGGCATTATACAAAAACCATGTTGGATGGGATGATGATTCAACCCACCTCATAATTCCTTTAAAAAATACTCCGACTGCACAGAGGCAGTATCCAATAAAACAAGAAGCTAAAAAACAAGTCAGAGAGATATTAGGTCAACTTAAATACCAAGGGGTGATCGAAAATTGCACCTCATCAATGAACAATCCTTTGTTTCCTGTCATGAAACCTGACAATTCATATCGTTTAGCTTTAGATTATAGACATTTAAACACTTGCACTAAGACATTTGCAGTTCAAAATGCACACAGTGCCTCATTGATGAATAACATTGTGCGGAAAAAATATAAAACAACACTTGATATCTTAAATGGATTTTTTTGCCAAAATATAGCGCCTGAGTGCAGGTATCTAAAAGCATTCTCAGCGCTAGGTTCCCAGGGTCAATTTTGTCGACTCCCCTAAGGGTATAAGAACATCCCAGGGTTGTTTTCGGCTAGAGTAACTGAGTTACTTCAAATTTTGGATGAAGAGGCATTGTCCTATGTGGATGATATATGTCTAACTGACGATGACCTATAGGTACACTTGAACAGAGTGAATACCATAATTTTGGGATTTGCATCTGAGGGCTACAAATTCAACTTTAAAAAATCAAAAATTGCCCAACTCAGTGTCCTGTTTTTAGGATATGAGCTTTCAAGTGAAGGAAAAAGCCTGGCAGCCAATTTTTTTAGAAAAATGCGCGCTGCTCCAACCTCCAAAATCATTGAAAGATTTACAGTCAATTCTGGGATTCCTACATTTTGGTAGAACATACATTTTGGATTACGCATAAAGAGTAAAACCTTTCTAGGATTTAATAAAACCTGATTTTTCAGTTAAACAATGGACACAGGAACATACAGAAACACTTCGTGCCTTACAAGCTGACATGATAGCTTCCAAACACTTACAGACACGCGTAAACGTACACAACCTGGTGATCCGTATAGTTGCGGGTCAATGTGGGTACACCTATCTAACATATAATGAAGGTGAGACAGTACCAATTGCATACAAATCACATTTGTACACAAATGCTGAGATGTGCTTCGCATCTACAGAAAAGATTCTGACAGCAGTACAGACTGCTGTAGTGAGAGAAAGAGCACTGGCTCAGGGGAAACGAATAATAGTACTGACTCCGGTTCCAGCCTTAGAGGCTGCGACAAAAGCAAGCGTTCCTACTGCTAAAGCTTTACATCCGAGATGGATACAATGGGCTAATTCACTCACTGCATCAGATGTAGAATACAGGTACGACCCAAATTTAAAAACACAAGCATTTCTGCAATACGAGCAAGAATATCCTTTACCAAACGAAATAATGCCTCTAGATCAGTATGAATATATAATTTACACTGACGGATCTGCTCAACCGGCCATAGGAAGTAAGCAACAATATAGCGCAGCATGCGCAATCGTTAAAGGTCGCATGCGGGATGGAAAGTTCCACCCAAGTTGCACAAAAACGCAGTCTCTAGGAAACTGCACGGCACAGCTGGCAGAGTTAAAAGCGCTGATACTGGCGAATACTGATCGAGAATTCCCCACACTAATTGTGTGCGATTCCTTTTACTATGTGCAGTCATATAATGAATATTTGCAGCACTTTGTTCAAAACGGGTTCAAAGACGCAAAAGGTGGTGCAATTAAGCATAAAATGCTATGGGAACAGGTAGTGGTGGAGTTGAAAACCGAACTACCGAGGGCTCACGTGATACATACACTGAGTCATCAGCGTGATGGCGTTCACATTGAAGGGAATTCATTGGCTGATGAAGCCGCAAAGGGGGCTGTACGCACGGCTTCCGTAGCTGCAATCACTCGTTCTAGAACGAGAATAGACGGTGAGATTATGGTAGCTATCAATGCTTGTCGCAAGGACAGCGGAGCAGTACCAAAAAGGTTTCCACTCAAGTACTCCTACAAGTTAGATAGCAATAACATTCCATTCGCTCAGATTCCTGGAGTGGGGGATAGAGTAATTCCAAACATGGATCTTAGGTTAGGTCTAATTCTAGCAGCTCACGAAGGGATAGGTTCTGCACATGCGGGAGTTACGGCGACTTTTTCTTTGTTGAAACAACGCTACTGGTGGCCTGGACTAACGAAGCAGACTAAAGACTATGTCTTGAAATGTGACATCTGCCAGCAGATGAAAGGTTCCACCGTAAGACGTCCAGCGCAGACACCGCTGTTAATATCTGACAAACCACTAGCGTGTGTTTATTTGGACCACTGCGGCCCCTTACAAAGAGATGGGGATTACAGGTATATCATGGTTGCAGTGGATTCCTGCTCAAGATTCCTATGGGTGTGGCCCCAACGCTCGGCTGACGCTCAAACTGTTATCAAAGATTTGCGAGCCTTTATAGGGACATATGCAATTGGCACATTACATTCTGACCAGCGCCCTGCGTTTAGCTCTCGGGCTTACAAGGAGGCCATGCAAGTATTGGGTGTAGCATTGCGGTACTCATCTCCGTACCATCCCGAGGGAAATTCGGTTGTGGAGAGAAAAAACCGGGACTTAAAGCAGTCTTTAACAGCTAGAGTATTAGGCATGGGTGAAAGCTGGGTAAAACATCTGTATGGAGTCCAGTGAGCTTTGAACAACATGCCAAGAAGTTCTCTAGGGGGGGTCACTCCATATGAGGTCCTATTTGGGACAAGAATGTGGGTACCTGATCTTGATTGTGAAGGCGCAGTGGCGGATGAAAAGCCTTTTGACATCCATGATCGTTTGGCTGTTTTACAGGATATAAATGAAACCAGGACACAACAAAGGGGCCGATTCCGATCTCGGCCGGCAGGGCTCCGAATCGGATTCGGCTTAACCGGATCCGATTCGGAGCCCTATTACCCGACCGATCCTACGCGCGTCCGGACGAGCAAGTACGATGCGAAATCGCCGACCGACTCGTCCGGGCGTCCCGACCGCTCCGACCGACTCGATCCCGGCTCTAACCGCACCGACCGACTCGCACGGACTCGACTCGCACCGCGCAATGGAGACGTTCCCCGGCCGGGTAAGTACGATGCGCTCCGCGAGCAGTCCGACTGAGCCGTGCACTCCGGCTCGAAAGAGCTGTCGGAGCCGTACTTTGGGGGTCCGTGTCGGACCCCCCTGTACGCGTAGCCGCGCGAGTCGCACACAGGGGGGACCCAAAAGTCCCCCCTACCTGTGCGTGTACGGCGCGAATCGCTTCGCCGCGTACACGCTGTAGGGGGCGCACTTGTCCGCATCGCACCCATTGAGTCAATGGGAGCCCGCGTACGCATTGTACGACAGGCTCCCATTGACTTCAATGGGAGTCCGACCGACTCGAGTCCGATGGCATACGTGCGCATCGTACTCGTTCGGTCGGGCTGCACGGGTCCGATTTGGTCGGATATCTCTCCGGGTCCGGCTCGGTCGGAGAGATTTCCGGCCCGAATCGGAATCGGCCCCAATGTAATGTCCACCTGAAGCAGACCGCCACTGGGGAAGTCAAATCAGTCACGGCAAGGCCTGCCTGGATCCCAAAAGTCGGGTATCTGGTCAGAGAGAAGATAGCGGACAAGAAAGAATTTGGGCCATCATACAGAAAGCCTGTACCGGTCCTAGCAATTGAAGGAACAAGAACTGTACTTCTACCGCCTCTTGCCGGGAAAAAGGAGAAAAGATTCGTCTCAATCGACCTTATCAAACCACACTATGTGGCCGATACTGAGTAGTAGGCCACGTGGACTCCAAAGTAGCAGACGCTCTCCTTTCGCTACAATCCAAGAAGTTCAAACGGAAAGACTCATCACGTTCGAAGAGTCCCCTGCACGGAATGAAGGACTATGCAACAATGCTATGGAAGTCGTTCCTCTTGAACCTGGAGTTCAATTTCAAAATGGAACTCAAAATGAAAGACAACTCGCTATTCGACCAAATACAGATGTCTACGTCAACATGCCTCGACAAGAAAAACTACGATTTCCACAAATCCTGATGCAATACCAACAATTGATCGAACTGCTTCTGGCTACTTCATAAACTTTGATATGTTTTCTTTGGATCCAAGCGAACCGGAAACGACGCCAGCCAAAAAATCACACAAGCAGCAAGTAAAAGACTTTCTGAACTTTCTTAAAAAGACTTACCTGGTGTCACCTTGGGTAGAACTATGGGTAATCACCGGGATACTTTTCTTCCTTTTCTGGGTAGGCTTGCTAATAGTTTTTAGTATGCTTGTTAATGGAAGATACATTCGACAAAGCTCTGCAGCCCAAAAGGTGAACTTACTTTTAAAACCACACCTATCATCTCATCGAGAACAAAGAGACTGGTCATCAGTGAACATTACAGCAGATCCTATACCTGATGGTATAGTTTGGGACAAGGTTGATTTCGATATATTTGGTCCGACCGAAATTTTAAGAATTCCTCATTTATTTAAAATATCGTTGAGTGATATCATTACCTCAAGTACGTTTTCCGATGATTGGGATTTTGAAACTGTTAATAACATGTTGTCTGATTTGGAAAAATCTGCTGCATTTTCTAATAGTGAAACATTGGAAAGCACATCAGATTTCGAAAGTATGTTTTGTTAACAACACTATGGTCATCACTTTCTGCATAAATCTGCAAATCCTAGACATGTGTTCACATACCACCAGTGGGAACATTGTCCAACACCGCCGAAAGGCAGTTCCAAAACATTTACACAAAAGTTTCCATATTTTTCAGGGTTTAATATGTCTGACCCGGCCTCATATTATTATAAGGTTGCACCAACATCAGCACAGAAAAATATGTTAACAAACACCAAACAGATTTACTCTGCTTCCTTTATTACCCAGTTGTCTGAACAAGGTTTCGACTTATGGAAAGACACCATAGACTTAAAATCAGTCTGGGGTATTAGGGAATGGCAGGTACAGGGAACAGAAGCTTTGTTTAGAGCATGCCTCATCCCTCAACAAATCATGTTTTTGAACGAGACAGTGCAACAGACATCTTGCCTTGGACTAGCCAAGAACAAAGACTTGAACACACCTCGGCGCCGACTCCATCACACACCGAAGGTAACATAACATCACAGGAAGAGATTACAGTAGATGACATCATACAATACAACAGATCAGAACCCGATTGGAAAAAATGGTTGATTTGACCCACAGACACTAATAGTTATCAGGCAAGATTCATGGGTAAAGCCGAAGGGTTTAGTATCCATAGGCCAGATCCACGTTATGTACAGAGACAACATCCAGGGGTAGTGACATTCTACAGTGTTGGGAAGTTGTGCCTTGATTGGCTAAAAACCTCAACACTCACAAAGGTGAAACAACACTTATCCTTACTATCACAGGATGTGGATCTCAGGGATTTTTTATTGGGTCCCAGGCAACCACGTCAGAATGGTTTCTATTATGCTGTCTACAATGAAATATGGAAAATATCACCACAAGAGGCCGCAGAGAGGTTACGTGAAATAGACCGTATAAATCTAGAAAAATCTCTAGCAGTGGTGGACAATGGGTTAACTACATTGACCTCCAAGATATATTCCTTAGGCAACATTGTATCTTCTGCGATAGACATACTAGAACAAGATTTGGCCATATTACAACACGGGCAATCACAGTTACGTTCTATTATGTTATTAAGCTGGACGCTGCAATCTTTGCGTGCAGGCTGCGTGTCGTGGCGTTATATCAACAGTACGTCTCTGTTTTCTGAATACAATCTAACAGATAAACAGATAGAAATGGCACAAAGGGGAGCAAAATATACAATGCTGCGTATCGAAAAACTGGATAGACTAGCATTCACAGTGGCAGAATCACCATCCACTGAATGGCTAATCCATGGACACATAACTCTACCGGTCACTACTTTTCAGTTTCAGTATTGCCTTGAACAAAAGCAAGTAGGCAGATATGACAAAATGGGTAAGGAATACATTAAGGAATCATGGGTATTACCATACAGATTTCGATGCCGGAGTGGGGATCGAGAAGTGTTTCTGAGCGGTACAAACTGTGAGAACGCTTTAAGTGGATCACTCATATGCCAGGACATAATGCTGCACGGGGCTTGTAATGGTTCTGTGGCAAACCTGTCCTGCCGCTTGAGGGGTGCCCCAGCTGCTATGATTACTCCAGCATTCAGGCTACTTTCGAATGGGAGTTACTTGATGCTGAACAGTCAAGGCTGCTGTGGCATGCTCCCGGGCATCGCATATCTGGTAACCGTGAGCTCCAGGGTTACTTGTTGTATGCAAGTATTGTTTCCACCGACACATACAGTCAGGGAGGCGCTGTTATGGCCTTCACTGAATGTTTCTTTAATACGGTTTGATACTCTAAGCAGAATGAAAGCCATGCTTCTACAGAAGTCTGTGCCCTTAACCTCCGCTCGAGAGACTTTTGATCTCCAGATCGCAAGGTCTTCGGCAGAGATACAGGCGCTCATTCATACAAACTGCCCTTTCCATTTCGCAGAAATGGTAAATCGTATCTTTAACATGTCTGATACGACCGGCATTGTCCACCTATTTAAGACCATAGGTTCTGGACTTCTGAGCACCTTTCAGATGGTACTTGGAGTTATCCCAAACTTCATACGCTCCGTGTTTGGAAGCATCTTTGGAGGACTTCCGCTCATCCTGTTTCTAGCAGCAGGTATCCTGATTGTTTTATATTTGCTACGCAATGGATGTCCCAGTCACCAAGGAGATGGAAAAGCACTCCTGGAGCGTAAATACTGTGATCGCATGGTACAACATATGGGCACGCCTCGCCTAAGAGAACTAAGTGCATCTTGGTTCTTGTCATTTCGACCAGTCTGGATGGACTGCATCTTACCTGTCCTCCGATGCCTGTTTTGCGGAGAAGAATGCGTGTTAGACCTGTGTTTGACACTCCCATCATGTGCACAACCGGACGTGAATGCGTTACTGGACCCGATAACGGCACATGTTCTGTAGTGTCCTCAGCGTATTCCAATGTTGATGGCGGCATTCCTTGAGCCACCGCAGGTAGTAACTGCACCTGTTGGTATGAACACCGGCTCCTCCACTGACACCCAGGCTTTGGACGGCGCACAGGCTGCCCCAGCGCCAGCTGCGGACAGCGTGGAACATCATCTGTGCTCAATTGACATACTCTGCGAGGTGTTACAGGGGCCGTCTGCGGCAGAAGCAAGCAACGGAAATGTTGCGTCTATCAGCTAGGACACAAACATTTGACTCATTTGGCTCGTCGTGTGCTGGGAAGAAATTCGCCCTTTTTTAAATAAGCTCAAATTTGGAACTCAAAAACAAAAATTGACATTCCTTTCATTTTTTTGACATACATGGCTTTTTAATGCTTATAGTGCTTCGGACTATAATTATGGACACTTTAGAGTTATGGCTTGCATTATTTTTAAACATTTTTTAAAGTTTTTAGTAATTTTAGGGGTTTTTAATTTTTTTTTAGCATAATCAATGTTTTTATAAATCCATATCAATATGCGTTAGCCTAGTAGTACGGTAATAAGTTACATATGTCGTCCAGTCGGAAGAGGAGTGGGTGTTATATTCCATATAGGTACCCTATATAGGCACAGGTACCATTGTAACCTTTCACCTATATCCTTCCCTACATTACACACATAACGGTTCTTGGGTACTGACCTTTTACCTAGATATGACCCTGCATTCAGAACGCGGTTTTTTCCCTGGTTCGATTCTCATACATTATGCATGAGGCTTCTTGGAAGCACAGCAGGACTAACAGTAGGATTACCATCTCCTGTATAATATCTCTGTATAAAGTTCAGGCCCAACGTCATCCTTTAGGCCGACACAGTAACACAGCAAGGTAGGACCCCTGGGGAGACCTATGGGTAGATATACAGCACATCTTGCTTAGAAAAATAGAGGAGAACGAGACTTCCCGGCTGACACACTGACCAAAGACGCTGAGGTTCCTGCATGCAAACGCTGCAGCTCGCAGTGGTCTAACATCCCTCGCTGGGTGTCCAACTCGAGGCCAGGACGGGGTCCCATATTCTCTCATTCTCGGGTAATGGGGTTGACTAGATCCTAGAGGGATTCTTGGCATATCACATACACAGATGCTAGGTACATTTAGGTACATCTAGTTAGGGAGACATTGTAGGAGTACGCACTTTTTATCATGTGTTTTATGTATGGTAGAACTATACCATCCCTTTACTTTCGTAGTACTGCTAATCATATATCTCTGCTACTGTCTAATGGTTGTTGCAGCTCATCTATTCTACACCAGAATAACAACTGTTCAATAAATACTTATTGAAAACGCCCAGACTGTTTATTCTGTGTATCTCTCTGAGACAAAATAAGTAAGCACGAGTGACTGAGCGAAAGGTAGTATATTGTTTCCACGATTCTGAGGGATCAGGGTTGTCATGTTCTGAGGTTGCCAGAATCTATTCTCTCCTTGGTAAGAGGAGATTATAGTGGCACTGTGAGCTAGCTGATACAGATAGGCTAACGTATCCGGTGGGGGTGCACGGAATCAGTCCGTCACCAATCCCACAGTTTATGTTATCCAAAACGCGCAGATCCTGTATAGGTTATATAGGAACTACACGACAAAACAAAGCCCCTTTTCCGGTTTTGAAGGAGCTGGCAAGTCTCAAATCCACAAAGCACCCATTCAGGCACATTTTGAGGATCAAATGGAGGTAATTCACTCCAGGTTTATAACGTATAAAATGAGGTTGGGTTAATAGTAAATTTGCGTGTTTTCAGTGAATGCCATATCCCTTTTTCCTTTTAGGGCAGTATCCCTGGATGATGAAGCTCTATGCATTATACAATCTATGGAGCCTAACTTTATTACTGGAGACACTTCCCCTTTTAGGGTAAATAAAGTATGACGTAGGGAGTTACCTGCATACATCCTGAGTATTGTAAATCTATCATTTGAAGAAGAAACTGTACCATCTTCCTTAGTACCATCTTCCTTAAAGTCACATACCTTCGGGAAAAAATGGTTTGGAAGAGTTGTAACCTTTCAGCTTTCAGACATTCATTTTATAATATTCCTGAGCTGCATGAGATCCTGAAAAGTGTAGCTTATTTGCTGCTTCAGCAGCATGTGGATAAAAATTGTATTCCTAGAGTCAGTCAGGATCCTGCTCTCATTGTGTTACAGAGTGAGCCTTGATTGGTGTCTAGAATGTGATGGGGCCGGGTTCCAAGTTCATGATTTACTCGGGAACCCCTAGTCGATGAACCATTGGTTCCTGCTTGAAAGTGTGGAGGGGAGAAATATCTGGTCTAATCAGAGTTACAATTCCAATAAACCATGACTCCGAAGAATCACTGACTCCAGGTTCTAAGTTTAGTTAGTTTATTACAAAGCCAAGATTAATTGGACATACAAACACCTCAAGATGAGGGTGTAGAAATACATCGGAACTAATACAAAGCCAAACCTACAGGCAAAATTCATTCTGTGAAGCATACAAAGGATGACCAGTTCTAGAATCAGGACGCAGAAGATCACTGCGCCAATATCAAGAGTATTATTCATTTGAGGTCTGTAAGTAAAAAGCATTAGACTGTCCCTACACTACCACTAAGTTGACATCCCCACTTAGCATTTCCCAGGCAAGTTCAGGAAAAGGTGTCAGCGCGTGAAGACTTCCTAAGAAGTGCACTCACGTTGAATGGGTCAAGTAGCATAAAGCTACAGAGCTCGTTCTAAGATGCTCCTTCCCTCTTCATCAAATCTCTTCTCCTAACCCAATCCCCGGTGCACTGTCCCTAACCCCCACACCAAAATCCTAAAACACACCCATCATCACATCGCGCGATCATCCCATCCAGCTAGACACCTCCTCGTAGGTAACTTTCCAGGCGGCTTTGATACTCCCAGCCTTTGGCTCGATGACCTTGATTCCCAGGCCTTCTCCAGTGAGAGAGAAAGAACACCGTCCCACATTATCAGCACCACTTGTTCAAATGTATCCTCTCCTCCCTAAGCCTAACTCCTAAAACAAAAGCGTTATTCTAACTAACAAAGATGAATTTCTCCACCTGCAACAGAAACGTGAGAAAGAAAAGATTCTGCATACACATGAACATTACGAGCAACGGTTTTTAGAGAGCCAGGGAAAAATACACGAGGCCTACAAAATCGGCTAACATAAGAATAAATATGAAACTTCATTAATCACACGTATACATGACAATTATTACTGTGCACGTCTAAATCAGTGCGTTACACGATAAAAGAATATATGTAGGAGCGAAATACTCGTGATTATAATGCACCCCTACAATTTAAAGAGCACAGACGAGCTCTATCAAATGCCGTTTCGAATATTGTGGATGAAAGAGATTCAGTGCTTCTAATTTTTTTTGGATCGCTCAGTAACCTAATACACTTAGTCACTCACACTGATCAGGGAGGCTGGTGTGGGAATGGCTAAACTCCTTTCCTATACACAGTAATATGTGGCAATATGTCAGGACTACACACAAAAGAGTCCCCTGCCAGATATTTAACGAGGTTCTTTGTCCTCTGGTAGTCATCGTGCCTTTAGAAAAAGGCTTGTTCTTTTTGTTAGACCCTCACCCACTCTAGTAGTGGCATGCTTCATCATCGGGTCTCATCCTGGTCCCTAAAAACCAGGATGGGCTCAACCGTGTTCCAGGAGTCACTTTAGATAATGTAAGATATAATAAAATGACCTCAAGACCACTAAGGTATCCCTTTATTAGTGGTGGTTTGGGGAAGGTTAATATTTCTAATGAAAGACAGCGGGGTGAGGCAGTGTTTAGGATATAATGATCCTACTACTCTAATTGCTGGTCAAAATGTTTAAGCCCTATACCAGATGGCCCATGGGGCAGGGCTTTCATGAGGACAAACACACTTCCCCGGAACTAATTTTATAAAATTAAAACACATGAAAACCAATCAAGCTTGCAAGGTGAGATATTACCTACTAGCTGCGTATTCAAACCTGCCTCCCTATTAGGGAATCATATATTGCTACTTGGGAGGAGCCAGTGGAGAAAATTGCAGGGTGCCACATATTCCTTTTTGACTCCATTCCTTTCGAACATTTATGTTCAACCTCTTCACCAGCGATTGACCACCTTGGGGATCAGTGAAGAAAACTATGCTGACGACACCCATGTGGTGTTCTGGTTACTTAGGAATCCAATCGTGAATTCATTGAAATTAGCAGAGTAGTTTGAGGCGGTAAAGAATTAAATGAATGATTGCTGGTTAAGTTTAAATGTATTGAAATCAGAATTCTGGTTCGTTGGAACACTCCCTCGCCTTCCCTGATCTCTTTTAGAGTGCAGGAGATGGCTGTGTTCTAAATGATGGGGCCGCCCCAGCTTCCCTATTGGCGGCACCCTCTAGTAGGTAATGGAATTAACTGTAATGGTGTCAAAGAGTAGTCTATTCAGCATCAATCCTACTTGAGGGGAATTTGTCCGAGACATCCACTGAAACCTTGGAGGTTTTGAACAGAAAAATATCCAAGTCTTTACTTCTTTCCTAAATTACAGGTCATCCTCTTGCTTTCTTGTCTTTTCTGGTTGGTGGTTCTGTAATCTGACAGCTTGCATAGAGAATAGGGTTGCAGATGCGTTTCTTCTTGTGGGAGAGGATGCTTTCTGCATTACATAGCTGGCTGACGTTTAATGGTGCGAAGAACATACTACCTCTATCCCGCGAGACAGCCTTAGAGTTGCTCCTAAGCAACATAACACCAAAAGTTAGTCGATCTGACAGTACGCCCATATTTGGCGGGTAATAGAAATGAAGTGATTCGTGCAGGACCATTCATCGTGGTGAAATGGAGAAGACAGAATTAGAACTCCGCGCAGTTTAACCTCTTCTCTCTAATAAATTGCTCTTGTTATTCTGCTTAATAGTGCCCACTTAAATGACCTTGGAAAGATGAAAAATAGTCGTAATTAAACGTGTCTGATTTTGCAGTAGGTTTTCACCCCAGTAAGCGATAGGGCCAGATATTTATGTGAACAATGCATTACAGTGGTGTAATCAGAGTTGCGCATAGACAATTATTTGGCAATAATGAAGCTCAAACACTAAACATCCTATTGTTTCGGTGGCGAAGCTTTTCCTAACAGGGCGAGTGGTTAGACTTGCATTATTACTGAAATATAAACGCCAGGTGGTGCGGTGTGTTTGTTGTTTGTCGAGGGTCCAAACAGCTATGAATCATGTACCTCTTTTCAAATCTGCATTTGTTCTTTAAAATGGGCCAATTTAAATCAGAATATTGGCTCAAGTAGCAAAAAGCATCATTCTGTCATCTGTTATTCATAGCTCATCTGGTGCTATTTCTAATCCTTTTATGCACCGTGTTTACTGAGGCTGCGTTTGTTGCCAAAATACCACAAACTGCTTGTGTTTTTCAATTCGTGATCTTCATTAAATAAAAGCCCGGAATGTAAGTGCAATACTTTATTGCATTGTCAGGGGGCGCACTTAATCCACAAAGAAAAAAAAAGAAGCGCGCTAAATATCATTTCTAATTTGAACCCTCTTTCGGCTGCGATAGTTTTTTGCATGCATTTGCTGCCGCTTCTGCTCCTTTCTCTACTCTAGCTCATGTCCTCAATGTCGGAAGAGTATCTTTTGGGATGTGGGGTGGGGGAGTGGGGACAGCCAATAAAACCACCCCAACTCCACAGCAAAAGAATAATACAAAGGAATATATGGCCAGCTCAGCTAGCTAGCGAAAATTACGCGAAGACTTTGTTAATGCCCAAACTGTAATAAAAAAAAAGACGTTTTGAAAAATAAATGTAGATAGAAGTATGTTTATGTAGAGATTGATTCGAAGGAAAAGGAAAGATGTAAAAGAGAAGAGAAGAAGCCAATGAACGAGGAAAGGAAAGAAACTGAGGAATAGCAAGTGAGAAACCGAGATGGAGGGAAGTGATAAGCTTAGGGAGAAAGACGGTAAGCACAAGGGGAGGGAAGAGTGAGGGAGGGAAAGAAGAAACGCAGGTGGGACGGGGCAAGGGAAGAAGAAGGGGAAAAAAACAAATTCCTCGGTTGAGGTAAAATGGAAGAAAAAAAGAAAGGAAGGGAAGAATGACGGGAAATATGGTTGAAGGTAAAAGATTGAGAGAAGAAAGGGAACACGTTTGGGAATGATGACGCCACCCTTCGTATCAGCTTAAACATTTGAGTCCATGGCGAGATATGTTTTTTGCACTCACCAGGCATCTTTACGCTGCCTGTTTTAACTAGCAGGAATGTGTAGCTAATATGCTGACGCACAATAAGTAATATGCTATTTATTACCATTACTGAACATGGGGAGGGGCTTTGACTTGCAAGAGGCAGAGCCTCGAATGGGCAACGATTTTAATGTTAACTTCTCTGATACAGTGCTAACAGCGGACAAATGAATCATGACACTTTGGGGCATCCTGTTATCCACGTCTTAAATAAGTAGATCCCCAGGTCATCCCAATGGTTAAAGATTATCCATTGTTGGGACGGGAATATCCCCTGCCTGGTAAACGGGGAGTACCCCTGCCCTGAGTGTCCGTTGACAGGCGAAGCTGGCACCCTGACCTTATGTCTGGCCCTGTAACTACACTCATTTAACATGTGTGCAGAGGCCGTGGCCTGTCAATGGTAACATGCGGTCCAGACCTGTTCTATGACCTGGCGGGGCGCACCAGGGGCCTTATTACAGTAAGTGCCGCGGGGGCGCAATGGGCGTTTGCGCCCCCGGGGCACTTTGGTATCACAGAAGGGGGCGCAGACGCTTGTGTGTCCCCTTCAGTAATACGGATAGCGCTGGCGCACTTAAAGCACCAGCGCTACCTTCAGGGGGGCATCCCCTCATTTGCAAATAGGCGTGTCCTATGCAAATGAGGGAATTCATTTGTCTTTGTGCCCGTCCCATTTTACAGGCACGGGCGCAGAGGCAAAAAAACCCTCTCAAGGGGCGCACTCACAGTGCGCCACCTTTTAGGTGGCGTACTGTGAATGCTCCCCCTGAGAGCAGCCCTGTGGAGTGGGAAAAGTGGGTCCTGTGGACCCCCAGATATCCCCTTGCAGGCAGGTGCAGTCACTAACTGCACTCGCCTGCAAGGGGATCTCTATTCCCCTGTAAAAGTGCAGGCGGGTGCCAGCTGCACTGTGAAAACACGGAGCGGCTACAATCAGCCTCTCCATGTTATCCACATGAATGTGCTGCCCCCAGGGCAGCACGAGTTCGCGGCTGCCCTGGGGGCAGCGCACTCACCGTAATAGGGCGCATTTTCATTGTTTGCACCAGGCCCACCTTTTAATAGGTGCGCCCGGTGCAAACAATGAAAATGCATAATACGGCCCTAAGAGTGCAAAAGACGGCATAGGACTACTTTCCACATCCTGGGTTAGCCACATAAAGTTGTGGTGTAGTGTACAGATATTAGTGAATCATATATTATGACCAAACTTTTTTTCTGTGTCAGAGAAGAGTGTGGTCTACTGAGACCACTTTTGTAAAGTTCTGCATTAGTGTGAACCGCAGACCCTGTTGTTGACATTCAGTGAGTGTGTCAAGTGTGTGTATGTGCAGTGGATGTGTAGCACAAGTGAGGTAGTAGGAAAGAAATGGTGCAGAATGGTGCTGCAAACAATTTAGATGCGCCATGTTGGGTCATTTAAAAAAAGCAGGGATGAGCCGTATTCACAAAAATACGGCACACCCCTGTGTTTTCCCTTGCACCAGGGCTGAAAATGCTGCCTAGCGCCAGCGCAGGCACCCTTGCACCATGGTGCAAGGGTGCATGCACTGCAGGGATGATTGTTTATGTGCAGAAAGGAAGACCTTCCTGCACATAAACAACCATTAACAGCAACTTGCTACTTCTATGTGTGGTGCAGAATTCAGCACATATAGAAAGAGCAAAAAACGAGGAGAAATAAAAATATTTCTCCTTGTTGCACCATATTAACGCCACTCTTTCAATGGCATTAGTTTTTGGCGCTGCCTCAGATTTATAATTTCTTGTAAATCTGGGCAAGTGTCAAAAAGCAATGAGTGTTGTGTGGGCACGCCCATAGCAACACCCGCTGCATGTCCCTTTGACGCAGGGTACGATATTTACAAGGCAGTGTTAAGCCACACAAAGTGGCTTAGCACCACCATGTAAATATAGAGAAGGGTATTGCGCCACCAGAGCATCATAAAAAGTGACCTTGTAAATATGCCCCTGGGTATGGTGAGGGTCTGAGTCCTGGGACCAGTGCAATCCGTCTTGGATAGCTCTGGTCTAGCAGGGCACAAGGGGGAGAGTGGATACAGTTTTCCCAAACAGTGTAGGTGTACTGACTGCATTCCTGTGACTGGAGGGTGGAAACCCAGCCAATGGAGTGAGGGAGGATGGGTTGGCTTTAGCAATTCAGAGAGGACATTGGTAGAAAAAGGCTGCTGACTAGTTCTTCCTGAGCACTGCCATTTGGTAGATGGAAGGGGTGAGACCGTAGTTTTTGTTGTTCAAGGAGAGGAAGTTTCTAGTTAGGCCCTGCCCTTTTGTCTGTTCCTGGTTACTTATTCAGGAAAACTGATGACTGCCAGGTGCAGCGATCTTAAACCTCATTGTGCCCTTGTTTTGTAAATTCCTGCTTGGACCCAGCATCTTTGCTGCCTCCTGTGAAAGCCATCACATTGCACAAAGACTACGTCTGAGAGACAGCCAGAAAATTGCTTTTGCAAAAGAACCAACCCAAACCAGTTGCAAAGCCTTAGAGGACCTCTACATCACTGTTATGGAATGTGAGCGTCCCACTTTGTTCCAGTTTCAAGTTCTTCTTGAGCAAGAAATGGAGTGCTCTGCAGAATACTGGAAGGACTGCTGTGTGACCAGGACTGGTGTCTGTATGATGGCCGGTCTCACAGTGTTGAGAGGACATCCCCTGAAAGCTGCACTTCTTGATGGAGCTGAGAACTGTCTACCACCTAGAAGTGTGCCTGCTGGGAGAGGGAAAGAAAGTGCTCTGCATGAGGAGAGAGTCTCAAAATGGAGCAGTCTCACGTGTTCCCAACATGAGGAACACCCAGAAGAAGCTGATTCCCCATGAAAGCAAAGCCAGGAGAAACCTGCATTGTGTGGACTTTCCCAGTCTCCCTGAGCGGTTCCTGTTGTAACTTGCACCAAGCCTTTCAAGTCAGAAGTAACCTTATGTCATCTGCCACCCCGCCATGTGGCCTAAAGACTTGTGGTGCTGCTGCAGCCTGAAGAAGGCGGACCGTCATTCCTGATGTGGAAGACCTCACTAGCCCACAAGCTATAATTGCTGTAACCTGGCACTTAGCCCAGAAGCTATAATTGCTGTCACCGAGCACCCAGCTGCCATTAGTCTGGGAAGCCATAACTGCCAAAGACAATCACCCACTCAACAGCCTTCCCAGAGGTTGCAAATGCTGTGATCGAATGCCAGTCTGCAACTGGTCTGGGAGGCTGCAACACGAGCAACACTGGGGAGGCCTGCTGCGCTGATCCACACCAGAGAGTCTGTGACCGAAGTGAGGCTGCCATCACAGCTTTGCATCACTAAAACTGCTGCTAGAGGAACGGGTATACTGAGCGCACTGGCCAACGCCTCTAGAGAGTCAGTACTACCAATCAGGTGCTAAATGTGAATAGACTGATTGCACAGAGAAATCTGCTTTATTATCAATAGACTTTTTTGCCTGTGTGAACTCTTTGTGGCAATAGCCATTCAGCTGATCTAAGCATTAGGCAGTAGGGTAATCCAGAGAAATCTGCACCTGTTCTTGATTATTGTATAAAACCATATGGCATACGAGGGTCCATTATTATTAGAGCTCCTAGAGAGGGTCCCAGAGAGAGTGCACCGCCTTGCTGGGAATCCTAAATGAGATTACAAACCTGTACCTTTATTGAACTGGTGGTATTTTGTTTTGCTGTGATATTAAAGTACTTTCTTTTTAACTAAAGATAAAGCACTGGGCTGGACATTCTATTATTGTGTCTGTTGATTGACTGTTAAGTTCTGTGTGCTTGCTCCCAACACTTCTTCTCTGAGAGGCGTTTGACTGTTTACCCTCGCTACCCTGAAAGTTTAGTTTGGGAAGAGTGTACTGGGCACATTTTGCAAAGTCATAGAAGGAGTTGTTTATTCCATTTGGTCTTTTCTCAGCAACATGTATGTGGGTTCTTTTGTCACTATTGTTTTCTGTGTTACAGTCAGATTATAAAGTGCTAAATAGCTGTTTTGTTTAACTCCTTCGCTGCTAGGCCTTTTCCCCCCCTGTGCTAAGCCTTTTTTTGGCTATTTGGGGTAGTTCGAGGTTAGGCCCCTGTAACTTTTTGACCACATAAGGTATCCACGCCAAATTTGCGTCCTTTTTTTCCAACATCATGAGGATTCTAAAGGTACCCAGGGTTTGTGGATTCCCCTAGAGGGGACCCAGAAATTAGCCAAAATATAGGTAAATTTTTTTGGGGGGGGGGAAAATGGGAAAAAAGGGCTACAGATGAAAGCGCCTGGTTTTTACCATGCAAATGGTATCAAAAAAAGGGGTTGTGGTGCTGAAATCACCATCTTCCCAGCTTTCAGGGACAAGCAGACTTTTGTCAGAAAACCAAATTTTTTTGCACAGTTTTGGCATTTTTCTGGGACATAGCCAATTTTTGCTATTCTTTGTGCTTTCAACCTCTTTCCAGTTAATGGTAGAAATGGGTATGAAAGCAATAATGGATCCTGGAAAGCCATACATTTTAGAAAAGTAGACAAAATTCTGAATTCAGCAAGGGGTCATTTGTGTAGATCCTTCAAGGTTTCTTTATAGAAACTAACCATTGAATATAGGAAAACTTGAAAACTAGTTGAAAAAACAGCCATTTGTGTCAACGTTTTCACCTGTAACTTCTTCTAATTATGACAGCTGTTTGAAAGCAATATACCGTTACATCCGCTGGACCTTTCTGGTTGTGGGTATATGTAGGACTTGTAGGTTCACCAAGAACCCGACGAACCCAGAGCCAATAACTGAGCAGCGTCTTGCAATGGTTTTTTATTATGTACCGGGTATATAGCAATTAATTTGGGAAATTATATACATGGAGAAATCGGTATGAAAGACACATATGTATTTCTGAAATTAGAACAAAATATAGAGTTTAGAAACAGTAGATATTTGCACATTTCCGAAATTGTGAGTACCCATACTAGCATGAGAATTAAAGGTCATTTTTCAAAATGACTTCTTTTTTACACATTGTCTTTCATTTGGAAGGCAGAAATGCATCGAAAGTCAATAGGTAATAACAGTTGCTCTACAATTCTGTTACCCTAAGTCTCCAGATAAAAATGGTACCTCACTTGTGTGGGTAGGCCTAGTGCCCGTGACAGGAAACGGCTCAAAACGCAATGTGGACACACTTTATTTTTACAGTGAAAACTGACCCTTTTTTTGTAAAGTGCCTAGCTGTAGATTTTGAACCCTTGCTCTGCCGGCACCTAGGGAAACCTAGCAAACCTATACATTTTTGAACATTAGACACCCAGGGGAATCCAGGATGGGGTGACTTGACTGGCTCTCACCAGGTTCTGTTACCCAGAATCCCTTGCAAACCTAAAACTTTGTCCAAAAAAACCACATTTTCCTCACATTTCTGTGGTGGAAAGTTCTGGAATCTGCGTGGATCCACAAAATTCCACCCACCCCGCATTCCCCAAAGTCTACCAAGAAAAATGATACCTCACTTGTGTGGGTAGGCCTAGTGCCCGTGACAGGAAACGGCCCAAAACGCAACGTGGACACACCACATTTTCACAGTGAAAACAGACCCTTTTTTTGCAAAGTGCCTAGCTGTAGATTTTGAACCCTAGCTCTGCCAGCACCTAGGGAAACCTAGCAAACCTATACATTTTTGAAAACTAGACACCCAGGGGAATCCAGGATGGGGTGACTTGTCTGGCTCTCACTAGGTTCTGTTATCCAGAATCCCTTGCAAACCTCAAAACTTGTAAAAAAAAAAAACACATTTTCCTCACATTTCTGTGGTGGAAAGTTCTGGAATCTGCGTGGATCCACACAATTCCACCCACCCCGCATTCCCCAAAGTCTTCAGAGAAAAATGGTACCTCACTTGTGTGGGTAGGCCTAGTGCCCGCGACAGGAAACGGCCCTAAATGCAACGTGGACACAACACATTTTCCCAGTGAAAATGGACCCTTTTTTTGCAAAGTGCCTAGCTGTAGATTTTGAACCCTAGCTCTGCCGGCACCTACGGAAACCTATACATTTTAGAAAATTAGACACCCAGGGGAATCCAGGATTGGGTGACTTGTCTGGCTCTCACCAGGTTCTGTTACCCAGAATCCCTTGCAAACCTCAAAAGTTGTAAAAAAAAACAAATTTTCCTCACATTTCTGTGGTGGAAAGTTCTGGAATCTGCGTGGATCCACACAATTCCACCCACCCCGCATTCCCCAAAGTCTTCAGAGAAAAATGGTACCTCACTTGTGTGGGTAGGCCTAGTGCCCGCGACAGGAAACGGCCCTAAATGCAACGTGGACACAACACATTTTCCCAGTGAAAATGGACCCTTTTTTTGCAAAGTGCCTAGCTGTAGATTTTGAACCCTAGCTCTGCCGGCACCTACGGAAACCTATACATTTTTGAAAATTAGACACCCAGGGGAATCCAGGATTGGGTGACTTGTCTGGCTCTCACCAGGTTCTGTTACCCAGAATCCCTTGCAAACCTCAAAAGTTGTAAAAAAAAACACATTTTCCTCACATTTCTGTGGTGGAAAGTTCTGGAATCTGTGTGGATCCACAAAATTCCACCCAGCCCGCATTCCCCAAAGTCTTCCGAGAAAAATGGTACCTCACTTGTGTGGGTGGGTCAAGTACCCGTGACAGGCAAGGGCCCAAAACCTATTGAGGCTACTTCAAAATTACCTATCACAAAACAACCTGGTTTTGCAAGGGGGGTCCCATGAGTTTTTGGCCTCGGGCTTGGCGGCCATCTAGGGAAACCTACCAAACCCACACATTTCTGAAAACTAGACACCCTGGGGAGTCCAGCAAGGTATGGCTTGCGTGGGTCCCCCAACATTTCCCTACCGAGAATCCCCCGCAAACCTCAAATTTAGATGAAAAAATCACTTTTTTCTCAAATTTCTGTGTGGGAAAGTTGTAGGATCACCGGGCTGACACAAATTTCCTACCACCCAGCGTTCCCCCAGGTCGCCCGATAAAAATGGTACCTCACTTGTGTGGGTAGGCATAGTGGCTGCAACAGGAAATGGCCCAAATCGTACTGTGGAGACTTCAAAATTACCTATAACAAAACTACCTGGTTTTGGGGGGGGCACCTGGGGTTTTGGCCCCGGGCTCGCCGCCATCTAGGGAAACCTACCAAACCCACAAAAATATGTGGGAAATGTGGTTTTTTCAGCTAAATTTGAGGCTTGCAGGGCATTCTGGGTAGGAAAACGTTGAGGGATCCACGAAAGCCATACCTCGCTGGACTCCCCCGGATGTCTAGTTTTCAGAAATGTGTGGGTTTGGTAGTTTTCCAAGATGGCCACCGAGCCCGGGGCCAAAAACCCAGGTGACCCCCCTTGCAAAACCAGGTTGTTTTGTGATAGGTCATTTTGATGTCTCCTCAATACGTTTTGGGCCCTTGCCTGTCGCGGGTACTTGACCCACCCACGCGAGTGAGGTACCATTTTTATCGGGAGACCTGGTGGAACGCTGGGTAGTAGGAAATTTGTGGATCCACATAGATTCCAGAACTTACCCACATATAAATTTGAGAAAAAAGTGATTTTTTCATCAAAATTTGAGGTTTGCAGGGGATTCTGGGTAGGAAAACGTTGGGGGACCCACACAAGCCATACCTCCCTGGACTCCCCTGGGTCTCTAGTTTTCAGACATTTGTGGGTTTGGTAGGTTTCTCTAGATGGCTGCCGACTCTGGCTGGTTGTTTGTTTAAATTCAGTCGTGGTTTCATTAAATAACTTTTCAACTTTGTACGGGTGTCGACCACTACTATTGTAATCCAAACAAAACTGCCATACTATTGTTATACCCTCACCACGTGTGCCCGGGACTGTGCTCATTCCCTAGTGTGAGTCCTGCTACTCACACACCTCCGGGGGTTATTGGGTAAATCCCCCGACTTGGCAGCACCGTACCTACTTAAGTCCGCACCAAACATCACGCATACTAGTCTGAGCGCCACACTTCCTGACTACGCTAAAAACCCAACCCCTAGCCTAAATTCTGATTATAAACAACGATTTTAGAGGTTAATAAAATCGTGGTGCCCCAATACCCGGTAGTCTCTGATATCACAACACTTCTCACCATGGTTCCTCCTACTGCCACTACATTTAGTGTAATTGATTTAAAGAATGCATTTTTCTCAATACCCATTCACCCTGACAGCCGTTATTTGTTTGGCTTCACTTTGAATAATAGATCATTCAGGTTCTGTAGAGCTCCACAAGGGTATACAGAGAGTCCTAGCATTTATAGTCAGGCGTTGAAAAGGCAGCTTGATTCTTTTCCTGTACCGAAAGGGGTGGCTCTTATTCAATATGTCGACGACATCTTGTTGGCTGCTGATACCCCTGAACAGTGTAAAGAAGGAACACTGTCATTATTATTTCTTGCCTCTCATCATCACAAAGTCTCTAGGAAGAAACTGCAATTTTGTAGACAGCAGGTTACCTATTTAGGTCACCTCCTGTCTAAGGAGGGACGTGTACTCACACCAGATCGCATTCAAACTATTTTAGACACTTCCATGCCCCGTACTCAGAAGGATGTCCGTGCACTGATTGGCCTTACTTCTTTTTGTAGGCAGTGGATCCCTAGCTTTTCTCACATTATTAAACCCTTGTTGGCCCTTTTGACTAAAGACACTCCAATGCCGCTCCCATGGACTACTGAGTGCCAGGATGCCTTCCAACAGTTACATCAAGCTCTTTGTTCTGCACCAGTATTAGGAACTCCAGACTACATTAAGACCTTCACACTCTATGTACACGAGAGGGAAGGTTGCACTCTCTCAGTTTTAACACAAACACACGGTGATAAACAACGTCCTTGTGCATATTTCTCAGCTGTCCTTGATCCAGTTGCCCGCGCACTGCCTGGTTGTTTTCGAGCGGTGGCGGCAACGGCTGTGTCTATACGTCAGAGCGAGGGAATAGTTTTGTCATATAGATTGCTTGTGTTAGTACCCCATTCAGTTGATGCCTTGTTAAATCAAACAAAAACACAGCATCTCACTAGTGCTCGCTTGACAGGATATGAATTGACACTTTTGGCCCCTCATATCACGTTAAAAAGATGTTTGACTCTGAACCCTGCTACATTATTGCCATTTCCAGCTACTCAGTCTCAGTCACAAGAGTTACATGATTGTATATCCCTTACTGAAGAACACACAAAGGGTCATGTTGACCTACAAGATACACCTCTTTCTAGTGTTGATGGGGAATTGTGGGTTGATGGATCCTGCCTGAAATTGCCTGATGGCACTACATCTGCTGCTTATGTAATTACAACACTTCAGACAGTAGTTGAGACAGCTCGTATCCCACAGAAGTCAGCTCAAGCAGCCGAGTTGATAGCACTGACAAGAGCATGGTACAGAGTTGCTTGTTAACATTTACACTGATAGCCAATACGCCTTCGGCGTGGCTCATAACTTCGGGCAACTTTGGAAAGAAAGAGGCTTTCTCACTTCACATGGGACACAAATAGTGCATGGGGAATTAGTACATAATCTCCTTACTGCCTTGACCTATCCTAAGAAAGTGGCAATTGTTAAATGTAGTGCACACAAGAAAGTAACTGATAAAATAGGAGCAGGCAATGCCTTTGCGGATTGCGCAGCTCGTGAGACTGCAATGCAGCGAAGTACCACATCTATGTATGTAGTTAAGTCACAGGCTGAACGTTGGCATGATGCCAGGCAAGAGGTGCTGGACTTGCAGCAATCTGCTTCTGTTGATGAATTAGACCAATGGTCCAAGGAGGGAACATTGGATGACGAGGGCTGTTGGAGGAATAAAGAAATGACATAATGGAAGTTACCAGCAGCCTATTTACATCCTATGATTCACATGGCACATGGGCCGGCACATGTTGGAGCATCCTCAATAGCAAACAACTTATGCAAGTTTGGGATCATCCGGATATTGCCGGTACGGCTAAGAAAATAGTCCAGTCCTGTCTGATCGGTCCTGGAATCCTGGAAAGGGAACACAAACTCCAACAGGAGGGTTGGCAATACCAACTGCACCTTTTGAGGTCCTGAAAATGGATTACATCCAGCTTGAGCACTGTAACAACCTAAAGTATGTCTTAGTAGTCGTTTGCGCCTTTAGTAAATGGGTGGAAGCATACGCTACGAAGGATAATACAGCTCTTACGACCGCAAAGGTGCTCCTAAAGGAGTTCTTTCCCCGATTCGGGATTTGCCGAGTTTTGTGGAGTGACAACGGACCCCATTTTATTGGGCAAGTTTTTGAGTATCTCATGAAAGGGTTGGGAATTAATCAGAAGTTTCATGCTGCTTTTCACCCACAATCAGCAGGACTAGTGGAACATTACAATTCTACCCTGAAACTGAAATTGGCTAAGATAGAGGCTTCCACATCTTTGAAATGGCCTGATGCATTGCCCTTAGCATTGCTATCCATTAGATAGATACCACATACACGATCTGGCCTCACACCGTATGAGGTGGTTTTTGGAAGGCCAATGAATATTTGGGGGATTCCTAAGCCACGCCCTATACATGATGTACCCTATGTATTGATGAATGACTATTTGTCTCAGTTGACTGACAGTTTATCTTCTATTTATCAACAGGTTCGGGAGACTCTTCCAGACAGGTTGCAAGGTGAGGGCCATTGTTTACGGCCTGGTGACTTTGTGGTCGTAAAGTCATTCCAGAGGACCAGCTCCCTAGCACCGAGGAGGCGAGGACCGGAGCAGGTACTACTGGCTACCAGGACTGTAGTTCGAGTGACCAACCGGAAAAACTGGGTCCAGGCGACACACTGCCGAAAAGTGTTGCAAGACCTAGTGAGCCCAGCTGTGTTGGCAGATCACCGCAATATCCTGGTCACCGAGAAAGGACAAGCTGTGTCACCTGAAGGACCTGAGGAAGTCTTCCCGGACCACATGATTCCTGGTACATCTCGATACCAGCTTCGTCCCAGGAAGAAAGACATTTCATTGAAAGAGACTGTTTGAGCCACTTTCCTGGGTGGTTAAAGCCTAACTACAAAGGGGGGTAGTCTTTTAGTGACTACTCGTCTCAACGTTAGTGAAGAAATCAACGCCTGCCCAGGACCTTAGGGCACCATCTGCTTTGTTGTTTGTCGACGTAATGAATATGTCTAAGGAGAAGAAACCAACTGCTGCAAGAGTTTGTAGCAAAAGAACAATAATTGCTACTGGATTTACTTTGACTATTGTTGCTATAATAACATGGATTGTAGAGGAAGTAACTCCTGTCCGAAATCTACTGACTACTACTACTCCTGTCCCAATTGAACATCATTATTTTACTCTACTGTATCATGAGAAAAAGCATAGAATGTCCTACCTCAATAACACTTTCATTCAAATGTTGCATCATACCCACAATGCCACGAACGTTACCAATTGCTGGGTATGTGGAATGATGCCAGCTCATCAGACGAGGAGTGCGCACTGAGTTTTTTTGAAGGGAGTTGGAAAAGCGATAGTTTGTTTTCAGAGTTAGTTCTAAAAAATATTGACAAATTTAGGGAAATTAAAAAAGAGTGATTATTATTATGGAAGCTGTACAAGGCAGAAGTGGGGGTACGGCTGCATTGTTGATGGATGAAGATATGGTTAGAAGGATAATTCAGCAGGAAATGAAGACTAAGGTTCAGGAATCTGTGGCTGGTATTTTACGTAAGAAGAGAAGGATTGGAATGGATACAGGTGAGGAATTTTTTCATTGTCTAAGGAGGATGACCTGTCAGTAGGAATAGGAGGAAAGAGATTGAAAAAAACCAAACATGTGGAGTACTTAGTTAAGCCTAAAAGAGGGAAGGATGGTTTAAATTCCATCAGGAGGAGAGGTGCCCTTAGCAGCATGCAGAGATTGGGTGTCCCTAGTGGCACACAAAGGAAAGGAGTCCAACACGACACAAAAGGAGATGAAAGCATTATGGCTAATGGAAGTACAAGTACAGAAAATGAAAAAGAGTGGGATGAGTATATTTTAGATCTGCAGGGGGATGAGTATGAAGAATTTGACGATTTGGAGGATTGTAGTTTTGGTGAAGTTCTTAGGCCCCTTTGGGTGAGGAGATGTTTTCACTCTTTAATATAAAACATTCTAGGAGTGGTGATTGGTGGCGAATGGACCATGTGGGCAAGTTCATTAAGGAATGGATACGCAATCCTTTGGACTAGGAGGTGAGACGTGTTATGAGAGCAGAATGCTCTAGGCCTGTAATTGAGGAAAAGGTTTACAGTACGCCCAATTTAGACCCTGAATTAATAAGGCGAGAGGAGTTGGCCTAACGGCTAGGGCGGTCAACCTCGAATCTGGGGAACCAGGTTCGAGTCTCGGCAATGACGCTGAACATCCTGTGATTCTGGGCAAATCACTTAATCTCCCTGTGCCTACCAAAAATGAATGTGTCCTCATGTAACGCAACTGGTGCTATGTAAAGCGCTCTGATACCCGATACCTTTGGGTTAAGTTTGCGCTATACAAAACTCCGTAAAATAATAAAATAAGTTTTCTATTTAGACTAGGTAGAGATCTGAGAAAGGATCTAGAGTGTTCATTGAAGACCTGCCAGGACAAGATTTTGGATGTGATGGGGTCAATTGCCCGTATTATGGATATGGTTGAGGGGGCACATGTAAATAAAACACCTATTGATTTAGAGTTGCTCAGAGGGTGGAACCAGAGGGCTGTGGTGCTATTGGGAAATACAAACGCTGGATTGCTTACAGAGAGAAGGAAAGCAATTCTTATGAAAATAAGCCCTAAGTTAGGAGATATGGCGCAGAGAGAACCCAACGAAGATGCTAAGGGGTCACTCTTTGGAGAAGGGCTAGTTAAAAGTCTGGGCAAATATGTAGCCACTTTTACAGCTTTGGATAAAGCTCAGTCAAATATAAGGAAGGTTTTTGGAAGTGGATTTTTTTTGACGGGCCAATAGAAGGGGACCCACTACTGGCCGGGGTATGCAAAGGTCCCAGTACTACTCCCAATACAGAGGGAGAGGATTTCAGACCTCTCAAGTTTCTTCCTGAATCAAGGAAGAACTGGAAGGACGGGTAGAGGCAATTTTCTCCGTACCCGAGGACAATTTACTGAAATCCAAGGTGAGTACGGAGATTATTTTTGGTTTTCCCCAGGAAGAGTAGGGGGTCGTTTGAGAGAATTTATAAGTCAACGGGAGAATTTAACTCAGGATTGAAGGAAGTGACCCAAATAGGGTCACCCGGGTCACTCTCGACCTCCCCTAGCCTTCCAAAAAATGAAGAGTCGATAACCCAGTAGAGAATGTAATCAAACTGATTTATTAACAAAAATATACTGCAGCGGAGTTCAGTCTGACCAGTCTCCTATGATGGCTGACGAGAGACTGACTTTTTCCAGCATAAAGGGAATAATTATACATTTGAGCATCAGCACAAGACACACCCACCCAGTAACTTTCCACAGAGAGCAAAGAAGAACAAAGGGGCACACAGAGATGAGCTAAGAGTCTGAGACCGGGCACACACTATCTCTTTGGCAAGGTCATACAGTCTGTGCTTGCAGCTGGAATAGTGGGAGCACCCTCTAGCTCAGGGAAAGGTATGCGTTAACGAGCAACTTTCTCATGCTTCAGTGAGGCCTAACCTTGGAGATGCAAATGCATCCCAGCAGCTTTCTGCTGAGGCAAGCATTATGAGACAGAAGCTTGATCTTAGTTACAGAACAAGATGGCGCCAATAAAGATGGCGCCATGGATGCTAACCTAGCACGGAATAGAGTTTGAGCATAGCAAAGGGAGCATTTTGATTCGGTGTATTACGGAAATAACATTTCAAATCTAACAGGATCCCTGGGTGTTGGAGACAGTCAAAGGTTATGTGATAGAGTTTTTGAGTTTGCCATTTCGAAAGAAAGAGCCAAGAGAGTTTACAGTAGGATACGAATTACTGATAGTATTAGACTTAGAGACAGAGGCAATGCTTCAAAAGGGAGCAATCTTATGCTTGGAAGAGTCAGAAAAAATCTTTGTAAGTACAATTTTTTGGGTAAAAAAAGAAGGACAAGGGATGGAGACCCGTGATCAACCTAAGGGAGTTGAACAAATACTTAATATACAGACATTTCAAGATGGAAGGCATACATTGTCTGAGGGATTTGTTGTTAAAAAATGACTGGTTAGTGAAATTGGATTTAAAGGATGCATATTTCACTATTCCGATGGAGAAAGGGAGTCAGAAGAACTCACAGTTCAGTTGAGGAGGTCAGTTGTATCAGTTTCAGTGCCTCCCGTTCAGACTTTCTTCAGCACCGTGGTGTTTTACTAAGGTGATGAGAGTAGTAATAGCTTATTTGTGGGAGAGAGGAATTTGTTTTATTGTATACTTGGATTACATTTTAATTATGTCCCAAAACATGAACGATTTGATGAGAGATTTGGAGCAAGTAAAGGGCATGCTTGAGCAGATAGGATTTATAGTGAACAAGGAAAAATCTATTTTGGTACCAACTCAGAGTTTGGAGTTTTTAGGTTTCCAAATAAATACTGGCAAGTTGTTGTTGTAACATCCAGTGTGGAAGGTAACATTGATATGGAATGAGATATCTCAGGTTTTGAGAAAAGATTTTCAAATTCTAAGAGATCTGGCTCGAATGATTGGTTTGTTATCTTCTTCCATCCAAGCAATTTTTCCAAGACCATTGCATTATCATGCTTTGCAAAGGTTGAAAAGAGAAGCACTGTAGGATGGTTTTTGGTATAACACCGAGTTCAGATGCAAGGGAGGAATTGCTTTGGAGGTTGGAAAATATGCAAGCGTGGAATGGTCGTGCCATTTTTGGTTGTGCTCCGAGCTTTGTTTTAGAGACAGATGCAAGCTTAAGAGGTTGGGAAGCTTGATTGGGAGAGTTAGAGACAGGTGGAATATGGTTACAGAAGGAGAGGAAAAGGCATATAAATTGTTTGGAATTAAAGGCAGGATTGTTTGTTTTGAAGAGTTTCAAAGAAATTTTGAAAGGGCAGTCAGTTTTGATGAAGTTGGACAATATTTCATGGTAGTTTACATCAACAAGTTGGGAGGAAGCAGATCCAGGGGATTAGCAGAGCTAGCGAAGGATTTTTAGAGTTTTTGCTTGGAATACAGGATTACTGTGAGAGCGGAATATTTACCAGGAGTAATGAATCTGTCAGCAGATTGGAATTCTCATCATTTGAGGTATTTCAGCAATTCGCAGTTGAATCATCACTGTTTTGGCAAGATCAATGAGTTTTGGGGACCATTAGAGGCTGATCTCTTTGCAAGCAGGTTGACTTGCCAGTTACCGATTTATTACAGTTGGATGCCGGATCCAGAAGCAAGTGCAGTGGATGCTTTTCTGCAGGTTTGGTTGGGGAGGAGAGCTTATGCTTTTCCTCCTTTTGCAATGATTCAGAGAGTGTTGTTGAAGGTGAGGTAAGAGAGATGTCAAATAGTATCAGTGACACCGTTTTGGCTATCTCAGGAATGGTTTCCGACTGTGATGGAGTTGGCTTGTGCAATTCCTTTTTGGATTCCAGTAGGAGAAAGTCTTTTGAGAAATGTAGAGGGCCAGGAGCATCCGTTGATACAGGAAGGAGTTTTGAACCTTCTTGTTTGAAAGGTGTCAGGAGATCTGGATGTTTGCAGGGCCTTTCAAGACAGGCTGTAGAGTTATTGGAAGACTCATGGGCTCCAGGAAAAGATATAGAGGAATTTGGAGAATGTACGACAGTTAGTGCATGATAAGGAATTTGGATCCAGTGGAGGCTCCTATTGTGGATGTAATAAATATTTTACTGGAGCAATATGAGAGGGGTCTGGAATACAGAACCATGAATTGTTATTGGTCAGCAATTTCTGCTGGACATGCTAAAGTTGATGGTAGGTCAGTTGGCAGGAATATTATGGTTTGTAGAATAATGAAGAGTATGAGATTCAGGAGACCTCCCAGGGCACAATATGCAGTTTTGTGGGATGTGAATATGGTCTTACGTTTGTTTCAGGAGTGGCCTGTAAATAAGTATTTAGACATAAAAAAAATTACAGAGAAATACGCTATTCTTTTATGTCTAGTTTCTTGTAGAAGATCTTCTGATGTTAAGGCCTTGGAGATAGATAGTAGAGTTTATAGTCCAGATGGAGTACATTTTGATATATAGAAGAGGACGAAGACTATGTCAGAGTCTGGTTTTTATTCTAGATTTTCAAAGAATTCAAAATTATGTGTTGTGGATTGTTTGCAGGAGTATGAGGGGAGAATGTTAGAACAAAGGAGTCATGGAGAGAACCAGTTATTGAATTCTTATGTCAAACGACATAAGGCAGTGGGTTCTTCAACTATAGTGCGATGGCTGAAAAACGTTATGATGCAAACAGGTGTTGATATGAACATGTTTAAGCCGCATAGGAGGGGTGCTATGGCAAGTAAGTTATATCTACCTTTTTTTTATTTATTTTTTAATGTATAACATTTTATGCACTTGATACACAGCTTGCAACTGTTATTCCAAACTGTTATTTCCAGTACAAAAAACTACAATAACAATTATACTTCTCGACCCTCCCACCCGGCGAGACAACTCATCGTTATACAAGACATGCTGTGACCTTATACATCACGTATATGCAGGAGGAGCTTGCTCACGTAGCTATATTTGCTCAGTTCCATGTTGGCGCAGGGGCAGTCCCAGGGGGACAGCGCTTACAACGCACCTCCAGAGCAGCAAGGTACATCATTTTGTTACGCCCTAGACTACTTATAACTATTGACCAGTCATAGCCCTTTCACCTTACAGCACTCTCAGTCGGACCCTAGGCTGTTTCCCCGCCCATGCCAGCTTTATCATCAATCTGCGCAAGGTCTCAAATATGGAGCGTTGCAATAATATCGGGATGTTCAGGAATAAGAAGAGAAACCGAGGAAGTACCACCATCTTCATTAAGGAGATGCCCCCTATTAGGGAAAGGGGCAATTTAATCCACCTATTGATATCGTCATCTAGTTTGGGGATGGCTCTCCCATAGTTTTCTGATATCACAACTGCGGGGTCTGTATGGATCTGGATCCCTAGGTAACGGACTGGGTCTAAGGTCCATTGCAGGGGATAGTCCATTCCAACCGGGGCAGTCACTGGGGTAAGAGGGAACACCAGTGACTTGTTCCAGTTATTCGGAGCCCGGACAAATCCCTGAACTGGACCACCTCGGCAAGAACTGGGTAAATGTTGCTTTCTGGGTCACGCACATACAACAAAGTGTCGTCCGCATATGCAGAGATTATCAAGCGATATCCCGGGAAGCCCAGACCCCTGTGCCCATGGTACTCCGGCAATGCACAGGCGAGTGGTTTAGCAACTAAGGCGTAAAGCAGTGGGGACAAAGGACAACCCTGACGAGTCCCTCTGGTAATGGCAATTGGAGCAGTCACTTCCCTGCCTAGTCTGACCCGAGCTGTAGGTTGAGCGTAAAGGGTCATTACTAATTGAATACAAATATCCCCAACTCCGATTCTTTGCAAGACGCCCTTCATGAAGGCCCATTCTACAGAGTCGAATGCCTTCTCGGTGTCTAAAAAAATTGCTGCTGCTTTAACCCCAGGATTCAGCTTCTGAATAGTGCCAAATATAGTGTGCAGGTTCGAGGTGAGGCTTCTTCCTGAAACAAATCCCGCCTGCTCCGGGCGCACCACCCACGGCAGCAGCAGGGCTAATCGGTTCGCTAGTATTTTGGCATAAATCTTCGTGTCAACATTAATCAGGGATAGTGGCCTGTTCGAGGAACAAGCATCTGGAGATTTCCCGGGCTTCAGTAACATGACTATCAATGCTTCTCTCATAGTAGGGGGCATGCTTCCTGCTTGAGCCATGTGCTCATACAGGGTCATGAGATGGGGGACCAGCTGGTCCTGAAACATTTTATAAAATAATACTGTGAACCCGTCAATGCCAGGGGCGCTGCCTATTCACATTGATTTAATTGCTGCCTTGACCTCTCCTGGGGTAAGAGGGGATATGAGGTACTCTCTATGTGCGTTCGTCAACCAGGTCATCTGGATGTGCTTCAGGTAATCCCGGATGCGTCCTCGTCTGGTGGAGTCTGGGAGGTATATAATAGTGAATAGTACCGATGAAATCTGCCCGCTATATCCTGACTACCACGTAAAATCTGTCCCTGCTCGTCAATTATTTCTGAAATAGTATCTACTTGGGGCGCAGCTGTACTGCTAAGGTGGCTCCTGGTCGGTCTCCCTCCCCATACACCCTGGCTGTGGCGTATTTGCCCATGTGTTTGACCTCCCTGTCAGCAGTGTCTTGAAAGTCCTCAAGTGCTGCCTTAATTTCGCCTAGTAGCTTGGCGTCCCCAGTCACCTGGAATTTTTGCTCGAGGTCAAGAATATCCTTTTTTAATTTAGATAATCTGTCCCTCAGTGATTTTAGGTCTCCAGAGTGCTTAGCTATTACCATACCTCGGATATAAACCTTGAAGGCTTCCCAAATGGTAGCAAGATTAAGAACAGACACTATGTTTTAGTCAAAAAACAACTTAATGTCTGCTGAAATTTTGGCCGTGAATACCGGATCCATAAGGGAGTATGGGGATAATCTTCAGAGGAATGCTGGTATCTGCCTTACCGGGCAGCTCAGGTCTAGTTGAATTGGGGAGTGATCAGAAAGAGTGCATGAGTGTAGGGTGCTTCCCTTAGGTTGCCATGCCAGACCTTTAGATATGAGCCAGTAGTCTATCCTCGTGTGGGTGTCATGTGGTGCAGAGTAGTGGGTATACCCTGCAGTGTCAGGGAAAAGGGACCTCCATACATCCAACAAGTCTAGACCATCCATAAGCTCTAGGATAGCCCCCGCCGCCGCCAAACGGCGGCGAGAAGGACCCTTGGAGCGGTCTTTCTGCGGGTCCAAAATGCAGTTAAAGTCCCCTCCTAATATTATGGGGCATCCCGGTCTCAAAGCAGAGTGGTACCAAGGCGATTATAAAATTGCGGGTCATCATGATTGGGCCCATACACATTAATAACCTTAATGTCAAATCCTTCTTTCTGACATTTAACTATCACAAACCTGCCGTTAGGATCTATTTCAATGGTCTGTACAGAGATCCCTGTTCCTGGGTTTACCCATGTTATGACCCCCCCTGGCATGTGACGTGAACCCCGCTGCACTAGTCATCCCCTGGAGTAGTTTGTGTGCCAACAGGTTACTGTGTATCGGCAGATGCGATTCCTGCAACAGCGAAACATCTATCTGATGATGTTTCAAGTATGCCACCACCTTCCTTATTTTCCTTTGATCATTAAGCCCCCTAACGTTCCATGTCAGGAGACGAACCGTGCTAGCCATGGCCAACTGATGAATGTGTTATTCTGGATGCCAATACAACAAGAAAAGGGGGACTCGGGGCTTTTTAGAGGTCCAGCATACATGCCCAAATGAAGTCAAACAAAATAGGTATGCAGTTCCTGAAAGGCAAGGGAATGCGGTTGGCTAAGTGTGAAAAAGTCCTCACTTAATAGCTGGAGAAAAAGGGGATACCTCCTTTCGGAATTAGGTCCCTCACACACCCAGCCAGCTGGGTGTCATGCTTCATCATAGGGCTTGCTCCTCGTCAGGTCGGCGCTGCAATACCTGACGGCCACCCTATGAGGGGCTCTTTGGTGGAAATCTTTTATTCCATGCCGTTTGGTGCCGTGGGTGTGAGGGACCTAAAGGTGTAGCTGTGTGAAGTGTGGGTCACTGGACCGTGCAAGGATTAAAACAGGAATTGGAAGTCCAACCAAAACAATTTTAATAAATATGGCTTCCAACCTGATTAAAAAATTTAGATGTGGTGCACTCCTGATATGATGTGTCAGGATACTGCGCTCTACATTGTGGTCGACATGTTTCTCGCCTTAATGTCATACAATTTGACGGCAATTCATCAGGACCTAAAAAAGTCTATCTACACTAGTTGTGGTTGTCTAGTTGAATAACAGTGATAGACCAAAAGCAGCACTCTAATTGTGGTACCTGTAAGTTGGTGGGCCAACCTAATGGAACAAATCAAGATGATTAGATAACATGAATAGAGCAGTTCAATTCATGATATATCGCGTCCCCTGCATGGTTCGCCATACACTGTGCACATGATGCAGCATTAGTGATATAATCATGGTGTCAAAAAACATGCGTCACACAGTCGTGACATGCTCGTGCAGAAAGTGGCAAATCAATAAAAATGAATAAAAACAGGTATGTTTAGCCCGTACTTAAATGGCAGCTGAGAACTGGTGAACTCACCCTAGTTAGGTTGGTGACTCACACCATCGACTTCCTGCAGGTAGAGACACCTGGTAATACCAGTATCCTAAAGAAAGTGGGGGTCAATGAAGTGCACATTATTCACAATGAGGCAGATTACACCTAGTGGTGTGGTGTAAGCGCCTCGAATGGTAGTTGAAGATTCACAAACAACCAACACTCATATCAAGGTAGTAGGCAAGTCAAAAACGGGCCAAATACGGAGGACACCGTGGGACCCCATGAGTTAGCCGCAAACCCCATATGATACCGGGCGGCCCCCTCCCAGAGTCACAAGGTACCGTGCTTAAAATGTAGAGCAACCGGTATCTATGCACAGTGGGGCCAAGTCAGCCGTGTTATCAAAATCTCGGGTCCCTGTAGTGTCAGCCCGTTACTGGCAGTCCCAGGTGTGTCCGTTGCCTCGTAATCCAGCAGGCGCGAACTCACCTCTCAAGTGAAAGTAAGGGAATCTAAATGTGGGCACTCCGTGCGGAGCAACGAGTCAGTACTTACGTGCTGTCACCGTGAGACAGTCAGTGGACCTACCCGAACGCTGTCGGGACCGGGAGGTACTGGCCATCAAGCTCGTGGCTCAGTTATACTCCCGGTTGCCGGCAGCGAAAGGGCGGGATGACCAAACGGCACGGGCTGGTGCACAGGAGCGCCAACCCAGTGTCCGGAGTACCGCGTGGCTGCCATCTTGTGTGAGTAACTGGCTTAAGCTGGGCCACTGGAGGAAGCGGGTGGAGTTACGTGAGCAATATGTAACGGCCATGTTGAAGAGCATGTTTGAGGCCAACGTGCACTAATACCCAATCTTGGACTTCCCGGAAGCCCCAGCAAGGTGGTGGGCGGGGTAAGGAAAAGTAAAAGTACGGCGGCCATATTGTAGTGTGCGATCGCCAGTGAATTACCTATATTGATATTCTGTCTGATATATTGTCAATTCAGTAGTCATCATTATGGTCAAGGGGCTAGCTATCATAGGGAAGCTAACGAGGTAAGCCAAATCGGGTGGTCCGGTTGATAAATGCCGGGGGTCAGATGGTGCAAGAATACCCCTGGTCAAATCACTGCAAGGAAGGTACAGGATAATAATCTGCTATCTGTTGATGCTCCACGTCTAGGGGAGAGGCAGTATCTATACGAGGCAAAGAAGTATTCCTGAAAGGTCTAACATAAGGAAAGCCCAACAAAGTGAGTTTTCAATTTTGTCTTGGAATATAGTGGGTTTTGAGCGACAATTAAAAAAGGCCGGGGACAAGGCTTTTTACAAGAACAATGTGTAATATGTTTACAGGAAACCTGGCATTCAGGGAATTTAAATATACAAAATTTTACAACACATGAAACCCAGGCAAAAAAAACGCCTTTGGAAGATCAAGCGGAGGATTGTCAATATCAATAAGTACTAAATTATGCGTGATAAGCAAAAAACTTAAAACATCATCAAAATATATACTGCCAGTTATCTTAACACATCAAAATCTAACCAAATGTCTGATAATCAACATCTACTTCCCTCCTCAACTGGTGAAAAATAAGTGCAGCTATCAGGCAACATTGAATGAATTGGCAAAATTAATGGCAGTCAATGAACACATGGTAGTCATATTAACGGGAGATTTTAATCAGACTTTGTTGCCCCTGGAAGACAATTCCGTAACCGGGGATGAACCAGACACAGCTTACAATATTCCGCGAGTAGTATTTCCTTTACAAAACAAGGCAAAAAAGATCGGTACTTCTCTTAAACATACATATGACTTGTTGACTGATCTAGGATAAAGAACTCTCAATGGAAGATTAAAAGATGACCAACCAGCTTCCTTAACATTCCGTGGACCAATGGGGTCTTCAACTATAGACTTTACATTTGTCCATTACGCCCATTTTTACTTATGTAAAAAGTATGCCATTATGCCGAGAGTGACCATGATCCCCAAAGGTTAGTCATCAGTATTAAGCACGATTATTGGGAGACTCATGCAACGGCAAATAGTGGCAGATTGACTGCTGTAAATGGGTAAAGACTTATCTGGAACAACAAATTACAAATGAAGGCATCGAACTTTTAAGCAACCGTGATAGCCAGTATCGAGAAAGACATGATTATATTAGAGTCTGGAGCCAGCTGGTCGGATGCCTGGCAATCTATTTAAAAAATATATTATCCAGTCTTGTGGCAAGTATACAGGAGACGCGATCAAATGTCAACGTAACAAAGACCTCAAAATTGACTGAATCGAAGAGAATTTATCGTAAGGAGATGCGTCATACCTTAAAACTTCCAATCTCGAATGAGCGGAATATGAAAATACAAGATATAAAGAAAGAATTCAAGAACAGGAATTTACAGATAAAGCAGGATAGTGTGGACACCGCTTATGCTAAATTATATCATGCTATATCGACTAGGAATGAGCGAGCTTTTTGGTCCCTGGTGAGATACAGCACAAATTCGCATAAACAGCCAGATGACTTTTTTGTCCCAAGCTATAGGTGGGAAAATCATATCAAAGCTTTATATAAATCATCTGTTATATGTGAATATATGACAACCAATGTGGATGGTTCATTCGCAGAGATAACTGAAGATGAAATTGTCAAATTAATAAAGAGTTCCCGCTCATCCAAAGCAGCAGGACCCAATGGTATCCCTATCGGCTTGATAAAGCTCAACATAACATTTTGGAGTGCGATGTTAAAACAGTTGTTCTGTCAGGTAGTTAAATGTGGAATGATACCATCTTCCTGGAAAGGAGCGATTGTTCATCCGATTTACAAGCGAGGCCCAAAAGATGATCCGTCCAGCTATAGATTAATAACATTGCTGTATTTTGAAGGGAAATTGTTTGCGAAGTACCTCCAAAATAAATTAAGGGCATGGGCGGAGGAAAAATCACTAATACCAATAACTCAAACTGGATTTCGCTTAGGATGTTCGACCCTCGACAATATTGTTTCATTGGCCCTGATAGGAAAAAAGGCAAGCTTGCGGAAGTTAACACTATACGCCTGCTTTGTGGATTATTCCACAGCATTTGACAAGGTCAACCGGCAAAGGTTGTGGAGTAAATTAACAGCATGGGAGGTTGATCCGAACCTTCTAAATTTTATTATCGGCCTGCACTAGGATACATGGGTCAGGGTGAAGTTGGCTCATGATAACACACTATCGCCAAAAATGGATACCACAAACGGTCTTAAGCAAGGCTGTGTCCTTGCTCCACTGCTATTCTCTTTGTACATTGCAGATATCGATTCGGTGTTAAGTTTAGATATGGGTGTGGCACCAAAAATAGGTGACAAAAAAATACCATACCTAGCATATGCCGATGATTTAGTAATTTTATCCTTAACTCCTAATGGATTACAGCACCAACTGAACCAACTTGATACATATAACAAAGTGAATGGTTTGATAGCTAATTTGTCTAAAACAAAAATTGTTACGTTTGGACAGTCTACACAATCAAAAACGTGGACTTTAGGAGAAAATCCAATCGAGGTAGTGGACCAATATAACTACCTCGGCGTAACATTTGACAAAAAGTTAACATGGTTAAACAATATGGTCAGTAAAAGTGTAAAATCTACAACTATTACAAAATCAATCGAGAGATTTATGAAAATGTGCGGAGGGAATGCAATTATCCCATCACTTAAAGCTTTACAAATGAAAATGATTCCGTTTTTATTGTATGCTTCTCCTGCCATGAACAAGAAAGTCATCTTTGATCTCGAAAAATGTTTTATGAAATGTGTACGCACCATACTCCATCTACGACAGGCTACTCCACATTTTATGATACGGCTGGAATTTGGCCTAAAATCCCTGGAAAGGCTGCACAAGAACAGCTGTGTTAACTATATTATTGACTATGCTAAGGCCGATCCACGCACATTGAAACATCTAATAATGGCGGAACTCCGGAGTAGAAAAGTAAGAGATCTGCAACTATTTAGCATAATGATGGAAATAGACTCTTATGATCTGCCTGATATACAGGAGATGGGGCGAATGACCAGGGATGTGCGGAAAAATTTAATACGCAAAACATTAAAGTTAACACAGTGGAATTTAGATCTTCTACAAGCTGGGAAATATAAGCATACGGGCTTAATAATTGACACATATACCTTGCAGGCTCAAGAATACTTGGGATGGAATCTGACCAGTTATCAGGGGCGGTGCGTCCATTAGGGCGCTGGGGCGTTGCCCCCCCGCCCGCAGCTCCCTCGGCGTCTCTGAACTTAAGTAAACTCTGTTTACTTAAGTTCAAAGACGCGAGGGAGAACTGACAATCATGTCAGTCAGCATGACGTCGGACCGCCCACCCCCTTCGGGTGGGCGGTCCTGGGTCATGTTGACTGACATCATGCATTGTCAGACCAGGGGCAGCAGGCAGCAGCACAAGTGCGCATGAGTGGGTAAGGTCGGCGAATTTGTCAGCAGTGCCCAGTCATGCGCACTTGTGTCTGCTCTGGTTGGCGCATGCCCATTAGGAGAGCGAGGGTTGAGCAAAGGCTCAAACCTCGGTCTCCTAATGGGCAGGCGGGCGGAGAGTAACCGTGCCCTGAGTCAATCCTGGCGCTGCTCCAGCGCCAGTATTGGCTGAGGAGGGCGGGGTTGCCACTCCAGTGAAGGCGCCAAGGGCCCAGAAGATGCGGCGCGGACCGGCGGTTAGGTAAGTTTTCCTTCTTTTTATTTTATTATTTATGTTTATCCATTCCCCGGCCCCCACCCCCGCGCGACACCCCCCCGCGAGTATTGCGATGCAAGCTGCGATTGGCGTTCACTCTAAATTGAATTGTGACGTAAGCAAAAGCGGGTATGAAGGCGCAGGGAGCGTTTCGTTTGGTTTCAGAGCCCATTCCACGGCTGGTGCTGTTCCTGCCTTTATTTACGACATGGAGTCGTCTTACTTGCCCTGGAGTGAACTGCACCACTGCAAGGAAGGCTGCGGGTTTCCTACAGGGTGCTCTCTACAGATTGCATTTGCTTTAGGTACTAGGGACAATGTAGTGCGTGAATTTTGGTTTGCATGCAAAGTGCTGAATTGAGAGCTGAGGGTGCTGACGTCTTGCACTCTTAAGTATCTCTGACATTCTTCTTGCAGAGTGTAACTAACTGGCCCTAATGGTGAGAGTAGAGGTCCGAATTCATACCCATTCAATGTTTGGCCTCTCTGCTAAGTTTCAAAAGAAAAGCCTATTGTGCCCAGTGTGACTTTTTTGGGAGGAAGTTGTGTATGAAAGCATGTGTTCGACACTCGAAAGAATCATTGTGCTCCGTCGAAGGTTTGCTGTTTCAGCGCCAAATTTCTAAAAGATTTCAGATTTATTTTCAGGGTATAGCTCAGAAAACTCATTGAACTACGTTGTACAGAGTGCAACAAAATATTATTTTGGGGGGGAGAGGCCGGGGATTTTGGAGAAACACAACATGGTACATGCCAAGTATTTCAGGAGGAAATATGCGCAATTGCTAGGCATTTTGAAACATCGTGACTGTGCAAAGCGTAGAACCCCTTGGTTGTGAATTACAGGCTGCGCTGCTGCTTTAAGAGTTGGCCGGCTCCATCTCTTCCAGTGTGTACATCAGATGAATATTTAACATGTTTCTGCTCTGACGCAGCGAGTGGCTTCCTTGGAAAACCGGCGCGTCGTGTCTGAGCAGTGTCTTACTGACCTGCACACCGGTGTATCCCCGGAACCCCAGACCCCATTCGACCCTCGGGCTACCTTCGCACCTGCAGCTCTTTGGCCTCTCCACCTTCTTCACCCTGGGCTCAATGACCCCTCTGGCCAAGTCCCTGGCTCGAAGTTCTCGTGGTGAGTGGGTTCCCCATTTTGTTTCGCTAGATTGCGAGCACCCCAGCTGGTCTCCAAGGGGCTGGTGGGTCGCGGGGCAAAACAGAGTCTCACTAGTGCTTTGTATGTGTTTCAGGAAGATGTTATCGCTTTCAATTGCAAGATTTTCTCAAAACTATTCTGAATCGTTACTAATGATGTTTTATCGCCTAGATACACTGCATACAGGTTGTTTTGTTTGATTTTACACTGCAGCAGGGTTTTATGTTTTATTTGAGGCTCAAAATGCATGCCAGGCCTATTGGCTTTGCCAGACGCCAGTGCTTGTTTTGCTTCTGCGTGTGCTTGACGCAAATGTGTTTTGAAGGAACTCTGCAGGTCAAACACGCAGGTGTCGCTATGATATCCCTGTGGTGTAATGTCCGCGGTGCAAAAAGAAGGGTGATTTCGGCCAGCTTCAGGTTCAAATCCCGACATGGCCGTCTTATCCTTTCACCATTATGACGACGTTGTACTTCTTGTACCACGTATGTTTGCAAGACTGTAATTCCTTCAGGTCAGTGTTTCTTATTTTTTATTACCCTCTTCTGAAATTGCACAATTTTTCTGTATCTTCTGAACCTGTGTGTCTGAATGTTGATTTGTGTAATTCTCCTTACACAAGCCTGCGTGTGTCAGTGGTCTGACAGTGGTGTGTGTCAGTGCGTCTGTCTCAATGCCTCTACGAGTTAAAAAATGTGCCGGGCCTGTCGGTGTGTGTGACTTGGCAACCCAGAAATTCTCTGAAATAATGTATGAGTTTTCATTTATGAATGGCTAGAAAAACTGAATTTTTAGTCCATTTATCACAGAAATAGTGCTGAAAATCGCACCAAAAAGATGCCAATTTTTTAAAAATTTCTTCACAGGGAGAATCCCCCGAACCCCCTTATTGCCGTCGGGCTTGTTCGCTGCACTCGCTCGCATACGTTCATTCGTTCTGCATACGCCTCACCAGTTTCAAATTCCACCAGCCGCCACTGCCAGTTATATTAAATGGAAATACCTAAGGTTCAGACAACTCTACATTCCGATAGGGGAGTTCGAAGGGACTTGGAATCAGGCTCTCAAAGATACACAGGTATGTCGGCTTTGTGGAATCGGCAAGGAAACCCTGGAACATTTAATATGCATTTGCCCGAGGCTGTTGCCTATAAGGAGGACATATTTACGCCCCATGTTTAATAATGCCAAAATAAGAACAACTACGGAGGCTATACGTTATTGTTTTAGGCTTGCAGGGGAAAGTGCAATTAGAAGGATGGTCCAGTTTTTGGAACAGGCCTATAAAACATTAAACGAATAGATGGCTATTATTATTGGATATGTATATAGATGCAAAAACAGGTATCATGATCTATGTATATTTTCTTTTACAGGATACCATGCATGGGAATTATGTGAATGTTTTTATACTATTTTTATGCTTGCTTATTCTCTCTATTTATTGTAATCAAATGATTAATGCAATAAAGTATTTTTACTACTACTACCCCTGGTCATAGTGGCAACGCTCATGATGAAGGTGTGGACCTGCCTAAGTGTTTGTAAAACAAAGATCAGAGGGAGCCAATTAATGTAGGCGCGTGGCTCCCACCGGGTGGGAAATTATTACAATACATCAGTGTGCAGGTTCAACGTATTCATAAGTGAGTGGGAATGTGACCCAGTTGTCAATGGTCATCTCACAGGGACTATTATCTATTCAATGTACTCCATGGTATGTCCTCATTGAGTCCCTCTTTGTCTGTTGCTAGATGGTGCACCGACCTCTGTTCAGTCCTGAACAGTGCTCCTTTGCTCATTTTCGGGTGTGCCTCAAGGATGACCCAGCGTAGAATGTCTGGTGAATGTTTGGTTAGTTCAAAATGTGTGCACATTTTGGTGTTAACCCTGTGGCACCTAATGTTGCTCCTATGTTCAGTGATGCGTGTTTTTGTCGTCCTGGTGGTCATGCCAATGTAGCTTAGGCCACAAGGGCAGGTGATCATGTATATGCAATTGGCAGTATTGCAGTTGGTGTGCTTTCTTAACTGCCATTTAAATGTTTCAGAAAACAATATTTCCTTGGTCGGTTCTGTGAAGAGGCAGACAGTGCAAGATCCACAAGGGTAATGTCCCATAACAGGAGGAAGATCCCAGAGGAGTCTCTGTGGATTAACGTTCTGAGTCCTAGGCCTAGTATGTATCAGCATGTCTTTGAGGTTGCTCGTGCATTTGAATGCAAACCTCGGGGTAGGCAAGTTAAGTGTTCCAGTATTCAGGATACCCCAATGTTTTTTGATAATGTTCCTAATCCTGTTGGAGTCTGGGGTGTACGTAGTGACACAAGTAAGGGCCTCTATGGGATCTTTATGTTGTGTTTCTAGCAGGGCTTCACGGTTAGTGTTCCTAGCCCTTTTCATGGATAGTGCAATGCTGCGTGGTGGATATTCTCTTTTACTGAGATTGCTTGCGAGAATAGCTGCCTCGGATTTGTAGTCTTCCATGGAACTGCAGTTTCTCCTGATTCGGAGAAATTGCCCGTAAGGTAGATTATCTTTGAGGGCTCTCGGGTGGTGGCTGCTGAATAGGAGGAGACTATTGCTATCAGTTGGTTTTCTGTATAGGGTAGTACTAAGTTTGCCTTCACAAAGTCTGATGTTAAGGTCAAGGAAAGGGATGTTAGTCTCAGAGATGGTGCTGGTGAAGTTCAGGTAGGGATTGAGAGTGTTAATCCATTGACAACATTCTTCACATGTTGACCTTTCCCCCTTCCAAAAGATTAAAATGTCATCAATAAATCTCTTCCACAATACCAGGTTAGTGTCAAGGTTTTATTCCAAACTCCCAGGATCGGCATGTTGCTCAAATGGGTCCACCTCTCAATCGCCCCACTCTCTGATGCTATAATAGCGTAGAGGGTTGGAATGATTAAGCGAGGGAAGGAAAGGATGGGGACAGCGGGGAGGGAGACCTACAACACAAAAACCACAATTAGAGGAAAGTTCGAACTCCAATATCATATCACTTTGATATACAACCATATACTAAATGCTATATCTACCTGTAAAGAAAAAGAACTTGGAGTCTTGCGAACATTCTTGTTGTAGGTACCTTATCAGCTGAAGGCTCTCTAAATGTAAGAGAAACACCATTCAATCAGTAGCGAAACACACCCTGGGTAAGAACCTCACACACTCGTGCACACTCGTTACCCACCACAATGTTGAAGGAACTTGCGTCACAGGGGGGGTTGAGTACACAACACACACCACTATCCCCTGCTAGGAAAAAGAAAAAAAAGAACCACATAAAGCCTTGACGGAGATATATTAGCCACTAAACGAATAAACCGTTATCGGCATTAACAGCTCATGCCTATCACGATCCTGGCTGTTTACTCACAGCACAATTTTCCAAGTGGTATTTCCAAAGTAATGTCACGTAACCAGATACTCAATAGTTAACAGAAAAGTTATAATCACACACTAGAATCTTTGGAGGGTAGTTGTCAGGCATTTTGGGCACCCCCACCTGGGTGTATGATTCATAATATGCACATAGAACTCCAGACTTGCTTGTTACTTGCAAAAGTTATTACACGCTCAAGAATGGTGACAGCGTCATCCTTACCGCCCTCGTAGCGTTCGAACTCAAACCAAGGTTTCTCCTCGAGGTACTACACTCCAGCTCCGGCGTCTGCATTCACCAAAATACGCAGCAACGAACTAGTGCCACAGCCCGGTTTAAGAGGCTTCCGGGTATGTGCGTCATCACTGCACGCGCGCGACCCTAGTCGGAAGGATCATGGGGGATGTAGTTCGGGCGGGAAACGGGGACGCTTCCCACTGCGTCACCGTCTCTCGCCAGCGAGTCTCCCGGAGCATCCGGATCAGGGAAGTGCGACAGTGCATCCCCCTCCCTGAAGGGGCTGACGAAGACACAGTTTACCTGGAAACCTCTCATGGGACCTTTGTATCACCCTGGGTGCATGAACACTCCTCGCTGGCTCCCATGAATTCTCCTCCACGCTATATCCTTTCCATGATATCAGATACCACAAGGATGAACCCCTCATTTTTGAATCCAAGATCTTTGATACCTCGTATTCGGGTTCACCGTCCACCCATAAGGGAGGAGGCCTTTTCTTCACTGGTGTGTAGGAGGGCTTTAGCAAGGATACATGGAACACGGGGTGTATTCGCATGGTTTTTGGCAGTGCCAAAAGTACAGAAACAGGATTGATACATTTCTTCACTTTGTAGGGTCCCATATAGCGAGGGTTGAAGATACTGTACCTGCGGAACCTAATATTCCTTGTGGACAACCACACCACGTCGCCCGGTTTGTATGAGGGATTTTCCCTACGATGTACATTGGTGTGTTTCTTGTAGCGTGTTTTAGCCTTTTGAAGATTCAATTGCGTCTTTTTAATGGTGAGCTGTATTTGTCTCACCCTGTCGTGTACTTCAGGCAGTTTATAATCCATCCCTGGATGGATCAAGGGCAGAAATCGAGGATGAAACCCATAGTTACTATAAAATGGGGTGTGTTTGGTGGATTGGTGGATCGCACTATTGTACGCTGTTTCGGCTACCCACAGGAGATCCACCCATTCATCAGTATTGTCTTTCACATAGCAGCGTAGATATTGTTTTAACGTTTGATTCAAACGCTCAGTCTGACCATCCATCTGTGGGTGGAAACTTGTGGATTTTGCTGACTTTATCTGTAAAGCATCACACCACACCTTCCAGAAATGAGCAGTGAATTGCGAACCACGATCGGATACAATAGTGGATGGCACACCATGTAATCGTACGATATGACTCAGGAGTATTTTGGCTAATTGCCCAGAAGTAGGTAAAGTCTTGCATGCGATAAAATGTCCCATCTTTGTAAGACTGTCAACCACAACCAATATTACACAGTGTGACCTTGATCTTTAGGTAACCCCACTATAAAGTCCAAAGATATAGTATTCCATGGAACAGTGGGTGTGGGTAAAGGTTGTAACAAACCTTGTGACTTGCTATGATCGGATTTTGCTTTTGCACATATTTTGCATTTCTTTACGTGTTGTACCACGTCTGTTTTTACAGAAGGCCACCAGAAGTATCTAAGAACTCTGTCTAGTGTTTTATACATGCCATTATGTCCTGCACTTGGAACTGCATGACACCAATGGAACACTCTTTCTTGTAACACTTTCGTAGGGATCAACATCTGCTTTTGTCTAATAGGCACCCCTTGTCGCATTTTCCATTGAGGATGCTCCTTGAGCCATTTCTTCCATGACGGTGTTGTACTTGCATGAGCCACAGATTTCAGGAACTGTTCAGAGTGTACAACACCTATGACTTGATCAGGTGCTAATATAGAAAGAGGTTGCTTATTCACCAAACTACAAGCCGTTTCTTGTCTGGTGAGAGCATCTGCCTTCCCATTCTCCGCACCAGGCCTGTAAGTGACAATGTAATCGAATTCGGAGAAAAAAAGCATCCAACGCAATTGCCTAGGGGACAGCATGCGTGCGGACCTCATAAATTGTAGATTTCGATGGTCTGTATATACTGTGACCACATGCTTTGTCCCCATTAAATGATGTCTCCGAGTACTAAAAGCATCCTTGATGGCTAACAGCTCCTTTTCAGCGATGGTGTACCGTATCTCTGCATCATTTAATTTGCGAGACATGTAAGCTATGGGATGGAGTTGACCTGTTGTCTCATTCCTTTGAGACAAGATTGCCCCCACCGCCACATCTGAAGCATCGGCTTCAACTACAAAAGGCTTCTCAGGATTTGGGTGGGCCAATACTGGGGCTGACGTAAATTCTCCTTTCAGTTGAGAAAAGGAGGCTTCAGTTTCTTCAGTCCATTCAAATGGAGTATTTTTCCTTAATAACCTAGTTATAGGAGTTACCACCCTCGAGAACTGGGGTATAAATCTTCGATAAAAGTTAGCGAAGCCCAGGAAACATTGAACCTCCCTCACATTGACTGGTTGTGCCAGTCCTTTACGGCTTTTATTTTACGATCAGACATTTCCAATCCTTTAGATGAGATAATCACACCTAAGAATTCCACCCTCTGGACATGGAATTCGCACTTACTCAGTTTGCAAAATAATCCGTTGTTGCGCAAGGCTTGCAGGACCAAACAAACATGTTGAAAATGCTGGCCCACCGAACTGGAATATATCAAAATATCATCTATGTACACCACTGTAAACACATCCAGATACTCCCGCAACACCTCATTAAAAAAAAAACTGAAAAGCCGCGGGAGCATTGCACAGCCCGAATGGCATCACCGTATACTCAAACAATCCAAAACGAGTGCAAAACGCTTTTTCCACTCATCTCCCTCTCTCATCCGGACCAGGTGATAAGCCCCTTTCAAGTCCAAATGTGTGTAGATTTGAGCAGTTTTCACCTGGTCTTACAGAACGGGGATCAAAGGTAACGGATACCTGTTCTTGATGGTAATATGGTTCAACGCCCTAAAGTCTATGCACACGCGTTTTTCCCCATTTGCTTTTGGTATGAAAAACAAAGGGGAGGCTGCAGGAGACTTGGATGGTCTTATAAAACCATTCGCCAGATACTGATCCACATATGTCTTCAGATGCTCATTTTCCGACTCAGTAAGAGCATAAATTCTGCTACATGGCACTACGGCTCCTGGTACTAGATCTATCTGGCAGTCATAAGACCTGTGAGGGGGTAATACATTGGCTTGTTTCTCATTGAACACATCCCGAAATTGTTCGTATTCTTCAGGCAATGTAGTGTCTTTCTCGGCTGTGGTAGCTATGTGAAGTAAGGAGGCTAAGGCATGTACCGGAAGATTTCTGTGACCCTGGCCACAGTGTTCCTTACACCACTGACTGTCAAAGAGAACAGTTTTGGTAACCCAATCAATGGTAGGATTGTGCTTTATTAACCAGGGTAATCCCAAAATGATTCCATACTGTGGGGCTCGTATTATGTTGAAGCTCAAAGATTCGAAATGGTGAGGCGCACTACATATCTCTAGCCTATCTGTGGAGAGACTGACTGGTCCCGTTGTCAACTCCCTACCATCTATGGCCAAAACAGTCTCAGGCGTATCTTTTTCAACCAAAGACAACTGTAAGGCAGCAGCTAACTCCTCATCCATAAACAAACTGGTTGCCCCCGAGTCTATCATGGCTTCCAGATCTCTCCACCCACCTTTTAACTATATCTGGATGGAGATCCTAAAGTGTTCAATCTTATGCACCTTTGTTTCCTGTGTTGAAGGGATTACTAACCCGCTCAAAAAGCCCCCTCCTGTTACCTTTGAGCCTTCTAGTTTTCCGATTTTGAAGCATGGGAGTAGCCCCATTACCAAACCCTGGTTTACTCTTGGGTTTAGCCAAGCAATCTCTGACATAATGGCCTTTCTTGCCACAATACATACAAAGCCCATGTTTACGCCTTTGATCTCGTTCTTCCGGTGATAAGGAAGCCCTGACTGTTCCTATCTCCATGGGTTCCGGCACACCTGCCGTGCTAGGTTTAGAAAACCGAGGTTTTTCGTATCTAGAAAAAAACTTATCAGTTCTTCTCCGTTCGTTGCTACGCTCATTTATCCTGCTGTCTAACCTCAAAGCCAATTTAATAAGATCAGTACATGTGGTAGGCTGTGGGTCTACTTGTGCTATCACATCCTTGAGCTCATCTCGTAACCCTTGATGAAACAAGGCGGCTCTCTTCTCCTCAGGCCATCTAGTCTCTTAGAGTAAACGCTGAAATGTATTTAGATATACTATTAAATCTTTGTTGCCTTGTTTCAATTCCAGTAACTCCCTATCGGCTGAGAGACTATGGGCTCGTCTATCAAAGATGTTCTCAAACTCCTTTCTGAATTCATCCCAATCGTACAAAAGAGGATCGTCATTACGTACCAACGGAACAGCCCACAAAGCTGCATCCCCAGCCAAATATGTAATTAGGAAGGCTACTCTAGCTTGATTAGTAGGAAACGCCCGAGGTTTACATGTAAAATGCAACAACACCTGCGTCATGAATACCTGCACCTTACTCTCATCACCTGAAAACCTTTCCGGGGCCGCCAATGGTATAGGTGTGGGGATTTCCACCAACACCGGTGATGCTGCTCCAGCTAAGGCACTCGAAGGCCAAGAAGCACCACCAAACCCTTTTCCTGTACTTACATCAAATGGATTTCTCTGCAATTTATCAACGCGGTCTTGTAAGGCCACTGTTCCTGCCCTAGAAGCGGTTAACTCCTGCTGAACTAAAACCAAAGCGGCCATTATATCCTCTAAGGTGGCCATCATCAACTCAATACCGATCAGGAGAGAATAAATTCTTGGGCTGCGTATTCTGTCAAGGTTTTATTCCAAACTCCCAGGATCGGCATGTTGCTCAAATGGGTCCACCTCTCAATCGCCCCACTCTCTGATGCTATAATAGCACAGAGGGTTGGAATGATTAAGCGAGGGAAGGAAAGGATGGGGACAGCGGGGAGGGAGACCTACAACACAAAAACCACAATTAGAGGAAAGTTCGAACTCCAATATCATATCACTTTGATATACAACCATATACTAAATGCTATATCTACCTGTAAAGAAAAAGAACTTGAAGTCTTGCGAACATTCTTGTTGTAGATACCTTATCAGCTGAAGGCTCTCTAAATGTAAGAGAAACACCATTCAATCAGTAGCGAAACACACCCTGGGTAAGAACCTCACACACTCGTGCACACTTGTTACACACCACAATGTTGAAGGAACGTGCGTCACAGGGGGGGTTGAGTACACAACACACACCACTATCCCCTGCTAGGAAAAAGAAACAAAAGAACCACATAAAGCCTTGACGGAGATATATTAGCCACTAAACGAATAAACCGTTATCGGCATTAACAGCTCATGCCCAACACGATCCTGGCTGTTTACTCACAGCACAATTTTTCAAGTGGTATTTCCAAAGTAATGTCACGTAACCAGATACTCAATAGTTAACAGAAAAGTTATAATCACACACTAGAATCTTCGGAGGGTAGTTGTCAGGCATTTTGGGCACCCCCACCTGGGTGTATGATTCATAATATGCACATAGAACTCCAGACTTGCTTGTTACTTGCAAAAGTTATTACACGCTCAAGAATGGTGACAGCATCACCCTTACCGCCCTCGTAGCATTCGAACTCAAACCAAGGTTTCTCCTTGAGGTACTACACTCCAGCTCCGGCGTCTGCATTCACCAGAATACGCAGCAACGAACTAGTGCCACAGCCCGGTTTAAGAGGCTTCCGGGTATGTGCGTCATCACTGCACGCGCGCGACCCTAGTTGGAAGGATCATGGGGGATGTAGTTCGGGTGGGAAACGGGGACGCTTCCCACCGCGTCACCGTCTCTCGCCAGCAAGTCTCCCGGAGCATCCGGATCAGGGATGTGCGACAGTTAGAGATATAAGGGTTCGAGGCGTCGAAAATTTGTCTCTCTTCAAACGCGGTCATGTAAAGGCAGGCCACGCTGGGCGCAAAAGTGCTGCCCATCGTGTTGCCCCGAGTCTGGTGGTATAGCTGATTACTGTACTCGAAGTTCTCCATCAGGGCACCGGTGTAGGGGAGTCCCAATCTACATTTTGAGGGCATCCTCTATGACACTCAACGTGGCATGTTGAGGGATGTTAGTATAGAGGGCCTCAACATCCAGGGTGAACAGAAGGTTGATCTTCTCTGGATGTTGGACCTCCTCAATGAGTCGAAGGACACCCGTTTTGTCTAGTAGAAAGGATGGTGTCTTTCTGACCAGTGGTTGCAAGAAGTGATCGCAGAACCTCGATAGAGGTTCCAAAAGTGAACCAATCTCTGAGACAATGGGCCTACCCGGGACAGGGGTGGTGCCTTTATGAATCTTGGGCAAGATGTAGAACGTGTCCATAAATCTGATGTAAGTGTCCCTCACCTAATGCGGCCCATCGTGCATCACAATCCATATATGCAAGTAAGAACTTATATCTAGCAGTAGATTAATCTGGAAAAACTAAGGGCATCGCACACAGCCAGGACCCCAAGAGTGAAGCATTGCTATCACTACACCTCAATCCAACACAATGCTAGTACCTGAATCTGGATATGTAGGTCCTCGACAGACAGCCCCAACTTACAGTTTACAAGCTCATCGCTATACACCCACCAATCACTGGGTGCTCCCCAGGCCAAAACAGTATCATGTTCAGTGGATGCCCCCTTATAGGCTGCACCAGCCTGGAGACTTTTTTGACCCGCTGCTGTTCCGGCATTTGATGAACTGCATCACCTGCGAAGGGTTCGTGAAGATGTGCATCTTGCCATCTACTGCAACACGAAATTTGGCCGGGTACAGCATGTTGTAATCTAGGTGTAATTCGCGCAATTTCCTCTTGGCAGGCGCAAATAGTTCTCGTGCCTCCTGCACCTGGGGCGTGAAATCAGGATACAGGGACACCGCCGTCCCCTCGTAGCGTAGCTCCTGTAGATCTCTGGACTTCCGAAGAGCACTGTCGCGGTCCCTATAATTGAGTAGCCTTGCTATTATCGGGCGTGGCGGTGCACCACGGACCGACCTGGGAGCCAGCGAGCGGTGCGCTTTTTCGACCACGAACATCACCGAGAAGGTGTCGGACCCCAGTAGCGTGGTAAGTAGGTGCTCAACAAATAACTCCATATTAGGAATGTTCGTGGATTCTGCAATCCCAGCGATCCTGAGTTATTGGGCCAGGAGCGCGCCTCCAAATCCTCGGCCCTGGCCTGCACCATTTGTAGTTGCTTTTCCATGCCTGCCTGAGAGCTGGAGATCGATTGTGCAGCGTCCTCCGCCTCAGACACTCTCTCTTCGACGTTGTCGAGCCGCTCCGCATGTTTATCTAACCTGTCCGACATCCTGTCCATGCAGAAGGTAAGGGCTTTTCTATTTTGCCATCAATTTTATTTAAACTGCCTTGCATTGCAGCAACGCTTTGCTCAATGTCGGGGTCTGCAGTGGCATCCCCAGCTTCGGAGCCTGTTTCTGATGGCGTTTTATCTTGCTCCTGCTGCCTTTGCGACTTTCGTGGCTCGAACGGCAGTCTGGACTGCGACTTCTCCGGCTTCCCCATTCCGCCGGGCCACGGCCGATCTCCTCAAGCATCAGCGAATCCGTCCACCCCAAAGAGTCACTAGGATCAGGTCGCTCTACCAAAATAATGCAGGCCTAGTCCTGGGCCACACCTCGTTATATAGTCTCCTGGAGCCCTACCTGAGCCAGGGAGCACCCCTGCCTTGCGAGTGGTGAGAGTTTATTTGAAGTGTGCCCAACCTTAAGTCCAACAGGCTGAGTGATAATCGTTGCAAAGCAGATTATGTGCGAATGGGGTCACGAAGGCAAGCACTTTCTCTTTTATTGGCTGCTTGATCTCTGACTGGGTCAAGGACTCACTGAGCACCTCATAGTAAATGGCTGCGCCCCGACACTCTCCTCGCACCCGTCTAGGCCAGGCCCCAGGATAAATCAAGGCCTCATCTCTTGGCCGCCCTGTGTAGATTTCAGTCCCAGCGGGATGCGGCGTGCCACTTGTTGCTTGGCCACACTCCAGCGTTCCAGGGTGCCAGCGTCTGGGTCTCGGTGCGCACCCAGTGCGCTCGGCATGTAGCCAGAAATGGCCGCCCAGGCCTCCCACGTCATACCGGGCGCTAGAGCAATGTCCGTCTGGCCTCGTAAGGGAGCGTCGCACGTAGGACCAAAGGAGGGAGCAACCCCAGCCGCCACCGAACCAGCACCAGCCCCAGGGGGCACACAGCAGGTGAGGGCCCCGCGAGCGAGCTCTGCAATCCCTCCGGCAACAGCGCGAGCCCGGCCACTGCCGGGCCGCCCCCTCAGACTCTGCCGCTAAATGCGCTGCTCACTGGAGCGACTCCAAATCGGCAGGACCAAGGCACGCCACCTAAGCTCACTCGGGCGCCAGGGGGCATCTCCCGCTGCAGAGACCCCACACCTGGCACTCCAGCACCTGCGAACAGCGGAGGGCCGTCCCACTAGCTCGATCAACGTATCCAGGCCTCCAGGCTGTCCGGTGGCAAAAGTCGTCACTGCTAGGCTTCCGCAGGCTCAGACTGCCATCAAGCGGGTCAGCTTCGATCTCCCCACCAATATGACGGCAGTGATGGTGAGAGCACTGAATATTTACAGAGGTTTGTTAAGGATAGTGATCTGGTTACGGTGGAGCTGTGCTAGGTAGCAGCCATCTTGGAGCCAGGCAAGCTCCGCCCCCCAAGTTATATCTATCAGGGGGGCGTTTGGAGGAAATGCTTAAGGCTGCAGATTGGTCAAATGCTGGAAGTTTTGCAAAGCATTATTTCAGACCAATAGAGCATGTGTCAAATGTGGTAATGAACGGCTTTCAACATGCATAATGGTAGCCTCCGGTCTTGATATGAAATGAGAATCAAGATTTCATGAAAGACACTGAGGCTAACATTATCCCTCCTGCCTCATCCTTAAAATGAAATAGCAGGTGGGATATCAAATAAAACAAATTAAAAAAATTGTACAGTTGTTTATGGTTTATAGTATACGATTTGTAAATGTTATATTACGTGTTTTTATGCTGCTGTTCACTTGTTTTAGATTTCAATAGTACAATCCTATGGTAATTAATTGTTATTTTATTGTTAGAGAATCCTTAGAGAAGAGGAGAGGAGCTCTCATGTCGGCAGATAATCTGTAGATCAAAGAAAAAGAAGAGGAAGAGAAGTTGTTTAGTCGCATTAAAAGAGAAGGAGAGTTCGGAGAGGAGATTATTTATGTACAGCAGTGTTCTAACTCTAGATTGTTGTTATTTGTGTTCTTTAATGGTGCTGCAGAGTGGCATTAAAAGATATTTATGCATAATGTTAGCCTCCGTGTCTTTCATGAAATCTTGATTCTCCATTCATTTCATTTTGAGAATCGCCATTCTCCATAACCAATCTCTATCACATGCATTTCATTTGCTTTATGCGCTACTCACACCAGTGTAGGGTGTCAGAGCCCTTTACATCACTCACACACACACACAGACAATGAATCATACGTGTGTAAATCAGTGCATAGGAAATGTTACATAAGAAAAAGAGAACTACAAGGTGCAGGCATACCATGTCATCCATACTTAAGAGTGCTTGGTCTGGAGAAGCACGAAACTCAGGATTTAAAACGTAACACTCTGGTTGGGGTTGGCTTTAATAATAAGAATTCATTTTTACCCATATGAACCCTTTTTAACAAAATTAGGATAATGAAAGATACAGGAAAACATTCTAATGCTCTAACCTACACCAATGGCCACTGGAATTATACGATTTCGCAGCTGCTCGTTTTTTGTATTATTATAGATTTGCATCATCTACTGCATAATCTGCAGATTTTAACAGAAAAATTGTTTCTAGCTCAAACGGTTAAAAATTTAGTAAAAACGCAGCAACACATATTGCTGTGCAGTGTTAGGCCGTTTGTAAAAGTTGAGTGGTCACCTTTCTATGGCTTATTGCTATACTTGGGTGGCAAACTAGTACTAATGAGGTGCAACCAATACGCAGACACTGTTAACAAGTTTAAAAAAAGGGCAAAATATTAAAGTAATACCATCACAATATGTGCTGTACTATGCCTCAAAATCTGCCTTTGCTGGCCACATAATTTACTCAACCCTGCTGCATAATTTGGCCCTCCCCTGCCGCATAATTCTAGTGGCCCTGCCTATACTTTGCAGTTTGCATTCAACTCTTTGAGTTAATAGCTCACTGTGCTATATTAGGATTGTAACTTATAAACTGCAAGTAACAAAAGCATCTCTCTGCAAAAGCAGTAAACCAAAGAACTATCTACATTATATGCACTTTTATGATCAGCATTGTATACGTGCTTTGAAGCACGCATAATAACCTTCTGTGCTACTTTATGATGAGTCAAAACTTCCAGCACCTTAAACTCTGATCTCTCTCCAGCAGGAACATTAATCACCAGAGTTATCTTGACTTTTTTATGGTTGCCTGAAGATTGCTGAAGGCATGGAACTCTGCAGCAGGTGCTTTTAAATCCAAAATATATTTGAAAACGCAGCACCCCCAGAGGACAGCCCCTGGAGCGGTGGCACCATTCACACCGCCCTAAAGCCGGCCCTGTATGAACTCCCAAGGGAACCTTGTATGGAGTATGTCCCTCCCCCCCCGCCCCCCCAACACTCGTCAAGGCAAATATTTAATGCCCTCTTGACTCCATACATGATCCGGGGCTGCACCCCCCCCCCCCTGCGCCTTGAGACCCTCACAGGTGAGTAGAGCGCTCTAAAAAAACCCTGATTGATTGATTGATTGATACAGATTATGGTACCAACTAAGACCTAAACTTAGTACCCTAGCGGTCAAAACGTGTTTAATCATGCTGCTAGCCCTCTCAACTAACCTGTTGGATTCTGCTCTAAACGGGTTGCTGACTTGCAGACAAACTCCCAGTACAGACATAGTATCCCAGTAAACCTTGGAGGCAAGCGCAGGACCATTATCCGAGTGAAGTAAATTAATGGCTACCAGACATTGCAAATCCTTTACGACCGCTAAAAGACTTTAATTTCTCTGTGGCCACACAAATAGGAAATTGAGAACATGCACCAATGGTTACCAATATGTATGTATATCGGTTATCCAAATTTATTGAGCCGATATGGTCCAAATAAATTACCCTGGACATGATGTTGCAGACTGTGAGGGGAGTTGGTAGGGACCCTTAGCAGCAGATGGTTTAATATGCTGACAAATGTCACATTACCTGACATAATCTCTATTCTGTTTGTATAAATGAGGCCACTAGTAGCATTGCTGTAGCATTGCTACGGTTGCATTAATCCCAGCATGGGCTGATGACAACCCCTCATGAGCTTCCTTGATTAAATCAAATCTGGTCAGCTTGCTAGGTATTATCCTGTCTCCCACTCCTTGTAGTGTGACTAGCGGAGTGTGTTCTGAATTAAGGGTGCAAAAGTATTTAGGAAGAAAGCCTGTGGGAGGCTTTCTGCCTAGTTTGGTGGTATGAATGGCTGGTAAAATATCTGTGTCTGTCTTCGCCTGAGATCTGGTTAACGCTGCAACACTAATTGTCTGGTTAGCCGCTTTGGCAGCTAGGTCAGCTGCACAGTTTACTTTATCATGAATTCCTTCATACTGATGGCCCAAAGTGGGCCTCACATGGACCATTAGAAGCTTATCTTGTAAGACAGTTACCAGTCCACAGAGTAGTTTATCTTTAATTGATTTTCCCTCTGAATCCTTGAATCCATTCAATCGCCAGTGCTTTAGGTCAACATTGTACTCTTGCAAACAGAAGGCAGAATCCAACACTATGGGCCTAATTACGAGTTGCTCTTAATATTCAAACCCATCCATAAACTCCTGTTTACGTATGGGTCAGAATAACGAGTTTAAAGGTATTTCATGCATGCGATAATTATCGATAATTATCAGATGCGTTAAATGACTCAACAGTCAAACCTGCCAAAATTTAACTGGGAAAACATATGGTATTTACAGTATAATGCGGGTTTTGGTTATTGAACACCAAAATCCGCATGTTATTCCCCAGGAATATGTAATAGGTGTATTTATCGCACCCAATTTTTGTTTGCCATAAGTGTGTAGGGGAGAAGGATGAGCTTTGCTGTCCCTCACTCTCTCGCTTTTATTTGGAATATATTGGCAACGCACAGCTATGAAAGTTTACTAGCATACACCTTTTGTGATTTTTAAGGCAACCACAGTCATGGCAGAGAACCAGGGTCTTACGGAGGACGATGTAAACCAAATTGTTGCCCAGCCCCCCCTTACTTGCGGACCTCAACATAGCCCAAACAATCTCACAAACCAAAGTTTGGGATAGTCTAACTGATCAAAAAGGGACTAGGATTAGGACCATTTTACACTGAGTCATCTTAACTGGGAACCTAAGATCTAATACCGCCCCACGTGGGCTGATTGTGACTAATGCACCCCATATTTTCCTGCAAGACGCCGACTTCCAGAAGGATTTGGCACAAATAGCATGGCATTGCACAAGGGATTGGATCATAGTGATAATAAAAACAGCTAAAAGATTATCAGATGCCATGCTAATTGAGATCCAAACAACAGAAAACAATTTTAAGACAACCAGAACATCCTTCAAAAAGAAACTGGATATGGTTTACAAGGAAATGAAGTAATATAAGGAGTATTTGACACAATCAAAAATACGCGAATTCCAAAAAGACCTTAAAAGATTCTCATACACAAAATCTACCCTTATGCTGATCCAGCTTACACCCCTTCAGAGAAACACGAGGATCCTTCAGATGAAAACTCATCAGACAAAAATAGTGGGTCCAGTGGGGGCAGTTCAAAGGATAGACAGAGGGGCAGAGCAATGTAACAACAGTGGCCACGACAATGGCAGTATTACCCTCTTCAAGGCCCAGTGGGTTTCCCTTCACCGTTCCCACCACAACTGCATCCCATGTTTAGTTGGAACATTCCCTGTCAACAGGGTCCCGCTTTTTCCCAGAACCAGAGGTTTCCTTTTTTAGGAGGGAGGAGAGCTGAGACGAAGGGGCAATCAAGTACATTAGGAAGAGCACAATCCGGGAATGAACACCAAGAGCAGATCCAAAGAACCACAACCAGGGACCAGCTCAAACACGAAATAGTTACTAACCTCTCTTCACGCAGACTTACTGATATTGAGGTGAATGTCCTGAATAAAGGATCCGGTTTTGTACCTACAGCACATCTGGATAAGTTCTGCCTCCACTGCTCCACTGTGAACTGTCGGACTTCTTCAGAAAGCTAAAACTCAAAGCTTTCTTTGAAAATAGTGAACCCACTGAGGAGATAGGCACCAGGAGTGACACTGACCCCAAGAACAAATCAACTTTCTGCCCCCCAACACTGCTCTGCCTGTGGAGTTACTCATGTTTGAACAAGCTGTGTTTAATGATATCGAGAAGGCACAGGAAAAGAACACCTACCATAATCTGAGCAAGGAAGAACTCAGAGCACTGAAGCAGCTCCAATCAGATGACACCATTGTCATATAACAAAAGGAACAAAAGGAGGGTGAATGGTCCTACAAGACAAAGAAGACTACAGAATCATCGAGTCAGACAGCTATTGGACGGTGTTAAGAACTATAGGCCCCTCACTGTGGACCCTTCCTTGGAAAGCAAGACCAGGATCACCTATCTTGTGGAAGAGGCAGAATCTATTGGATATATTTTCAAGCATGAAGCGGATTTCCTAAGCACAAAAAAAGCAAGGATACCCTATTTATAAACACACCCTAAAATCCACAAGAATAGCTCTCCACCTCCACGATGCCCAATCGTATCAGGTATAGGTTCCCTCCTGGAACCATTGTCACGTTTCTGTGACTTTGTTCTAAAACCCCTGGTGCAAAACACCTCTAATTATTTAAAGGACACTAAAGACCTTCTGAACCTACTAAGAGAAGTCAGCTTCGATCCAGAGACCAAACTTCTAGTAATCTTGCATATTGAAAGCATTTATACAAGCCTCCCCCAGGGCGAGAACATCAGGGTAATTAAGAACATCTTAGATGAAACCTCCTGGGAGTACAACACTCGGCGGAATTTCGTGATGGATCGTGCCGAACTAGCCTTCAAAGAAAATGTCTTTGAGTTTGAGGGTACACTTTTCCTCCAGACATACGGAACATCGATGGGGAGCACCTTTGCCCCTAGTGTGGCAGGGTTGTATGCATTCGAGTTCGAAAAGAAGTATGTCCTCAAAATTAATAACCCCTTTAAAGGAAGGATCAAGTTCTGGAAATGGTACATCAATGATATACTGTTGATTTGGGAAGAACAGGAAGATTCCTTCAAACACTTCCTGGAATGGCTAAATGGGTGTGACACAAACCTAAAATTCATGCATACCATAGGAACTAGAAATATTACCTTCTTCGACGTCACCATCTTTGCAGAAAATGGTAGATTACAAACTAAGACCTACTACAAGCCTACGGCCAAAAACACCTTACAGAAGTTTGATAGTTTTCAACCCAGGGCTATGAGGCAGAACTTACCGTATGGGCAGTTTTTAAGACTGAAAAAGAATTGCAGCAGAGTGGAGTACTACCATGCCCAGGCCAAGGATCTTTCGGCTAAATTGAGGGACCGGGACTATCCTTAAAAAATTATCAAGTCCACCAGAAAAAGAGCCTGCCACCAGAACAGAGACGCCCTCTTGGAAGAAACCCATAGGACGGATACCGCAGTACCTCTCACATGTGTCACAACCTACAGCACCATCTCTAATGAAGTAACAAAAATATCAATAAACACTGGCGCATTTTACAAACAGGCAGCCTCAACTGGGACAACTCCTTCTTCTCGTTCACGAGGACTAGGAGTCTAAAAGACCAACTGGTCACAACTCCCCCAAATAAGAATGCTGAGCAACGCACTACAGTATTGAATATCAGGGGTTTGCCCAATGTAACGTGGCACTACATATGTGGAAATAGCAGTGTGTGCCACCTCGCCAGCATGACTAAGACCATAGAGCTCGAACACAATAAGACCTGGGTCCTAAAGAAACATACCACCTGTAACTCAATAAATGTCATATAGCTGATAATATGCCCCTGCCAGCTGCAGTATACAGGCATGACCAGCAGGAAGATCAAAACCAGGATCTGTGAACATCCCAGCAATATCAGATGTAAACGCAATGCCACAAAGATGACAGATCATTTCCTAACACACTACTAATGACTTATGATGGGTCATAGTTGAACATCTTGAACCCAACTTAAATGACCTGCAGAATCTCCATTTTGAAAAGGAACAGAGATGGATATATTGCTTATCCACACATACTAATGGGTTGAACGATAATATACCATGGAACACGATAAGCATCAACTGACTCAGTCCCTGTTTTTTGGCAGGGACTTCACGGAAACTGACATATGTAGGGACCTGACAGGACAGGGTCTCTTCTACTACCAGTATTCACCCATTGATATGAGGATTTCACCATCTCAAGCTCATTAATGTCATGGCCCCGTAGCTGCATACTCACCCAGACTGACATTGTAGTGTTTGTTTTTAACACACTTGATCCATGACCTTGTGTGAAATCATGAGTACCAATGGGACTGGAGTCTATTCTGTTCTCTTTTGACACTGAATAGCTGGGTATAATTAATGTACCACCGGGGATTCTAGACTCTATCTCAGGCCCTCCCCATTTTCTTTTTTCCCCCTTCCTTGTGTCTGCACTTTTTACAAAACAGAACAAAATAATTGACCAAGACACATCCCTCCTTAGTGTTATCACATTCAGGGGCTATTCAACATTCATCCCCTTGCAACTAGGTCAGGTGTGAAAACCATATCACGCTCGTGCCTCGTAATAAGGGCCAAATGTTGCACAGCCATCTTGGCAACAGAACCCCAAGAGGCAGAAAGGGTTACACAATCCTGAAAGCCTGACAGCATCATCCAATTTGATGTAGCGTTCGAATACTGTGACGTCAACACGTAAAGGCACGCAGGGTCACAGCAATGAGTACACCGCTATTTAGCCCTCTGCGGCTACAGACAGCATCGTCGAGATTCCGCTCAGGGCCAAAGTAGGTAACCGAGCAGGCAGTAGGCCTTGAGGAAGTAAGTGGGCACAAGTAGGGGGAGCTCCTCTGAATCGGTTAGTCCTCCTTTAGATTACGGCCACAACCGTATCTCACTCCTCCCTTTTCCTTGTTTTGGCTAATGTTTACACTAACCTTTCCTGACAGAGTGTGACTACAGGCACCGCCTCCCGCCGGGACCCATGCTACGAAACATTATCGTAGCTCTTACTCTAGTAGGTGCTATCTATTACTGTATATCAAGGGGCGACCACCTAACCGCATATGAGTATGGGGCTTTTTCATCATGATTCACAATTCTTTGCCTGGCTGTGAGATTTTAATGTTTGAATGTATGATTTTATGACTTAATGCTTGCAGTCACTAATAACGACACGTGACGTGCATGAGCACTGACTATGTCTCTTTGGGGTCAAACCTGACGCAAACAATTTGACTACACTGTTGCGTTTCAGGAACAAATCCCATCTTTCACACACTGCCTGTGAAGGCTAGGGCTGCATGCGGCTTGTAAATGCAGCACGCATGTATGGTCGGTCTTTAGACCTTTAGCCAGTGACACAGGGTTGTTGGTGCAGGACAATTCGCATGCTGCGCCATACTCTGTATCCACTAATAATGATTGATGTTGGGCGCATTTTTATGGATGTCTTGTCTCCTTTTTCTTTGACAGATAATTTGTTTTAGGTGCAAATCGTAAGTTATGAAGCCACCCTCACTTACGTACACCTAAGGGTGTGTGCGTACACTACACCTGCTTAAGGTCGCTTTCGGCCCTAGCAGCACTGGTCCTGAAGAAAGCCTCCTGACATAGAATTGATTGGCTGAAACATGTAGACCATTTCACTTCCTTTGGATGTGTGAGATCATTCTTTCTCTTCCACATCCACCCTTGATTTTAATCCTTCCCCAGGAACTCTTTATTAAAATTATCATTATCTGACTGGGTATCCTGGAGGTAGTTTTAAGGTTCACACTCACTAAAATTCACTTGTTCACCCCAAAAAATCCCGCGGCACTGTAATCAGGTGTTGCAGCACATCTAGGAGGCATTCGGCCCCCTTAAGTGGGAACCCGATGATGAAAAATGCCACTAACTAGGTTGGTGGGTGAGGGTTCTTAAAAAAACCTAATAGATTTTTCTCCTGGGAGGCAAATCAAAGGCTAACAGGATGCTGGTCAAATGAGATTTTGCACATTCTTTTTGTTTGTCATAAGTGCCTAGGTGAGAAGGACGCGCTTCGTTGTTCCTCACGCTCTCATTTATGTTTGGAATATATGTGGCGCCTACATTCACCCACTTCAGAATCAGAACACTTCCTGGAACTGCAGAAGATCAGAAGAGTACTGCACCTGCTGTCCGTGACCTGCTCCCTCTTGAACCCAAGGCAAAGAAGTAGACTCCGAGTGGCAGATTTACAAGAAACTGACGCATCTATATCGATGCATCAGTTTCCCTGCGCCTCCATGCGAAACCCTTGCGCCACCATGGATGCGCCGTATTTACAATACGGCGCACCATGGCACAAGGATTGACAGATGTGTCAGAAATGTTGACGCATCTGTTGGCGCAAAAGTCACGTATTGCTGGAGTCATGTTGCAAGCACGACGCAACTCCAGCAATGCATGGGGAGGGCTATACTTACTGTGCTGCGTCACTCCTTACGCCTGCTCCAAGCAGGTGTAAGGTTTTGACGCAGTGGCGTCCTAGAAGTGGCGCAGTGAAATCTTGTAGATTTCACTGCATCACTTCTACGTGGCTTTCCTGCGTGGGAACGCCCACCCTGCATACATTATACCTGAGTTATAATGTGGCACAGGGCTTTACAAGTTGACGGATCTCCCTAGATGTGTCACGTTGTAAATGGGCTGCAACATTTACGCTGCCACTCTGTCACAAAAGTGGCGCAACGGCGGTGCAAAAGTGATGCAAGGGGCTTGTAAATTTGCCCCCGAGAGTCATAAGGTTGACCTCCTGTTCAAGCTACAGGGATGCAACAAGCTACAAGAGGCCTATTCCTAGATGTACCCAGCTGACCAGTGGCAATGGGACCTAGAGCAGACCCTGCTGTTGGCATATGCCTTATAGCCTGTGAGTCTTTAAGTGCCCCCCTTGGAGTCCTGGAGGGCTTTAGAAGTGTACTTCCGTGGTGGATTAGGGTTAAAGGATAACATCAAAAGGAAAAATATTTGACCATGGCAAAACTGGTTGATGTATCTGACCAGCACTCCATCTCGGTCAGCCTCAAATTGCACTTAGTTCCCGGTCTACTACAACCATTGACTATCATTGACACTTTGTGCTTTTTGACGTTACTTCTACTTAGAACTTTTAAAATGCATAAATCCTGTTCACCTTACTGTATTTTTGTTATTTTGGTGTCATTTTGTTTATTCAATTGTACTCTATCTTCCTAATTAATTTTTGGATCCTTATTGTTTTGCATTTTGACTTTATTACTGTTTTGGTACTGCATACATACTGTACACATTGCCCCAAGTTAAGCCTGTCCGCTCTGTGCCACAGCTATCTAGGGGATGAGTCTGGTCAGTTTAGTGACTTTGAGGGTTCACCGTGACAAAGGTTGTGATTGTCTTTTGAGGTGGGTAATCAACATCCCCAAAAAATAATCCAGATTCTTACAGTGATTGCCTATTTTGTTGTGAGACATGGGCACTCTAAGCAGGGGCTACCCTACATCACTGATTATTTAATACTCATTTTTAAAAGTGGTTCCAACAAACAATTTGGAGATGGCACACGATCAGGGGTTGGTCAAAATGTGTTTTAGTCCAATAATCTGAAGTGTGGTATCTATATAAACCAACTAGGCTTGGCACAGTATAGAGGTACTGCTCACAGAACTGCTCATATATGATTATGGAGGGTGATGGAATGCGAGTGCCTTGTGCTCTGCCCTTTTCGTGCTTTTTGAGCCCTGATTGCATTAATTTATTTGTGTATTCACCATCATAAATGCCTATATTCAAAGTGCAGTTTTCATTTGTTATTTCATTCACATTTGTTCGCAGTATAATGATGTTCTGGGATAGATTGATAGTGCATCGGTGGTTCACATGGTATTTACTCCTCCAGTATGATTTATAGAAAGAAACACAATAAGTTTATGCAAGGGTGCAAGAGAATTCTCTCGGTTTTTTACACCTTTCATCACAAGTCACAAGGCCTATTTTTCCCATAATAATGTTGGAAATCAGTATATAATATCGATGCATGAGCATTTTGGCGGCGAGAGAAGCTTCAGAATTTCGAGGGGACATCAAAGCCATAAAGAGTCAATTTGGGGGTAATTTTCTCAGGAGCAGTAGGGCATAACTATGACAAAAGATTGGTGTCACTTCTCCAAGCAAAGTTGCAGACAGGGAAAACATCTATTTACTATAAGCAAAAGGTATGCAAGCCATCTATTAAACTGGTTAAGACGGCATTATGTGCTAATTTTGCCATTAGTTAGTGGCTAAGAGGGGACGGATTTTAATAAAACATTGATTCGAACGTAGATGTGATTTAATGATTGCCATCTGATATGCTGTCAAGTTTTATAGTTTTTTCATGTATTGCATTTTATCTTTTTCACATTTTTTAATATAACTTGGCAGTAAACCTGGGCTTTAATATTTAAGACTTTTAAATCATATAATGTGAATTTCTTGTAGGCATCTATTTTTTGGGAAAAGGTGTTCCAGAACCCAACAGTATGTCAATGTATTCCTGGCAGTATCTGACAGGATTGACCAATTCCCAAATAAGCATTATCTCCAGCTAAGTTGTGGGAAATGCATTGGTCACAGCCTGCGCTTGCCAAAGGATTTCAGACAGGCTGGGCCATATTTACTGGTGGACCTATAAAAATGTATCATAAAAAGAGAAGTACTGTCATAAATTTTCAGCAGACAGCATCACTCATTCTTCACACAATTATTTATCACTTTTATCCTGTATTGAACTCAGATTATTTGAGAGTGGAAAATGTTTGTTTCAGGCACTGTATATATATCACCCTTCCGAGCATCCTGCCTCCATCGACTCTGCCACATTCCTGGACACTTGAAAACATGCCACTGTCATGCCCCTGCTAAAGAAATTATCCGCTGACCCAGCTACACTCTCTAACTACAGACCCATCTCCCTCCTACCATACCCAGCAAAGGTCTTAGAGAATCTAATTAACTAACCCCTCACCGACCACCTCTGTGACACACTGTCCAGAATCAGGCAGTGCAGAAACAGCACTTATCGCTGCACAGATGACATCAGCATGATCCTTGTCAGAGGCGACACCACTGCCCTCATTCTCCTGGACCTCTCTGCAGCATTTGACACAGTCTCCTACCCTATACTCATCATGCACCTGCATGAGATTGGCATCCAAGAACCCACTCTCCGCTGGATTTGCGCCCTCTTAACGGATAGAGGACAAGCTGTCAGCTTACATTTTGGAAGCCTGCAAACTCATCTGCGGAGTGCCTAGAGGTTCATCGCTCAGTCCCACCCTCTTCAATGCATATATGATCCCTCTGGCCAATGTCATACGCGCACACAACATCAAAATACTTTCGCCCAACTCAAACTCTGTCTCTCAGACAAGACCCTCAACACAATAAATTAGTTCACCACATGTTTGACCATAGTTGCTAACTGGATGAAAGACAAATGTCTCAAGCTCAACATCAACAACACAGAAGTAGTGATTTTCAGCAAGAAAACCTCATCATGGGACTCTAACTGATGGCTGGCTGAACTCAGACTTGGACCCACTCCTACACCCACACCCAGCACCCATACCAGAAACCTTGGACTAATCATCAATAGCAAAGTGGACATGACTGCACAAGTCCACGCTTCCATGCATCCTTCTGCCACACCCTGGAAATGTTAAGGAAGATCTTCAAATGGCTCCCAAGCAACACTAGGAAAACTGTCACTCACGCCCTAGTCACCAGCAAATTGGACTATGGGAACATATGGGAACTCTATGCTGCGATAACCAAGCAACTCACTAGAAGACTAGATACCATCCAGTACTCAGCAGCCAGACTCATCATCAACCTCCTACACAGAACTCACATCACACCACACCTCAAGGAGCTTCAATGGCTCTCAAAACACAAATGCACTTATTTCGAACTCCTCACACACATTCAAGGCACTAAACAACTTAGGACCCACCTATCTAAACATACGTAATTTCCTTCCTCCAACCACCCAGACACCTCCAGAACTTCTACTCACACACATCCCATGCATGCACAGAACCAGATTAGGAGGACAGGGGTTCTCTTCAGGGGTGGGCAGAACTCGCAGAGTTTCACTCCACGAACGTCCACAGAGTTACATAAAAGCTCTGTGAGATTCCGCTGAGCTTTGTGAGCAAATACAATTCGGCTGCTCGCCATGATTTTTAGCGCCGTGGAGCTTGTTCTTCTCTGTAAAATCAGGGCATACTGCACCATGCGTCGCGCCAGAGGGTGCTGTTTCTTCTTGCCACTGGAATAGATTTTCTACTCGAGCAGCAGCTTTCTCAATGCAAATAGTCACGACCAGCCGCAAGCGTCTGCATTGAGAAATCTCGCCAGGAGGCATTCTAGTAACTGAAAATCATGCTAGGGAATGCAAATTCTCGCTGCCGCTTGCCATTGGGAGAAAAAACTCTGCCTCGCAGCAGTTGGCAGAGTTGTGTCGTAACTGCGCGGTCCAAGTGAAATGCAGAGTGGGCAGAAGTCCGCTGGTGGAGTGGAATGTTCACCCAGCCCTAGTTCTCTTACATGGCTCAAAAAGTGTGGCACGGCCTCCCACTGCACATCAGAGCCTCCTACTCTCTTCTTGAATTCAGTAAAGAGCTGAAGACCTGGCTTTTCAATTAACCAACCTACCATAGGTAGTGCGAGGCACACCCACCCGCTCAGCGCCAGGATACCCTGGTGGGTGACAGTGTGCTTTACAAATACGCATAACATATAACATCCTGTGGGAATGAGGCACTGTAGAAGGGCTGATAACACAAGATGCCTGTGTCTATAATTATTTACTTATTTACGGGCCAGATGAACTAACTTTCTGGTCTCAATTTACAATTCTACTTTTTGTGACCAGAAAATTGCTTTACAACTCGACCCATGTACAATTGAGCTGGGTCACAAAATAAGGAATCATAGTCAGTCACAGACAGGTAGCAGTTTGCAACTCTTTATGATTGGTCACAATCACAGGGATGGTATCATGCAAGGCCACCAACTCTCTGATTGTTCTTTTTTTTAATTAAAAATAACTTTTATTAAACCAGTTTAATTTCCTTAAAGGAATGAGCTGATTTTTCAAAAAAACATTTTCTTTTGAGAAAAGTTTCAGCAAGAGCTGAAATTTGTCCTCCATTCAGAAGTGGGAAGGGGTTGAAAGGGGTCCCCTTCCCTTTTGCAAATATGTTACCACCCCAACTTGGAAGCCAGTGACTTTTCAACGGTTTGCAACTGTATTCTTGTCATAAACTATTGATACATCTGGTTCAGAAATGCAATTTGGAAGGACACCCTCAACACTCTTCCAAACAGTGATTGGCATCCAGTCGCAGAACTATTTCATTTTCAGGAGTCTGTAAAACTTTACTGAATTCTAAAGTGGCTTTGGTACATGGGCAAAAGCTTCTTTGCGGTCACAAATCCAAATTTGAGTGTTGCAACCACAAAAAAGTGTTGTACATCTGGTCTTTTGTTCCTTCATATTGAAATATTAGATTACTTTTTTGAGACGTTGTGCAATGCTACCTAATTTTATTTGGTAAACCTTACATGCACACAAGCCACTTAATTACCAAACATCACCTTTCACTTACACACAAATGCTTTGAATTTTACTTATGGCACCAAGCTGGAAGGTAGAAGTACCTTGTTTTACTTTCAGTCAGAATATAAAATTCATTTGGATGATTAAAAGTAATGCAGATTAAGACAACATGTCGAAACTCAACAGATGAATTAGATGTGCCACTGCGCAGAACTTAAAACCTTCATTTTGTTTTCAGTATTAGCACTAACACTACACTAGCTTGAAAGGCCTCTTGCTCCAGGGGAGACATCCAGCTGCCAGTCGACAGTTGGAATACTTACAGAAAGGCATATAGAGGTTTTAGGCTGGAAAAAGGTAACTTTTTAAAAGTGCCTTTTGCTCAATAGTTAGACAAAGTTTGATTTTACCACTCAATTGAACATTGAGTAACCATTATAAAAAAGTCCTTGAAATATTTATGTAGCGCTTACCAAACCAAAATTAGCATTTATTGAAAGTAACAATTTAGCCCAGTATTTCCCTATCTAAGTAGCCAGCCTTCTTACAATGAAAACAGCTTTTGTGTCCATTTCATTGTATGGATAAGTGGAACATTAACCTTTTACATGTCCTACTTTTAAGCACCATGCATCCTTCCCTATAGTCAATAAGACCTACTTAGGGGTGACTTATTATTTAAAAGGAAGGTTTTGACCTGTCAAAAGGGGCTATTTTGACAGATCAAATTTGCAGTTTAAATTTGCCACAGGCTTGCTGCCTGTGTGCAAATACCAGGCTGCGCACAACAATAGTCTCTCACGTGTGGCCCGAACACATGTTCAGCCAGGTACCCCTTACCCTAGCTGTGCTGCATCTTATCTTAATAGACGGGCACTGGGAGTAAACCCGACAGTCCAATTATCATGGCTGCATTGGCATGAATTTACCATGAGTGAGATTCAGGTAGTGATACTTACCCACAGTAAAGGTCCAAAACCCATGTGATCAAAAGCGAAAAATCCTAGTGGACTAAATCAGCGAAACCTATTTGCAACAGCTTCTTTCTTTTTTTACATCTTCTATTTTACGAAGACCTGCAGAGCATTCTTTTTCCCTATAATATTTAAACATGATACTGATCTGTGTTCTCTTTCGTAGTGCACTTGCTAAAGTTCAGTCCCTTGCTAGAAAAGAATGCATAATTTCTTCACATTTTTTGTGAATTGCGATAGCTCCAAGACTGTGCTTCAAAATTAAGCATAGTATAAAATTTAGTTTCGTATTATTATAAGCTTTGTTTTAGACTGCAAAAATAACACTTTTACCCAGTAGTTGTAGGAGTCTCATTCAGACAGGAGCTCCACAGGATTTTCAGGATATTGCTTCAGGAAGAAAGGTAACCATCTTGACAGAATACTTCTATTTCCTCCTAGCCAGGAGAAAAATATAATTGCCAGGAGAGAGGTGGGTATAGCAGGATTACAATATAAAAGGTTTTAGATTGCCTTTGCTCAGGTTGCTGGGTAAACAGGAGGCACAGTTTGGACGTAGGTTTACGATGGGCTCAAGCATATGCAAAGGCTTTACATGAATATGCACTAGAAACAGGTGGCATCCATTCCCATTTGTATTGCTGTTTCTATCATTCTGTATTTTGTTCTGAGTGTCAACAGCTGTAACAGCAACATTACTAGCTGAAACAAATATGCTCTTGTTTTTACAGATACTGCAAACATCACCAGATCAAGTGTCAGCTGCTCTTGAATAGAACCCGAGCCTGTGGAAGCACTCCCCCTTTTAATCTGAAGCAGTAATTCATATATGAAGACAGAATCTGCTCTAAACACATACTCCCTTGTGGGTCAAAGACAGGAAATTGGGACTACTCTTGGACAGAACTGAGGCAATTATGGACCTTTTGCAATAAATTATTGCAGACTTTGCAGAAGTAAGACATCCTATTATGACTGAGGTTTATGCTCCACAGAGCCCAGAAATAGGAAGACATATTATGGAGAAACCAAGAGGGAGGTGGAAGTGTTAGAGGGTTGGTCTTTACAGTGGCACAATGTTTGTGTTTTTTGCTTATGTACAACCATTGCATTTCATATATTTGTATAGTCGTGTATCTGAGTGCACATTTTCCATTTATGATTGAGTGCTGCATTTAGTATTGATTGCATGTGTACAACATATAATGTTTGCTTAATTGTAGTTTGATAGCTCAATTATTCATATACATCTTAATAGATTTATAATGTGTGATAGAATTTAGTTAAAGTGAAGCATAATTATTATTCTAATTCTTGCATTTTACATCACTAATCATGAGGGCTGCCCTTTTCAAAATAATCCGAAAGGTGTATTTAAGCCCGAGGCAGACATATATTAGACAGAGAGGAATCTACAGCTTCGGTTCCTGGGAGACTGGTTCATGTTAGCTGTGCTGCAAACATCCCAAATAAAGGCTATCAACTCCTCAGAGCCAGCTCAGCCTTATCAGCTTGGGGAATAGCAAAACTAAGACAGAGTGCGACCTTCTTGAAGTAAAGTGGCTACGATATATGGGCCAGAGTCCACCTCAAGAAACTCAGACAGGCTCTTTCGATGCTAAGACAGCTCAGCTACAGACTAGAAGGGAGGGTTTAGTTGCAAAAACTGGTTCCATCAGTCAATGCAATGAATTTCTGAATCACCATCACAATGTTGCAATTCTTTTTACTACGTTGATTATTAATTGCTATCATTGCCACTATTGTGTTTGTTTTTATTGTTACAGCTATATATATATATTGTATGCAGTAGATTAGGATGTTGATTTTAATAATGTCTTAAAAATATACATTGTGGATTTCTTGTGTGTGTGTATGCAAGGTGAAATGATTTTTCAGAGCTCAGTAACAAACAAATAAATCTGTACGTCTCACAGGATTGATTGTTGCCCAGAACGCACCACCCTCATGTAATGCACATGTGGTTCATTGGTTACAGGCCACAAGGTTCCATGTCTCGAGCTGGTAAGTAGACCTTGAACCTGACCATTAGCTAGAGGGTTAAGAGTTTTAAAACTGGCCCATATTTTGCAAATAGTGCAAAAACATATTAACAGGAATATATAATATCAGCTGCCTGTGCACTATGAGGGACAGCTTTCACACTCTCCAAACTACAGGATTTGCTCTCATAAAACCTTATCTGTAAGCTTTGAAACTGAGAGCGTTTTTTATTGGGAAGCAGTGTTTGATCTGCTGTACAAGACCTCAAAACCCTGGTGAAGCCATACAGGGGGACCTATGTAACAAGCATACTTACACATTATCAGCCTGCTGGATTCATTGGGTTACTAAGGAGGTTCTGAGACCAGTCCATGCGTGAAATCCTTGTAAAGTCTCACAAGAGACAAGGATTGAAATATGGTGGTAGTGGTGTGAGACTCTGCTGCCTGTGAGCACACTCTATTCATACAGTATCACAAGCCAAAACCTGAGGCGGGTGCAGCACATTGCTTTCTTGCCATGAGCACAACTCAGCATGTACACATAGCAGACTGCCACTGACTTGTGGAAATAAAAAGAGCCCTTTGCACTCATATTAGGAAATAATAGAGGATATTGAGCAAAAAATGTTTACGTAGTTTGGGTGGCCCAGTCATGAGAATGGATGTGCATTATATTCCTGGAATGCTGTGAAGGGCATGCATAGAAATATCAGATACTGTTCACCCAACGAATAAAAAGAAACAGGGATTCAATGATCTCTCAGACATGTAGCTTAGAGCCTAGAACAGAAAAAGAACTAATTGGAGCTAATAGCATGTCAAATACTTGCAATTGTCCAGAAGCATCAGAACACTATGCTACATATTGCTATTTCTTAATGATCAATATTACCCACTGCATCAACACCAATAGGAGAAATCCCCAACATAAACAGCCACAAAACAGCCATATCTACAAATATCATATACAGCAGAGAACATGGAAGGGAAAGAACAAACAAACATGCATTCCAAGGATATTAGTGAGGACATATAGAAAGTAGCAAAAGCGTGTTCATCTAGTAATGCGGCTGAATTATATGAGGCATTAGCATAAGCTGAACATATGTTAGCATTGGCAAAGGAAGACTGGGTTTGTCAAGAGCTTTTACGTGTTGTTTGCACACTAGGCTAAACCACTGTATGACCTAATATGAGCAAAGATGTTGTTGTATGTAAAACATCATAATGGCTCGGTTGCCACATAAAAACACTGTCCATAAGATACATACACCAGTGTGAGTCAGCCCAAAGCGTCCATATTAAACCCTTGGGGCCTCATTTATGAGGTTGAGGTGGTGGGCAGCGCCGCAAGGAATCTTGCTGCGCTGCCCTGCGTCAAAACAAAAGGGCAGGAATGCGCCGTATCTATGTGATATGATGCATTCCTGTCCTTTTCCCCTGTACCGGCACACAATGGGCTGCCATGCGCCAGCCCAGGCCCCCTTGCACCATGGTGCAATGGTGCCTGCGTTGCAGGGCTGATTGATTTTGTGCAGGAAGGGACACAAAAAGCGGCTTTATGTGGCCTTGTAAATATGCCAGGGCACATTGTGCCACAGGAATGTCAAAAAAGAGACGTTCCAGCAGTGCAAAAGTCCCGCTAGGGGCCTCATAAATGAGACCCTTCGATTCCATAATATTTCTGGCCGTGATAATATGATAGATGACAAACATTTTGTCAGGTTGCAATAACCTCGTATGTAGGTTCCAATGGAAATAATGCTCTTTTCTGTCTCTCACTTCAATAATCATATACACTAAGCAATGAGGGCCAGTGTTTGAAGACCAGCAAGGGCAATGGGATAAGAGAAAAAAACAGAGACAGGAGAGTCCACACTCTGCCTCGCCACTTCTGGGGTCAATGAGGTCTGCAGATTGTAGTGGATCTCTTGGAAATATCTCTGTATACCCGAATGTACCATTCCATTGGAAAACTAACAATTCCTGAAAACTCCAGCATTGTAAATACATGCTATCTTGTGGAACATAAGTATAGGTACTACTTGACTGTTGCAGAACTTTTACACAATGTTCAGGAATATATACATATATAGGAATGTATGCAATTGTTCTCTTCAGGGTCCATCCACTTCCTTCACAGGGACGTTTGGCAGAACATACAATGCTAGTCTTATCAGTGCAGATAATTGTAATCCTGTCTTAAGAACGCAAATAAAATGTCCAAGGAATTGTTTAAAAGTGTGTTTTCAACAATATAAAACTTGAAGGTACATCTCTGTAAAGTCCATAGAACAATCTTTAGGAAGCAATAGTTCTTGGCACTTGAAAGCTGATGTCCATGTAGCAAAGCCCTGGCTTCAGCAACTGTGTAGTAAGTTTGCCCAGCAAAGCATGCCGTAAAGCATGATGAAAGGTCATGATTAACATCCAAGATAGCCACTGTCTCTAAACACATGTTTATGGCCTGCTGGGTATCGTTACTCACTTACAGAATCCTACGACCATGCGCAGCCTGAATCCAGTCAGCACCAGCACTCCATCATGACCAGGGTCACTGGAATTATGCGATTGTGCGGCTGCGATGATTTTCGCATGATTATAGATTTGCTGCATTTGCCACATAATTAATCATCTGCCACATAATCTGCAGATTTTAACCAAAAAAAGGTTAAAAAATTACTAAAAATGTAGTGACGCGTTGCAGCGCAGTGGAAGGCCCTTTGCAAAGGTTGACTAGTTGCATTTTTGTTGCTTATTGCTATATTTGGGTGTTAAAATGGTACTAATGAGGTACAACCAATGCCCAGACAATGTTAACAGGTTTGAAAATGACAAAATGATGAAGTGATACTATTACAAAATGTGCCGCATTATGCCGCATAGTTTGTCTTTGCATGCCACATAATTTACTCAACCGTTCCGTCCCCTACCGCACAATTTCAGAGGCCCTGATTATGACCAGCCTTCCCTACACATTGACCATAGGAAGCAGAAAATAGTACCTCCAGTCCCGCTTCCTGACACGTCACTATTGGATTTACTTCTCATATACCGCCCGCCATAAAACACAGCTACACAAGTTGTGAGTGAAGTGTTTTAAATGTATATTGAGCACTTTCCTAGCTTCAAGTTTCATTACAGGGCACGCTTCTCTTTGTGTGACGGTCCCATGCTATAAGCTACCTCGCTCTTTTTGGGTCTGGATTGCAGGTTTTGTGCATCTTGACAGAAACCACTATATCCCAAGTCATGATCCACGTAGATGACTAGCAAGATCACTCAATCTTGAAGAAAAAACAGATAAATATAGCTCTGCATGTAAAACAAGGAATAGGAAGGAAGATTGGGAGACTCTAGCATGTATAGTACGAGATCCGTGGCTCCAACCTTAATTTAAGATCAGGAGAGGTTAGACACGAAAAATATGGGAGACAGTGACAAGGAAACTAGTATGAGAACTACATGATCCTCATTTCCAGGCTAGTGGAGGGACTTTTAAAGTCGATAGGGGTAGGGCTCATATTTAAGATTGACAGGCATTGGCAAGGTGTCTGGCAAAATATCCCAGTTGATTAGACTTACCCAATTTACGACTAGTTTATAGTCCAGCCTTGGGTTCCTGCACTTTTACTATCTTGATTTCATGTTCTTCCTCCCTTCATTGCCTTGCCTCCCTCCTCAATAGCTTACGAATATATCCATCCTAACCTACATTTATCATTGCTCTCAGGGAACAGCTGCCAGCGTGCTGCCTCTTCAAACTAAGTGGTATTTGGCATCTCTTCTTAATATCTTCTTACTGAGCCAGTATCTTGATAGGGCTGGGGCCAGCTACAGCACTTTCCCAGCTGAGCAAGAGATAAGCTCATAAAGCACTACTTACTGCTTGTTCTGCCGGTTAATACCCAATTGCTCACAAGTGTCTTATATTCATTGTTTGTGTTTTTATCAAGTTTACAGAGCAGTGGTTCTGAGCCAACCCCAGGCTGCTGTTGGCACCATATCCAAACAGTATTTCCCGTGTCTTATCCCTTCGACGATTTTTTTCCCTGGGCTCCTAACCAACATATTATTATCCTGCACTTTACTTGGAACATGAGGACAATTGGGACTGTTGGCAATATTCTTTAAGAATCTCATCCCAACCAAAATCCTTCCCACATTGAGCTTTCATGACTGACTATCTGAGGGCCAAAGCCACCCTGTCAGAAACACTTTCATAGACCTACGGGCAAGTTGGAGCTATTGGTCCCAACCATGGGTGTTGGACCCTGTACTTCCAATGCCCGGGGGCATGACCCCTTCAGCACTTGATTCTCAGTAGTAGGGTGGGTGGAGCAGACTCGAGGGAAGTTAGATGGAGGGGTGAACACAGGCTCACAACTCAAAATACATTTAATAGCAGCAATGAATGATTGTCCCGTTAATTACTTGCTTTTATAAAAAATGGAGTATTTATATATGAACACAAAGTAAAATACTGCATACACAAAAAATACATACAATCCTCCTGAGGTCATTTCTCTAGTGTTAGATAGGAGGGTCTTGAGCCCTACTTCTCTCTCTATTATTACTGGTTATTACCCATGCACAATAGGTGACATTCTTGTTAGGCCCCAGTAGAATTCTGAGTCTTAGGGGTCCCACTCCGACTTTTCTAAAGCCGGAACTGTTTCAGTGCCCATGGTGCTACAAGGCAGAACAAGTTCCCCTTGGCCTTTCGGCCATGTGATCAGTCATACCCGTTCCCACCAGAGTTGCTCTACCGGAGTCCCCGGGAATGCTCAGGTGGCTGCCGGCAGTGAGCAGCACTCTCAGATTTGCGGGGGTAGGAGCAGGCCTTTTGTGGTGCTCCCTCCGATAATGCAGTAAGTTCCCCTGATGTCTCTCACATGTGGGGGGTGACGATTGTTCAGTTTCCAATGCTTTAGTTGGGGCTCAAGCACTCGCAGGTCACCATCTTTGTTTTTCTGATGACTTCTCTCTCAGCAACAGCGAAACCAGGTGATGACTCTTGCTCTTCATGGCTGCCCCCCTCTGGCATCCGGGTTCACCGACTTACTACGCACATAGGCTACGGCCTGATCGGCACAACAGTAATGTACTCTTCAATGAGCCCTTCTCTGGCATACAGAGTCACCAACTGTACTCTGCACATGAGCTACAGCCTGATCGGTGCAGCAACGGCTAACTTCACAGCGCCCCCATCTGGTACCCGGGGTCACCAACTTGAGTCTGCACACAGGCGATGGCCAGAAGGGCATTGCAGTCGCTTCCTCACACCTCGCTCCCTCAATGAGTTCTCCTCTTCCTCATAGGGCACACTGGTCTTGGCAAGCTGGCAGGAACTGTTTCTCCAGGGCTGGTGGTCTTGGATTTCCTTAGGTGATGTCCCCTTACCCAGATGGGTGACTGGCAGACCTTATCCACACCAGTCCTGGTCACAGTTAGAAGTCTTGCAAAGCTTCTCCTTGACATACAGCCAGACTGGCTGCTTGGCAATTGACAATTTTGGGGCCTTCAGCTCCCCTTTCTATAGTCCATTTCCAGACATAAAAATGTAATTTAGTACCTGAGTGTCAAAATCTCACCTGTATTTTCACAGGAACGCCATGAAATTGAAGAATGGTCCACAACGTCCCCGAATCACCTACACGCCCAATGTAGAATTGAGCTATAACAGGTGACTCGGGGAAAAAGGGAAACAAAACAAGGGAAGGAGGGGAAGACAAGTCCTCTGCGTAGTTCAGCAGCAGCCAGAGTGCACCAAGAGAAGTAAAAAGAGCTGTGAAATAAGAGGGGATATACGTTAGGATATAACAAAGCACACCCTCTATTCTGCCTTATGTGTACGAGCTGCTTTTACCTAAACATCCCTTTCTTCTGTTACAGGTGGCAGTGAAATGTACTGGCGTTCCAACCACTATGTCCTACTGTAAAGAGAAAACAGGTATGAAATATACTAGAATGCCCTCGAAACTAAAACTGTAAGTAAAAGCACCTTGCCCACCTCTTCTAGTAGACTTTAACTCAATCTAAAAGGACTTGTGGAGCGGTGTGTCTGAATTATAACAATAGTCTTTGCTTCCTCTCTTACGCTTCCTTTAGGGACTAAGCAGAACCTTCAATAAAGGGAACAACCCCCGGATAATGCTGGTCCCCACATCAGGTAAACGAGAGAAACATAAATACGCTTCCAATAACAAACTATGAAAAGAACTGGCAGCGCTTGGGCGCTGTTACCGTAACCACGGTGAAAAAGGTCTCTAAAAGTCCATCCTTTATCTTCTGACAAGGTTTCCAGGAACCGGACTGAAGGGCTGGTGAAGAGTGCTCCAGAGAAAGGGAATCCGTGATCCTGGCGGTGAGACGGAGCAGGTAAGTGAATTTGTCTCCCTGGTAGTACAGGAGAATCCAGGAGACGAGCAGGAGAGGATTTCAGCGTGGACGCGAGCCGCCGGCATCGACGAACGCGACGCGGAAGTGAGGGAACGCGGCGGACCGGAAGTTAGTGCACGAGCAATTGCGAGCAGGAAAGAACAGACGCGAAGCGCCGTCACTCTGATTGAGCCAGTATTTAAGCACCTGCGCCTGCGCGTAAATTAACTAACGGCCATCTTTGTAGTTCAGAGGCCCCTGGATCTGCAGGCGTGACAGTACACCCCCCCCCACGGCCCGCCCCCCCACCGGCTTGGGTTTGTCGGGATGGAGCCTATGAAAAGCCCGCAATAAGCGAGGGCGTGTATCTGACCGGCAGGTTCCCAAGTGCGTTCCTCAACTCCATATCCTTTCCAATGTATGAGATACTGGAGTCTGTTTCTTACTCTCCGGGAGTCTATGATAGCTCCTACTTCATATTCTGGTTCATTGTCCACCATGACCGGACCAGGAGTAGCAGGAATACGAGTCCCTGGGACTACAGGTTTCAAAAGGGACACGTGAAAAACCGGGTGACACTTCAAAGAGTCAGGCAGATCCAGCTTCATGGCCACTGGGTTTATTATCTTACAGATCTTATATGGCCCTATGTACTTGGGTTTAAATTTACAGGACCCTCTCAAGGTTAAGTTCTTTGATGACAGCCATACCTCGTCCCCTTGTTTGTAGGATGGTTCTAGGCTTCTGTGAGCATCCGCCCCTTTTTGTAGCTAGCCTTGGCCCTGTCAAGATTTATCAGTGTGGACTTGTGTACCCTCTGTATATCCTGTACCATATCTACCACTGCCGGTATGGAACAAGAAGAAAGCCGGGGAATAGACAGTATTCTGGGATGATACCCGTAGGTGCAATAAAAGGGTGTATATGTCGTGGAAAAATGATAGCTATTATTGTAGGACAGCTCTGCTAGCCAAACTAAGTCATCCCATTCCTCTTGCGAGTGTAAGACCTGACACCTGATATATTGTTCGAAACACTGATTTACTCTCTCAGTCTGCCCATCGGTCTGTGGGTGGTGACTAGATGACAATCGTACGTCTATGTGTAAGAGAGTACACAACCCTGCCCAAAATTTGGAAATGAACTGAGCCCCCCTATCGGATACTAGGATTGAAGGGAGCCCATGTAAGCGTACCACCTGTTGTAGAAATATCGAGGCCAATAGTCTTGAAGAGGGAAGCCCGGTCAAGGGGATAAAGTGTGCTGTCTTCGAAAACATATCCACTACCACCAAGAGGGTAGTGTTTCCGTTCTTTGTACGTGGTAATTCTACTATGAAGTCGAGGGAGACTGTATGCCAGGGACAAGGGGGTTTGGTAATGGTTGTAAGAGCCCTGCCGGTCTTTGATGAGAGGCTTTACCCTGAGCACACACATGACAAGTCTGGATATAATGTTTTGTATCCCTTCCCATCGTGGGCCACCAAAAATATCTCTTGAGTGAGTCCATGGTTTTTTTGTATCCAGGGTGCCCAGCAAGAGGATGTGTGTGACACCATTCTAAGGCCTGTGATCTCAGGTCTTGCGAGGGGAGTACTAACCCACCTTGTACATAAGCCAATTCCTGCTCTATGGTAACCTCCTGTGTGCTCACTACTTCTTCCATACCTGGGGATGTCTGTGCTTCTTGGACCTGCCTTACAAAATCTACATCAGAACATAGAACTCCTACAATGCGATTTTGGGGAATGATAGGGGGTGGTTCTTCTAAAACAGGCATGGGTTCGTATCCAAAACGAGACAGGGTGTCTGCTTTGCCGGTTTTTTTCCAGCTTGAAATTGTATAATAAAGTCATATTCGCTAAAAAACTGGCTCCATCTCAACTGTCTCATGGATAACGCTCTCGCAGACTTCAGAAATTGTAAGTTGCGATGATCTGTAAGAACTGTAATAGTGTGATTTGCACCCAACAAGTACTGCCTCCACTCCTCAAAGACCTTCTTTATGGCTAATAGTTCTTTGTCCCCTATGGAATAATTCATCTCCGCAGGTGTCAGCTCTTTGGAGTAATATGCCACTGGGTGAAGGGCTCCTGTAGAGCGTTCTATTTGAGACAGAACCCCCCCAACTGCCACTTGGGACGCATCTGCCTCAACTACGTAGGGACTAGAGGGGTCAGGATGATTTAGGATAGGAGCCTGTGTGAAAGCCTTCTTTAGTCTATTGAACGCGTCTTCTGCTTCAAGCGACCAGTGAAAAGCACTCCCTTTTCTTAGCAACTTGGTGATAGGAGAAGCGAGGTCGGAGAAATTACATATAAATCGCCTGTAAAAATTGGCGAAACCAAGGAAACTCTGTGTCTCTTTCACTGTCTGAGGGCCTGCCAACGATGAATTGCTTCTATCTTGTGCGGATCCATGCTAAGTCCCTGAGGAGAGATAACAAAACCCAAAAAGCTAACCTCTTGCACATGGAACTGGCATTTCTCCAATTTACAATATAATTGGTTTTCCTGTAATCTTTCCAAAACTCTCTTTACGTGTCTCTCATGTTCTTGCACAGTTGGGGAAAATATCAGGAGGTCATCGATATAGGCTATAACATATTTATCTAGCATGTCTTTCAACACCTCGTTGATCAAAAACTGAAAAGCTGAAGGAGCATTACAGAGCCCAAAAGGCATTACTAGGTACTCGTATAAGCCATATTTAGTGCAAAAAGCCGTTTTCCATTCATCTCCCTCCTTGACGCGCACCAGATGATAGGCACCACGTAAATCTAGTTTGGTGAACACACGTGCGTCTTTGATCTGATCAAGGAGGGAGGAAATCAACGGCAATGGGTATCTATTCTTCACTGTGATTGCATTAAGGGTTCTATAATCTATACAACATCTAAGGCCCCCTTCCCTCTTAGGTATAAAAAAGAGAGGATGAAGCAGGGGATCTAGAAGGACGAATAAAACCAATCCTCAACATTTCATCCAAGTAGTCTCGTAAATACACATTCTCCTTTTCTGTTAAAGAGTAAACTCTGCTGCAGGGTATGCGAGCACCAGGCTGTAGGTCAATCCTGCAGTCATAGACTCGATGCGGTGGAAGACGTGTGGCCTGCTCTACGTCAAACACTGCTTTGTGATCTTGATAGATTGTAGGTAATGGGTTGTCAACAATAACTGCTAGAGAACCACTGTTCCTCGGCTCTTCTGCAGCAGGACCAACATGATCTCTACAAGAATCGTGATCGAAAGTAATAGTCATAGCCTTCCAGTCAATTGAAGGACCATGCCGACTTAGCCATGGTATCCCTAATATAACAGGGAATTGGGGGACTGAATAATATCAAAGGCTATGTATTCATGGTGTTTCTGCTCAATAACCAAAAACAACTCTACAGTGGAGTGTGTAATGGGCCCAGATTTTAGTGTGCTACCATCAATGGTTGTGACCTCTTCCCAAAGCGGTTTAGAAACCTGGGGTATTTTCCACTTTTGTGCCCACTGGGTGTCCTTAAAATTCCCTGAAGCACCAGAATCTATCATCACCTGCACCTCCACCGCCTGCTGTTCCCACACTATGCGGGAGGTGAGCATGAAATGGCGAGACTGGTTTAACGGTATGTCTAAAGATGAGACAAGTAATCCTGAACTACCCGAAGTCTCTGTCTCTGAAGACTTCAGGCGTGCTAGTTTTCCGACCCTCTTTGTTTAGGTTTGACGGGACATTCTCTAAGAAAATGTCCCGGCTTACCACAATACAGGCACAATCGTCTTTCACGCCTTCTTTGTCTCTCTTCATTAGAGAGAGGACCTCTTAGGCTCCCAATTTGCATAGGCTCAGGTTCCTCTACTATTTTATCCGGCTCTGGTTTCCTTTCGCGATAAGACACCCATCTGGCCTCTGACTTGCCCCTCTCTCTTTTCCTTTCACTGATTCGGTGGTCCAATTTAACCACTAAATCAATAAGAGCAGGGCAGGATTCTGGAGGGTCTACCACCTGGGCAAGGGCGTCCTTTAGGTCGTCCCTTAGCCCCTTGTAAAACAGAGCACTGCGTTTTTCCTCGGGCCACCCTGCTTCTACCACTAGTCTATGAAACGTAGATATGTAATTTGTTAAGTCCTTAGTACCTTGCTTCAGGGTCAGTAGTTCAGTGTCAGCTGAGTGAGTGAATGTGTGTCTATCAAAAAGTTTTTTAAGTTCCTGTTTGAAGGCGTTATAATTCTGCAACAAAGGATCATTCCTTTCTATTAATGGTATTGCCCAATTAGCCGCAGACCCCCAAGATATGATATGATAAAAGCCACTTTAGCTTGATCAGTAGGGAAGCAGTTAGCCTTACACATAAAGTGAAGCTGGCATTGGCTTATGAAAGCTGCGAATCTAGTGGTATCACCCAAAAACGCTCCGGTGGTGCCAAAGGAATAGACTGAGGGGTTGACACCTGTATCACAGGATTGTGGACACTAGTACTCGGCATCTCTTGCCTGGTTTCGGAACTTCTTCCTTGCTGTAATACATCTAACCTAGTGGATAGGGCTTGAGTTTCAGCCTGCAAACTTCCCATCATGTGAGCTAAATCAGCCAATGTCACCTGACTGAATTCCATGGCGCTCGGGTGGAAAGAAAGGTAATTTCTTTTTCAAGGCTTCGCGTTCTGTCAAAATCTCACCTGTATTTTCACAGGAACGCCATGAAATTGAAGAATGGTCCACAACGTCCCCGAATCACCTACACGCCCAATGTAGAATTGAGCTATAACAGGTGACTCGGGGAAGAAGGGAAACAAAACAAGGGAAGGAGGGGAAGACAAGTCCTCTGCGTAGTTCAGCAGCAGCCAGAGTGCACCAAGAGAAGTAAAAAGAGCTGTGAAATAAGAGGGGATATACGTTAGGATATAACAAAGCACACCCTCTATTCTGCCTTATGTGTACGAGCTGCTTTTACCTAAACATCCCTTTCTTCTGTTACAGGTAGCAGTGAAATGTACTGGCGTTCCAACCACTATGTCCTACTGTAAAGAGAAAACAGGTATGAAATATACTAGAATGCCCTTGAAACTAAAACTGTAAGTAAAAGCACCTTGCCCACCTCTTCTAGTAGACTTTAACTCAATCTAAAAGGACTTGTGGAGCGGTGTGTCTGAATTATAACAATAGTCTTTGCTTCCTCTCTTACGCTTCCTTTAGGGACTAAGCAGAACCTTCAATAAAGGGAACAACCCCCGGATAATGCTGGTCCCCACATCAGGTAAACGAGAGAAACATAAATACGCTTCCAATAACAAACTATGAAAAGAACTGGCAGCGCTTCGGCGCTGTTACCGTAACCACGGTGAAAAAGGTCTCTAAAAGTCCATCCTTTATCTTCTGACAAGGTTTCCAGGAACCGGACTGAAGGGCTGGTGAAGAGTGCTCCAGAGAAAGGGAATCCGTGATCCTGGCGGTGAGACGGAGCAGGTAAGTGAATTTGTCTCCCTGGTAGTACAGGAGAATCCAGGAGAATCCAGGAGACGAGCAGGAGAGGATTTCAGCGTGGACGCGAGCCGCCGGCATCGACGAACGCGACGCGGAAGTGAGGGAACGCGGCGGACCGGAAGTTAGTGCACAAGCAATTGCGAGCAGGAAAGAACAGACGCGAAGCGCCGTCACTCTGATTGAGCCGGTATTTAAGCACCTGCGCCTGCGCGTCAATTAACTAACGGCCATCTTTGTAGTTCAGAGGCCCCTGGATCTGCAGGCGTGACACTGAGGACCAGATGTACATAGACTTCCTTTTGCTTTTACATAATAGTGAACTAGCAGACCACCATGTCTGTGATTGCTTTTAAATAAAGCAACATTTTTTTGTAAACGCAGCCCGTTTCTTTTCCTTAGAGGAAAATGAGATGCATTTAAAAAATAAAATAAAAGTTTTCTTTTAATTTTTTAAGACTAGGCAGTGGTCTATGGGACCAATGCCTACTCTTAGAAAACGTTTTTGCAACCATTCACAAAGGAGAAGGGGTCCCTAAGGGACCTCTTCCTGTTTGCAAATGGGTTACCACCTACTTGAAGTAGGCAGGAAAAATGCAAATGCTTTGCGACTGCAATTCAATCGCAAAACATTCAGACATACCACTGCAAGTCGCTATTAGGAAGGGACACCCATAACACACCCCTTCCTAATACCGAATAGCTAACCCATTTTGAGATTCAGTAATAGGTTAACGAATCGCAAAATGGGGTTTGGTACATAGAAAAAGGCTTTTTTTCCAGTCGCATACGACCTGATTCTGTGAATCAGGACGTTTGCGACCTGAAAAAATCTATGTGCATCTGGCCCTGAGTCTTTGAAGTTAGTGCTGGGGTCTGTTTCCTTTTGAAGTGTCGACTCCTCTCTCCTGCCCCTTTTCATTAAAACAGTCTGTCACAGCAAGAGTGACTCCACATATGATAGCCCTACAACACAAGCCATGGGAGTGACTAAAAGTTCACACCTGGATTTCAACCCCAGTGATATGTGCATCAAAGGTCCTCAGCACTACTCCTTATGATTCTCTTATCAGCCAGTTCTCCTTCCTAAGATGTGCCCTGGCCCTTTCTTAGTGACCTCTCTCAGAATCAAACAGCACTCTTCAAAATATACTGAAGAGCTTGGATCTTCCATTCTCCAGTGTGCGTCCCACCCAGCTCTCAGTGTTAGGAGTAGCAGAAACACGTCACGTATCTGACAGAATGTGTGTAAATCAATCCTGAGTCTTGCAGAAAGTTATTTGTTTTATTGTAAATATTGTGATTCAGCTTAAGGAAAACATTGTGTTTACTGTTATACAACTTAACCCTTTCAGTGCTCATGACGGAATGGTTCCGTCATGAGCACAAGTTCCAGTGTGCTCGTGACGGAACCATTCCGTCATGAGCACATGCTCAGAAAATCCCTCTGCTGCAGACAGCAGAGGGATTTCCCATTTTTTTTTTCCTGGGGAGGTGGGGAAGAGCTTCCCCAACCTCCCCAGGCCTCTTTTTGAATTTCGTTGCAATGACGATCGCGCGTCATTGCAACGAAAACGAAACTGAAACTTAATTTCAGTTTCAGTGCTTCAGTGCTCGTGGGGCTATCTCAGCCCCCCGAGCACCGAAAAGATGGGAGAGGTATCGTTGGAAAGGGGAGAATCTCCCTTTCCAATGGTACCCTTCCTAGTGGATCCTGCTTAGGGATCACCCCAGGGGGTGATCCCCAAGCAGAGATCCACCCACTAGACACCAGGGAGGGGAGCGGCCCCTTGGGCAAGGGCCTTTGCTCCCCCATATTTGTTTGGGCACCACAGTCTTTCTGCCCCCCCTGGGGGTGGGGGCTGCCCAAAAAGGGCATGGCAATGCCCCCACCCTCCCCCCCCCAGAGAAATGTGAGTCTTTCTGCCCCCCTGGTGGGCAGATGGGGGCAGTAGCCCCCAATCTGCCCCACAGGGGGGCAGAAAGCCCATTAGAAACCAGGGATTTTTTTTATTGATGTTGGGGTGGGGGCTGCCCAAAAAGGGCATGGCAATGCCCCCCCCCCCCCTGGGAAATGTCATTCTTTCTGCCTCCCCAGGGGCAGATGGGGGCAATAGCCCCTGATCTGCCCCCGGGGGGGCAGAAAGCCCACTAGGCACAAGGGATTTCTTTTTTTATAACGTAGGGGTGGGGGCTGCCCAGAATGGGCATGATAATGCCCCGCCCCAAAAACAATTACCACAGTCTTTCTGCCCCTCCCCAGAGGCATATTGGGGCAATAGCCCCATATCTGCCCCCCGGGGGGGCAGAAAGTCCACTGGGCCTCAGGATTTTTTAAATTTTTATTCAGGGTTGAGGTCAACCCAGAATGGGCATGCCAATGCCCACACCTCCCCAAAAAAGTGCCACAGTCTTTCTGCCCCCCCAGAGGGGCGGAAGGGGGCAGTGGCCCCTGATCTGCCCCCGGGGGGGCAGAAAGCCCACTAGGCGCCAGCGATTACGCTGGCTTTTTTTATGCGTGGGGGCTGCCCAGAATGGGCATACCAATGCCCCCACCCCCTAAAATCATAGCCAGTCTTTATGCCCCCCTTGGGGGCATATCGGGGTAACCCACCCCCCCCCCCCCTATTCCCCCTCAGGGCGGCAGAAAGCCCACTAGGCACAGACTTGTTTTTAGCAATGTGCCTACCTGTGGATTTTGGGCCCTAGCGCAGCCGGCACATAGGGAAACCTAGCAAACCTATACATTTTTGAAAACTAAACACCCAGGGAAATCCAGGATGGGGTGACTTGACTGGCTCTCACCAGGTTCTGTTACCCAGAATCCCTTGCAAACCTCAAAATTTGTTTTAAAAAAACAACACATTTTCCTCACATTTCTGTGGTGGAAAGTTCTGGAATCTGTGTGGATCCACAAAATTCCACCCACCCCGCATTCCCCAGTCTTCTGAGAAAAATGGTACCTCACTTGTGTGGGTGGGTCAAGTACCCGAGACAGGCAAGGGCCCAAAACCAATTGCGGCGACATCAAAATTACCTATCACAAAACAACCTGGTTTTGCAAGGGGGGTCCCGTGAGTTTTTGGCCCCGGGCTCAGCGGCCATCTAGGGAAACCTACCAAACCCACACATTTCTGAAAACTAGACACCCGGGGGAGTCCAGCAAGGTATGGATTGCATGGGTCCCCCAACATTTCCCTACCCAGAATCCCCTGCAAACCTCAATTTTAGCTGAAAAAAATCACTTTTTCCACACATTTTTGTGTGGGAAAGTTGTGGCATCACCGGGCTGACACAAATTTCCTACCACCCAGGATTCCCCCAGGTCTCCCGATAAAAATGGTACCTCACTCGTGTGGGAGGCCAAAGTACCCGCGACAGGCAAGGGCCCAAAACGTATTGAGGCGACATCAGAATTGACTATCACAAAACGACCTGGTTTTACAAGGGGGGTCACCTGGGTTTTTGCCCTGTGCTCGGCGGCCAGCTAGGGAAACCTACCAAACCCACACATTTATGAAAACTAGACACCCGGGGGGTTCCAGGGAGGTATGGCTTGCGTGGATCCCTCAAGGTTTTCTTACCCAAAATCCCCCGCAAACCTCAATTTTAACTGAAGAAATCACTTTTTCCACATATTTTGGTGTGGGAAAGTTGTGGCATCACCAGGCTGACACAAATTTCCTACCACCCAGCGTTCCCCCAGGTCTCTCGATAAAAATGGTGCCTCACTCGTGTGGGAGGCCCAAATACCAGCGACAGGCAAGGGCCCAAAACGTATTGAGGCGACATCAAAATTGCCTATCACAAAACGACCTGGTTTTGCAAGGGGGCACCTTGGTTTTGGCCCCATGCTCGGCGGCCAGCTAGGAAACCTACCAAACCCACACATTTCTGAAAACTAGACACCCAGGGGATTCCAGGGAGGTATGGCTTGCGTGGATCCCCCAACGTTTTCTTACCCAGAATCCACTGCAAACCTCAAATTTAGCTGAAAAAAATCACTTTTCCCACACATTTTTGTGTGGGAAAGTTGTGGCATCACTGGGCTGACACAAATTTCCTACCACCCAGCGTTCCCCCAGGACTCCTGCTAAAAATGGTGCCTGACTCGTGTGGGAGGCCCAAGTACCCGCGACAGGCAAGGGCCCAAAACATTTTGTGATAGGCAATTTTGATGTCGCCTCAATATGTTTTTGGCCCTTGCCTGTCGCGGGTACTTGGGCCTCCCACACGAGTGAGGCACCATTTTTATCGGGAGACCTGGGGAAATGCTGGGTGGTAGGAAATTTGTGTCATCCCGGTGATGCCACAACTTTCCCACACAAAAATGTGTGGGAAAAGTGATTTTTTCAGCTAAAATTGAGGTTTGCAGGGGATTCTGGGTAAGAAAACGTTGGGGGATCCACGCAAGCCATACCTCCCTGGAATCCCCCGGGTGTCTAGTTTTCAGAAATGTGGGGGTTTTGTAGGTTTACCTAGCTGGCCGCCGAGCACAAGGCCAAAAACCCAGGTGACCCCCCTTGCAAAACCAGGTCGTTTTGTGATAGGCAATTTTGATGTCGCCTCAATATGTTTTGGGCCCTTGCCTGTTGTGGGTACTTGGGCCTCCCACACGAGTGAGGCACCATTTTTATCAGGAGACCTGGGGGAATGCTGGGTGGTAGTAAATTTGTGTCAGCCCGGTGATGCCACAACTTTCCCACACAAAAATGTGTGGAAAAAGTGATTTGTTCAGCTAAATTTGAGGTTTGCAGGGGATTCTGGGTAAGAAAACGTTGGGAGGTCCACGCAAGCCATACCTCCCTGGCATCCCCCGGTTGTCTAGTGTTCAAAAATGTATAGGTTTGCTAGGTTTCCCTAGGTGCTGGCAGAGCTAGGGTTCAAAAACTACAGCTAGGCACTTTGCAAAAAAAGGGTCATTTTTCACTGTGAAAATGTGGTGTCTCCACGTTGCGTTTTGGGCCGTTTCCTGTCGCGGGCACTAGCCCTACCCACACAAGTGAGGTACCAATTTTCTCGGAAGACTTTGGGGAATACGGGGTGGGTGGAATTTTGTGGATCCACGCAGATTCCAGAACTTTCCACCACAGAAATGTGAGGAAAATGTGTTTTTTTGGACAATTTTTAGGTTTGCAAGGGATTCTGGGTAACAGAACCTGGTGAGAGCCAGTCAAGTCACCCCATCCTGGATTTCCCTGGGTGTCTAGTTTTCAAAAATGTATAGGTTTTCTAGGTTTCTCTAGGTGCCGGCAGAGCTAGGGTTCAAAAACTACAGCTAGGCACTTTGTAAAAAAAAGGGTCATTTTTCACTGTGAAAATGTGGTGTCTCCACGTTGCGTTTTGGGCCGTTTCCTGTCGCGGGCACTAGCCCTACCCACACAAGTGAGGTACCAATTTTCTCGGAAGACTTTGGGGAATACGGGGTGGGTGGAATTTTGTGGATCCACGCAGATTCCAGAACTTTCCACCACAGAAATGTGAGGAAAATGTGTTTTTTTGGACAATTTTTAGGTTTGCAAGGGATTCTGGGTAACAGAACCTGGTGAGAGCCAGTCAAGTCACCCCATCCTGGATTTCCCTGGGTGTCTAGTTTTCAAAAATGTATAGGTTTTCTAGGTTTCCCTAGGTGCCGGCAGAGGTAGGGTTCAAAAACTACAGCTAGGCACTTTGTAAAAAAAAGGGTAATTTTTCACTGTGAAAATGTGGTGCGTCCACCTTGCGTTTTGGGCCGTTTCCTGTCGCTGGCACTAGGCCTACCCACACAAGTGAGGTACCATTTTTCTCGGAATACTTTGGGGAATGCGGGGTGGGTGGTTTTTATGGATCCACGCAGATTCCAGAACTTTCCGCCACAGAAATGTGAGGAAAATGGGTTTCTTTGGACACTTTTTTAGGTTTGCAAGGGATTCTGGGTAACAGAACCTGGTGAGAGCCAGTCAAGTCACCCCATCCTGGATTGCCCTGGGTGTCTAGTTTTCAAAAATGTATAGGTTTGCTAGGTTTCCCTAGGTGCCGGCAGAGCTAGGGTTCAAAAACTACAGCTAGGCACTTTGCAAAAAAAAGTGTCATTTTTCATTGTGAAAATGTGGTGTGTCCACGTTGCGATTTGAGCCGTTTCCTGTCGTGGGCACAAGGCCTACCCACACAAGTGAGGTACCATTTTTATCGGGAGACTTAGGGTAACACAGAATTGTAGAGCAACTGTTATTACCTATTGACTTTCGATGCATTTCTGCCTTCCAAATGAAAGACAATGTGTAAAAAGAAGTCATTTTGAAAAATGACCTATAATTCTCATGCTAGTATGGGTACTCCCAATTTCGGAAATGTGCAAATATCTACTGTTTCTAAACTCTATATTTTGTTCCCATTTCAGAAATACATAGGTGTCTTTCATACCGATTTTTCCATGTATACATTTTCCAAAATGAATTGCTATATACCCGGTACATAATAAAAAAACATTGCAAGACGCTGCTCAGTTATTGGCTCTGGGTTCGTCGGGTTCTTGGTGAACCTGCAAGTCCTATATATCCCCACAACCAGAAAGGTCTAGCAAATGTAATGGTATATTGCTTTCAAACAACTGTCATAATTTAGAAGAAGTTACAGGTGAAAACGTTGACACAAATGGCTGTTTTTTTCAACTAATTTTCAATTTTTCCTATATTCAACTGTTAGTTTCTATGAAGAAACCTTGAAGGATCTACACAAATGACCCCCTGCTGAATTCAGAATTTTGTCTACTTTTCTACAATGTATAGCTTTCCAGCATCCATTATTGCTTTCATACCCATTTCTACCATTAACTGGAAAGAGGTTGAAAGCACAAAAAATAGCAAAAATAGGCTATGTCCCAGAAAAATGCCAAAACTGTGTAAAAAATGTTGGTTTTCTGACAAAAGTCTGCTTGTCCCTGAAATCTGGGAAGATGGTGAATTCAGCACTACAACCCCTTTTTTTTAAACCATTTGCAGGGAAAAAACCAGACGCCTTCATCTGTAGCCCTTTTTTCCCATTTTTCCCCAAAAAACAAAATTTTGCTGTATTTTGGCTAATTTCTGGGTCCCCTCCAGGGAAATCCACAAACCCTGGGTACCTTTAGAATCCCCATGATGTTGGAAAAAAAGGACGCAAATTTGGCGTGGATACCTTATGTGGTCAAAAAGTTACAGGGGCCAAATAGCCAAAAAAAGGCTTAGCACGGGGGGGGGGGAGGCCTAGCAGCGAAGGGGTTAAGGAAAGCATCGTGTTTTACTGTTTATACGAGCAATCAATAAGAATTGTTCAATATGCAATGTGAATTGTTCTAGAAAACACACAAAGGTAAAACACATGCAGAGTTAACCGATGACTCAGCTCACGTGAACCACATGCCTGAAAACTGCAGAAAATCCCAGCCGGCAATATAAGGACACGTGTAAACTGTCATAAACGTGCATACGTGAGTAAAGGATCTAACGGAGTGCAAGGGTATTTAAACCGCATCCGTAAAAAATTACTTGCTTAGCCTCGTTTGTTCCTGGCTCTTACCTGACTCCAGTCAAACGCCGGTGCTTCTCCGACGGCTTCTCCCATCGCGTCCTTCCTGTTCCTTCCCTGCGAGTTTCGGTCCGGACCCTGGTGTTCCCCCGTCTTCCTTCCGACGCGTCTTCCTGTCAGGAGGCTCCCATCCTGCAAAAAAAAGGCACAAGAGAAAGAAGAGGTTAGAAAATATTGCTTAGCAACGCCGAGGAAAATACGGTGAAAGCTTTCAAGCTTCCTTGCTACACGGTAAGCTAAAAACTCTTATCGCTCAGTCTTTTGGAAAGAACTTTCATTGCGCGTTTGGTTCATCAAAGGAAAATAGTACAGACTTGGTGAACATTTTTTAAGAAAGATTATATTCTGAATGCGAGGATCGCAATGCGAACAATTATGCACAGGTTACTTTAAACAGTTTGTGAAATCAACAAAAGCAAGTGGGTGCATAAAGGACTTCAAAAAGAACAGTTGTTTATAATATTTGAGTTGTGACTATTATTTATTATTTCTAGAATTTTTCTAATTAATACACCTGCTGGAAAAGCACCTGTTAGGTATACAAATACGTTTGTTGCACATGCTTAGCACAACTCGTAACGGTATTAGGAAACTGAATTTAACCTTTCACTTTTGGGGTTTAGAACTTATTGCTGGAGAGTTTTGATGCAAACTTACTTAGCTGATAAACATCCTCCCCTGAGAGAGTGTATATTGTTACAAATAAGCATGGTAGGATTTCCATCAGTTTACGGTATTATACAATGATTGAAGACATTACTATATAATCGTGACTGCTTGTATTTGTATTTTAGCTAATAACGCAAACAGTTCAGAACCTTCCTGAAAAGACCCAGCATTCCTGAGGTCAAGAATTTCCCGAGAGACACTCCCACTCCAGAACCAGAAGCAATCAGCCGGAATCCAGTCTCTCTCTTTCTCTCTCTTGTCTCTCAATCCAATCCCCCTTCCCCCGGAAGCTAGTGGGCTGGCAATTGTTACTACTTCTTGCCACTTCACTTAACTCTCAGAGGGATTGGAGAACAGTCTTCTTCAAAGGAGGAACAACCTGGAGTTCAGGTGAGTGGCTAGGCATAACACTCAGGAATGCAGGAATCCACAAATCTGTCTGTGGGAATCCTCCACCTCCTCGTGCTCCACCAGTCAGCCATGGGTCTCCCAAAATGGAACCCAGAGTCTTCCATGTATCGTAACCACTCACAGGCGCACATACACCTACCACACACATACAATCACATGTACGCTGCACAGACCTACATACTAACTTGATGTAAGCCAAGGGTGGGTAGAGCACACAGCAGTGGAACCTTACATGATTTGGCCTGTAGGCCTCCCTCCAGTGACATCAGCAAAAAGACCTGTTCACTCCTACTGATCACTACACGGTATGCTGCCACCACCCTGCTCATGCTACTTGACTTCTGGTAAAGGCAACTGCCATGATGGTAGCACTTTGAGTGCACCTACTGGGCCAACAAGACTTCAATTCATGAGCCGTGTTCGCCCATGACTAAAGAAAATCAGCACCAGGGATCCAGAAATCATTTAAGTTGAGGCACTCAGGGCAGGAGTGCATGTTCCTCACCATGCAAAGGACTTTTCCTTCCCAAAATACACCTTTGGGACTAAAATTCACTATTGCACACTGTCATGTTTTAGACCAACCAATATGCAGAAAAGAACAGAAATGCACCAATGATTGGTTGATTATGATTATCAATACTGAACAAGACTCTAGCAGGAAAGCTAACAGAAATTCTGGAAAAAGAACAGGTATTAAAGAGAGGGTGTCAATGTACAAGAAAGGTCTAAAATAAAACACAACAGATCTGAAAGAACATAAGAAATTTCAGATTACCTATAAGTGAGAGCATGAATTCATAAGTGTTAGACTTGGCATCATTGGCGTGGGTTTCCCTTTTATTTTTGCCTTTGCCTCCTGTGTTTTTGCTGTGTGTTGGACTTCGTTTTGCTGGTCTAGATGCTTTGGGCACTTTGCCACTGCTGTTCAGTGCCAAAGTGCAAGTGCTTCCTTTGTCAATTGCTGTTAAGGATTGGTGATTCCATGATTGGCATATTTGATTTACTAGTCAGTCCCTAGTACAGTGCACTTTGTGTTTCCAGGGCCTGTAAATCAAATGCTGCTAGTGAGCCTGCAGCACTGATTGTGCGCCCAAATAAGCAGTCGGTAAATGTAACTCAGACCTGCCACTGCAGAGTCTGCACGCAGTTTGGCACTGCTATGTCGATCTGGGAAGTGCACCCACTTGCCAGGCCCTAACCATCCCTTTTCTCACATGTTAGTCACCCCTAAGGTAGGCCCAAGGTTGCCCTGTGGGCAGTGTGCAGTGTATGTGAAAGGTAGGATAAGCCCTGATGTGTGTGGCATGTCCTGATAGTGAAATACTGCCAATTTCGTTTTTCACTATTGTAAGGCTATCTGTCCCCATAGGATAGAATGGGGAGTTTGCTTATAACATCTTATGAGCATTATTGCCCATGGGAACAAGATGGGAAAATAAAGTTTGATATACCTGAACTCAGAATGCTAAGATGCATCTTTTAGTGAGGATGATTTTTATTTTTGGGTTTGAAAATACCACTTTTGGAAAGTAGGTATTTTCTTGCCTAACCATCCAGTGTGCCTCTGCTAGGTTGTGTATTGACAGTCTGGCTTTGGAGTGACAGGGGCTGGGGATGTGCATTCTGTTCAGACAGCCACTTGGGGGGTTAGGTTTGTCCTGCCTTTCCAGGGTGAGTCATGGCTGGGCTGAATAGATCTGGGCTGCATTCAGTGTAGGGGGAGGAGATTTCTTTCACACATGAATGGGCCTGGTCTGCCAAGGACAATGCTGTCTCCACCTCCTGCCAGGAAGCTGCACCAGAGAGGACAGAACTGGTTTTGGCTGGGCTAAGAGCTTCTCTGCCACAGGGAACAAAAGATTTTGTATTATAAAAAGAGGGGCCCAGACCCCAGACTTTTAGCTCATTCTGGGAATCAAGAGGAACCTTTGCCAAGGAGAAGAGCAGGAGAAACTGAGGTGAAGTACTGCCCCTTTGCTCTGTGTTGTCTGGGGTTGGCTTACAGTGGCTGTTTCTGCCAAGGAAAGGAGAAAGGACTTTGCTGTGTGCTGTGTCCCCTGCTTGAAGAAGATCTCCAAGGGATTGAAAGAGAGAGCTTGCCTCCTGTTCTGAAGTCTCAGGGACACAAAGACTTCACCACCAGCTCCCCCGAACTTCCTTGCTGGGAGTTCTGATCTGCTAAGAGGTGCCGCCTGCTGTTTTGCACCTCTGGAGGCTGTTTGCCGCTGGGAGCTGGAAAAGTAACGCAAGTTCGAGATGCGCGACGCATCCCTATCTGTTTTTGACGCATCGCCGAAGAAACCGACGCAGCGCCTGCTCGCGGCTGGAGAAATCACTGCACGCCACATCGAGTGCACCGATCTACGAAGGCCGAGATCACCACACCGATTCTGACGCAGGCCCTGCTGTGTGTCTGCAAGAACCAACGCATCGTGGGACCGCGGCTGAAGAAATCAACGCTAGGGCTGTTGCCGCCGCCACATCGAGAACCGACGCATCCCTGATCCTCACGCATCGCATCTGGGTGCCACGCTGGCAAGAACACTGGGGTGGCAGTAAGAAACCGATGCATCACTTCCCCGCACAGTAAGAAACTGGCGCATCACCACCCCTGCGAGGCAGTAAAGCACTGACGCATCACCTTCCCTACAACAGTTTTTATTTATGTGTGCAACGCATCCAAAGTAATTTGTGTGAAAAGTGTTGCATCTGCAATTTGCTTTGAACTGAACTATTTCTACCATTTGAAAGTCATATTTTTATTAATGTATTGTGGATTTTTGTCATTTTGATCTTGTTTGGTTAGATAAAGATTACATATTTTTCTGAACTGGTGTGGTGTCCATATGTTGTGCTTTCACTGTATTACTGCATGTGTGCACAAATGCTTTACACACTACCTCTGAGATAAGCCTGTCTGCTCGTGCCAAGCTACCAAGGGGGTGAGCAGGGGTTATTTTTGAAGTGTATTCCCTTACCCTGACAAGGAAGGAGGGTCCCTACTTGGACAAAGGTGCCTACCTCTGCCAACTAGAGACCCCCATTTCTAAGTATATGTATGCAAGATGTTGATAACATATTATTGGCATTTACTACTTTAGATCACCGGAAGGTTGATGCTCTCTATCTCCTCACCAAATTGGCTACGAAGGGGCATAAGGCTTCAAAGGAGACACTACAGTTTTGCCTTCTACAAGTGCAATACTTTGGTCATGAAATCTCAGTCAGAGTCAGAGTCACTAGAGCAAATTGAATGTATCCTTTTTTCCTTTTAATATGTTTTTTTTGCATTTTTCCAACAAATAGACTGCTGCACAGATACATACCTATTGGTATTCAAACCAGCAAGAGTGGAACAGCAGCAGCCAGCAACAAAAACAGTACATAAAGAAAACAAAATAACTCAAACATTATTCAGCCATACAGGGTGACATATTCTGAGTCCGATACAGGGTGGTGGGCAAATAACACACAATCCAATGCCTTCCAGCAATATCCTGACATAGTTCGTATCTTCATCTCCCAGCGTCAACACTAGCCATCACAGTGTGTCCAATTGTACAAGTCAGTAATATTTAACAGCACACAAAAATATTTGAAAAGATCACGAGTGAGGAAGATAAGTTACTCCATCCACATATATGCAATAAGGTTATGAAGTGGACCCTCACTGAACTCCAGTAGGCGGTCAGCACGTAGAGGGCATAAGGCAATTCCCAATCATCCTATCTCATTCTTACCAGCGAGGCTCCCGAGGCGCCTGGGGATGGCCAGCCTCAGTCCGTGAGGTCAGGGTGGAGTAATAGATAAGAGCAAAGGGGTTGCCAGATGATTTTGGGCCTGGATGAGAGTGGCAGCATTGTTGCATAGGTATCGCTGGTCGTGTCGCAATAAATTAAGTCTCTCAGTCAGGCTTTAAGCACTGGGGCCACAAAGGAGCCCCAGTGTTTGGACACCTGCCGCTTTGCAAGGAGCAAAGCGATAGCAGCAAAGCGCTGTATACCTGAGGCCAATGGCTTGACATACCCCAGCAACGCCAACATCGGGGAGGGGGCCAAATCCACCTCGGTCATGGACGCAAGGCAGCGAAGAACTTCTCCCCAGAAAGTCTGGACCAACGGGCAAGACCATGCCATGTGCATAAAATCGGGGTTGGTGGTTGCGCACCTAGGGCAATTATGGGACCTGGAAGGATCTATCCTAGTAAGGAGTGCTGGTGTGATGTAGGCCCTATGGAGGTATTTAAAATGGAGAAGTTTGTGCCTGTAGTTGTTAGAGACGTACCGGGTCTGCTCACAGAAAAAATACCAAACTTATGGGTCTATTATAATTGCGGGCGGATCGCCACCGCCATACGGGCGGTGGCGATCCGCCCGCCATTATTCACCGGCCGCCCCCCATTTACCCCCGCCATATTAGTATGGCGGGGGGACACCGGCGGACGGAAAGACCGTCCGCCGGTTTTCCGCCGGTCAAACAGGTGACCGGGCGGAAAAGGGGCTTGATATGGTGGCAGTGTCTGCAAGACACCGCCATCCATATTAAGATGCAGGCGGTGATGTGCCTTTCCATGGCGGCGTTGCCGCCATGGAAAGGCATGCGGTGGCTGCATGTGGGGGCCCGTTGCGGGCCCCCAGGGTGTTCGGGGGGTGGGGGGTGCACATGGGGGGTAGCTATGGTACCCCCCTGCATTGGCATGCACAATGTGGCAGGCACCGGGCGGTGCCTGCCACGTTGTGCATGCAAATGCACAACATGCATTTTTTCCATTGCGGCGGCTGCTGCTGAAAGCACCGCCCGCCGCAATGTTAAAAATGCGGGAAGCGCCCGCCAGTGTGGCGGGCGCATCCTAATCTTCCGCACATATGGCGGGCGGTCCCTTTTTCCGTTAGGATGTCCGCCCGCCATCATAATGATGCCCTTAGTCGGTTATAGGCTGGCCCAAGTCCCTATCCAACGTCACACGGGCCTTCATCCCTACCGGAGGCCGCAATGTCTGCGTCAATTGATACAGCCGGGAAACTAAGTGCGCACTGTCAGCTGATATGATAATACGAGAGAGTGGGGGGAACTCTCTCGGCTCTGCAGTTGAAGAAGCCATCGTAACTTGTAGAGAAACCTGTATTCTATGGAGAAGGAACCTATCCATCGGGGACACTGTGCGCCCCTCCGTAAGGCTCGAAACAGTTCGTAGTTCGGCATCTCGGAAGAGGTCGCCCACCGTGTGTAAGTCACATCAAGATAATGTTCGTTTGGTCAGAGCCTCGAGCGAGGGGGGATCCATGGATTGTCACGCAATGGCAAATGTGGAGAATATAAATAGTCCGCATTCACATACCGAAGCAGTTTTTCCCAAGCCCAGGATGTGGTTTAAAGCGTGCGAATCTCCGAGGGCAACCTCGGAAGTCCAGATGGAAGCATTGTCGACAAAGCCCCAGGGCGAACCTGCGAGTACTCAGGCTTCAAATATTGTAGCCTGACATCTGGATGGTACCAGAAATATGCATAATGTGCCTGTGCTATTAAATAGTATAGATAAAAATCCGGGACTCTGAAACCCCCACGCTTAAAAGGCATGATTAGCGTTTGCCAGTTGACGTGCGCCTGCCCTCCAGCCCATACCAATCTGATGAGCATGCTCCGTAAGGTATCAAAAAATGTAACCGTAAGTGGGATAGGGACATTAAGGAAAAGATATAGAAAACGTGGCAGTACAACCATTTTTTTAATAGCAATTCTGCCGCTATGGACAGCGGGAGCTTTATCCATCTCTCTATCTGAGATGATAGCCGGTCAATCGCAGGGCCATAATTGAGGCGGACAACTCCGGCAGGAGTGCGGTGCAAAAAAATGCTGTGGTAACGGGGGGGTTCGTCGCACCAGCGCAATGGAAAATATAAGTGAAATGGGAGAGTGATATCAGTCGGGTGAAAATCTCTGACTTGGACCAGTTAACAACCAGCCCTGAAAAGATGCCAAACTGTACTACCTCTCTGAGGATGGAGGAAGATTCACACTGGGTTTCCGAACAAAGAGTAGGACGTCGTCAGCATACAGTGAGGCTAATAAGAGGCCACTATGGAACTGGAGTCCTCTTTGCAGGTGCCGTTCCTGGAGGTGGCGTACAAGGGGGGTCCTTTGCGAAAATCAATAGAAGTGGTGAAAGCAGGCATCCCTGCCTGGTGCCATGTGATAGCGTGAAATGGTCAGTAAGTTCACCATTCACTTGAAGTCTGGCCACTGGGTTAGTGTATAAGAGTCGCACAAGATCGCGGAAACCACAGGGAAGCCTAACTTGCCCAGCGTGGCATAAAGAAACAGCCACTCCAGAGAATCGAATGCCTTCTCGGCGTCTAGTAATATCGCGGCCGCAAGGTGGGTCGGCTCAACTTGAGTAATTGTTGCAAATATCGTGCGAAGGCTAACCGACGTGGACTGGCTAGGGTCAAACCCCATTTGGAAAGGCGATATAAGCTGGTCCACCAAGAGAGACACTAGGGTAGCCAGCACTTTGGCTAAAAGTTTATAGTCCTGGTTGAGCAGCGAAAAAGGCCGGTAGGAGGTGCACCTGTCGGATGGTTTGCCCGGCTTCAGAAGCAGGGAAATGACTGCCTCACGCATTGTAGGGGGCAGTGTGCCAGCCTCAAGGGCCTCTGCGTAAACTTCTAGAAGATGGGGGACAAGTAGTGCCTTGTAAGTTTTATAGAATATGCCCGTAAGACCATCTCTGCCAGGGGCCCAAGAGCCATTAAGATCATTAATAGCCTGCATTACCTTGTACACCATTATCGGTGCAGCTAGGAACTCACGATTGCCCGCCTCTATCCACACCATTGCCACCTCAGCCAGATAATCAGCAAGGGCAGTGTCAGTTGGTGGGGAGCGGGTTGTGTACAAATCCGAGTAGTAAGAATGAAGAGCCGCAGAGATATCAGAACTCTGGGTAAGACTGGTGTCGCCATCTATCTGCAGCTTCGTAATGAAAGAAGAATGATGGCTAGGACGGAGAAGCCTAGCCAGCATCTGGCCAGGCTGCTCTCCCTCCCCATATATTCTGGCCTGAGTATATTTGCCCATAAAATTAACCTCCCGGGTGGAAAGTTCCTTAAATTCGCCCTTTGATGTAGAGAGGGGGGAGGAGTCACCGCCTGGCCACAGTCATCAAGCTACTTGAGAGCTATCTCGGTAGCGCCCAGATCCTGGCAAATAGTGTGAAGCACGCCAGCCTACTTGGCCATACATATCCCTCGTATATAAACTTTAAAAGCTTCCCACACCGTAGCGTAATTGGGCACTGAGCCGATGTTTGTCTGAAAATATTCAACTATGGCGTCTCTGACCTTGCTGTGAAAGACAGTGTCAAGCAAGGCCTCTGACGGAAAACGCCAGGATCTGAACGATCGTGCAAGACTGGGAATTGTGAGAGACAAGAGCACAGGTGGGTGATCCGATAAGGTTCGAGCAAGATAGTCCACTGCGTGTGTGTGAACAAGGAGATCTGGAGATGTATACCAATGATCTATCTGGGACAACGTCCTGTGCGGCGCTGAGTAAAAAGAGAAATCTCTGTCAGTGGGGTGCTGGTGACACCAAGCGTCTGTCAATAGGTGAGTCTGCAGCATAGTTTGGAGTGCATTTACAGAGTGGGGTTTGGTAATGTGGTCAGGGCTTGTGGTGTCCAGAGCGGGTTGCAGCGTTAGATTGAAATCACCCCCCATTACTATAGAATCTTTGTGCAAGGTGGAGACATGCGCAGATATATTAGGGAAGAAATCAGGCATGTCTATGTTCGGGGCATAAATATTAACCAGCTGTATATTCTGCATTCCCAGACTGCCGATAACCAACCAATATCGCCCTACAGGGTCTTTAATTACTTTGTGTAGCGTAAAGGGGACCGTCTTGTGTAACAGGATGCAGACCCCTCTGGAATAGGTGCTGTAACTGGCAAGAAAACTACTGTTTGCCCAATTCAAGGCAAATCTATCATCGGACCTGGGGACATAATGAGTCTTCTGCAAAAGTGCCACTTTCACTGCATGTCTAGTGAGATAAGCCAGGACTTGTCTTCCTTTACGAGGATTAGACGGCCCTCTCATATTCCAGGACATACATTTGAGCTCCAGCGCCCTGGGTCTCCCACCCACTGATGTAATCGATGGCATATCACTACATGCATAAAAGCGTCACCAAACCCACCCACAGAAAGCTAAACATCTACGTGTGCAGCACCCTGTATATGACCAGCAAACATATCAACACATAAAACAACAACCCCTAACCCTCTACCCCCCTCCCACATCGGATAGCCCCCCAACCTGCATCCAGTGAATCCCATTCCCCAATAAAAGAAAAAAAAAGCTTAGGAGATCTCCTAGAGGGTAGGCAACACTCCAGGGGAGACCGCCATATCGTCAATGTTCATCATGAAGCTAATATGGATGCAGTCAGCTCGTATGCAAGGTTAAGTAGAAAATAAGTGAGCAAGAACCACAGGAGAGCAGAAATGTTTCTGTTCGGGGCATTATGGGGCAATCCCCAGCGCGTTGATCAATCAAAACACCAGATCGCAGGGTCCGTGTCTTCGTCAAAGCACCCAAGTCGAGTAACATGAGTCAGCTGGTCACTCTCCAGAGGGGGAGGTTGAGTTTGATTTGCGGTGCTTCAGGAAATCTGCAGCGTCGGAGGGTGATTTGAAAATGGGAGTCTTCCCATCCAGGTGGACACGCAAACAGGCTGGATAGAGCATGGCATAACGTATATTCGCTGTGTGCAAGTGCCGCTTCACGTTCTGAAATTTATGCCGTGCTTCTTGGACCGGGGGGGGGGGTGAAGTCAGGAAATAACGAGAGTGACATGCCTCGATGCTGGAGTTCCCCTTTCTCCCTGGCCATGCACAGGGCAACGCCCCGGTCATGATAGTTCAGAAGGCGGGATATTAGCAATCGTGGTGGAGCGCCCTGGGCCGATCGAGGGGCAAGCACCCGGTGAGCCCTCTCAACTGCAAAAGTTGGGGAAAAAGCCTCTCTGCCAAATAGGGCCTCTAGAAGTCTCTCTACGAAGGCCGCCATGGACCCTGTGTTCGTGGATTTAGGCACCCCAGCTATGCGAATGTTGTTGTGGCGCGACCTGGCCTCTAAATCCTCTGCCTTGGTAGCCGTTGTTTTCAAGAGTCGCTCAACTCCGTCAAGCGGTTTACCCACTGTAGTTTGGGCGTCTTCAATTTCAGAGATGCGTTGTTCGGAGGCATCAATACGGGCCTCTTGCTGATCGAGTCACACACACATGTCGTCCAATCGAGTGTCAAGTGCATTGAATCTTGCATCAATAGCCCTGAAATCAGCATGTAGCTCCTCATGATAGCCGCGACGCCATCTACAGGGGTGAGGTCAGTCCCAGAGGGATTTGATGAATCCAATGGCTCCCCCTGATCAGCCCCCCCAGCATCCTCCCTTCTGGGGGTCTTAGCCTGTTCAAATGACAACTGCCGTTGCTTAGGATCTCCACGGCCCATGTTTGCATCAGAGAGGTAGCTAGGTGTTATGAGATTGGCACCTGTTAGCAACTGGCATCACCAAAGGGAGCTCACAAAAACCCCCCAAGCCTCCTGGTTAGCAGGCGCTACTCTGTCCCACCAAGGGCAAGGACAAAGAACAAAGAGATAGTTGCCGGGTGCCCTGCAAAGAGGGGTATGTCCGATTTTTGCCGCCCAAAAGGACTCGGGAGCAGCAAGCAGTGCGCACGCTATACCTTCAAAGGGGATCGTCTGATCCTCATTCCCACATGTGCAGGTGCCTGCCAGTAGTTGCCGTATGCCAACGCCGTGTTGGGGAGAAAGGGCCGCTCATTCACGCCCCAGACAGATCTTCCATGCACCTGAAGACTGGGCCCATGCACAGGCAGTAAGGCCAGTGTAGGCCGCTACCACCACTGCTGTCACATTCAGCATTTACATGCAGTGCTAAGGCACGCAGGGTGCCACGCAGGACTCACCCATTGTGGTCTGGCAAACACAGCCCCAGGCACCTCGACCGAAGAGCCTCGTCAACCTTCACGCCGTTGCGTCTCCTCTCAGTGCACGCCTCGGAGTGCAGCGCAGCCGCTCAGCTCAGGCCGCAGCCTAGCCCTCAGGCCCACCCGCGCCCCTGTCGCTGCGGGGCCTCGTAAGGCCGCGGTCGGCGAGCAGCAGTATGCCACAGCGGGAATTAGGCATCGCCGAAGGTTCCAAGCACTCCCCGGGTTCCGTGACGAGCATCGATCTATTGATCAGCTGCCTGCGCGTCGCATGAGTGGATCATGGCTGCAAATATCGGCGGTGGCTCCAGGAGCTTCACGGACGAGCAGCCATCTTGGTACTCGGCCTGGCCACACCCCCCAATTGAATGTATCCTTAAGTTGCCTTCTACAGTGGCCGTCTCCCAGATACACATTTGATGTTATGGCTGGGTACTCTAGACAATAGATCCTGGACTACAGCACTATTGCAAAGTCCTTGCAAGATTATGTCAGAAAAAACACCCCTCAGCCCTTGCAGTAGTCTAAAGAGGCCAAAAATGCAAATGTACAAATAAAACAAGCCCAGACATCCACTTTGGGGCTCCCTGATTATGCAAAATTCTGCTTTACTCTGTATTGTCATGAACACAGTGATTTTGGTTTTCTGGTAGAAGATCATAATGATCAGATAAAGCCAGTACCTATTATTCTAACACTTTGCACACAGTTGTGGTTGGGCTTCCTTCTTTTCTCTGCTCAGTATTCATTGCTGCCCATCTTGTTGAAGCATCTGAAAATACTGCTGTACCCCATATATTTTTGCTCTTCTCTTCACCACTAAAAATCAGCATCTTTCTACTGCGAGATTGCCTAGACATGAAGTATTGTTACTGTCTTCTTCTCAAATTATCCTTGTCCGCTGTCAGACTTTGAACTCAGCATCTTTGATGCTCACCAGTTAGGAGGGAGAACCTAATGATTGCAATGCATTTTGTGGATAGTTCATATCAGAAACAACAAAGGTGACCTGGTTACAGGTAATGTTGTCTGTACTCTATAACAAACTGTGGAAAGATGGAACCTGCCTAATAGAGTGGGAATAGTAAATGTCACCCCTTTAGTGTCCAACAACTTCCTCAAGTTGGTTTAGATTGGAATGTGAAGAGTTTATCTCACCCCTTAGTGTCCAACACCTTCCTTGAGTCTGTTTAGGTTGGAGTGGGAATAGTAAACATCACCCCTTTAGTTTCCAACACTTTCTCCAAGTTAGTTCAGATTGGACTGGGAATAGTAAATGTCACCCCTTTGCTATCCAACACCTTCCCGAAGCTGGTTTAGTTTGGAGTGTGAATAATAAATGTTACCTCTTTTGTGTCCAACACCTTCCTCAAGTTGGTTTTTATTGGAGTGGGAATAGTAAATGTCACCCTTTTTGGGTCCAACACCTTTCCCAAATAGGCTTAGGTTGGAGTGGGAATAGTAAATGTCACCCCTTTAGTGTCCAATACCTTCCCCAAGTTGGTTTAGGTTGGAGGTGAAATAGTAAATGTCATCCCTTTAGTGTCCAACAACTTCCTCAAGTTGGTTTAGATTAGAGTGGAAATAGTAAATGTCATGCTTTTGGACTTCTGTGTGTTTCAGTATTTTCTTTTGATAATTGTATGCCAACCCGGGTTTCCCTGGTTTTGGCTACCACACCGTGGGTGGCAGGGTGTACATACCAGGAAATCCCCAATTCAAAATTTTGTTGGCTGTATATATTGACTTCCTTAAATGTGTGTGCGGCTCAAGATGTGCGAAGACTTTGGTGTAGCCACCATCATACTGTGTATTACCTTCCCCAACTTGGTTTAGGTTGGAGTGGGAATAGTAAATGTCATCCCTTTAGTTCAGATTGGAGTGGGGATAGTAAATGTCACCCTTTTAGTGTCCAACACATTCTCCAAGTTGGTTTAGATTGGAGTGGTAATAGTAAATGCCACAGCTTTAGTGTCCACCACCTTCCCCATGTTGGTTTACATTGCAGTGGGAATAGTAAATGTCACCCCTTTGGTGTCCAACACTTTCTCCCAGTTGGTTTAGATTGGAGTGGGAATAGAAAATGTCACCCCTTTAGTGCCAAACACCTTCGCCAACTTGGTTTAGATTGGAGTGGGAATAGTAAATGTCACCCCTTTAGTGTCTAAGTTTTTTCCAAATTTAGTATAAAAAAAGATGTCACATATTTTTTTATATTTTATGTTTTTACAATGTTTAATTTATTGTACAGTTTTACATTTTAACAAATATATTTTTAATGCATAAAATGCAGTTGTAAATTGAAGTAAATAAAATATTTCTTACTAATTTGTAACTGTAAAAAACAGAAGTAAATTAGATTTGATATATTTGGATAATGTACATATTCAAATGTTATTTGTCATTAATTACAATTTTTAAACATTTATTAACTTTTTGAAATCCAATTTTTAACATTATTTTAATATATTCTTTATTAGTATACATTAAAACATTGTATATATTTTATACTATTATTTAATTTATACTTTACAATTTTTTCAAAATTTATTACAACATTGTTTGACATGTTTAACATTTTTAAAAATGTATTACTTTTTTCACATTTATTAAATATTTGTACTGAATTTCCCTTTGATTTCTATGAGCAGATAGTCTTTTTTTTTAGTATAATTTGGCAGCCATTGTTTTTTACCGCTACCTTCTATTCTGTAGTCTATAAGTGTTATTCTGGGTCATTTTTACAGGAACCAATTTGCGGTTAGGTACTGTTGTTTATCGGAACAGGTAAGTCCTTTTTAGGTCTCACTGTATCTAGGAAATGAGCTTCAAAAACGCCCATCTTTTTCATTAGTTCCTCTTGCTGTCCTTTAGAAATGCTGGCTTTTTATTGGTGAATGCACTGAGTAGTCCCTCCTTTTGGATTTTTGTATCCTCCCATGAGGACTGCCCCTGTTACATGTCTTCTTACTCTTCAGATTATTTATACTTTGAGAGCACTCCTTTTTTAGTTGGCCTCTCTCTGTGCTCATTAAGTGTTCTGTTGTGCAATGAAACTTTGATCCACTTCATTTGTTTGCCGTCCGTTAATCTACCCATGCCTCCTCCTCGCCCTTCCACAACACTTCTTGCATGCCCCCACCACCCCTCCGAGGCCACTGTTCATTTTGCGTGTTTTTTCATTTGGTTAATGTATGCATGATTTGCAGTGCAGTGTCCTCATTTAATCCACCTTTGCTGTCTCCCCTCACCCCCCTCGAGCAACACCGCTTGTCCTCCCCCACCTCCAAGATCGCTACATTGATTTCTTAGTGTTATTTTAAATTGGTAGCTTTCATTTATATAGAGCAGGTATCCAGGCGCTTGGGCGAAATTAAAGCATTAGCCCATAATCACAGGATGGTGAAACGACACCAGACTCGAAACACGGATCCTCAGCTCTCCAGTCGGTAGTTCTGGCTGCTGCGCTATATCCTTTCTCTAACCATGTTGCAGGGTGCAGTACCTTATGTGGCCAAAAGGGGTCCCAAGGGGCACCTAGTGACAGCCTGTGGTACTGCACCCTTTCACTGCTACATGCACAGTAGAACAGTAAATGTTCTGCATAGCTAAATACTTATAAGGTCCCAAAGGCGAGACCAATTGCATTGCAAATGCTTGTTTAAGGATTTTCTAAGGGTTTTGAGGGTAGAGGGGATTTAGGATGCAATTTTAAAAGTTGTTTATAGTGCTGTTTGTGAGTTTTTGGTATATTTAGATGTGTTTTTGGTAGTGTTTTTTCACTATTTTGTTGTTTTGCATTTTTTTAAATTGTCATTAATGTATGAATATTTTATGTTAACATATGTGATGTTATTTATGTTGTGATAATTAAATGTCACAACAAGAAAGGGTATGCTGTTCCTAAAGATCCTACAGATCAAGGTTATACAAGAGGCATGTGGGTGCTAGTAGAAATCGGAGAAAAGCTTATCTCCTTTCAGAAAAGACCTCACACACCCAGCCAGCTAGGTGTCTTGCTTCATCACTGGGTCTGCTCCTTATCGGGTCGGCGCTGCAATACCCGATCGGCACCGTGGTGGGGCCTTCTTGGCGGAGATCTTTTTCTTAGCCGTAGGTGTAGTGCGTGTAAGGGTCCTAGTGAGTGTAGATGTGAATTGTGTGAAATCTAAAACAGGAATAGTGAACCACCCAAAACTATTTTAATGACTGTGGTCACTAACCTGATTAAAAATAGAAAAGGCGCACACGCCTGCCCAAGGATTGCAGGATTGTGTGCTAAAGCTCAGGCCAACATGTTTCATGCCTAATGTTAATTTAACGGCAATTCTTCAGGACCTACTATCGACATTCTACACTTTATGGTTGGTGGTCTATAAATGCAGTTCAGTGACCACTCATACAGCACCCTATAAAGTGGTACCTGTCGATCAATAACACTGCCCAAACTTGGGTCAGCTCAAACCACCAAGATGTCACGGCAGGTAGAAAACACTGCAAGATTCAGTGTCGTTGTCAGTTCCGTCTGTTCACGGGCGACCTACCCCACACTCTGCCAGATCCGGGTTATTGATCGACAGGTACCACTTTATAGGGTGCTGTATGAGTGGTCACTGAACTGCATTTATAGACCACCAACCATAAAGTGTAGAATGTCGATAGTAGGTCCTGAAGAATTGCCGTTAAATTAACATTAGGCATGAAACATGTTGGCCTGAGCTTTAGCACACAATCCTGCAATCCTTGGGCAGGCGTGTGCGCCTTTTCTATTTTTAATCAGGTTAGTGACCACAGTCATTAAAATAGTTTTGGGTGGTTCACTATTCCTGTTTTAGATTTCACACAATTCACATCTACACTCACTAGGGCCCTTACACGCACTACACCCTACGGCTAAGAAAAAAGATCTCCGCCAAGAAGGCCCCACCACGGGTGCCGATCGGGTATTGCAGCGCCGACCCGATAAGGAGCAGACCCAGTGATGAAGCAAGACACCTAGCTGGCTGGGTGTGTGAGGGTCTTTTTCTGAAAGGAGATAAGCTTTTCTCCGATTTCTACTAGCACCCACATGCCTCTTGTATAACCTTGATCTGTAGGATCTTTTAGGAACAGCATACCCTTTCTTGTTGTGCTTACGTGGGCCTGTATGCTGGACCTTTTCTATTGGCCCTTAGTCCCTCCTTGTTGTCTTATAATTAAATGTCATTCATGTTTATATTTGGGACTGTAATGTATTATGCATACGGGTCTTTAACATTTTTTACAGGTTTTTGTCTACGAACGATTTGTATGGGAAATTGGAGTTTATGTTTTTACTAAAGGAAATCAGGTTTACTTTATTATAAATTGATGGTTTTTCCTTAGATCTCCTTTTTTGGGTTTCCTGGAGCAGTTACTTTTTAAAACAGTTTTTTTTTTATTGAACCTACAGACTATGCATTTCTTCAAGGGATTTCTATTGGATTGTTTATAGTTGTGCATTCTTTTTAGTTTTTGGATTAGTTTTCTTCTTTCTTTTTGTGGATTACTATTTTTGTTATGTGAAAATGGAGAAAGATCTGCAACTACAAAACAGTAAGTTTTATTTCTTACTTTTTGTGGGTGGGAAATGTGATATTATATTGTTTATATTATGTGTATGTTATTATGTGGCATTGTTTGGATTATGAGTTGTATTTATTTGATGTGATGTATTTGATTTGATTTTAAGCTAGTTGGTTGATTATTGTTACATTTGTTTTTAAATAATTAATTTGAAAAAAATATTATATCAGGGCTTATTAACTTTGTTATTTTATATCTTTGTTTCACTGATGTAATAACATATTTATTATATTATTTAAAAGATAAAAAGGCTTTGGTTGTTGGTTTAGAGTTTGTTGTAGTATTTGAGGTTCTTGGTAGATTGATATTTAATTTATAATTTGCTTCTGGTTATCATTTCTAAACAATGTATCATTTGTTATTTATGTAGAGTTTGACATTACATTGCAGCATGTCGTACATTCTTTTAGTTTGGGTAACAGATTGCTCTGTTCTTGTTTCTTGGTAGCTTTGCTCTTTTTGTAATGCTTCTATAAATTTGTATAATGAAGTTGAGTTCTGCCTAGTGTGGATTGGAAGGCTTGTGCCATCCTTTCACGGCGTTGCTTGCTTTAGCTTCCTGTGCTAAGGTGCTGTCATAGATATTCCACCGTGGTATCTGGTATTTGACTTGGCATCTGTGGTCTTATTGATGCTATCGGCCAACACGTGTCTTTGAAACAGTCCATTAAGGGACTATGTTTGTCTTCATTTTCTTGGTAGAATGGGCTTTCTATTAGTAAGTTATAGTGGTTGACTACCCCTGTAACAAGGACGTAGGCTAGTGCTTTCATTGTTTTGATTTCGAAAGTGAATTGGCTGTTAGTAGAGTATTCTACACTTAGGGCGGACTGCCAAACTACGGTGGCGTGGCAGTCCAGCCACCGCCACACCAGCAGTCTCACAACCACCGCACCAGCAATCGGACCACCGTATTACTACTTTGGAGGTCGGACTGCCATTGGACCACCACCAACCGCCAGGGACCCGCGTTCTCTGGCGGTGGCGCGGCGGTCATGGGCTCACAATATGCTGGTGGTGCCGCTGAGGCACCACCATGCATATTACGAGTTTCCTGACCACCAGCGGTCTCATGTAGTTTCTTACTCCAGGAAACTGCTGGCGGTCAGGAAACAAAGGGGCACCAGCAGGGCCCCCTTGCCCCATGCATGTTGGTGCATGCATGGGGGCACATTTTGTACTTCCTGTGGGCATGCACCCCAGTTTCTGCACGGCATGGACTGCACCAGTCCATGCAGTGCAGGAACTGCCTTTAACACACACATTGCAGTGCCTTTTTCATAGGCACTTCCGTGGGACCGCCAAAGAACCGCCCACCAGAGACTAAAAAAGACATAATCTGGCAGGCAGTGCTCACACGGCTATTGCGGTCTTGGAGCAGGGCTGCGGTTTGGCAGCCCTGCTCCAAGGCCGCCAAAGTCGTAAACAGGCCCTTAGGGCCAGATTATGACTTTCCGCGGTGCGGGAGGTCTGCCACCGCCGCACCCACGCAATGCCAAGAGTAGCTGCCACTTGCCCACCAGATTTCAAGTAATCTTGTGGTCTGGCAGGTGGGCGGCCTGGCGGTTCCACTGGCGGTGCCTCTTCCAAAGGCAGCAGTGCCTTTGAAAAATGCACCGCAATGGGAACGCCACACAGGTTCTTGCACGGCATGGACTGTAAAGGAACTGGGGTGCATGCACACAAGGGGGCACATTTTGTGCCCCCCTGCATGTATCCACAGGCTGAGGGGGCAGAGGGTGCCCCCTTTGTTTCATCACCGCCAGCCTTTTCATGTTAGAAAGACCTTCATGAAAACGCTGGCAGTTGTGAAACTTGTAATATGCATGGCGCTGCTGCAGGGGCACCACCGGCATCTTACAATGGCCCTGACCGCTGCGCCACCGGTTCCCCGTCGGAGCCAGTGGTCCAAATACGGTCCGACCACCCAAATCGTAATAGGGTGGCTGGACCACCACCGCCTCACCACCAAGAGTCTGGTGGTCCTCGGATCGCCAGACTCGCAATTTGGCCCTGAGTGTAGATTTTTGGAGGTGTCACCATATACTTTTATAAAACCAATAGTAACAGCCCTGTATGACTGTGTGGGGGTATATTTTTTGAATTGTTTGAATCTTGATTATTTTTTGGGGGTAGTAGTTATTTTTTGCTGTTTTATATAGTTAAGGAGTTCTAGTAGGTGCTGCTTTGTTTGTTTGGTAGTAAAGCATATATGAAAGGGATATTGGTGTTTTGTATGGTGTATATCTGAGTGAATGGTTTGGGACACATTTTGAAGGTCCCATCAATCATCCAGGTTTGACATGAGTAAACTATATTAGGTTGTTTGCTGTAGAGAACATTAGAATTCGTTTTTCATTATTTAGATTGTCATGTAAAAGGAAGGGTTCCTCATTATGTGTATTTGGTAATGTGTATGTCTTGGTATGTTGTAGGGGCAGTTGGGGTATCACTGGTGGCTTTTTTAGTGTGTGCAATTAAATATTTCAAAGTAGGGATTGGTTGTAGTTGGGACTTTGGGTGGTGTGTCTTTAAGGATTTTGCTTGTAGGTTCCTAAGAGCTAGTGCTTGCCTCTCTTATATTTTGTAAGATTTCTCTAACTTCTATTTTTGTCACATTTGGGGGTGTTTGGGCTCCTTTACATTAATTGCAAAAAGAACTTTTGTAGTTGCCCTCCCGTAGCATCCATTCAAATAATATTTAGTACATTTGCAGTTTATAGTTTCCTTAGAAGCACTTTCCCAGCTGTAGGTGTAGCCCATGTGATTTAATAATTTATTTCCTTTTCTGTGAAGTGACAAATTTCGTGGCTTCTGTCATTGTATTTGTAAGTAGTTTAACAGTATAACTATTTATTATTAATAGCAAACATGCAGAATTTAAATTATATGTGAAAAAATGCAGTCCCTTATTTGTTTACTTACTTGTATGCTTTGTTGAGATGAGTTGCACGGTTTTGCAGCTTTTCTTTTCAGATTGTTTTAATGTCGAGCAGGTGCATACTTTTCTGCTGAGTCCGAAAAAAAAGTTAGATTAATTAAAAATTGTATTTTGTTGCTAGCTTGATGAGGTTTAAGGAGTTAGGTTTATTTTGGGTCACTGTTTAGGAGAGTTTTTAATTTATTATTTATGCATACGTACTTTATTATATATTCTTGGTGCTTTGTTATAGTTGATATTTTCTGGCAGTTTGTTGGTTTGGAAGTTGGCTTTTTATTCTTTTCGGTAGTCTATGTAAAAAGATAAAAGTTACAGAGTGTGTTACTATATATTTGTTAAATTATATTTTTTAGTTTAATAACAATACATTTTTAGTTTAAATACAAGTATTACTTACTTGATTATGTAATTGTTGAGATGATGTTTTTTTAATCTTTTGTTGTGAGAATCTGGTAGAGTTTCCTCCTCTTGCAGCGTTTGTCATTTTTTGAATATTTAGTTGTATTAATTAGTGTGCCTTTTATATTGTTGGTTTAATTGTCTGTTTGATTTTCTTGTTTAAAGTTGTTCATAGTGTTATTTTATTGCTTGGTTTAGTATAGTTTGAATTATTTTATTCAGATAAGTCCTTGTTTGTTAAACACTAACTTTTATTGTATAATATATAGTTTGTTTTATTTATATATGAATTAATTTATGGACTCGAAAAAGGCCACAAGCCGAAACGCGTCGTCTTGTTTTTGGTGCACAATAAAGTAATTGTGCAGTCTCCCGGTGTGCCGCTCCTTGTCTTCTCCGTTTGGGGTATTTCCGAGGATCTCTCCGTTATCAAATTACGGCTGCTGTCGCTGTGTAGCTGGCACCGACACCGTGGGATTGGGAACCGCTGAGCACAGCAGTTTGGTGGATATATGTATTTATATTTATGTTTGTATTTAAATGTTTCTAGTTAATAATAATGTGTTTGGTGTTTTTATTGTATGTGTTTTAGGTGCATGATTTGTTTGGGGTGCATTTACTTTTTAGCTGATGTAATATATTTTTATTTAATTATAGGTGTTTATTATAAGTTTTGGGTTCATTTGAAGTAATTGTTTTATGTTAAAATAGTTTTTGGTGTATTTTTTAAGGATTTATTAGTTATGTTGGTGATAATAATGTAGTCAATATTGTGGGAACGATATTTCTGACATATTACATGTTTATTTATAGGGGACGATATCTGTGTAAGCCTGGGTTGAGTTTTACTCAGAACTCCGCGAAGTGCCAGAAAAACTCTGCTCGCTTTGCTGAGCTCTCCCAGCGGTGGAGTCTCTTAATTGACGCTGCTCGCACTGATTTTTAGCGCTGGGAGTTTGTCCTATGCTTTAAAATCAGCACAAATGGCACTACGCGTCATGGCAGAGGACGCTGCTGCTTTCTGCCAGCTCGAGTAGACATTCTACTCGAGCGGCAGCTTCCTCAAACCGAATGGCAGATTTCTCATAACGAGTGGTCGCGATCTGTCGCGACCACCCACATTGAGAAATCACACCGGGAGGAGGTCTAAAGCGTGATTTTTGGAACTCCACACTCCGCTGGGAGTTCTTCGCCCACCCCTATATTTTTGTTTCCGATATTTCTGGTATCGATATCTGTAAAAATCTGTGTTTTTGACAATATTTGTGTGTTCGATATTTGTGATTTTTGTAGTTAGGTATACAGAGTTGATATTTTTGTTCCTGATATTAAAATTCTTATATTTATGCATTTCAATATTTGTTGGATCAATATTATGTCGGTGATCTGGTTGCTGTACTAGTTGCATTCATTCGAGCCTATGTCCTGGCCAAGAAATAGATTGTGACCATTTTCACGTAACTGGTAAAGTATGCATGACTTTGGACTTCTCTGTATGCAAAGGGGATTTATGAAATCTGCTAGTACTCCCATCAAAAATGCCTTGTATGCGCAAAACTTGTAGAACAATGTAATGTTGCCTCAATTGGTTGCCAGAAAGGCAGCCTTATCGCGAACCACTGATGCTGCTATTTATGTTGTACAGACAGATTTGTTTCCTGTATCATCCTTAAAGGATTTGTCTCTGTTGAAAGAACAAGTCTTTGAGACTGAGAAATAGTACTGGATCAAGCAAAGGTGTACAAGAGTCCCCAAGGAAGTGTGAAGAGACAGTTCCAGAGGTGTGATCACACCAAAATTTCTACTCCACAACCATGCATTGTTGTAACATGGAGCTTCCCAGGTCAGTAGGGATGGCATCATATGTGCCACTGAAACCCATCATTGTCATTCCTGTATCACTTGCCAGTAACAAAATGCTGGGAAAGGGATTTAAGATAACCCCCGCTGTTCCCCATCCCCCTTGGGGCCCCTTTGCCCACCTGCAGATGGACTTTCTCCAAATGCTTAGGTGTGCTTCCCATTCATATGTATTAGTAATTGTCTGTATGTTTACTGGGTGGGTGGAAGCCCATCCCTATTGCAAAGCACTTACTTAAGAACCTTATTCTATGTTTTGGAATCCAGAGTCACCTATCAAGTGACCGAGGAACACATTTCTTTCAACTGTAGTACTGCCATTCCCTACAGTCTGGTGGCTGGATCTACAACTGGGTTCTTCTGCGGAAACGTCGGAGGCAGCCCTGATACTGAACAGAGGGTTTGCGTTTACGCCAGCAAAGACTTGTTTGCTGGCAAGAGGGACTCACTTAGCCCCCAAAGAGTGGTTTTACTATACCACGTCGTCATTCTTCATGATGAATTTATGACTTATACACACAAGATCCACACTTAAGAAAAGAATTCTGCAATACACTAAATCTTGGACACAGTAATCACTGTTGCCCTATACTGTGCAAATATCACTGGAGTACTAGAACCCATTCCGGGTCGGAAATACAACCGGAACTGAGAATCCATACAAAGAGATTAGAGCCCTGAAGAAGTTGCTGCGCACAACAATTAAGCGCGACGAAACACGTGTTGGCTAAGGATCTCAAGATTAAACTGAAGTGACTATTTCAACGGAGGAACAAGAGCGTTTTTTATTATTGTTAATTATACATAATATATACTGTTGGCGTGTGCAAGGGACTGTTGTTTTGGGATTTAAGATAACCCCCGCTGTTCCCCATCCCCCTTTGTGCCCCTTTGCCCACCTGCAGATGGACTTTCTCCAAATGCTTAGGTGTGCTTCGCATTCATATGTATTAGTAATTGTCCGTATGTTTACTGGGTGGGTGGAAGCCCATCCCTATTGCAAAACACTTACTTAAGAACTTTATTCTATGTTTTGGAATCCAGAGTCACCTACCAAGTGACCGAGGAACACATTTCTTTCAACTATAGTACTGCCATTCCCTACAGTCTGGTGGCTGGATCTATAACTAGGTTCATCTAAAGAAGACTGTTCTTCGGTCTGACTGACATGGCCCCTATCGGATGCTGTTCATCACCAACAGGGACCCCTTCCAAATTGCGACAGCCATACCACCCTCTTGAAGAGGGTGGTAATTTGCGAGTGTTTTGCGATCGCAGTTGCGGTCACAAAACATTCGTACATTGATTTGCGGACGCAATTAGGAAGGGAACGCCGCTTTCCTAATTGCAACTCGCAATTCCTAAATAGCGAGTCGCAAATAAATTGTGACTCGCTATTTAGGAATTGTACATGGCCCTGTAGGTTTTTGCAATTCGCAAACGGGTCGCAAACCCGTTTCCGCATGCAAAAACGGGTCGTACATCTGGCCCTAAGAAACTTAGGGGCAGATTTACAAGAAACTAACGCAGCGCGGTGCAGTAAGTCATTTTGCTGCGCTGCGTTAGTTTCGAAGCACAGGGATGCAACATATTTACAACAATATATCGCATTTCTGTGCTTCTCCCTGCGCTGGCGCAGAAACTGCTGCCATGCGCCGGCACAGGCACCCTTACACCATGGTGCAAGGATGCCTGCGTCGTGGGGAGATTGTTTTTGTGCAGGAAGGGGCACCTTCCTGCACAAAAACAATCAATTGAGGTGATTTCCTCTTCCAATGCGTGCTGTAGAATGCAGCACACATTGAAAGAGGAAAAAAACTAGGAGAAATGGCAACATTTCTCCTCGTTGCACCTCGCTACACCATCATTCTGAAGCATTTCCAGATTTACGATTGCTCGTAAATCTGGAAATGCATCAGTGGACATGGGAGTTGCGTGGGAACGCCCACAACAACACCCATGTCACGCCCCTAACACGCAAAGTGTTGCGTGAAAAGGGGCGATATTTACAAGCACAGGTAAAGCCACGCAGGGTGGCTTTACCTGTGCTTGTAAATATCACTCAGCAGGTTGCGCCGCCAGTACGTCACGCAACGTGGCACATCGGCGGCGCAAGGGGCTTGTAAATATGCCCCTTAGCCACTCATTCAATCAAATGGCCCAAAACAGACAGACATCTGCGCTCAAATATATCCAGGGGCACTGGAATTATGCAATTCTGCGGCCACAACTTTTTTTTTGTATAATTTAGGATTTGCCGCATAATTTGCACCTTTTACCCCAAAAAATTGTTTCTAGCTCCAACAGATCAAAGTTACTAAAGACCTGGCGATATGTGTTCAAATGAATTGGACGACCCTTTACAATGGGTAACTGGTCGTCTATGAGTTGCTTACTTATGTATTTGGTTGTTAAACTGGTGCTGATGAGGTGAAATCTTTGTCCAGACAGTATTACCATGTGTATAAATGACAAAATAATAAGTAATACTATAAAACATGTGTTGCATTATGCCGCACAATTTGCCTTTTCTTGCTGCATAATGTAGCCAACCCTGTCACATAATATGGTGCTCCCCTTCTGCATAATTCCAGTGGCCCTGGTCCTAACTAGGACTTTGTAAATGGGTGGCCTCTGACCAGTGGTGACTGCCTCGGAAAGGGGGTGGTGGGCGAGGGGGAGATTGAAAGAAAAAATAAATAAACTTACCTTATAACGCCCCTACTGCTGCCTCTCCTCCATCCTCACTCGACACTGGCAGCACCGGAAGCCCCCATGCTCCCAGACTCTCGCAGCCAATCACGACGCTGCAACAGCAGCATCGTGACTGGTCTCAGCAGCCTGTTTGGCCGCACAGGCTGTGTCTGGGAGCCTGGGCATGTTCTCCACCCGGCAGTGCAACACAGCCAGGTGGAGATCATGCTAAAAGTGCATGATGGTTTGGCCGGCTCAAACCATCATGCACACTTAGGGAGTGCAAATGACTCCTCACTCTGCTCTGGTGTGCTCAGCCCCGCCCGTCACGGCTCGGAGTCCCACACAGAAAAATAAAATGATAATAACGTATTTTTATTATCATTTTATTTTTATTTTTTTGCACTGCTCAAAGAGCAGTGGGGCAACGCTCCTCCGCCTTAGCGGAGGAGCCGCCACTGCCTCTGACAGTGCTTAATGTGGGAAAAAAAAGTACGCGCCAGGGCCCTCGTCAGACGCCCTAATCACAGAGTAGGATGGGGTCAGAGAGACTGCAACTTCATCCACTCTGTGACGAGGTGTCAATGAAAGACACTCGGCCCTGGGCACTTCAGGGCTTACAACAGAAGCGTCCAGGTACGAGGCTATCACTGACAATCCTCCTCGTCATAAGGGGGAGGGCTTCGAGGACCTTTGCCGAACTGAGGGGGTCAAGCCCACAGGAGCTGTGACATCCAAAGTTCAGCTCAGGCAACCAGGAGCCTCCTGCGCATTTAGCTCATATTTAGCTCTTGGCTGTCTGACTTGAAACTAAAGAGTGTCTGTCAGGCTGACCTTTGCTCAGCCGAACAGACATTCTTTTTGTCCAAAAGGTGTGGGGCGTGGCCCCTCCGCCCTTAAGGACGGGCCACTGCTGGCCCAGAGTACATGTGATGACTGAGGTAAGTGAAATGGCCAATAACATGCAGAATATGGTATTGGTTATTAGAGTAAATGAGGCAAATATACCACAGTGCAAGGATCCAGTTGAATCTTTCTTGACTGACACGTTCCCTTGCTCATGGACTCAGGATCGAAACTGACAATTAATTCAAAGGACACATTAAGTGCAAAGAAACTACCCAAAGATCAGAGATGTCAATCCTGGAGTTGATGGGGACCCCAAAATTGAACTGTTGTGGTATTTTGAAAGCCAGGAGGATTTTCAACAGCAAGGTGTGTTTCGAAAGATGTACGTCTGCAAGTTAAGAATTGATATACTAGGTTGGTATCATCAGGGTTGTCTGGCCATCACCCGTAAGCCTCGATACAAGAGCAGATCTTATTTGTGGCCCAGCAGGAAAAAGGTGTGAGGAGAAACTTGAATCAGGTGATGGAGAAAAATCAAGAGGCTTTCAAAGAAAACGTGGGTAAACCAACCGATTTTGAGCTACTTATAAAGGCTTAGGAGTAGGCAACATTTAAATTACACCAGTGTAATTTGCACAATATCAGGAATTTTGCATCACACTTGTTACACTACTTTATGTAATTAAGCACAATTCGGTGTAAACATTTATAGCGACTCACACCATCCGCGGTAAAAACGCACTGCAGAACACGAGTGGCTGTTGTTTGCTGTGCTTTTGTTTCAGTGCATTCTCACACCAGAAATTGATGTGACTCAAGGACACATTTCACTCTCAAATATGGCGTAAAATGACAGATTTGCATTTAGAGTAGTTATGCATAATTTTGCCAAACTTTCACGTCATTGCGCAAAAGCAAATTTTGCATACCTCTACTTAGGAGTGAGTGTTTCAGTGAAAAATAAGTTGAGTTGTGTCACTTGTGTAAGCAAAGGGCGATTGAACCTATAGAGAGTTTACTGTGGTTATTGCTCATCATGGTGCTGTGCAAACCAATAATGAACTAAGAATGTGTATAGATTTGTAAAGTGTGAACAGTGCTGTTGGGATGGATGGGCATCCTCTTGTCAGTATGTTGAATTGGGCATGTGCTTTTTCAAACCTGGACTTGAAAACAGCTTTACCATTAGGTTGTACTAGAGAATGAATCTAGACACTTGGCAGCAGTTTTTCACACTGGATGGTGTATTCCAATTTTTTTCTAGCATGCCATTCACGTTGGAATCGGCTACAGGGGCTGCGGCTAGCTAGGATAAATAAGTGTGCGTTGGGTGTAGAGGAGTAAGAGTACCTGGTGCATGTGGTTTCAAGAAGGGCAATGAGCCTAGACCAGGCTTGCTTTGGCATATATACTAAGCATCCACACATTCAAACCAAGAGCAGCTGATGTTGTTCATGCGTATGACTGAGTCCTATACGAAGTTTGTTGGAAATTTTGCCACAGTAGCTTACTCTGTCTTAGGGTTGTTAAAAAGGGTGTGGAGTTTCTGCATGGAAAAGAATAGTAGATGGCATTTAGAAGAATTCAAGACTTGATTGCGCAGGAACCACTGTAGAGCCAGTTCTGTAAGGGACGTTGTGTCAACTATCATGATTGATACAAGTGACTGTGGTTGGTCCTTCAACACAGAAGACAGCCTAGCAGATTTTGAATGCTGAGGAATGCTTGTATTCAGTGATAGAAATGCTGGTGAGAGTGTTGGTGATGCACAAATATAGAATCCATGTGTGGGGGCACCAAGTTTCAGTTGGGGACGGATCACAAACCATTGGTGCCATTTCAGAATGGGAGTAATGTCCAATCAAGGAAGGGTACAGTGAGGTTAATAAGATTAAGTGCAAAGTTATTGGAATATCCTTTCAATGTAGAGCATGTTCCCAAAAAATAAAAACATGAAAACAGAGTGTATATCCAGACTACTGTTTGGCGAAAAGGGAGGTGGCGGAGGAACAGGGGTTGGATGATTGGGAATCTCTAGTGGCCAACATGGAATGGTCGGACAATGATTTTGTTTTGGAACAGGAATAATTAAAGGCTCTGGGGGTAGATGTGGAGGCAAAGTAAGCGATGGGATGGCAGATGGTAAAAAAAAGTGTATTACCTGTTAGTTTGTAGGTGTACATAAAGCTGGATGCAGAGTTATCCATAGAGGAGGGATTGCTTTTCAGCGGTGATAAGCTAGTTCTTCCAGGCACTTTTAGATAGATCCAAGAATTATGCTGGTGGCTGGCATTAATAGGGCTGTAGAATTGAAAATGGAAAATTGTGTTGTGTTGTGTGTAAGCAATATGGCAAGGGTTTAAGTGTAACATCAAACCTATGGTTGAAACAGGGATATCAGAAAGTGTTTGAATGAGGCCTGTGCATTGATTTCTTGAGATCATTTAATGTACTGCCTTTTTCTTAGAAGTATGCTGTAGTGTTAATAGCTCATAGTTCAAAATGGTTAGAGGTACAATTTGTGAAAGATCCTAATAATGGGCGTGTAATCAAGTCTTTAACGGATATGTTTTCTCCAGAGGAGAGACCCAGTGAATTATGTTCAGCTAATGGGGTGCAATTCACTTCTAGGGAACTTCCAAACTTCTTAACTGGGTTGGGTGTTAACATAGGTGTGGCCTGTAAGCTCACCCACAAAGTTAGTAAGCAGATGTGTTGGTCTGAGAAGGTTGGTGGTTTGTTGCCAGATGCTTAGAGATTAATTTGTGGGCATGTAGGAATATACCACATTGAACAACAGGTTTAACAACCCAAGATGTATTGAGGATTTCTTGGTTGAATGAAGGTACCCCGCAATGCAAAACGCAGGATAGTGTAGGGAAGAAAGGCGACGTGAAGCAGGATATTGTAGGAAAAAAGTCGAGGTAGAGCCGGGTAGTGTAGGGAAGAAAGTCGAGGTGGAACAAGAAAAAAGCAAAATGATGTCATCACCTCAAATGTGTAACAAATACTATAATTAATGAGGGTGATGTGGTGTGAATAAAACTTCCTTCAAAAGGAAAGAAGGGAGATTATAATACGATAGAGGTGTGACTGTAGTTGACTTGGCAGGAATGTGGCAAAGAAATCTACTGGACTATGTTGGAATATGTAGAGAGTGGAAAAAGTGAAAAACGGTGTGCTGGGTTCTAGGTGATCTGCTAAGGTAAAGAAGCCTGGAGGAAGTTCAGATCCACAGGGGGGTAGTTGGGCTAGGATCTCTACGCAGAAGCATAAGCTGACTTTGAAGAGTTACCTAATATATAAGTAGAATCCCATTTATCCATGTTTTATATTTTCTTCATTGATTTTCCATTGTGTAATCTTAGCTCTTATGTTAAGTTTCCCTTTGGGTGTACTATTTTGGGTGTCTTTTTATGGGTTATATTGTTCTTAGTTTTTCTGTACAATATTAATGGAGGAAGATGTGTTGTATCCTAACTAGGACTATGTACAGGAGTGGCCTTGAGATGTTTCAAGACCACATAATGTATTCTGAATTTTTTTGGTTTGAGGTGGTGGTGGCTGTCCTGTTTGTAGGGTACAACAAACACAAGTTTCTTACCTCTCAGTGTCACAATATTTCGGGAAGCTTGCATATACAGGATATTCCTATATTCCAGAAGGGCATGCAATTGTGGACTATGTAGGTCAGCAACAGCAGGGAAGAGAGTTGTCTCGAAGGTGTGAGCCAAAAGAGCAAAAATGTCAGTTTGCTCTCCTTAGTCTTCAGAGATTAATCCTTAAATAATATACAATCCACATTCCTAACGGATGAGGAGGAAACCAGAGCTGTACTCAGTGAGCTTAGCCAACAGGAAACTGGTCAGGGGTTGCATAGTTTTGCCCAATAATGGCATCGGTTTCATTAGGATTAAACTTTGGTACATTACGATTCATCCAACAAAAAACTACATTCAGGCATTTTGAAGCCTGACTTAATAGACAGAGAGCTAGGTATCCAAGCGGATAAACTGCACATCACCCAGATAAGTGTACAAATGTCAGTCAACCAAGTGAATCATAATAATAAAGTGATTTATAAAGCACCTGGTTACTTCTACCGAAGTGTTCCTGTGCATAAGTTGTGCTAAAGTGGCATCAGAGAAGATTGCGGAGGCGCACCATATTTGCCCCGTTGGATGTTTATAAATGGATAAATGGTAACATCCTGCCACAATTATGTGAAAAACATGTAAGACCCTCCCTAGTATTCGCTTTGAAGCACCCAGCTAAACCATTGTGGGATACTGCATTGAAGGCAGTAGGAAAATCTAAAGGAATAAGGGCTCCTATGCCCAGTGCCATATGGAGATAAAGGCCATAGCTAGCACAACCTCTATGCTTTGATAGGTTTGGTAGTCTGTTTCTGTGCAGTTAAGGAATACAGTTTTCAGAGAATTAAGAGAGCTTCTTGTTCACTGTAGTAGAGACTCTACTGTGGCTCGTTTACTTTGGCTGTGTACTGTTGTGGAAGTTAGTGACTTATCGCAAAGGCCAGTCGATACTAGTGAAGATAATGTGAGGATTCTGACTGAGCAGGGTCAACTATGGGAACCAGACTTAATAGTCATGAGCTTGCTGAAGCAGGAATCAGTTTAAATAAACTTGGTTTACAATCACACAGGCTGATCCCCTCTGTCTCTTTTTAGGCCAGATGGACCTTTGTCGCCGTTTTAGAGAAGATCAGAAGCAAATCAGCACATACATTTTTAATCACAATTTCTATTTTATGTTCAGTTAATAATGAAAGTTTTGGTGTAAGTTTAAAGGATTTTAATATTCCAGTTTAGTAAGTCATATTTATTCAAAGCCAAACATTCTATTTGTATAAATTTTAATAAGTCAATCGTGAACAGAAATCAATAATTAAAATATGGTTAGACACAATTCATCATAAAATGCATAATGCATGTTCCATACAGGAAAGAATCCCTATTCTAAGAATCAGGCTAAAAGGTGTCAGTCAGAAACCATAAAGAGGTCAAGTTCGAGAGAGTGAGAGAGATCAAGCATAAAACATTTCAATAGTCAATAATCAATCAAAGCAGAACTTCCCATGAAGAGAGGTTCAAGAAACTCAATAGAGTCTCAAAGCAACGTTAAATAAGGCAGGGTAAATGTGAGGTAGCAGTAGCAACCGCAAACGGCAATGGACAAAAAGATGTGGAATGGAAAGTGAGTCTGGGAAACTCTTAACCAGTGGGGTCAAAATGTGTTAATATACTCTAGGAACATGCACTCTTATAAACAGCTGAAACAATGTTGAAGGTCATGTTGTGTCTTCGCCTTCTCACGTCCATTCAGCTTTCCATGCTCTCCTGGGAACAGGATCACTCCTTTTCTTCTCACACAAATACAATAATCCATAGACAGTAATGCTAGGTTTGCTACTTTCAACATGACGATTAGATTCTTACAGAATATTTTCTAATGCAGGATTCCTTTCCCACAATTCTCACTAAATGTCTAGCCTTCTAAAATATCAACTTCTACACTTTGCTAACAATGATCTATGTAAAAGCTGCAACATCTTTATAACAAAAAGAAAACATTTCCAAAAACATCATACTTTGGAAATAAAACAAGTATGTTAAAAGCGGTCACATTCAGTTTAAATGTTATATGAGATTTTCTTCATTATTTTACTAAATGACAATTTATAATCAAATGCTGACAGTCTTCTTTGTGTAAGTAGAAACATTTAGCAGAGTTATGTGAAAACATCTGTGTAACTTATTATTGGGAAAAGCATGATCATTGAGAGGTCAAGAATTAAACATTTTATGCATGTTTCAGCAAAACTAGTCAAACTACTTTCAAGCAAAATACAGCTTTAGCCATTTGAGGCCTAGTACAAATAAATAGGACTACATACTACAATTTTTTCGCGCTTTTGAACACATTTTATATTCATTAAAGCCTGTACGTTAATATTGTACATTAATAATAACTATTTTGTTTTGCGTTTTATTAAAAATGCCCTCTCAATTCCCCCATCTGATGGTTATCTTAACCATCACAATTTCACCAATTAATCTGTTAGAGCACACTCTCATCCTCCCTCAGTTGAGTCTTTTCTCTTTCTTTTCAAACATTCATATTGTTTTGATTTTCTGTATTCTTCATTAATGTGATCATTGAATGCTATTTCCCTCTCTATTTGTTCACTGATTTCCCTGCTATTCCTTTTGTTAGTGCAATATCTGCAGCCTTTGAATAAAAAAAACAAGGTCAATAAGCAAAGCCCTACTATTAATATTGGCATAAAAATTGCTTTCAAAAACCCTCCTACAGCAGTTGCAAACCAATTGCCAATTGTTGTAATTCCCTTTCCAAAATGTTGTGGAATCCAAATTGTCTCTAAAGGTTCTAATTCAGGTTTCAAATCAGAAATGTTCTTTGCAAACTCTTGCATTTTCTTACTTTTGTCTGGGATATATAAGAACAGCAATGCTGAACTTTCAACATCTTGCAAACGCTGCCTTTCTCTGCGAGTAAAATATTTAATGCTAAGTGATTTTGCAACACCATTGATCTAGTGGCTCATAACTCTGTGTTTACAACTAAAAAGGCTCCAGAAGTACTAGTTGTCAGTTTGTCAACAACTGTTGAAATTTTTCTAATGTTTTCATCATTCAGTTCGACTTCTACCAACGGTATGATTGCACTAAAAATGTCTCCCACTAATTGAGTTCCATCTTCTGCACTACATGTGTCTGTGTGTCATTGTTAATGCACCTTTACTATATACATAATACATCTTAGGAAATAACACAGCTAAATAACAAACACCCTTCCAATAAGCAGGTAATTGGAAATAAGCATCATGTTCACAAACAAAATAAGCTCCTGGAATGGATGTTTCTTCTCCTTGTAAAATTTGCCATATACCCCTCATAATTTCAAATGTTTGTTCGCAACTACTAATTCCCACATGTCTGGTTCTACTTTGTGTTCTTCTTTTGTAAACACATATTTTCCGTTTGAATCTTCTGGCTAATTTCAGTTTTGGGTAAACCCTTTTCTTTTTAAATTTGTCTTCTTCTTTCTTCCAAAAATTTTCCAAAACATCTTCCTTATTCTTACTGTGTGAAATGTTAGTACTAACGTCATAATGAATACGTTTTCTAAACGCCTCATTAAGGAGGTTAAATTGCTTACGTAAACCTTAACACTATCTATAGGTAGGGATGGTCTAGAATAATACTAAGCTGTGCCCATTTCTTTTGCTTGTTGGTGTAAATTCTTTCTTTGCTGTAACAGTCCTCTAGAAAGCACCAAGTCATAATTTGAATAAAAATATTCAAAATGTTCTCACCTATATACTATTGTAAGCACATTACAACATGTGATTGCACATGACAAAGGTATGTGGTGGTAAGTCACTTCTGATGCAGCTCATGAAGGTAAGTGGGAGCAAACATGACAGTCCTATGCGTCCATAGCCTGAGTGCATTCGTGAACTAATCTAGAATAAACGTTAGTTGTGTAATCCTCTCTCTTGAAATCTGTAAATGATGGTTTCAATTGCTCCTCATCTGTTGTGTGTGTAGATGTCGTAGGTGCATGTATTGACCTAATTTCTTCATCAGGTGTGAAATAAAATCCTAATATTATAATCGCTAATACTGCTACTATAAATGTAATACCCATAATAATCTTGCATCTATTTCTAAGGCAACACATGTTTGTCTGTAGTCAGATAGTTTAAGCAAAAATATACAGCAATAAGTCAGCAGTTCAATTCAGATTTTTCTCAAGCAATTTTTTTAGTGTTTTTGTTTTGAACAGTTAGTTTTCTTTTAAGCAGTTTCTTTTTACACAGAAATCTTCGTATAGACTACCTTAACCCTACTCTGTGTTCTTCTAAAAATGCTGTCCTTACCCTTCAACAGCAACCTTGGGCCTAGGGAAACCTTCTTAAAACAAAAAGGAATATTTTATTACAGTCTTTTGCACTTTCTCAATCAATACTTATCTTAAAATTCTCACAAACTCCTGTTTCTTTCCAGAAATCTTTGTTAAACAACTGTATCTAGTTTTTATTCTTAGAGTGAGATCAAGGGGGTTCAAACTGTTCTCAGATCACGCAATTCATCCACTGATATATTCAGCGCTTGATTTACGTAGTATGTCCATTCAGGTGTAGAATACCTTCGACAAGGAACTCTTGCTCTTTTTGATCTTCTCAGTCTTTGTTGATTTTCCTCAATGTCACTTACACCACTTGACTCGGTTTCTTCAGTGGTAGTCGGTGGTATTTGACCAACTTGCACACTTGTTCTTAGTCTCCTTTGACCATACTTTTGTGCCCATTCAGCATTGCGGGTGATTCTTCTGGTTTCAGTGCCTGTTCTTTCACCTGGATCGTCTGTTGGTTCAGGTGCTGTCTACGATGTTTTCTCAGGTTAAGAACTGGTCTCTTCTTCGGTGTCAGAGACTTCAATGCCACTTTGTAAAATCACACAAACTTGGAATGGTGTGACTGTCTGCAGATCTTCCCCCTCACACTTCTCCTTTTTGTGGAAATTCTTGTGATACTGCTCCTTGCAGGCACTCAGCTTGCGGTAATGCAGTCACCAGTGCTCTTCATTCAGGCTCAAAGAACACTATTTCTTCATATGGATTCCTTAATATTCAGGTGTGCAAAGTATGCACCCAATTTGGTACTCTGGAACACTTAGCAGCAGCGTTCATGATTAAAATCACGTGATAGCGGACTTTTCATCTAGGTTCCAGACAAGTCTTCTGAACGTGCTTCTTGACCAACACCCAGTCACGCGCCTCATCAAGCTCTTGTGAGGGGATAACCCATTCTTTCTGTCAGGGATACTTCGAAGATTCCTTAGCACCAAAAGTAAAGCATCAGGCCATTTCAGTGATGTGGAAGCACAGACTTTTGCTAATCAAGACTTTATGGTTCGGTTGAGCTGTTCAACAATGCCATATGCTTCTGGTCAATAACTACAGTGCAGTCTCTGCTCGATCTGTAATGCTGCACAAAGCATCCTCAGGACCTGATTATTGAAATGAGTCCTACAATCTGACTCCAGAGAAACCGGTATTCTGCATCTTGGTATTAACCCCCTCAACAGCAGTTTAGCTACAGTGAGACTGTAATTTCTCCTTGTTGGGTAGGCTTCCACCCATCGAGAGAAAATTAACACTATAACCAGGACATTTCTTAAACCGTTAGAAGCAGGCATCTCGATGAAGTCCATTTGCATCCTTTTGAGGAGACGACCTTATCTCCCTATGTGACTCAGTGTTACAGGTATTAATTTTCCCTACGTTCATTTGTTGACATGTCACAATTCCTCAGCGAGCATCCTAAATATGGGTTTAAACCAATTCTGTCTGAAAAACCTCACCATTGCATCTCTTGCTAGATGTGTGTCCATGGAAATTTCATATCATGGGAAACAACAAGATGTCAGGCAACACTGGCCTTCCATCAGCTGACAACCAAATGTCATTTGCATTTTTCTCACAACCCGCTCTGACCCAACCCTGCTGTTCTGCTTCAGAAACATTTTCCTGCTATCTTCTGAGCTCTCCCTATGTGTCAGCTACTGACAACAATAAGGAAAAGACAGTATCCTCCTCAGATTCATTTGTGTAAGCTCTGTTAAATGTGCAGGCTACAAGTGCACAATAGCGTGCAACTTCACATCATATCTGTTTCCGACTGCAATGTAACCATTGCCACTTTCGGTGAGCTGCACATTTAAACACTGCGACTTCTGTTGGCAACTGAAGTGCCTTAAGCACATTTCTTACAAGTTCCCCATTTCTTATGGGAGTTCCAGATGAGGTCATGAAACCTCTTTGTGACCATACTGTCCAAAGTAGTGGACAACACCAAAGACATAGTGACTATCTGTAAATATAGTCACTCTTAATTGGGCTGTTAGAATGCAAGCTCTGGTAAGGGCACTCAATTCTGCAACTTGTGCTGAGGTAATCTCTCGAAGCCATGAAGCTTCCACCACATCATGAATTGTAAAGACAGTGTAAGCTGCTCTCAGAGTCTTGTTGTTTCTTAGACATGAGCCATCAACAAAGATTACATAATCTGGCTCATTCAGGGGTTCATCTTTAATGTCTGGCCTTAGCTTGGTGCATATGTCTGTAACATCTAGACAATCCTGTTTTACTTCATCACAAGCATTTTCATTTATGGGCAATAAATTTGACGGATTCAAAATTTGCCATCTTTTTAAAACCAAATTGACAGCAGCTACGATCTGCTGCTCGTATTTAGTGAGCCTATTGTTGGTCATGTACTGGGATTTCGTTCCGGTGAGCAATATTTCTACAGAGTGAGGGACCAATACAGTTAAAGAATGTCACATCACTATGCTCTCACTACTCTCAATACTGACACCAACTACTGTGACCGCTTTAAGGCAGCTGGGCGGTCCTGCGGCTACAGGGTCGTTAGTCAAAAAATAAAACACTGGTCTTTGTGCACCTCCATCCATTTAAGTAAGCACTGAGAGAGCGCGGCCCTCCCTCTCACTGTAAATCTTACTGTAATCAGGCATTTCGAGTGCCAGGGTATGACAGAGACTTTCTCTCAGCTCTAGGAATGCTTTCAAGCACTCGTTGTCACATGGAAGCGGATCAGGCACATTTTTGTGTGTCAACCTCAGTAAAGGATTAGCCACTAGGGAAAAGTTCAGTATCCACTGTGTACAATAGCCAAACATTCCTCAAAACATCCTGACTTCTCTGTGTTTGAGGTGGATTCATTTGCAGAATTGCCTCAAATCGTTCTGTCAACACCTTTTTTGCTCCTACTCGATGATATGTCCCAAATATTGGACTTATTTTTGATAATATTGCAGTTTACCTGGAGACACTTTGTGTCTGTTCTCAACCAGGTGATTCAATAATGGAATCGTATCCTGTTTACAAGCTTCTTTTGCCTCTGATGCCACAAGTAGGTCATCAATGTACTACATAAGAACTGAATTGTAAGGCATGTGCAGTGATTCAAGACTCTTTTTCAAAATGTGATTAAAAATAGACAGGCACTCTGTATACCCTTGTGGAACTTGGCACCATGCCAAAACTCTCAGTTGAAACACAAAGGAAAATAAGAACTGGCTATCTTCATGCAATGGTGCAGAGAAAAAGGTCTGGCATAGGTCCACAAAAGTGAACCATTCTGCAGTGTACGGAATCAGAAAAAGTATGGTGACTGTATTCGGTAACATGAGACAACAATGTTGTTAATCTTTCGGAGATCCTAAACAATCCGATATTTACCGTTGGGCTTCTGAAAACCCTTGATCCAAGAGTTGCAAGGACTTCCAACAAGTTCCTTTAGAATCCCTGTACTCAATAAATCTTCAATTACTGGTGTTATTCCTGCAATGGTTTCTGGGGTTAAATTGTATGGTGGTGTTCTTGGATACACTGCATTTGACTTTACTGTAACTCGGACAGGTTCTAGACCTTTAATCAAACCAATAATGTTTCCTTTGAAATCCCATACTTCTAGGTTTACTGTCTCTTTTAAATTAGGAGGTAACTCTTCAATTGTTCTCACTGAAAACAAACATACAGCTGTGTCTTGTCAGGCCATTGTAAACTCTACATCCTCTCATGTGTTTGAAACACAACACCATCCAGTGTGCAGTAAATTGTGCAATTTAACTTGCACAACAAATCTCTCTAGCAGGTTTACAGGACTCGAATGACAGACAATGAATTGATGTTTTTCATCAAATTAGCCTATTTTTACAGAAAACGTTTCTGAAACTAGGTTTGTGATCCGTTTATTTGAAACTCCTACAACTTGGATCTTCTTTCCCCAAGAGGGGTAGGTCTGGGACTTCCGGTGTTCTAACAGTGGATTGGGTAGCACCAGTGTCAATCAAAAATTACACTTGGTGACCATTTACTTCTCCTTCTACAAATGGTCCACTCTAGTCTACCTCTAAGACTGTGCCAAGCATGCAATCTTCCAACCCCCTCAAGCAGTCATTGGGAGTTATCTGAATCAAACCAGTCATTATCAAACCGAGGGAACTGTTGTAATGGGTTCTGGTTCTGTAATGGGTGTACATTTGCTTTGGGCATCTGATTCATGTTAAATCTAGGGTTTTCCATAGTTTGTGAGACCATCAAGGCTTGTGGAACCTACATCATTGGAACCTGTTTCTGCACTGGCACTTGCATTTGGTGAACTGTGACATTTTGCATCTGGATTTGATTCCCCCCCCCTGCATTTGTACATTTCTCTTTACTCTACCTGGAATCAGCCTACACTCCCTCTTACAATGCCCAATCTTATTACAGAAATTACAGGGGGTCATTTTCTTCAGTGTCGCAGCATCTACACCAGAATTGGGATCAACCGGAACACCTCTACCTTTACCCTGTGAAACATCAAATCCTCCTCGAGTACCTTGTATTCCAGCATGTAAACCAGCACACCTTGCATGCCACCGTGGTTCCCAACAAATGATTGATTCTGAAAACCTTTCTGAGCAAACGTCCTCTGTGCGAACATGAATTTCTCTTTAAGCTTTTTCTGCTTCATTTCTTCTTTGTCACTGCAGTATTTTGCATACCTCAGGATCTCATGCAAAGATTTTGTTTGCCAGAAAATCACACTCTGCTTTATATGCCTACTGATCTCTGATCTTTAACTAAATAATAAACTGAGACACAAAGAATCCCATATCACTTGATTCAGGATATTTTCTCCACTATGTTGTTGAAACACCTGAAGCAACTGCTCATAGTGATAATGCACTGATTCTTTTGGCACTGGTGAAGTTATTTTATCTTTACCCAATCAATATCTTTTGGAGGAAACTTGTCTTTCAAGAATGTAATCACTGCTTTGTATTTTCCCATGATTACAGGAGAAGGTGCATTAACGGGGGCATCTCTAGTTGGCACTTCACATGGCCGTTGCACAACAACTTTACATTCAGCCCACAAGTCAGTTGGCACTATAATATCAAAAGATGTATCTAAATAAATCCAGAGCACTTTTGAAATTTTAATAAATCTGTCACCTTTTCTCTACCACTGTTTGGGTTTGTCTCTCAATTTTGGAACATTGTTCGTAAATGCTGCAAGATCGCCTCTGCTCCATGGTACATGAACATACACTCCACCTGCTATTTCTCTCAATGGATAAGCCTAAGCTTCTTTTTCATCTTGGGAACCTGTTGATGGCTTTCTATTTCCCCATCCACCACTGATTGTTTCTTTTTCTTCTCATGCTTTCTTGCCCATTTGTTCTCAAAATCACTCCATTTATGGATGCATTTTACTAATTCAGTTATATGTAGTTGCATTCCTGAAGAACGCATTGTCTCAATGGGTTCATCATCTAATTGTAACCTGTAACTTCTCTGCAATGGAAACTTTTTGAAAGATCAACTTCAGATTTTTGTGCCAAATCTGTTAATTTGTCATGCGTAATTGCTGCACACCTTGTAATTTCCTTACACAGGTAAATCAGTTATTTTTCCTGATCCTGGTTCAAATGCTCAAGATCTAAACATCCCCTGATAATTTCCTCCAATTCAGCCTTTAATTTTGAAACATTTAGGTTCTGGGGTAACGTGTCGTTCTGCGCACTCTGTCTTTTTAAGCCCTGCAGCTTCCTCAAACCATGGTGGAAAAATTCCATCTTCAAATAAATTTGTCTCTGCCTGGGCTGTTGGTGTCATAAAGACAATCCTTTTCCCTTCTCTCAGTGATTACATTGTTTGCAGAGGTGTCCGTGTAACAATCTGTGAATTCTGCAATTATCAGGATAAACCCTGTTGCAGTCACTTCTCCTACAGCTCCCTGAGCTTCGAAATTCAGTGCAGTGTCGCTTGGGGCAGTGGCAACTGGCCTTCCCACAGTCTGTGCTGTTGAAATTTGTAGTATTTGTACTGGAACAGTCAACATTGAAAAAGCAACACATGGTGTTACCACAGATGGTGCAGGAGTAATTTGGAATGTCTGAAATATTCTCTCAATCTGGAATACACTCTGTTCAATAGGGGCAGTAGCCACTGCAGTTCCAGTTGTTCTATTATTATCAGCATTAGTTGTAGGGGCCCCAACGTGGTGGACGCGTGGCTAACAATCCATCCAATATTTCATCCCCTGAATAGCTATCTGTATCCGGGTTCTTTTTCATCTTTTTCATTCTTCTTTTCCCTGTGTTTTATTGTTTTTCTGCTTCGCAGGTTTCTTAGTAGTAATAGCCGAGAATAGTCTAGTTCCCTCGACTATGGCTGTAGGAGGCTGGCTTAGTAGATGGTGCACACTTATTCAAATGATGCACCTTGCACTAATCCAGGCAATTGTTATAGTGATTTAGTGGTCTTTGATAACCATAGAAAGCTCTCAAAGTGGTAGCTGTGGAAAACAGCCTTCAGGCTTATCTTGAAGGAGTGTTAAGCAGCGTGTTTTACCAGTTGAATCATGTAGTGTAGGTTAAACGAAAAAGAACCACACAGTGTATACATAAAAATATGTCTATATATTACACAACACTCACTACCACATTGGTATATCTCCTACCCGGAGAAATCAACACAAATACACAACAATACTTCAATTGCAATCAGGTAAGTAAGTACAAAATACAGTGGTCTCCAGGGGGAGACCTACCTATATACTAAAAAAGTGGAATGCGAACTGCGACTGAAGTCGGAACTTAGACCATGAGACTCAGAGGAGCGGAGGACACAAGGAACCACTCAAGGTAAGTACCCAGGAACCCCACGGAGGCTGTGTGCAGAGTGGAAACACAGCTGTGTGTCCAATAGAAGTCAACGGGAATGTTGCGGTTGGAGTTTTTAAGAAGAAGGACCCTTACCAGTGGACCCCGAAGAAATCCCATGGAAGACAGAAGGTTGGAGAGTCACCCCACCTGTGGATACCCCAGGAGCCAGGATACCTACACCAGAGAAGCTGGGTGCAAAGGTGCGAAGGGACATCGGAAACAGCCGTAGACCACAATGGAGGACTTCGAAGAAGATGCCTCTGGAGGAGACTGTGCAAGAGTCCGGTGGAATCCAAGGGTGGATTCTTGAAGAGGAGAACTTGAGCAGAGGGGACATAGTCTATGCCACTCAGAGGTGACCGGAGGCACAGAAGAGCAATGCTCACTGATATTGGAAGGTTCAAGAGTGTTGACGGTGACCTTGTCGCTGCAGCTGTGAGGACCAGGCAATGCTGAGGAAGACCAGGAGCCATGCACGAACGGCCCCACATCAGAGCATCAACAAGCCTTGGCAGCTGCAACTAGCATGGAGAATGAAGAAGGAGCAACTAGCATGGAGAACGAAGAAGGAACAATGTTTAGACCAGCAATGTCCAAGGGGCTCACCACAAGCAGGAGAGTCATAACAGGCCCTGAGCAAGCAGGGGAGCCCACTGAAGCAGAAGACGACCCTCACAGGAGTCGCAAAAAGACCTTGAGCAGCTCATCAAGAAGGAAGGCCCATGGTGCAGAGGATGCGATGAGGACACTGTACTTGGCTGGAAGAAATGCTGGAGGCTGTAGCTTCTTGTAGCCTGAAGATCTCTGGAGTGCAGAGCCAACAAGCCTTGGCAACAACAAGTCGACGCAGTGCACAGGAGTTTGGTCCGAGTGGTTCAGACGAGGGATACTGGCCTCAAAATTGCAGAGAGGGCAGGTCAGGCCTCGAGGGACTTGCAGAACCACCACCTGTGTTGCTGAGCCTTTCGAAGTCCATGGGACGTCAGGAGCAGCAGACCGATCAGCTTCGCTGTGGTGCCTGCAGATGCAGGGGAGTGACTCCTTCACTCCAAGGGAAATTACTTTGGGTAACTTTGATGCCCACAGATCCGTTGAAGATCCTGGAAGAAGCACAGACACAGATGACGAAGAAAGCTTGCAGAACTGCGAGACCAGGAGCAGCAGGAGTTTTCCTTGATGCAGTCTCTGTTCCAGGCAAAGTCCAGGTGCCCAGCCAGTCAAAGAGTGACGTGGTTTCAGGCTTGAGTCTTGTCCCACAACTAATCTAAGGAACCACACACAGGTAAGCCTTTAAGTACCCTAGGGAAAGGGTTGGATCGACTCAGGGGTCCCTCCCAGAAGAGTGGCTGGACAGAGAGGAAGATACTCCCATGTCCTTTGTCCAGTTTTCGAACCAGAGCAGGAGCGAATGGCTCCCTGAACTGGCTCAAACCGGAGTATGCAAGGAGGGCACCAATGTGCCCTTCAAAGCAGTCTGGTGGTGCTGGCAAGCACCCCCACACCAGTCCTATACACTAAGTCATGCCCTATTGTTCTACCTTCCTCTGTTCGAGCTTGGCTCAGCAGCAGGAGGGCAGCATCATGTCTGTGGTCGGCAGCAGCACTAGCTTGCTGTCAGACCCTGAAATGCTGTTACCGGTAGTACAGTGGGGTACCCTGAGGGAGCCCCCCCAGTACATGAGATCATAGTTCCAACAATGGAATCAGTGTTGGGGTATGATTCCAACATGTTTGATACCCTGACCAGGTTCGGTGCAGCCACTATCTAGTTAGACATCTCGTAATGACTGATGTCCAGTATTAGTATTAGAATGGCCGACAGCACTTACAAAGCCTGAGGAATCGACTTCGGGGTTTGTAGAGGTGTTCTGCTCATGCAGGGGCACCCTCACACTTATAACCAAGCACCCTGCCCTCAGGACTGAAGAGCCTACAGTAGGGGTGACTTATAGGTTTTAAGTGTAGTGACCCCAGATATAAGGAAACTTATATCTGTTGTGAGAGGTGCAAGCACCAACTCACACAGGCTGCAATGGCAGGCCTGTAGTCACAGTTTAAGTGGGCTCCCATGGGTGGCACAATACATGCAGCAGCCCATGAGAGACCCCTGGTGTACCTATGCCCTGGATACCTCAGTACAATATACTATGGACTTACAAGGGTACACCAGTAGCTTACTGTGGATGTACAGAAGTACTTACCATGGTCCATTTAGGGAGAAAGCACAGTGACTGGGGCCCTGATTAGCAGGGTCCCAGTCAGACTAGTCAAAAACATACTGACACCAAGCAAAAAGTGTGGGTAACCATGAAAGCAGATCCTACTTTCCTACAATGGCTTTCCTCTATCTCTGTTGTTCCTCATCCCATCGAGCATCTGCATAATGAGGCACTGCTCTTCTAGTCTTACTCTGGTATTTCTCTCCTTCCTTTTCATGTGCTGTCTTTTTCTAAATATTTAATGATTCGTACTGTGTGGGTCTACATGGTGGCTTCATTTCATAGAGCTCTTCTTTCAACTTATCAATAATTCTCAACTAAAATGTATCATATTTTGGAAAACTCAAAGGATCCTCATTCTCAGTGATCTTGCACCATTGACAAAGCCACAAACCTGCAATTCCCATTTCGTTGTCATATAATGTGATGGTGTAGCCTCGGGAAGCGCCTCTTCACCTTCCCATACTGGAACGGTCACATCACCTCTTACATGACTTAAATTATTTAAAACATTTCATGATTTTCACAAAGTTTAACAACAAATGTTCAGTAATTCAATTCAAATTCAATATTTTAATTCTATGCTGTAAGCATCAGATTTCTTTTCTTCAATCCTATTACAACTTTAATTCTTCAACACTCGTTAACCAATCTGAATGCGGCACTTACACAAGTGGTGACCTATCACAGCGCTCTGTATCGTCATCAACCAATAACAGTGCAGCAGTTCAACAACCAACCAAACACAGCACAGCAGTACATCAACCAACCAATATCAGCGCGGCACACTATGATGTATGATCTCACTCCTTGCAGCGGTTCAATTTTCTTTACAATTTTCGTTCATACACACAATTCTACAACTTTAAACAAACCTAAATAAACAAATCTTTGTCAGCTGCAGAAAACAAAAGCAATTCAACAATCGGAATATTAAGGTTTTTACGCCTTCTGACTTTTTCACACAATAGAGTTTTCACACATGCAAATGAAATCTCGACTAGCAGGAAATCATCTTAATCAATATAACTTCACCTTTTGAGCAATTAGTTTCTGCCAACACTAACAAATATTAGTACATTTACAACAATTTGTTACAGTCCCTATCTCAATTGTGTAGTCGATGGTACCTCACAATCTATACCGCAAATCTCCAGCAGATAAGGAAAACCATAAAGTGTATTCTACACTTATCTCAATATCAATGTTGGTATATCGTGATCTTACACTACGTCAAGCCCGATAACTTCTTCAACTTCTTCACCATAAACAAACAGCATTAATTCAATCAAAAGGCGTACTGCAATATCTCATGAATAAACACAACAATAATTCACGACGAATAACCCTATTGATACTCACACCTCCAAAACAGCAACCGCCTTCGAAATAGCACTCATCAGTCTTTGAGTTCTGGAAGTTGGGCTTTGGGACCTGGACATTACCCTAACATGGGCAATTATTTATAGCTCCTCTTCTCAGAACGTAAACTTTACTGAAGCGGGAATCAGTTTAAATAAAACTCGGATTACCATCAGATGGGCTGATCCCCGCTCTCTCTCTTTAGGTCAGATGGACCTTTGCTGTTTTAGAGAAGATCAGGAGCAAATCACATACATTTTTAATCACAATTTCTATTCTAAGTTCAGTCAATAATGAGAGTTTGGATGTAAGTTTAAAGGGTTTTATTATTTAAGTTTAGTAAGTCATCTTTATTCATAGCCATACATTTTATTCATATTAATTTCATAAGCCAATTGTGAACAGAAATGATTCATAAAACAAATGGCTAGACATGAATCATAATAACATTTGTAAAGTGCGTTCTATAAAGAAATGAATCTCTATTCTAAAAATCGTGTGAAAAGGTGTCAGTCAGAACCCATAAAGAGTTCAAGTTCGAAAGAGAGAGAGAGATCAAGCATAAAGCTCACAAATCAATTCAACAGTCAATAATCGATCAAAACAGAACTTCCCATGAAGGGAGGTTCAAGAAACTCAATAGAGTCTCACAGCTATGTGAAATAAGGCAGGGTAAATGTGCGGTAGCAGTAGCAAGCGCAAAAGGCAATGGGTTAAAGAAATGTGGAATGGCAAGTGGTTCTGGGAAAGCCACAAAGACCAGTGGGGTCAAAAAGTGTTAACCTACTATAAGAACACGCACTATTATAAACAGTTGAAAACGATGTTGCAGTTCATGTTGCGTCTTCTCCTTCTCTCGTCCAATCAGCTTTCGGTGCTCTCCTGGGAACAGGATCACTCCTCTTCTTCCCACATGAAAACAATAGTCCATACACAGTAATACCAGGTTTGCTACCTTCAACATGACAATTAGAGTTTTACGGAACATTAACTCATGCAAGATTCCTTTCCCACACGTCTAACTACATGTCTAACCTTCCAAAATATCAACTTGTACATTTTGCTAACAATGATCTATGTAAAAGCTGGAACATCTTTATAAGAAAGAAAACATTTCTGCATGACATTATCCTTTAGAAATAAAACAAGTATGTTAAAAGAGGTCACAGACAGTTTAAATGCTGCATTTTTAATGAGATTTTCTTCATTATTTTTCTAAACAACAATTGCTAAAACTTTAACAGTCTTCTTTATGTAAGTAGAAATATTTAGCAGAGTTATGTGAAAAGATTTGTGTGACTTATTGGGAAAAGCATGATCATTGAGAGGTGAAGAATGAAACATTTTATGCGTGTTTCAGCAAAACAAGTCAAACTACAAAATGCAGCTTTAGCTAGTTGAGACCTAGTGTGAATAAATATAACTACCTACTAAAAGTTTTGGCATTTTCAAAAGCATTTTATTTTCATTAAAGCCTGTACGTTAATATTGCACATATATTATAACTATTTTATTTTGCATTTTATTAAGAACGCCCCCTCAAGCTTGTCCTTAGAGTCTTGAATAGAGATGAAAGTGAAGCTGTGTGTGGAGAGTGCGCAAACGTCCCCAATCTAGGTTTCAAAAAACGTTAGACAGATCAAGGTATAGGACTCGGAGACAGGAGTTTTTGTTTTTTCGCCACATATAGGGGATGAAAGTACAGTCAAATATGTCTTTTGAAACATTGGAAGCCACGTCAAAACATGAGTAATTCCAGTTTTCTTAGTCAAGATCTCTGTGCTACGTGTTTAAAATTTCTTTTCATGATGCACTATTGGGAAGGCAAGTTCCAGTGAGGACAAAATCCAGTTGTACACTAAGTAGACATTACTGTTCAAGTCTGTTCCCAAACTGGCCACAACTTACATTGCAGACCCACAGAAAGATTGGATAGGGTTAGTTTAGACAAGAACCACACTGGGGTGGAAGTCAGTGTTGGGATAATATAATACACAACCACACAAGCAAGAGTCAATGTGTGTAACTGCCGGCTTAGAAAAGGCACAGGTATTTGTTACACCCATCAAACAAAAAATATTCACCAGCAGCACACTGAAGTTGACACATGCTATTAACAGTGGAATGTAGGTTTTTAAACCACTGGCAGCACATCATCACAAGACGAATCACACTCTTGTCTACAATGGAAACCTCAGAGCACTTTGAAATGTGATCCCCTCCTATCTCCCACATTACTAAAAGGCACTGCAATGCCATACCAATCTCATATTGTGCGCTGTACAAATACCGTTAACATAAGCATTATATGATCATAAATCTGTGGGAGAAAGCTGGACACCAGAAAATGTATTAGTTTTACTTCAGCACAAAGTTCCCTACTTACATTCTTTCACAAATTAACAAGACGATGGTAGAATGACATGGAGGACAGGCAAACTCCAGCGCAGATCGGTTCAAACTCATTTGAAGTGATAGAGAAATAAAAGTGCCAGTTCAGGCACAGAAAAGCATAAATTGCAGAGCAACACTGGCAAACATGCTGGAATTATTTGTTAGACAATCCATAAGGGAGGCCAATTCCTATTCGCAAGCACTGGTTGACGGAGACCACAGAACCCCATCACAGCACACTTGCTACTACATGGCCCTATAAGCGGGTACTATCAAAGCAGTGCCTATACTGAGCGCTGCGTGCAGACAGACTACGACCGCTGGAGAAGTTTTGCCTCCAGTGGGAGGGAGACTTAGGCATACACATCCAGACCAAAGACCGGGACAACATACTAACTGGGACACCGAAAGTATCCAGAAATGCACACTTTAAACTGATAAACTTTTATGTTCTGCACAGAGCGTATCTGACCTCCGAACGCATAAGCAGATATTTTCAGGTGGAGGACGTGACCTGCCCGCGATGCGGCACGCACCAGGCCCACATACTACGGGGCAGATCTACAAGAAAGTGCCGCAGCGTGGCGCTGCAAGCCCTTTGGCTGCGCCACGCTGCGGCACTTTCAGAGCACAGAAATGCGACATATTTACAAGAATATGTCGCATTCCTGTGCTCTCCCCTGCGCTGGCGCACAAACAGCTGCCAAGCGCCGGCGCAGGCACCCTTGCACCATGGTGCAAGGATGCCTGCGCCATGGGGAGATTGTTTCTGTGCAGGAAGGGGCACCTTTCTGCACAAAAACAATCAGTACAGGCTTTTCCTCTTTCAATGCGTGCTGCAGAATGCAGCACGCATTGAAAGAGGAAAAACGAGGAGAAATGAAAACATTTCTCCTCGGTGCGCTCGCTACGCCACCTCTAGGGTGGCGTAGCTTTCAGACGCATCTCCAGAGTTACGATTTCTCGTAATTCTGGAGATGTGTCTTGTTCCATGGGTGTTGCGTGGGAACACCCACAGCAACACCCATGGAACGCCCCTTCACCGCAAAGTGCTGCGTGTGAAGGGACGGTATTTACAAGGAGAGGAAAAGTCACGCATGGTGGCTTTTCCTCTCCTTGTAAATATCGAGGAGCCCCCTGCGCCACCAGTACGTCACGAAAAGTGACGTACTGGTGGCGCAGGGGGCTTGTAAATCTGCCCCTACATATGTTCTGGGACTGCCCCCAGGTGCAGTATTTCTGGAAACAAGTAGTACAAACAGTGAGCAAGGTTATAGATCAAGAACTGACATGCACCCAGGCCCGCTGCCTCCTGGGCTGGTTCCCCCACTCGGCAAAAATTAAGGTCACTAGCAGATTTCAAGACCTAGCATATATCTTGGCAAAACGGGAAATAACTAGGAACTGGAAGACGAAGGGGGGTCCTAGGACGACAACCTGGCGTAAGGAACTCCTGAAATGGGCGGGATGTGAAGGACGAGTACTGATGCGGGAAGCTAAAAGAGGACTACGGCACATAGAGATAGCTAGAGCCTGGGGACCCTAGTACACGATCTACAATACCCAGAACCAGAGCCCCCGAACGACGAAAGAGAAGTAGAGTAAAAAGAACACTCCTGACATCACCATGTTAACAACGGATAACATATGCATGACTACCAACCGCCATGATGCTAACGAGTAGTACACTATACTGACATCACCCTGCCCTGCACACACAGCTAGAAAATCGATAATGCACATAAACCCATCACTTTACAAGAGATCTACTGTTAAGATGACTCAGGGGAAGGGTGGTAGGGGCTTAATTAATGTTATAAAGTTATTGTCACCTGAATAGCCCGATTGATCACTTTTGTAGCAAAGGAAAAGAATATGGTAAAACTAATAACAAGCAAAACAAATTGAATTACTGTTAAACTGTTGCGGCAGAAAAGACCAATAAAATCTGTTTACAAAAAAAAGGAGGCCAATTCCTAAGGACTGCTATTCGAAACAGGTTTTATTTCTCGATTACAAACTTGAATTCACATTTTTAAGTTTAACAAAGCAGAGAAAAATGGGCTTGTGCACTTGTATGGTCACTAATATAGTGCTTGCTACCACTGAGGAGACATTGAATCTTTTTACAAATGGGTTACAGACTACTCCTTCAGATGCTCACAGACACTTTGCCTGCATATGGAATTACAATTTGTCTTGATGCTGATCACACAATTGTCATGCATTTGGAAATAATCTATCAGATGTTTGTTGTGCAATTTGCTATATATGAGTAACATAAGCGGTCATGTAGACTTCATGCACAATGCAGTGCAGCTTGTCCTGAAGAGGATTACGAAGCTGTCATTTATTCATGCAGTGAAGTGATAGTTCTTGCTGTAGTGTGGTGGCTTGTAGTTCATCAAGCAATTTGGTCAATGATAATCCGTATTCTTGTAATACCACTATTTGATGTCATCCTTTTGGTTTGATACTGCCAGCGACACTGACTCAGACTGTCATCCGTGTCTTATGTTACTACTCGAGTTGCTCCTTATGGGAATCTGACCTTAATAAATATTTGCAGCTTCTTAGAGGCTCTTATCTTTGACAGAAGTGAGTCCAGAAATTTGAATCTTGCACTGGGTTACCACATATAGTTTTTGTCTAGTAAGGCAGAACGTATTTGTCTTTAGTGCAAGTCTGGATCACAGAGCCCTTTCCTGAAAGTATCTGGAGCTTTACTTGTAGGAAAGCTGGACCCTTGCCGTTTAATGATCTTTGGCATTACACATAGGGCCATAAAGTAGAACTTCTAGTGATGGGGAGCCAGTGAAAGGCTTTAAAGGCATGGGAGATGTTGTCCCATAGGTTTATGTGTAGGAGTTGTCTTACTACTGTACTCTGCATTCCTTGTAGAAATCTCATATCTGTGATACCCCCCCATGGTACAGTTCACAGGTATAATCCAGCCGTAGCAGACAAAAGGGAGTTAGTGGAATCTGGAATCCCACATGCAGGAAGATACATTGTAGTGCCAGCATAGCATGAAACTTCCTTTTACTCACCTGGATTATTTGATCACCAATAGAGATGGCTGAGCCAATGATAACCCCTAAATGTGTCACTACTGCTAGTGTTGGTGATATCCCAAATTACTGGGAGAGGTTGTCAATGGATCATAATTTTTCCAGTGTCCATGTGTGAAACGTTTGGCAAGAATTGAGTTTAAGGTGGTTTATCAGCATCCAATGTAAACTGATATTGCCTGATAACGCAATTGTACTGTTAACTCTTGAACTTGCTGTTGCTCATTATACGAATAAAGATATATATGGTTTTAAAAGGTGGTTTATCAGCATCCAATGTTCAGTGATAAACAACAGTTTTTAGCTTTCATGATTTCTAGGATTTTAGATTTTCAAGATAATCTGTGTATCATCTGCATTTATGGAATGTGAGGTTAAAGGATTTAATAAGTTCAAGTTGAGGTGTATAATATGGTGTAGTCGGAAACGAACAAGCCTTGAGGTACTCCTGCAGTGATGTGGTGGGGGAAATGGTTGGAGGTACCAATAAAATGCGGTGCATGTTCTTAAAGTAGAAAGAGATCCAATTGAGGATGCCCATTTCTTTTAGTCTGTTTAGTAGGGAGTGGTGACACACACTATCAAATGCGGCTGATAGGTCCACTGTAAGAAATAAGATTATTAATCAGGGGAGATTACTACCCACCTCACAAATTAAACACAATCTTTGGCAGGGTGAACCCTTAATGTCACTAAATTAACCTGAGCTCAACCCCCTGGTAGCTATGGCTCAGAGTGGACAGGCTTAATTTAGGGCGAGGTGTAAAGTATTTATGCAGTACCAAAACAGTAATAAAGTAAAAATGCAAAACTATAACAATCTTTGGCCAAATTAAAAAATAGAGTAAAATGTAATCAATAAAATGACATCAACATGACAAATCCTATAAGTGTGAACTGGAGATATGATTTTTTAAACAATTTAAGTAGAAATAGTGGCAAAAACCACAAAGGTCCAATTTTAGTCAGTGGACAAGGTAGACCGGAACCTAGCTGCAATATGAGACTGACTGCGATATACTGCGGGTCTGATTCACCAATCAGGTTTGTCCTGTTCTCTCCCCTTTAAAGTGTGCCACAAGTGTTACCTGTGACCCCAGCAGACCTGCTAAGCAGTATTTGATAAATAAAGCAGAATTTGACACTGTAGTGTCAAAAAGGATGCCCACAGCCCCCACCCTGCATATTCTGTGAAGTTCAGAGGAGTCATCTCGGTCTATTGTCTGCTATCTAGAGATATTTCACACCTCTGCACTTAGTCAAGGATAATTACTGGCTGGGAGAAGTTAAACAGCCAATGCAAGTTAGCTACAAGGAACTTCAGGCAGGTAAAAAGTAACTTGCTAACATATACGTTTTCTTAATATTTATTAAAATATTCAACTTCAACATTGAAATTGATTTTTAATAACTATTAAAAATAGTTCTTTAATTTCTTTTATAGCTGATTCCATTCATGAGATACAGTATTAGTATCTGTACTCTAGTTTTCTACATAGGACAGCTTTTCCTGTAGCAGTGAAAATAGACAATGTAAGGACATGTTAACTTTTAATTTCTACATGTGCTACTTTTAAATACCAGGCGCCCTATTGTGAGGGCCACAAGGCCTACATAGGGATAACACTAATATTTGAAAGGGAGATTTTGACCGGTCCAAAAGGTTTATTCTGTCAGGTCGAATTGCAGTTTTTACACTGCCACAGTCTACAATGGTAGTCTGGAAGCCATGCTTGCACTGTCATTGTTGTTGATAGGACAATATGTACTGCAGTCCACTAGTGGTATTTAACTTCCAGAGCCAGGGTACACTCTGTACCATATAATAGGGACTTATAGGCAAGTTAAATATGTTGATTAGGAGTATGCCAATCTGCCCATGGTAAAAAGTGGGAGCACAAGCAATTTACTATTGGTTAGCAGTGGTAATGTGCAGAGTTCGCAAGCCAGCAAAAATACAGGGTCCAGCAAAAGGCGAAAACTCCGGAGTGACCACACAGAAAAAGAGGCTTTCCTACACTCACTCTGTTTCTATGTACGGTGGTGTTAAGCTGGAGTAGTTAGCTCTAATCCTTTTTTTCTGGCGGATTTGTAGATCCTTTTGTGTCTTTGGATGCAAATTTTGTCTATTGAGTTTCTTGATCAACAACACTGAAAAGCCCACAGTTGTGTTTTTTTCTTTATTTCTTATTTAATCCAGGGCGGTCACCATTTTCATTTTGGGTTTGTTGACGTTTTGAGAGGAAACAGTGTGTAGTAAGGTGGGATTCTTCCAAGAGGAGTTTTCATTTCATTGCCTGTAAGTTGTGGAGGACAGTGTTGGGGTGACAGCAGGTTTTGATGAGTCAATGTCTGCTTCAGGGTATGGGCCCCTTTCTTTTCATTCGGTTTCCAGAATGCTAACAATTCTATCCAGTGTATGTCCTGCTGCAGGTTCACAGGCATGCTGGCAGAGGCTGTGTGCTTTCATGCTTCTTATGATGCTTTTAGTCAGGAGTAATTGGTCTGTCAAACCAAACATTTATGTTGACAAGGTTGTGCACACAAGTATATTTGGTGAACAAGTGTGATAAAGCACCTAATAAGGGCATTTGTGAAGGCTCCATTGCTTGATGGTGGTGCATTATATCAGTAGAAACGAGAAAGTAGTAATAGAGGTGCCTCTCACTAGCAATGATACACAGCCTGACAGTCATATTTCTTTAATTTTGCAGGGTGCAAATGATTCTTTGAACATCAGCGCTAAACGTTCTCAGTGGTAAGGAATAGGAGAGGCTTGAGGAAGGTGAGGTTCTTGGAGCACATAATTTCTTCCTTTTCGTCTCAGCTAAGTGGTCAGTGTGCATGTTAAGAGTGGTGGCAGAAGATTTGGGGTGGCGTGAGTGAAAGGCTGCTGTAGTTGTTACACGGGTGTTTGAATCAGTCTTGTAAGTATTTAAGGTGAGAAGTAACTGAGTTGTTCAGTGAGCATAATAGTTAATAGGTTAGAGGTTACTAAAGAATTATGAACATTGGACTGGGGTGGGGATAGGGCAGAGATGAAGACGTCTGTAACAGAGGGAGACAGTACTGAAACACCATAGTGGGTTAGAGAGGGGTAGAATCGAGATTCTAATGGACAGAACAGTAGTTAATTAGGGTGAGAGATGGGTGTTGAAAGGGCAGTTCAAATGGGATCCTCGCTCAAAATAAATATAGCATAGAGAAATATGCAGTGACAGAGAGGAAAGAGGTATTATCCGGGAGTTAGGAAACGGTTGGGGACAAATTCAGTGTAGGGCCAGTGAAGCAAGAGTTATCAGCAACTCTTTGCAGGGTATGGAGGCTAGTTATGTTTATAGAAATATACAGTGTACTGAGATTTGTTTGCAGAGGAGGAGCAGAAATTAGGTTTGAGGCATGAGGCGGTGTATCTAGTTAGGGATGATTGAAACTAGGTGGATGATACTAGGTTCTTAGCATACTGGTGGGGATGGGGTAATAGGTAGTATGAACGAGTAGTATGAACAGGAGATAAACTCTACTGTGGATGTCATCAGGAGGGTGAGGAAGTGTTGGGAGTTAGAGTATAAAGGGGCTGGAGGACAGGGGCACAATGAGAGTAGTTTGAGAGGGCGTGGTTCATACGTGGTCTAGAATGATGTGTCCGAGCATAAGGGTTTGAGAAAGAGCTGGTAAGTGGGTTTGGAGGTAGAATGAAAATTAAGAGTGGTGTGCGAGAGAACCAATGGCCTAATTTCGAGTTTGCTGGGGCCAGGAAGAACACTGTAAACCGGTGGTCCTCAGGCCCTACTCAAATGCAGTTTTCTCCTTGAGAATAGGTGGCTTACAGTCTGCAGAGCCTCTGCTGGCTTTAGGGGTCTATTTACTCAGAAGAAAAATGTTTCCTGCTCGGCAAACATTCTATGCTGTAAAGTGAGCCTCTGTTGCAGAGGCACTTTTTACAGCACAGAGACTGCACCAGACAGGCAAAGGACTGTAAATAGGAGTAGAGGATCCTCCAACAGGGATGTGGAGGTCATGATCTCTGCCCCCCATTCACATAATTTGCTAGGGTCTAAATAGCCCATAGCATGTTGAGGGTGAGGTGGTATAGTTAAAGGAGTGTGTGTATGAATAGGAGATAGCGGGGATGTAATGAGAAGGAAGTAATAATAGCAAGGGGAGTGGGAGGGGCTACAAGGTGATGTACTTGGCACTACATGGATGTCTTCTAGGATTAAGTAAAGTAGACTGTGATACCTAGGACAGTGGATGAAAAAGGTTCTAAATTGCCTTAGTGTTCAATAAATGTAATATCAGACTTCCCTACCTAGTAACCAAGGATTGATCTAAAGGCTACCATAGTAATCGGTAGTTAAGACATCAGTATTGCGTGGTCTAGCATTATGCAGTATGAAGTGGACAAGACTAGTAAACGCTTTAAGGTGACCCAGGAAAATAAAAGTGGTAGTTAGCAGGTCTGTGTGACTTACGCAGATGTGGAGTTCATACAACAAACAACATAGTAACAGAAGGAATGTATGAATTAATCTCAGCCACTGGCCTTTCTCAGGGTCGATTTGTTTTTTTTCTCCGCTATGCTACTCTAGATAGAGACTAGCTGTTAAGAATTGGGTTTCTGGTTGGCAGAACTATGCACCTTGTCCAAGCAGGAACCACAATCCTAGTCAGGCTAAGTCAGATACATACCCTAAATTAACCTGTGCTCGCCCTCTACTAGCTTGGCAAAGAGCAGGCAGGCTTAACTTAAGAGACAATGTGTAAAGTATTTGTGCAACACTCCAAACAGTAAAACAGTGAAACACCACACAAAAAGATACCACACCTGGTTAGAAAAATAGATCTTAATCTATCGAATGAAAAGACCAAAACAACAAAAATCCAATAAGTATAACCGGAGTTATGAATTTTTAAAGATTAAACTGAAATGTAGTGCTTAATAGCATAAAGCACCAACCGAGGCTATCTGGTCACGCTAGACTGGGTCAAATCGAAAACTTCAGGGAGACTGTGATGGACTGCGGGTCAGATACAGAGACCAGCCTTGGCTCTCTGAAACAGTACAGTACCTTGGTTCGTGGTTGCGTCGAGGACGAGATGCGAGGAGAAAAGGAGGTGATGAGTCGGGGTTGACCCTTAAGATGTATGTGATGCGTTGGCTCTGTCAGCGATGCAATGTCCTCGAACCTCGCAGCAGCGTCAATGAAGATGCAATGCACTCGATCTTCACAGCAGCTATAATGCATTGGTGTTGATAGAGATGCAACGGTTTCTAGCGGGGCAACAGCATTGATGCATGGATTTTACCTGGAGCAGCACTTCATAACCATTTCAAAGGGTCCAGGACTGGATTTGCACCACTTGGCAGGGTAAGACTCTCAGATGGCAGAGTCCAGGTGCTGTAGCAAGGTGAGTTGGAAGTCTTTTATGTCCCCGAGACTTCAATCAGGAGGCAAGCCAGCAAACCCTTTCAGTCACTCTGGTCCTGGGTTGGAGAGATGCAGGTCCAGTCCTTCTCACTGCCAGGCAAGGAGGGCAGGAGTCCAACAGAACAGGAGTCCAGCAGAGTAGCAGTCCAGCACAGTGGCAGTCTTTCTTCCTGGCAGAGTATCCACAGGTCCAAAAGTACCAAAGGTTCAGTACTTATAACCAGTTGTATCTTTGAATTGGGGGAGACTTCAAAGAGAGACCTTTAAAGTGCAGAGTCCCTGTCCTGGCTCCAGACTCACTACAGGGGGTATGCAGCCCTTTGTGTGTGGACAATACACAGCCTATTCAGGTGTAAATGAGGCAGTGCTCAGCTCTGCGCCCCCCACCTCCATCAAGCCAGTTAATGGCCCATTACGGCCCATAAAGTTACACCTAAGCTCCCATTGTATGTGGCTGTCTAGAGGGAAGGCACAAAACCCAGCTGTCACCCACCCCAGACGTGTATTTAGAAACAGGCATCAGGCACCAAGTATCTAAAGTAAGAAAATGACATCTTTCTAAAATTGCCAAATTTAAAAATGACAATTTAAAATCAGACTTCACCATAAACTGTGATTTTAAATTGTGATTCCAGAGACACCAAACTTGGGGGGTCCAATCTCTTCCCAATTGGAAATTACTCTTATAAAATGTAATAAGGTAATGCCAATGTTAACCTATGGAAGAAATAGGCCTTGCAGTAGTGAAAACCGAATTTAAGGGTTTTTCACTACTAGGACATGTAAAGTGCATATCCTACTTTTTAAAATACACTGCACCCTGCCATTGAGATGACCAGGGCCTACCTTAGGGATGACTCATATGTATTAAAAAGGAAGGTTTGGACCTGGCAAGAGGGTTAACTTGCCTGGTTGACATGGCAGTTTATAACTGTACACACAGGCTCTGCAATGGTAAGCCTGAGACCCGTTAGGGCTACTGAAGTGGGAGGCACAATCAGTGCCACAGGCCCACTAGTAGCATTTAAATTACAGGCTCTGGGAACATGTAGTGCACTTTACTAGGGACTTGTAAGTAAATTAAATATGCCAATTGTGGATAAGCCAATGTTAACATATTTAAAGCAGAGAGCACATGCACTTTAGCACAGCTTAGCTGTGATAAAGTGCCCAGAGTCCTAAAGCCAACAAAAACAAATTCAGCCAAAAAAGGAGAAGGGGAAGGCAAAATGTTTGAGAGTGACCCTGCAGAAAGGGCCATTTCCAACACCATTTGTGATGGACCTACTCTAAAGGGGACAGTCCGAGTCGAACTGCCAGGCAATTCAGAACACAATCTCTTTGCCTTCCTCACCCACTGAAGGGACTTGTCTACTGTCGATCCATAAAAGGACTCCCTCGTGAAGTGCATATTCACCATCACTGCCTGTACCTACTGCTTGAACCCAGATATTATTAGCCATGTGTGCCTTCTGAGCATAGTGCCATTGCGGAGTTGCCTGCTGGCGGACTGGCACAACCAGGACATACATCAAGTAGGTATTCCTGATCGTCTTCTCCCTACTGGATGAGTTCCTTCCCCTCTCTTCTGGTATTGCTCTAGGGGGCACTATAGGGGACTTTCTATCTCTTAGCGATTCCCCACGGGATCACAACTGAGCTCTCCATTTTCCTGCCCACCATGTCCATCCAGTCCTCCGTTGAGCTGTCCTAGAACATTCCCTTTTGGTAGGTGCATTCGTTGAATTCCACTTTCAAATTAAAAGACTTCTACCTGCTCTTCCGCTGGCTTTAGCGTTGGCAGGAGTACTAAGCTCTGGCTGTCAGCCTTTGAACAATGTTTCCCTCGAAGGCTGAGCGGGAGTTTTTTTTTTAAAACACATTCTTATTGAATTTTTGTGCAAACTTACAAATACAGTAGTATCGTAAGATTCTTTGCCGCACCCCACCTGTCTCGCTGAAAATGTTATCTCTAATACAGTCCAGCAATAAGGGATGGGCGAGGGTTTAAATCAGGTACATGAGGAACCATTGTGCCGTATAAGCATACACAGGTGGTTCAGTAGGTAAGCATTATGTAGGGTAAATAACATATCCTCGTGTGAACAACAACTCACGCCAACCTTGGCTAACACATCAATTTACTGGAGTTGGGGTATTTGCATTCCCATGGGATATTCATGGGTCAGGGGTGGGTGCAGCACGGTTGTCTGCGCACAGGGCGTATATGTGTTTTTGGGGGAGGTAGGCAAGTCACCCAGTCAGGAAAAAAGGAGGAGTGATATGTATAGGGCACATATGTGCATACAGGAGGTTTGTATACCGGCTCAGTCGGACTCGTCCGGTCCACTATCAATTGCTGATAGGAGAGCACCGGTTTCATCAATGTTTGGGCAGGCCTGTAAAAGGGTATCCCATGGCTGCGCATGCTTCAGTGATGGGAGTCCACGACTCTCCTCCCTACTGAGTTTCGCCCACTCGCATTCTACCCATTTAAGAACCTCTGGATGCCAATGCAGGATGTTCAGGCAAGTGGGGGCCTCCCAAGCCATCGCCAGCTGACAGAGTGCCTAGTAGGCAAAACAAATGCTGGGGTTTTCAGGATATGGAGTCCTGTAGCCTTTTCCACGTACCAAGTGACAGTTCCAGTAGGGGTTAAATGATGGGCACGCCCACACCATGTGGAAAAATTTCACTCCCTCTTCACTGCATCAGGGGCATTGCGCATATGCTCCTGGCAAAATAGCATTAATACTCTAAACGCTTTATGCAAATAGTAAAGTTAAATGAGCTTGAATCGAGCATTTCGGGAACCCCTTGATGTAGATTCCAGGATTCTGTCCCAATCTTTATCAGAGTTTGGGATGGCAATATCTTGCGCCCATCTGGCCCAGAAGGTGTGTTTTGGCCTGTTGAGTCAGTGCATTATAGAACAGCATTATCCACTTGAACCTTTCCGAGGTCGTGCACACTAACTGTAGTGCTGCCTGAGAAGCTGGTTCAACAGTACCAAGCCTCCAGTACCTGACTGAGCCATAAGTAAGAAGTGGTGGAGAGAAATACCAAATGTGTCCACGAGCGTTTGTACATCCTTGAGTGTGTCATTCTCGTATAGGTCCTACAGTGTGAGGATTCATGCCTCTCTCCACTCCCGCAGCCCCCCCATTCGCCGCAGGGCTAAACAATCTCCAATGCCGCCAGCAGTAGATCACAGGCGCACAGAAATGTACAAGGAGTCTGGCGTAGGGCCGGGCTCCAGCTGTATCAGAGTCCTAAGTAGGATGTTTTCGTTCTCATCCTGTTATCCCCCAGGGGCGCAAGGGTAGTTGCGCACCCTGGCTCATAGACTCCGCCGAGTCTGCTCCCGGAGCACCTCCGGGTGATTCCCGCCAGCGCCGCTCAAACCAGTTGAGCAGCCAGGTAATACAGTGAAGTTGGGGACTGCCAATCCATTCTCTGTAGCTGGGAGGCAGAGTTTGACCAAGGAAACCATGCGCCTTGTTTTTTCCAGAGCAGGGTCAATAGTAGCCAATCGATTCCCCGAAACAAAGCTCTGGTAACTCGGACGAGTAGCATAGCGTTAAAATTCATTAAGCATGGAAAAACCAACATTTCCGCCACAGCTGTGTGGCCAACTACAGGACAGCGGTAATGTGTGCCAAATGGCAATAGATTGTATTGTAGAGGTGAGTGCCACCCGTATACTGCCCTCTATCAGCTGTGTTTCGGTCTGGTAGATTTGTACACCTAAGTAGGCAAAGGTGTTTGTGGCTCCCAGTGCAACTCCGCCCCGAGTTCAGGTGGTCTATCCTCCGGTGCGGGGCGCCCATCTGGTAGGCATTGGATTTGTTCCAGTTGACCCCCTAGCCCCGGCAAATTCTTCTAGTGTTGCATATGTCTCTTGTATGTCAGATCGCTCCCCTTGGAGGTACAGTACCAGGTCATCTGCGAAAAGCAATATGAAAAGGGGTGTTTTCCAGGTGTATTCCCTGGAAGGATCAGCCCTGCTGGAGTGTGGCCACCAGTGGTTCCACCACAATGGCAAACAGCACAAGGGAGAGGGGGGCTTCCCTGCTAAGTACCCCGCTCTATCTTACAGTGATCGGAGATATGTTGTCTGGTTTTAACTCGAGCTGTAAGGGAGTCGTATAGATGTTTCATCCATGTGATTAACCCCCATCCCAATCCCATATTGATCATAGCGTTATACATGTATTCCCAGAGGAGGGAGTCAAAACGTTTTTTATATCAATCGCCAGGACGAGTGCCCTGGGGAACTCTTCTAACTGGGAATGTAGTGTGTGTACAAGCCTACGGATGTTAGGGACTGTGCTGCATGTCGGAATGAAGCCCGACTGATCCATGTGGGTCAAGTCCAGGAGGCAGAGTGATAGTCGGGTAACCAATATCTTACTCAAACATTTATACTCTGCATTGAGGATCGATAATGGCCTGTGTGGGTAGGCTTGGACCACCACTCTGCCCTTTTTGAGTAGAGGTAAAAGTAAGGGCCAACACATAGTGGGTGGTAGTAATTTACCATCCCCTGCAGCTTCATAAATTTGTCGGGGGGGCCATCATGTTGAGAAAGGTCAAGTAAAACTCTACTGGTAGTCCATCTACACCAGGGACTTCCCCCTTGCACGAGACTGGATGGCCCTCGTGGATCTGTAGGTCTCTACCTAGTGTGGTAGCCACATCCTGAGGTAATCTATTGGTCTTGACAGAAAGTACATGATTATGCAGATCTTGTGGACTAGCTCCAAGCCTCACTGAGTAAAGTTCTGTGTAGTAGTCATGAAAAACTATATTAATGGCAGCCTGCGTGTACACTTTCTGTTCTGGCATCTAAGGATAAAATAATTGTGTGATGCCTATAGGGGGTTCAGCTAACCATGTGAGTAGACGCCCCACTTTGTCCTGCTCATTATGGGCCCTGTTGATGTACTGTCAATAGTCATAGCCTCTTAAGCGGTCGAGTAACACCAGCAGGTGTTCCCTCTCCCCACTGGCCAACTATACGCCTCTGGGTAGTGCTGCTCCTGTTTGTGTAAGGTGTCTATTGTAAGTTACTGCTGTGAAATTTCGTGAGGTAGTTCAGCTTCAACCCCGGAGGTTGCAGCTATGCATTGTCCGCAGACTACAACCTTAAGAGCCTCCCATTCCACCAGACAGAGAACGCAGTGCCCCTATCTCTGCAATGTAGTTTCAAATAGTGGTCGCCAGGGAGTCCCGGAGGACAGCGTTCTCTGGAGCAGCTGTATTCCGTCTCCAGGTCAGGATCACGGTTTGGGGGCATACCAACCCAGGGTTAATAGGAAGTGGTTGTGATCCAAATGAGTATTAGCCAAAATACTCAGAGTAGGTAGGCCTGCCACATAAGAGTTGGTTAGAGTAGTGTATCACAGCAGACATATAGGTCATGCATCCCCCAGTGAAATGAGTGGTCTCTGAGATGTGGGTTTTGTTCCCTCCACTCCTGCATCCAATACCCACAAAACGTAACTGTGACTTCATAAACAATCCCCAACTGACCACACCCAGTACGATTACACCATTTCGTATTGTCCAAACGTATCCAACAATAGTCGTTCTGGGTACCTTCTAGGGAAACACAATCGCCATTGCCGCATGGAGTCAAGAGAAGAGGTGTGATGAAAGAGGAATAGGGTAGCCAAAACCGAGTTTTTCGCCTGTCCCCACAACAGGGCGGTAGTATTCCTCCGAGGACCCCAGAAACCTCTGGGTGCTAGGTGAATGTAAAGAGGGGGTGTGTGGGGCAAGTCAGAAGCATTGCTTGGCAACTGCCCTCAAGGAAATCGTCATGGAAGATCGTCCGCCATGCCTGGGGTGACTTTGGGTAGGAGCGTGCTTGTATCCTAGTCGGTGCTACTCTCCACATAGGATGAAGTATCTGCATCGCAGGCCTTCATTGGCTGGGTGGTCCTGACTGCCGCAGCTATTGCCTCGTCGCACCCAGCTCGGTCTTGATGGTGTGTAGGCTGTGCATCCCTCCTTTGATCTGGGCGAGACTTCCTGTGCTTGCAGGGTGAGGCGCTGGAGAACTCCACAGTTGGTCTCAGCCATCTGCCTCATAGCCATCAATTCAATAGAACACTTCCTCCGGCGTAGTAAAGATTACCAACCTTCCGTCTGTGGTTATCCACAGCCTAGTTGGGAATAGTAGCTTGTAGATGATCCCCCAACTTGCAGAGTCATCTCTTCGCCAAGCAGAATAATGCCTTCTGCTTTTGAACAGCAGGCGGTAGTCCCGGTCCCCATAGTGCAGCAATCGAGCCACCACCAGTAGCGGTGGGGCCCCAGGGAGCACGCTGGTACCCTATAAGCTCGCTCCAGAGCATAGTGCTTAGATAGCCCCTCAGGGGCCACCATCTCTTGCAGCTTGTCCGCCAGAACAGTGATCATGGCTGAGTCATCAATCCATTCTGGCAGCCCCACCACTTGTATATTGTTTCGCTTGACCCTACCCTCCTGGTCTTCTATTTGGGCCTCCAAGACCTTGACTCTGCCTGTGAGGGAGCTCAGGTCCATGGTGTGTGCTTTAGCAATGGGGTCAAGTTCACCTACTTTCAGTTCTACTTGGTGCACCCAGTCCACTATTTTCCTTTGATCATCTCTTAGTAGCCCCAGGTCAACCACCAGGGAGTCAATTTTAGTTTAGATGGCATCTTTGGTGGAGCTTACGGCTGCCAGTATTGCGTCCAGGTTAGGGGCAGGTGGTGAGGCAGAAGGAGAGCGCCCCCTACTCATCAGATTTTTAGTGATGAGTATGCCCTATGCTGCCCCCACAGGGTCCAAGGCATATTGTCAAGAGGAGGGGAGAGAAACAGTCCCTCTCAGGCCTTTGCATAAGCTACAATTCCAGGAGACCCAGTCTCAGTCCCTCTCCGATCCAGTGCAGGGGCGAGGGCCTCAGGCTGCAGCTGTGAGCCGGTCCAGTCAGCGGTGGGGGATCCCAATGAACCTTGCAACTTGAGCGGTGTCTATCCAGAGGCCTGGCTGTATGTGTGCATGAGGCCTCCCAGCCTCACCTGCCATGGCTTTCAAGCCTCCTCTGTCGATGTAGCATGCCGCTGTCCCGGGCTCCCCCAGGCTGTCAGGGTCGGGGTAAGCTCAGCCAACGTATGGTGCTAAGGCGAGGATCGGAAGTCAGCACAACAGGTCCAGTCTTCGTCTATTTTCACCCACCAAGCGACCAAATCCTGCAGGACAGGATCAGGGTGCCACCTCGCTGTAAACCTGGTCTACTGTGCAGCCGTCATCTTACTCTCTCTGCAGCCACACGGGTCTCCAGTGCAGTCGTTGTTGCAGCCGTATGCGGTCGGTGCACCAGCCTTCAGGGACCCCCCCCCATTGCGCTCTTTTTTTTCTTTCCAACAGATGTTATGGAGGCTCATCACTTCAGTAGTCTACAAGCACATTTGCATCATCTTTGCCTTACAGTGAATCATGGCAATAAAGTTGTCCTCAAAAATATCAGTAACCAAACTCCCCGCCCTCCCCTTCTCTCTAAGAGCCATGCCCCGTAGAAATCCAAACAGCAACTGAAAAGTCACAAGCAATATTGTCCCATATATCCAATCAAGTCACAGGAATAATAAAAGTGCTCCTACCATGGGGACGTCAGGAATATGTGTAATACCCAAAAAGTAGCTCTTGCACACACCTATCACATTTAAGGAGCAGCAGCAGGTGGTCGCCCCCCCCCGGAGTCGCCGTTTGTGATGGGTGTTCTGGGTCCTTTAAGCAATCCACCAATGTTTCACAAGCACGGGCCGTGTCTAGCTAGCCTAGGCCCCATCTAGCTTCTCAAAGCAGTACCTCTCCCTTATAGCCAGCCCACCTCTCGAGCTCCCTGCGTCTGTGACCTGGCCCCTCCTCCCTCCCACTCCAGGCCTTTCAGTGTCTGGTGATTTCCCTTTTCTCCAATATATAGGTCACGTCCTAAAACCTACCAGTTATCTTAGTCTTGGAGGTGTGAAGGAACCAGTGCAGCAGGAAATGACCTAGAAAGCAGTGGACCTCCCTCAATATGACATCAGCAACCACCGTTGTTACCTCCTCCCAGTACGTAGTCAGCGGGGGCAGGTCCACATCATGTTCATGATCTCCGCTTCCACCTCCCCACATCTTGGACAGGTTGCCCCGATCATATTGAAATATTTATTGATGCACCCTGGAGTCAGGTACGCCCTATGTAGGACATAGTAATTGATTCGTTTGAACCAGGCATTTCTAGATACCTTTGGTGTTCTCTACAGAATTGTCTCCCAATCTCTGTCGGGTATGGGAATCCCCAAGTCCTCCTCATATTGGGTTTTCAAGGGTTAAAGCATGTCTGCCCATATTTCTTTATACAGACACATGACCGCGTTAACAGTGCCCGAAGACAAGGTAACATATTGACAGGCTTTGTGAGAGCGTGGCTCCAACAGTCAGGTACCCCAATGTTTACCCAGCATGGTCATTACGGCCCTGTGGAGTAGGAAGTGGCTCTGCAGTATGGTAAACTCCGAATGGAAATCTTCAAATGGGAGGTGCTGCTCCTCACGGAATAAGTCCCCCGTTCTTGTCACCCCTGCTGTATCCCAATTCCTTCAGAGTTGCCGCCGTGGGGTAGTGCCTCTAGAGTAGTTATGGGTATGTCAGGGGAATATGGAACCCATATGCACGTTTTTGTAAGCATCTATACCAGTATCTATGCATTACTCTGAACTCCTGGGTTTCGCTATCTGAAGGGCATCCAGTTTTCAGCAGCATCCTAACTAAACTAGTAAACTCCAGGACCAACAGTCCCATCACACGATGTGGGATTTGTCTGCCGGCCAGCCACTGCGTACACCACTGTAGCTGCGCTGATCTCAAACTCAGAGACAGCTACCCCACCCTCAGCCATTTGTGTAGACAACGCCATCCTCCTGCGGCCTGCTCCCCAGATGAATGAGATGATCAGAGAATACAACTTCTGGAACAGTGCTCTAGGGATCCTTACCGGTAGAACCGTAAAGTAATATAACAAGCGAGGAAGTGCTATCATTTTGAGTAGCGCTACGTGCCCCGCTACGGATAGAGGTAGCGTTTTCCAAAAGTCGGTGTTCGACCTTAGTGCCCTAACAGCCATCCCTATATTCCCGTCTAGGAGGTCAGCCTGGCTGTGGTATATCTTAACACCTAGATACAACAAGCATCTTGGTTCCCACAGGAGCATGTCCAGTCCCTCTGGAGTCCGCCTCTCTCTAGAACAGCCTCGATTTCTGCCAATTAACTTTCAGGCGTGATAGGGAGCCAAACGCTTTGAGCAGGTCCCTGGCACCTCTCAAGTCTGTTGCCATATTCCCAAGAAATATTAGATCATCTGCATATAACGCAATGTGGTGGGGATGGCTGCCAATCTGTATACCTTGATATCTATTTCCTGTTCTCGCGTGACTGGCCAAAGGTTCCATGGCCAGGGCAAAAAAATAAGGGGGGCATCCCTGCCTTGTCCCTCGCCCCACGTTATAGCTCTCTGCTAGGGTCTGGCCCGTACGTACTCTGGCAGTGAGGTCCGAATACAGCAGCTTTGTCCATGCTAGGAAGCCGTGACCCAGGTACAAGCACTCTGTCACCCCGTATAAGAAGCTCTATTCCAGGCTGTCAAAGGCATTTTTCCCTCAATATCGACAGCAAACTCTGCTGCCTCCCTATGGTAATGTATGTCAGCCTCCATCAGTCTCAGGAGTCGCCTGATATTCAGCACTGTATTGCGACCAGGTATAAACCCGGTTTGATCAGGGTGCACTAGTCGAGGCATAAGTGGAAGGAGCCTAGTGACTAACATACAGCTGAGGAGCTTACAGTTGATATTAAGCATCAACAGTGGTTGATATACTTCGGACTCCTGGGCCGGCCTACCTGGTTTCACTACACGGTGCTCTTGGAGGTCAGCCCTGGCAGTATGGGAGTCCGCATGTATCCCCTAACAGCGCATAGCAGCAGGATTAGCCGGGGCCAGTGAGAGCGCTCACTCAGTGAGCTCCAATCGCCATGGAGTTAGCACTGCCCCCGCTGGAGCGGGATTTGGTATCCACTTAAGGAATTGCCAAAGTCCTTTTAACTTTTGATTAAAGCCTCCATTTCGGCCTCAAGGTATCTCTTGTCTAAGTCTGACATTTTTTTTCTTCTCGGCGTCAAATGTCAGTGCTGGCGCCAATACAACTTTGCTCTCCCATTCAACTTTTGGGGTCAAGGCCGGTCCAGAGGGTTTGTCTCCTGTGTTATCTCTGGGTTTAGATTTGAGGGGCTCTCTGAGCTAGTGTCTGGTTTCTGCCACCTTCGAGCTCAAAGTATGCCCCTTGGTTTTGGATTCTGACTGCTTTGGCTCACCACCCAATTTTCCCTGTACCATCTGTCTCTGCCAGTCAACGTCTGCTTCTTCAGAGCCTTTCCCCTCTCAATGCCAACTGTCTCGGAGTTAGGATCTTACTGCTTTGCCACTTCTGCGTTGTCATCTCTGTATGGCTCCTCTGCCTTAGGAGTCTGTTTCAGCATCTGTGCCATGGTGTAGTGTGCACACCTCTGCTTTTGTCTTACTATGAGTTTCTGGTTGAAACTCAGCACAGGTGTTGCAGTCCTCAGGCGTGTGTGTGTGTGTGTGGTCCTTGGGCAGACACAAATTACACAGTTGATGGCTGTCTTTCAGTGGAAACTTGTGGTGGCCCTTAGGGTAGAGCCTGAATGGTGCGTGTTCCATACCATACCATACCAGCATTCTTCAGCCACGCAGTCGAGGAACCCCGTGGTTTGTTAGGGTTGACAACCTCAAGATTTTCAGTGTAAAACCGGTGATAATCTTCAGTGACCTTCGTTGTTGTTTGGTGACCTGCGGTGGTTCTTTTTCGATTTCTTTTGAAAAGGGTTCTCTCGACTCCTGCCCATCCAGGAACTACCATCACTGCATCCAGATCCGAGGGCAGAAAAATGATTCTAAAGATGGTGACCACGCAAGGGGCTTCTGGGTATACGTCTGATGTCATCAAGGAGGGACACAGTATCAAATTATCAAAAATGATGCGAAGGAACGAATAGTTTCTTACCTGTCGGTGTAGTTTTGCAGCTTGAAGACTTTCTGGATTCACTATGCTGTGCATTATTCCGCCATCTCGTGGTTGGGTCCGGATTCGTAGTCTTTTCTTTCTTTCTTTTTTGTTGTTGGCCCAGGTGGGCGGCGACGCCCCCACCATTTGGTGTCCTCGGTGACGTCGTCGCACTTCCTGCGGAAGCTCCCACCTTTGGTCGCCATCTTCGGATTCTTTTTTCTTTTCCTGTTATTGTTTTGTCGTCTATGTCTCTCTCTTTTATCCTTTTATTTTTCTTTTGATCCCTCTAAACTCTGTATGTAGTCTAGTTTTACCCTTAACCTCCTATGTTATCTTCCTGGCGGAGGCGGGTGGGATCGCTAGTGAATCCAGAAAGTCTTCAAGCTGCAAAACTACACCGACAGGTAAGAAACTATTCGTTTTGCAGCGTGAATCTTTCTGGATTCACTATGCTGTGCATAGACTTTGTAGCGGTTTTGTTATTGCGGTGGTTGGGTGGAAGATGAGCATTGGTTGCTGAAAATGTGCTGTAAGACCTTCTGTCCTACTTGTGCCTCTTTGTTCATCTGGATATCCACACAGTAGTGTTTGGTGAACGTGTGCACGGAAGACCATGTTGCCGCTTGGCAAATGTCTTGTATAGGTGTGTTCGCTAGGAACGCAACCGTTGCTCCCTTCTTCCTTGTTGAGTGAGCCTGGGCGGCTCCTTGTAATTCTTGTCTTGCCTGCTAGTGGCAGAGTTGTATTGCCTGTGCAATCCATCGTGCTATGGTATTTTTTGTTACTGGTCGTCCCAAGAAACTGCTTGCGAAGGAAACAAAGAGTTGTTTTGTTTTCCTGCATTCCTTCGTCCTTTCTATGTAGTGCATCACTGCCCTTCTGGCGTCCAGCGTGTGTAGCGCCTTTTCTGTGGGCGTTGATGGTTTCTGGAAGAAACTTGGTATCTGTATTGTCTGGTTAATATGGAACCGCGACACCACCTTTGGCAGGAAGTGTGGGTCCGTTCTCATGACAATTCTGTCCTTGTGTATTTGCAAGTAGGGCTCTTGTAGTGTAAGAGCCTGCAGTTCACTGACCCTTCGCAGTGACGTGATAGCCACCAAGAATGCCGTCTTTAGTGTGAGCATGTGCAGTGTGATCTTGTGTATGGGCTCAAATGGTGATTTCATCAACTGTGTTAGCACAGTGTTGAGGTTCCAGCTTGGGGCTGGCATCCTTTTGGGGGGGCTATTCTTTTAGCTCCCTCCAGGAATCTTTTGACCACCTGGGAGGTGAAGAAACTTTTCCCGCTTCTCCCCTGGTGTAGGCCACTATGGCTGCTAAGTGAACCCTTAGTGACGAGTAGCTTAGCCCGCTGTGTAGTAGGTGCGTTAAGTATTGTAGTACCGTTGATTCTTTTGTGACCTTTCGTTGCAGTCCCTCTTTAATGCACCATTGCGAGAACCTTTTCCACTTTGCAATGTAGCATTTTCTTGTAGTGGGTCTCCTCGCTTCTCTGAGTACTGCCATGGTGATTGGTGGTAGCTTGAGGTGTGCGAATTCTAGGTCCTCAGGAGCCATGCTGCTAGGCTGAGGCTCTCTGGTTCTGGGTGGAGCACTTTTCCGTCTTGCATTGTCAGGAGGTCTTTCCTTCTGCTGAACCTGTGCGCTGGTTCCTGCGCCATTTCCATTATTTGTGAGAACCATGATTGTCTGGCCCACTGAGGTGCCACCAGTATGAGTGTCATGCTGCTGCTCCTGCATTTGCTGAGTACCTTGTGTAACAGTGGTATCGGGGGAAAAGCGTATGCAAATTCGTTCGACCAACTTATCCATAGCGCATTCCCTAGGGACCTTTGGTCCGGTTGTCTGGATGCGTAATGTTGTCATTTGCATTCTTGAGTGTTGCAAACAGGTCTATCCGTGGTGTACCCCACTTTTGGAACAGCCGCTGCACCTCCTGTTGGTTGAGCTCCCATTCGTGGGATGCCGACGTCTGCCTGCTGAGTCGGTCTGCTTCTACATTGTCTATTCCTGGAAGGTGTATTGCCAGTAGGTCTATCCTTAGAGGGATGGCCCATCTCCAAATCTCTTGTGCCAGGCTTGATAGCGGTGCTGACTGTGTTCCACCTTGTTTGTTGATGTAGAACATGGTGGTTGTGTTGTCTGTTTGTATCAGCACTCTCTGTCCGTAAAGCTGCTTCTGAAAGGCTTTTAAGGCTAGGAACACAGTTTCTAGTTCTAGGTAGTTGATGTGTTTCACTGCATCTTGTTGTGACCACAGCCCCCTGACGCGGAGTCTGTCCATGTGCGCGCCCCAGCCCTGCTGTGAGGCGTCTGTTGTGATGGTCACTGTTGGAGTTGGCTGTGTGAATGGCTTCCCCTGTAATATGTTCTCTTCCTTCCACCACGCTATTTCTTGCTGCACTGCGTGTGTGACAACCACTAGATCTTCCCAACTCCCTGTCGCTTGTGACCACTGCTGCTGTATCCATTCTTGGAACGGTCTCATGTGCAGCCTGATATGTGGGACTAGGTGGATGCATGATGCCATCATCCCCATTAGTCTGCTCACCGTCCTCACTGTCAGAACTTGCCCCTTGCGGTAATGACGTGTTTCCCTCAGGAGCGCTATAGTTCTCGTCGCTGGGGAACACCTTGGACTGTGTGCTGTCGATTTGTGCCCCTAAGAATATTTTGATCTGCTGAGGTTTTGTTGACGATTTCTCCCAATGTATTGAGAAACCTAGTCTGGACAGTGTTTGTATGACTTGTTTGATGTGATCCTTGCAGTGTCTGTATGATCCTGCTTTCACAAGCCAGTTGTCGAGGTAGGGGTATACATGTATGCCCTTTCTCCGTAGGTGCGCTGCTGCAAGGCATTTTGTGAACACCCTTGGTGCGGACTTGAGCCCGAAGGCTAGCACTGTGAACTGGTAGTGATTGTGGCCTATCACGAATCTTAGTAGACGTTTGTGTTTGTGGTTGACGGGTATGTGCAGATATGCATCTTTCATGTCTATGGTCGCCATGTAATCCCCTTCTTGGATTTGGGGTATTACTTCCTGAAGTGACGTAATTTTGAATTTTTGAGTTTTTACGAACTTGTTGATGAATCTGAGGTCCAGTATTGGCCTTAGTGTTTCGTCTACCTTTGGCACTAGGAAGTACGTTGAGTAGACTCCCTTGTTCCTTTCGTTGATTGGAACTGGTTCTATTGCTCTTTTTGTAGCAGCTCCTCTGCTTCTAGACGTAGGAGGGCGAGCTCCCTTGCGGGAATTGCCCGGTGTCTTGGTTTTTTGCCCGGGGGTGTTTTTGGAGTTCTATGCAGTACCCGTGCTGTATGATGTTCAGTATCCACTTGTCCGTGGTAATCTCCCTCCATTGTGTGAGGAAGTTTCCTATTCTGCCCCCCACCGGGGTTGTATGCTCGGTGGTTATTTGTTTGCTGTGTGTGTTTCTTATTTTGTCCTTCTGTTGACTTCTCCTCTCCCTTGGTGTTAATAGGGGAGGGTTTGGTTTGTTTGTGGAGTCACTTTGAGGTGGGCTGCTGACCCCCTCTTCGGGACTGTCCCCGTCCGTACCCGCGTCCTCGAAAGGACCGTCCTCTGGGTTGATACTGCCAATTTTGCTGCTGTTGTCCCTGTTGGCTTTGGCCCTGGTTGTTCCCCTGGTATCCTTGTTGGGGAGATTGGTGGGAAGTGGCGGGCGCATTGCCCCCTCTACCATTGGGCCCCTCATCCCCCTGAATTGCAGTGCTCCCATGGACCTCGCAGTTTCATTGTCTTTTTTGAGCTGCGTTAACTTCTCGTCCACTGGGGCTCCAAACAGTTTCTGGCCGTCGAATGGCGTGTTCAGGATGTTGCTTTGTACCTCAGGGTTGAAACCTGAGATCCTGAGCCATGCGTGTCTCCTTTCAGTCACCCCTATCATCATCTGCCTGCTGGAGTTCTCTGCTGCATCCAAGGCTGATTTTAGGCAAGTGTTTGCGATAGCCTTGCCCTCTTCAACTAGGTGATTTGCCCTTTGTTGGTGTTGTTGTGGTAGGTGTGTTATGAGCTGGCTCATTTCATCCCAATGCTGGTATGCATGCCTGCTGATGAGGGCGTTGGAGTTGGCGATGCGCCAGTGTATGGCTGCGTTCCTCTCCACCTTTCGTCCTGTGAGGTCCATTCGTTTGCTCTCCTTGTCTGGAGGTGGACCTGTGTTAGTGGGCACATTTGCCCTTTTCCTGGCCGTTGCAGTGATAATGGAGTCTGCTGGCACTGACCCTTGTATGTACGCAGGGTCTTTAGAGGAGTGCTTGTACTTCTTTTCGCTCCTTGGTGTAACAGCCTTGCAGACTGCCGGTTCTTTGAAGGCCTCCCTTCCCTGGTCCAGGACGCTAGGGAGCATGGGTAGGAACTGGGACCTTGTTTGTTGAGGAAGTAGGATTTCCAAAAGGAAACATGCCTTTGCCTTCTCCTCTTGCATTTCGACGCCATATGTTGCTGCAGCCCTTTGGACGACCACATTGTAGGCTCCAATGTCGGCTGGCGGCGAAGGCCTCGAGGGATAAGAGTCTACCCCTTCTTCTGGTGATTCTGCGTCGAGGTCTTGCCAGTCTAGGTCTTGTTCTTCCGAGGGCGCCGAGGCCCGGTAAGACTGGAACTCTTCTTCGCCTTCGAAGTAGTAGTCCTCTTCGCCCTGTTCGTCGAGCGGTTCGGGGGTTTTTGGGGGCTCGATGTCTTCGTTGTCGCCCTCCCCGAGTGTTTCACGGAATGGCGTATTGCTTCATTTTTTCGTTGAAGTCTTTTTTCCGTTGCAGGATGCTCGCCATCTCTGCTTCGAGCCTTCTCTTCTTCTTCTCCATCTCGTGGACCCTTTCGGCGTCGATGGCTGAAGCGCCCCTCTTCGCGGTCTCGGACGTCGAGGATGACGCCGGGCCTTCCTTTCTGGGCGTCGAGGCTTCCTTTTCGGAGGTTACCTTCGACGCCCTTGGTTTTTTGGAGGCTTTTGCCGATTGGGAGTCCTTCACGAAGGATCCGCTCGGTTGTTTGTCCTTAGTTGCTGTTGCTTTCGTCGAGTGTTTCGGCGGCAACGCTCCCTTTGAGGACTTGGCTTCACTTCTGAGAGTGTCGCTCGGGGCCTTAGCTTCACTCTTTTGAGCGTCGCTTGGGTGCTTCGGGGTCGACGTCTCCCTTACCTCCTTCGAAGTTTTCTTGTGGACCTCGACGACTGAGCAGTCCTCCGGTCCCTCTGCGATGTTGTCTTCCTCTCCACTCGAGAGGCCCAGGTCTCGGAGCGATGGAGGTGCTCCCTGGCCCTGCATGTTGTGGTTCGCCCTTCTTTGCCTCTCTCTCACCCGGAGGGTTTCGGGGTGAACGCCGAACACGCGTTGCAGTCTTCGCTGATGTGGTCGAGCGGCAAGCAGAGGTTGCAGACTGGGTGCTGGTCCTTCTGGGCGTACTTGTGGTGACAGTTTTGGCAAAACTTAAACGGTGTCTTGTCCATACCCGCGCTCAGGGGGCCCCCTGTGAGCGCATTCTCTGTAGGCGTCGAGATTTTGGACGTGCACCTTCTACCTTGTCGTCCTTCTCGTCGCCTTCTGTACTCGTCTCCTCGTCCGGTGTCTTCAGGAAACGATCTTTTGGTGATTATTTCAAATTTTCGAGATTCTTCGTCCAACTTTCTGGAACTTCTCGTCGACGATCCAGACCCCACGGCAGAAAAAAGAATCTGAAGATGGCGACCAAAGGTGGGAGCTTCCGCAGGAAGCGCGACGACGTCACAGAGGACACCAAATGGTGGGGGCGTCGCCGCCAACCTGGGCCAACAACAAAAAAAAAATAAGGAAAGAAAGAAAGGACTACGAATCCGGACCCAACCACGAGATGGCGGAATAATGCACAGCATAGTGAATCCAGAAAGATTCACGCTGCAAAACCGACAATTCTTCTGAATTAATGAATCTTTCTGGGATTACATGCTATACATTATTAGATGGCTGACAGACTAATGTACAGCATGTGAACCCAGAAAGTTTCATGTTGCCACATGCAATTTGACTCTTTCAGAAAGCAAACAAACATTGCCTCTAGAAGCCTGGTGCACAACAACTGGCGTGGTGAGCAAAATAACGATGGATTAAACCCAGATCTGTGACTGGGGGTGAATGTTTTGCCAATGTGCAACATTCCGTCCATCATCTTGTGTGTTTTGCTGTTCGCCCTATGTGGGAAGGGTATGCCCAGACGTGGGTCCCGTGCTCACTACGCCACTGGAGTCAAGGTATCCTGGCTGATGACGGCTGATAGCCAGAAACCGGTCCTAGGATGCTTGATTCCGGTCCAGGGAAGACATGGCTTGGCAGTTCGGGCTGGACTGTTCCCATGAGGCACAGGGTCAAGACTGATTTGCATATGGCCATGTCTGAACTGGGGTGGCGTGGTGAGCAAAATAACGATGGATTAAACCCAGATCTGTGACTGGGGGTGAATGTTTTGCCTATGTGCAACATTCCGTCCATCATCTTGTGTGTTTTGCTGTTCGCCCTATGTGGGAAGGGTATGCCCAGACGTGGGTCCCGTGCTCACTACGCCACTGGAGTCAAGCTATCCTGGCTGATGACGGCTGATAGCCAGAAACCGGTCCTAGGATGCTTGATTCCGGTCCAGGGAAGACATGGCTTGGCAGTTCGGGCTGGACTGTTCCCATGAGGCACAGGGTCAAGACTGATTTGCATATGGCCATGTCTGGGGTGGCGTGGTGAGCAAAATAACGATGGATTAAACCCAGATCTGTGACTGGGGGTGAATGTTTTGCCAATGTGCAACATTCCGTCCATCATCTTGTGTGTTTTGCTGTTCGCCCTATGTGGGAAGGGTATGCCCAGACGTGGGTCCCGTGCTCACTACGCCACTGGAGTCAAGCTATCCTGGCTGATGACGGCTGATAGCCAGAAACCGGTCCTAGGATGCTTGATTCCGGTCCAGGGAAGACATGGCTTGGCAGTTCGGGCTGGACTGTTCCCATGAGGCACAGGGTCAAGACTGATTTGCATATGGCCATGTCTGAACTGGGGTGGCATGGTGAGCAAAATAACGATGGATTAAATCCAGATCTGTGACTGGGGGTGAATGTTTTGCCAATGTGCAACATTCCGTCCATCATCTTGTGTGTTTTGCTGTTCGCCCTATGTGGGAAGGGTATGCCCAGACGTGGGTCCCGTGCTCACTACGCCACTGGAGTCAAGCTATCCTGGCTGATGACGGCTGATAGCCAGAAACCGGTCCTAGGATGCTTGATTCCGGTCCAGGGAAGACATGGCTTGGCAGTTCGGGCTGGACTGTTCCCATGAGGCACAGGGTCAAGACTGATTTGCATATGGCATGTCTGAACTGGGGTGGCGTGGTGAGCAAAATAACGATGGATTAAACCCAGATCTGTGACTGGGGGTGAATGTTTTGCCAATGTGCAACATTCCGTCCATCATCTTGTGTGTTTTGCTGTTCGCCCTATGTGGGAAGGGTATGCCCAGACGTGGGTCCCGTGCTCACTACGCCACTGGAGTCAAGCTATCCTGGCTGATGACGGCTGATAGCCAGAAACCGGTCCTAGGATGCTTGATTCCGGTCCAGGGAAGACATGGCTTGGCAGTTCGGGCTGGACTGTTCCCATGAGGCACAGGGTCAAGACTGATTTGCATATGGCCATGTCTGAACTGGGGTGGCGTGGTGAGCAAAATAACGATGGATTAAACCCAGATATGTGACTGGGGGTGAATGTTTTGCCAATGTGCAACATTCCGTCCATCATCTTGTGTGTTTTGCTGTTCGCCCTATGTGGGAAGGGTATGCCCAGACGTGGGTCCCGTGCTCACTACGCCACTGGAGTCAAGCTATCCTGGCTGATGACGGCTGATAGCCAGAAACCGGTCCTAGGATGCTTGATTCCGGTCCAGGGAAGACATGGCTTGGCAGTTCGGGCTGGACTGTTCCCATGAGGCACAGGGTCAAGACTGATTTGCATATGGCCATGTCTGAACTGCGGTGGCGTGGTGAGCAAAATAACGATGGATTAAACCCAGATCTGTGACTGGGGGTGAATGTTTTGCCAATGTGCAACATTCCGTCCATCATCTTGTGTGTTTTGCTGTTCGCCCTATGTGGGAAGGGTATGCCCAGACGTGGGTCCCATGCTCACTACGCCACTGGAGTCAAGCTATCCTGGCTGATGACGGCTGATAGCCAGAAACCGGTCCTAGGATGCTTGATTCCGGTCCAGGGAAGACATGGCTTGGCAGTTCGGGCTGGACTGTTCCCATGAGGCACAGGGTCAAGACTGATTTGCATATGGCCATGTCTGAACTGGGGTGGCGTGGTGAGCAAAATAACGATGGATTAAACCCAGATCTGTGACTGGGGGTGAATGTTTTGCCAATGTGCAACATTCCGTCCATCATCTTGTGTGTTTTGCTGTTCGCCCTATGTGGGAAGGGTATGCCCAGACGTGGGTCCCGTGCTCACTACGCCACTGGAGTCAAGCTATCCTGGCTGATGACGGCTGATAGCCAGAAACCGGTCCTAGGATGCTTGATTCCGGTCCAGGGAAGACATGGCTTGGCAGTTCGGGCTGGACTGTTCCCATGAGGCACAGGGTCAAGACTGATTTGCATATGGCCATGTCTGAACTGGGGTGGCGTGGTGAGCAAAATAACGATGGATTAAACCCAGATCTGTGACTGGGGGTGAATGTTTTGCCAATGTGCAACATTCCGTCCATCATCTTGTGTGTTTTGCACAACAACTGCCTACATTGTTTAATAAACAGTTGCAGCTCGTCTTGGGCAATAGACAAAGGAACAAAGCGAGTGGCCAGGAAACAGGTTTTTCATGGGTGAAGGATGGGATCAAGCCTGTCCTCTCAGTGTGCAGGCTTAACAGGGAGATTGCACCCATAGAAGTGAGAGATCAAGGACTAGATTTAAGGGAGGGTGTTCGGCAGGGGGTCCTGGTCACTTCAGACATCCAATTAAGGCAGCATGCCCTGCGTGACCTCACATGGGGTAGAGTTATAGCTCAGAAAGTAGTAAGTAACTCAGCACTCATGATAGGATTTTGCAGAAAAAGGGCTTACACTATTTAATCACTGTTGCAGCACCTGCAGTGCACGATGGACAATAAAGGACCAAAGCCCTTACAGGAGGGTGTGGGCTTTACCTGTGAATTTGATGTGCAGCCTTTTAGGGGGGGAAACCGACCTTTCGAGGTTGAAGGATAAAATCAGTTCTCATCTATTCATGCAGGCTCAACCACCTGTCAAGTCATTAAGGAAAATGTGTGCCCATACATACCTAAACACAAAGAGGCATTTTAAGTGTTTCACCAAGTCAAAAAAGAATTTGCGTTGACAAAGCCAATCGTTTTGATTGTTGTATAGCACAAAGGTTTTTAAAAGTGTCACACCCCTGCAAACCAAACAACTCTCAGACAAAACAGGCACCGCAAGGCCAAAAACAGCTGTGCAAGTTTTCCTCACACAGAACAGATACACCACAATACAGTTCCAGCACAAGCAGCAGGAGACCTTTTCACATTCAACACTGACAGCAAAAATGCACTACAGTTTTGCAAGTTTCTCCATAGCGTCATCAGTGTTCGCTTCACTTACACTTGGAACAGGTACAGCAGCCGGGGGAGAAGAGGAAACCTGTGTACAGTAACTTCACGCTTCCTTTTAGCATGGGTGTTTATTCATCCCGTCCACTGTGATCTTTAGGGAAGGCCACGGTTTCTGTTGGGACTGTTGTTTCTTGTGAGTTGCAGCCTACCTGTGCCCCAGATTGCAGTGAGCAGAGTCCAGGAAGTGGTAAGGAGGCAGACTAGTGCTGTCTCTTTCCTAAAAGAGTTAAAAAACGATTTTCCCTATCTGTGATTACTGTCTTTGCCTGTGGTTGTTACAGTTTAAAATTGTAGTTTTAACCTGCCCGTGATTGCATATTTAATTACCTGTTTTGTGTTCAAATTTGTGGTTTTTCCTGCCCATGATGGCTTCCATTTAAAGTGTTGAATTGTGGGATTTGCAGTCCTAAATCTCTGTAGTTTTTCCCTCTCATTCCCGGTGACTATCAGTTTTCCCTCCAAATTTCCCCTTGTCTCTGTGCTAAGACCTTTATGTTAAACAGTGCACTCCCAGCCACAATTTTGTGTTAACAAGTCAGTGAAACCAGCCCCGCCCCCCCCACCCCCAGCAACAGGGATATTCTACATCAGAGTGCGCTCTGAGGCAGCAGTGATCTTCTGTGTGCTGTTTAATCTGTGTTTAATAGGGACTGTGCACTTCGTTTTTTGTCCAGGAGAAGGAGTAAAGTTTTATGCAAACACTATTTTCAGAGGACAAGTTAGGCCCTTACCTGCAGAAGTCCAAAGTGTGGATTGAGCCTGTCTGTCTCCTAGGAGATTCTGAACAAGAGAAGCAGCTCCCCAGTCCCAGCCCCCACCCCCAGGCCAGCAGACCTAGGACTGGGGATTGGCTATTCAGCTCCTAGGCAACTCTGAGCCCTCCCCTCACACCTGCCCAGGCCCCTTAAGGCTATGCTGGGTGCACCCCAAATCATTCTCCTCCATCTTGTGAGTTGCAGCCTACCTGTGCCCCAGATTGCAGTGAGCAGAGTCCAGGAAGTGGTAAGGAGGCAGACTAGTGCGGTCTCTTTCCTAAAAGAGTTAAAAAACGATTTTCCCTATCTGTGATTACTGTCTTTGCCTGTGGTTGTTACAGTTTAAAATTGTAGTTTTAACCTGCCCGTGATTGCATATTTAATTACCTGTTTTGTGTTCAAATTTGTGGTTTTTCCTGCCCATGATTGCTTCCATTTAAAGTGTTGAATTGTGGGATTTGCAGTCCTAAATCTCTGTAGTTTTTCCCTCTCATTCCCGGTGACTATCAGTTTTCCCTCCAAATTTCCCCTTGTCTCTGTGCTAAGACCTGTATGTTAAACAGTGCACCCCCAGCCACCATTGTGTGTTAACAAGTCAGTGAAACCAGCCCCCCCCACCCCCCAGCAACAGGGATATTCTACATCAGAGTATGCTCTGAGGCAGCAGTGATCTTCTGTGTGCTGTTTAAACTGTGTTCAATAGGGACTGTGCACTTCGTTTTTTGTCCAGGAGAGGGAGTAAAGTTTTATACAAACAGTATTTTCAGAGGCAAGTTAGGCCCTTACCTGCAGAAGTCCAAAGTATGGATTGAGCCTGTCTGTCTCCTAGGAGATTCTGAACAAGAGAAGCAGCTCCCAACTCCCTGGCCAGCAAACCTTGTCTGAGATCGATGGGACCTTATATAGTCTGCTAGTGGTAGGTACATGTATACACTGATTGGTGGTTGTATCTGATGTTTCTATTGGATTAGGGTTCGTGTCCTCATTGGTTGGGTATTTGAGGGTTCTGATTGGTTTCTGGGTCTGTGATTCAATCAATGTAGGGTTGGGGCTAGGGTTTCTATTGGAAGTAGGGACTAGGGCTTTCTGTGTTATTGGTTGTTGGGGCTAGGGTTAGGATTTCTATTGGAAGTAGGGACTAGGGCTTTGTGTTATTGGTTGTTGGGACTAGGCCCTTAATTGGAATTAGCGATTAGGGCTTCCGGTGTGATTGGTTGCTGGACTAGGTGTGGTACTAAGAGTAGGGTTAGGCTTTCTATTGGAAGTAGGGACTAGGGCTTCCTGTGCCATTGGTTGCTTGGACTTGGGTTGGGACTACTGGTAGGGCTAGGGCCTCTATTGGACGTAGAGATCAGGGTTTTTGAAAGTTATTGGGTGCTTGGACTAGGGCTAAGATTGGCTGTAAGGTCCTGCTCTCCTATTGCTTCTAGATTTTAGGGCTAGTGTTGTGATTGGATAGGGTTAGGGCCAGGGTTCCCATTGGCTGGAGGGGTCACCTGATTACTAGGGCTATAAAAGGCCGAGGCTTAGGGCGTCTCAGCCCAGGCGTCGCGGCTAAGGGCAGAGAGGACAAGGGGAATTACCTGTTTGAGCCTGTTCGAGAGTGGACGGGACTAGGGCCAGAAATGTTGCCCATGTTCACATTCAGTAATAGCTACCCCACATCATCCACAAACATAGTAACACACTCACACCAAATGTAAACCACACACAACCCTATGCACGGACCAATGTACCAGCATGCACTACAAACCCAACCAAACCACATCTATACACCCTTCTATCCAAACTACCACACATACCCACCATCACCTACAAACAGTACACAACTCTATCCTAGACCACTAACCAATACACTCATCACTAACACAACCCCATTCAACACCATACATAACTACATCCAATCCAGACACACGCTCCCTGCTCTAATTACACCTAACAGACCACCTTTTATCACTAACAAACATATATTCATCCTTCCATCATTTGTCCAACGAACACCCTCCTCTCCCTACTACCATAATAACACTAACGCACAACACACACACACTGCACACCACCACACTTTTTAACTCATGCAACAAACCAGTCTAAGACAAACACTCTCACCTCTACTTCATTCCCTCCTACACACAACATACACTCTACTCAAACACATCACCACCCCCTCTACCTTACAACCGCCTCTCACAAACAATACTATACAACCAAATCCATTGCATGAAACAAATACACCAGCACCCCTTTTCACTACTCCTCAAAAACAAAACATATCACACACACCAGCACAAGATCTTCAAAGCGCAACACGTCAAAATACATACCATCACAAAATACAAACATACACCCACCTTTCAAACCACACAAAGGAACAAACTCCAATGCCAAGCTTTCTCTCTTCCACCACACCAAACACAGATACAGCAACTCTTCTAACCGCCTCTCATCCATTGGACAATTTAGAACCTTACTACATGACCCACATGCTGCACCACCACCCCTGACTCATACACCTTCCACCATAAACACATGCAAACAACATAAGCGACGTGCCACACCTCTCAACTTTGCTTCCCCATGTCTACTGCACAACAATGTTACACCACGAAAACAACATAGCACACCAACTCACTCTCAAACACCATCTCCACCACATACACACGCAGACCCATCAAAATGCCTTCTTAGCATGCTGGATGAGAAACATGATACAGAACAGCTACACGATTGCTATCCTAATACAGCTAATGCCAGCACTAAAAACAACCTGCTACAAACACACACAATACTGATCACTCTTCTACAAAACAAAGTCTCACTATCACCAAAGGCCATTCTCTAAACTGTCTACTAATAAATGCTCGATCCCTCTCTAAAAACAAACATCACATCTACGACCTTCTCACAGATGCAAAACCAGACATACTATTCATAACTGAATCATGGTTGGGAGATGATATGGCTCCAGTCCTGCATGAATCCATTCCTCTAGGCTATCAAACGATCACCCAAAATCGTATAGGCAAAAAAGGAGGTGGTCTAGCGGTTGTGTTCAGGCAAACATTACATATCACTAAAGTTGATGACATCTCCATAAAGAATTGTGAGGCTCTTCTAACAAGATGCAATACTACACCATCTTCATCCTGTAACTTCCTGCTCCTTTACAGACCTCCACCTAGCAAGGCGACATTCCCAGACGCACTTCTAGACACAGTTTCAAACCTGATAACAATACACTCCAACTTATGCGTTCTGGGTGACATCAACATTTGGTTTGACAAACCCAATAACAATAATCACTGGCCTAGACGCACTGAACCTGCATCAGATTGTCCACACACATCGCTGGACATATCCTAGATGTCATTTTTGCTAATACTGACTAGTTACCTTTCAAACTAGAACTCCAGTCACATGGTCAGACTACCACTTGCTTGCTTTCCAACATAAAACAACACTAAGGGACTCACCTAAAACTAGCTTACATCCATCCACCTATCGGCCATGGAACAAACTCAATTTGGAACACTTAGAAACACAACTAACATCAAGTACAAATCTGGAAACAATAACTTCGGTTCAAAATCTATATGAGTGGCTACAGGAAGCTTTTGACATCCAGATACCACTCAAAACCACACAACCGCACAAAAGAAAAAAAAGCGCCTTGGAGAACCTTAGAAATAAAAGACATAAAACAACAAATTAGAAAGCTGCAACGTACCTGGCTCAAAACAAACGCCAAACAAGACAAACTTCACCTACAAAAAATTAACACATTATACAAGTCAGCTATCAAAAAAGCCAAGAAAAGGTACTATTCAGACAGAATTCAAAATGCTAAATGTGCAAATAAAGAATTCTATAAAATACTCAATGAATTTCGCAAACCAAATTGCCTAGAAGGAACTCTTCCTGTTACTCAAGATTTCACAGACAAACTGGCAAATCATTACACAGACAAAGCAGACACATTGGACTCATACTTAAAACAGAAACAAAGCACCAGCACTAACCCCTGTACAAAACAACAATCCAAGAATACTCTAACCCAGCCTCTCCGTTCCTTCCAACACATCTCACACAATGAATTTATGGACCTGGTCAAAGCAAGCAGGCCAGCCGGCAGCCCTTCTGACCCCTGTCCACCAGAAACTTTCAAGACAATTCTTTTAACAACCTCTGCTGCCACTCCAGTAAGAAGAATCATCAACGATTCCTTAACTAGCGGAATATTTCCAGAAGAACTCAAAAATCACACATACGCCCTTTACTGAAGAAAACAAACTTGGACCCGCTAAACCCTGACAACTACAGACCCATTACAAATGGACCTTTCCTGGGCAAACTGATAGAGCAGCGTTCGCCCAGATGTCACAATTCATTGAAGAGAATGACATACTCTCAGACTTCCAAACAGGATTCCGTCCGGGAAGAGGCACTGAATCTGCCCTCCTTGCCATCTGGGATGACCTGAAGAATACAGTTGACCGCAGCGGGGTTGCTGCACTACTCCTCTTGGACCTCTCGGCTGCCTTTGACACGGTTGACCATGACACTCTGAAACAAAGACTCTATGAAGCCGGCATAGAGGGAACTGCTCTAGACTGGATCGCGTCCTACCTTCGAAACAGAACTGTCATCCATACCCCACCTTTCTCGTCCAAACCATATTCCACAAAAGCAGGGGTCCCTCAAGGTTCTATCATCTCGCCCATACTTTTTAACATCTACATGAAGTCATTACCGGTACTGATCAATCAATTTCACCTCACGTGCTATAACTATGCAGATGACACGCAAATACTCCAACTGGAATGCCCCAAAGACATTGAAAAATGCCCAATTTTCAGTTGTCTCAGAGCCGTGGATCAGTGGATGACTTGGAGCCATCTCAAATTGAATGCTTCAAAAACAGAAATACTCACGTGTGGCGATTGGAAACATTACGACCCGCTTGCCGCCTGGCCTGATGAACTGGGATCACCACCTAAATTATCGAAGGAAGTAAGAAACCTCGGAATAACCATGGACTCCAAGCTGTCGATGAATGCCCAAGTGGACAAACTAACAAAATCAAGCTTTGTCACTATAAAAACGCTGCGACGAATTTTCCTTCATTTGGGATTTCCACACAAGGTCCAAGCTACCATCTCCCTTGTTCTGTCCAAACTCGATTACGCCAATAGCCTCTACCACGGATCACCTTTAACAACCATGAAAAGACTACAACGGATTCAGAACTCGGCTGCCAGACTACTCTTGCATATCAAACCGCGAGACCACATCTCACCTGCCTTGAAAGCCCTGCATTGGTTACCGGTTGCCAGAAGATCCACGTTCAAGCTACTTTGTATCACCCACAAAGCAATACATGGGATGGGACCGCTCTTCATCAGGAATAAAATCACCAAACACATTCAACAAAGGAACCTACGCTCTAAAGGGGCATCTCGCCTCAAAATCCCAAGATACAAGAAAAAAAACATGGGTGGCACATCCTTCTCTGTTCAAGCAGCCAAACTATGGAACTCTTTACCCCCCAACATAAGATCCACCGACAACCACCTTATCTTCAGAAAACTACTCTAGAATTGGCTCTTCCCCACATAAGTACCATACGCAAACAGAAATTTACAGCATATTCTTCAGTATATAAGCATTTATTTTCACTATAGATATGTACCTATCTTTGTGTATTGCTTTGTATAAACATGTAGAATAATTATGTTGTAGTAAATAAATAAATAAAAATCATCTTTGGTCTACATGTACTTACTTCCATTGTGCATCTATGTACCTTCCATGTACTTGGATCTGTGTGTCTGTTACCTTTCTCCTGAAAAAGCATATCCAATGCACTACCCTATTTCTCATCCTGTACCTCTATCAATATCTTTAATCTATATATACTTACCTCATTTATGCATCTATATACTTTCAATGTACTTATGGATATATTTATCACTTTTTTCTAATTTAGCATTTCAAATGCACTACCCTATTGCTAAGCCTATACTTCTCTCAATATATCCTCTGCCCCAACCTTTTGACTCATCTCAAACTTCTTTCTACTACTCTTTCCAATGCACTACCCCATCCCTCACCCTATACATCTATCAATATATCCTCTACATCCACTCTCTAATTTATCCCAAACCCCATACCACTACTATGATCCCAAAATAACCCTTTCTAGACTCTCTCCTACTCTACTCTCCTTGCATCATCTGACACCTCTTTTACTATACCGATCCCCTAAAACAAACCTTTATAAACTCTCCCCTCTGACTCTTCCCCTCAAAAACCCCTTTTTACTCATCCAAAAGCCTCCTCCTACTGCTATGACCTCAAAAAAAAAAAAAAAAGTCTCACTCTTCTGTCCCTCCACTTTCCTTTTCAATCAAAATAACAGACTAACACGTTCACTTCTCAATTTCCATATTCCACTATACTAATTCACCACTAATCCTTTATGGGTTCCAAAGTAGCGTGCTACTCGCCAATGAAGCGTTTCAACACCCCATCAGGGTTACCAGCGCTATATAAACGCAAACCTTTTTCCCTTTCTAACCCTCCCCAACCCTTCTCAAACCAAATAACTGACTAACATATCCATCACTCAAATTACTTTCATGTTTGGCCATACTAATTCAACAGTAAACCTTATGGGTTCCAGAGTAGCGCGCTACTCGCCAATAAAGCGCTTCAAAACCCCATAAAGGGGTAGCAAGCGCTATATAAATACAAACCTCTTTCCCTCTTCTATCCCGCAACCTACCCTTCTCTATCCAAATAACTGAATAACATATCCAGCACTCAAATTACTTCATACTTCACTATACTAATTTTCAACACTAATCCTTTATGGGTTCCGGAGTAGCATCCTACTCGCCAGAAAAGCGCTTCAACACCCATCAGGGGTAACAGGTGCTACATGAATGCAAACCGTTCTTCCCTTTTTATCCCTCCGCTACCCTTCTCACTCCAAATAACTGACTAATACCCACCACTCAAATTACTTTCATATTTCACCATACTAATTCAGCACTAATCCTTTATGGGTTTCCGGAGTAGCGTGCTTCAACACCCCATTAGGGGTAACAAGCGCTATATAAATACAAACCTTTTTTCCCTCTTCTATCCTTCTGCTATCCTTCCGAATCCAAATAACTGACTAAACCTATCCACCACTTAAAATTTACTTGCATGTTTCACTATTTGTTTCAGGAAACATCTCAAAACTTTGCTGTTCCCCTTGTAGACGCATTATGGATAGAGCTTGTAAACAGTACTCTTTAGCGCTGGGAAGCCCTCGGGCAGCCACGCGCTCTACAAATTCTTAAACAAACATAAACATGCTAATTCAACACTAATACTCTATGGGTCCCGGAGTAGCGTGCTACTCGCCGAAAAAGCGCTTCGACGCCTCGTCAGGGGTAGTAAGCGCTATATAAATACAATTACAATACGCACATCACACCCATGTGCCTGCCTTCCGACTTGGTTTTCTAAAAGGGAAATCTACAATCCATGAAAATGTTGGCAACAGAAAGATGACACCGTAAACTGACGGAGGGACTACAAAAACCAAACCCCTGTATAGTTGGGGCCCGTTAAGCCACCAATCTCCTCACAGCACAATGTGTGAACCACCACAACTACCTTGGCTGCTGCCACAGTGTCCTTATCCCGAAGAGTCCGACTCCCTATCCTTCCCTGCCTCAAAAAGGCAGATGTTGTGGGGACCTGGCTCTCAGGCAAAACTTCTTTCCACGAGAACGAGCAAATTTAGGCCAAAATATTCAATACTCCTCTGCAGAAAAGGTCTTTCTTGGGAACAACTGATAAATGTTTTGATCTGGGAAGTAGCAACTCCCATTGCAAGATGTCAAAGCAACAATAACTATCTGGACTCTTCATCGTGCAGACAAAGCAACAGAAACAAACTTCCAGCATGCCGTTAATTTCTGTCCTGTGGTCCACTCCTGGTAATACCACTGCAATAGTTTCCCCGTAGTGGCGCTAGAGCCAAAACATTAAAGGATCCAGTATACAGACATTGTCATACCTTATTCTGAAATTACACTAGACCACTCCAGGTTCTGGGAAGTATCGCCTTGCCAACAGATGGTAACAGCACTGCACTAGTCATTTTTTCCATTTAAAAATCACAGAATATTTAGAACACTTTCCCCCCAAATCGCTGAACGTTATGCCATATGGTACAAAAAATTAAAATACAAAATGGCAGCAATATAACTAGGAACATAAAGCAGTAGAGAACAGAATGTCTTTAACAGAGAAAAATGGTGTGCAAAACAAGGACAGCGTTCAAATGCTTAGGCACAAGGATTGATTGTGCTAGGGGGTGGAAGAGAAACAAACTAGAGATGAGAAACAGAACACAAGCAACAGTACAGGAAATAAGAGACAAAAGATATGTATAGAACAAAACTACAAGTGCATTTTTATAAAGATAGAGAAAGTGGAAAAGAAGGCGGAGTGAAATGTAAGCCACCAGAAAGAAGGAAGACGTGGAGAAGAGATCAGGAGTTAAAGAGACACTGCAGAGGCTCAAAAGAGTAATATGGGAGTTCAATAAGGAGGGAGAACCAATAATCTAGAGATGAGGTTCTTCGAAGCATGAAAAGGCAAAGACATTTTGCCAACATTATAAAGCTGGTTGGGAGGGAAAAGTGATGGAATGCGAAGGGTGGAGATCAAACATCACGCTCAGCTATGATGAGATGGAAAGAGGGTGGGAATGAATAGGCTAAGACAAGAAACGTGTATGGAGAGATTTGAGGAGAGGAAAAGAAAATCTTGGTTTTAGCGGCCTTAAAAGGGAGATTGAAAAGATATTCAGACAGAGATAGAGGAAATGGTGAGAAATATTTTCTTCAGAGGGAGCTGGAGCAAGAGTGAGATGGTAAAATTTCAGCCATAAGCATATAACCGACAGAATAGACAAAGACCATATACTTGAAAGAGTGGTGCTGATACAGAAAGGCGCAGAGCTTTGAGGCACCTCCAAATAGTGGTAACCAGACCTTGCCTACTCAGAACAGTAGGCACAACCAAGACCATAAAAGAGAGCGAAGAAGGTACAATACTAGAGATTCTAAGAGGTACCAGTGCCAGGTAACCATCACCTCATCTCTCTCCGGGACAGTTTCCAGTTTATTTAGGGTAACAAAATGCAACACTAATTTTCATTAGGATTTAGCAGCAGAAACAAATGTAGTACAGTGCATAGTCCACGTTATCTAGCCTGGAAATGCAGTGCACCCAACCAGAGGTTACGTGGCTGCTTAGTGGGATTCCACATGAAAGAAAGGGGATAAAAAAACTGCTGTGGAAAAATACCATCAAACTTGCATACCAGAGGGCCTCTTACAGTTTTTCGTGGCCTTCAAATGTGCAACATGGATACAAATCACATCTGTGGTACTGTGCACACGTCCAGAGGATTGCATGAAGAACAGACTCGAACAGGGTCGCATACTCGGCCTCAAGCTCGAAGGTTAACTATAGGCAGATTCTGCAATATATTTGCAAATAAATTCACTGCCATCAAATGAGGTGTGTAGGCGTTCATTTTATTCAGCACAGAACCTATAAAATACTTTCCTAAATCCAAATTAACCTTTTGTGAAAATTATCTATCTTACATAGCAAATCATTTAGAGGTGAGCTGTAGGAAAAATAAAAAAAATAAAAAAAGATGTTGCTATGTGGCACCGATGTAAAGCAATATGAACGTCATTTTAACACTGAAAAGCGAGAAGCGAAATTTTGTTACAAGCAAATTTGGATGGCACACTTGGATAATTTTCGCCGACCTATACTATTTGTGGAGTATGGATGCCATTTGCAGATGCTCCCGAAGTTTCTCAGTGAATGTAGTTATCGACGTCTGGTGTCGTTTCGTTTAGTGCAGAATGGTCTCCCAAAAAATTATGGGAGCGTCTGAGTTAGAAGTTTGCAGTTAAGTTGATTGTAATGTTACACATACTGGGCCTAAGGTTTTCGTAGTTTGTTAACAATTCCCTCTTGATGTGCAATTACCAAAAACACAGGTAGATTCTAGGATCTTGCGGAGGTTTACATGTATAATTAAGGCACATATGGTCAAAACAGTACAAATATTACCAGTAGCCAGTGCAGGTTGCGGCTGTATGTGATTTTAGAAGGTTGTGAAGTATGTTAGTTTCGCTCAAGGGTACGATACAGACACTCAGCACAGAACAGGACATGAAAAGGACATATGGTCGAAATTTGCAAATCCTATTGAAGTTTTCTTGGAAGCTCAAATTTCCTAGCAGCTTTTGATGTATGCAGACAAGTCGAATCCTCGAGGAAACTGCACGTTCAAAAACTGAGCGTGGAAAGCAAGAGACACATGAAGAGGGAGCACGGTTTACTGAAAGAGGATTTTTTCCAACTTAAATGTGAATAAATAGCATTGAGTGATATTTATCTATTTCAGAGGTAAAGCAGACAGACAGATGCCTAAAAAAAAAAAAGGATTGTTGAACTCCGATTAATGAAACTATTGCAAGTGAGAAAAACGTGTTTATTGTGTTATTAAGCTATAAAGAGATATGTCGACACAAATTAAAACAAATACTGAAGCTACCAAATTACTGCCCATTATAGTTTTACTCCGAGGACAAATGTAAACCTGAGAAACCAAGATGAAACAAACTCTTTGGGAAGTCCAAATGTAAAGAATCAGATGCAGGCCAGGCTGTGCACAGCCAGGTCAGAGCCTGACCTGCATCAGGCTAATAAAGGTTTAAGCCTGCATAGCGTGAAAGTCGTATCTTATGGATTATAAACGATAATATTCCTCATCATCACTCTCAGGCTCAGCTGCACTGTCTGGAATCTGCTCAGGCAAGAGGATGTAGTCATTAGGGAGAAGGTGGTGGTTCATCCTCAGAAATGTAAGCCTTGTCATTTTCTCTGTGTACTCATAGATTTCCTTGGCATTCAAAACGGCCTGAGCTGCACGGATAACCCTTTTAGGCTGGGCAGTAGTGGGTGGGCAACCAAGAATCTCAACAGCTACACGAGAAAGTAGTGGCCAAAATTCTTCTTTACCTTTCCAATAATGCAAGGGTTCCTCAAATGCATCAATCACATAAACGTCCTGCATGTATGCCACCACCATTTCATGGGCGTTATCAGGAGTTATTCGTCCTGTGCTTAGAAGGCTGCTGTTTGGAAGCTGACTCCAAAGGCTGCTGCTGCTGCTAATAGTATCAGAACCATTAGCAGACTGGTGTGACACTTTTGGGACTAATGAAAATGTCCTGCTTGAAGAACTGGGAACAACTGTGCCTTTTCTGTACTCATGCTCCCCCAAGTCCAAAACAGCTTGTAGTCTAGTCTGCAAAATGTCTTTGCATCTCTTGATAGTGACCTCTGGACTCTGACAAGAAGTCATCCTAGACACCTGGTCCCTGAAGCGTGGGTCCAGAAAAGTGGCAAGCATATAATTGTCATTGTCCTTTATGTATTTGATGCAGGCATCATCAGTTAAAGAAGAAAACATCTTATTTGCCATCTCACTCAGCTTTTCATTGTGCTGGCCACACTCATGTTGCACAGTGATGAGGCTATTTTCCAGCAGGCATATTAAGGACAGAATTTCACTAATACCAGCTTCCTCTCGACTAGCCCTCACTGTTGCTTCCTCAAATGGGGATAAGATTTTGCACAAAAACATGATCAGCTTCCACTGACTTACTGTCAAGGCAGTGCCCTCCAACTCCTTTGCACGCTGTGGTGACATGGTATATTTGATGATGGCCTTCCTTTGCTCATGAAGGTGTTCTAACATGTGCAAAGTTGACTTCCATCTGTTTGGGGCATCCAACTTAATTCTGCGTTTAGGTAGGTGGTACTGTTGTTGATAAACAGACAAAGCTTTGAGAGCCCTTTGAGAGTGGCTGAAGTGCGAGCAGATCTTGCGTGCAGTGGTTAGGAGGTCAACAATATCTGGAGAGGAAGTCAGGAATCTGCTTACCACCAAACTGAGCGTATGTGCAAAGCAGGGGATGTGCTTGATATTTACTATTTTGAGGGCATTTAGGAAGTTGGGGTTATTATCAGACGTCACAAATTCAGCTTGCAGGAAACGAGGACTGAACCAATCTTTTATAACATCATCCAATTTACTTGCAATATCTTGTGCATTTGGATACTCCTCGTCAAATAATTGCATACATAATACTGCTTGCTTACGCACAGAATTTGATGCTGTGCCCTGGCTTGCAAAACCAGCATCAAATGATCTGAAGGACACCCAGTGAGCAGTGAAGCACACATAGGTTGCCATGTCTGCACTTGACCATATGTTCATAGTGAGATGCAATTTTTTCCCCACCATTTTCTTCAGTGCTATGCATAGCTGCGATAGCACCTGATGATACAGTTCAGGTAAAGCAGTTTCCGCAAAGAAACGGCAGCTTGGTACCTCCCACTCCTGGGCACCAGCTGCTATCATTGACAGGAAGCCCTCATTCTCCACAAAAGAAAGTGGAATTATGTCCACAATCAACATCTTTGCCAGTTTTGAATTAAATTGCCGCACTTTCTCATGTGTTCTTGGGCACTTTTCACTTTCACATAACTCTTCTTCAGTTAGCAGCCAACTACTGCTATCATACTCTTCACCAGCAGTCAAATCATTGCGGATTGAATCATTGTGTACTATTGGTTCCTCATCACTGCTGATTAATTCGGAAGACGTGCTACTAATTGACAGTGCACATATAGTTCCTCCTTCATTTCCGTCAATGTTCAAGGTTGTGAGGGAGTGAGATGGACAATCTACCAAGGGCAAAATGTGATCTATACCCATTATTGGCGTAGTCTCAATGCTGGGCCACATTGCTACATACTCCTGCAGCTGATGTTTTTTCCACTCTATTTCTTCTTCAGTCATCGAAAGTTCCGATGAGCCTTCAGATGAGGTAGGGAAAGATCGGATCTCATCATCATGGATAGGACTGGCATTATCCACTGCTGTCCCCGCTGCTGGGGAGCAGGATGATGGAGCAACCAAAAATTGCAATGTAGGTATAGTTCGACCATGCCCAGATAGAGCTGCAGCCTGCTGATCTTCAATTTTCTTTTCCACTTCCTCAATCACATGTATCTGCTTTGTCTCTTGGCAATCAGCCAACTGCACTTTTAGGTGTTCTTCCATCAAAGTCTCCAGTTTTGTATCAACCTCATAATGGTCCACTTTCTTTTTTGCATCAACTTGGAGAATGGTTTGACGGCTCTCTCCAGGAATGACCTGATGTTGACCAGGTGGTGAAATGTGTGAAGGGCAAGGGCTCATGTGTTCAGTGACACTTGCAGATGCCTCAGCAGTACCAGTCGGGAGTTGTGTGGAGTCCGGCGGGAAGTACAGATTAGTTTGGCCATGCTCTGAGGTCCTTTTGCAGATACATTTTCTCCTTTTAGAGCGATAAGGCATTGTGTCCAATGGTGGTAAAGTCTAAAAATAAAAAGAAGGAAAATCATATTTAACAAAATGAGAATAATTTACTCAATGCAACACAACTCTATAAAAGTCAATGTCTTGCCTACCCTTATAACCCCCCCAAATGTGTATATATATATATCTATATATCTATATATCTATATATCTATATCTATATCTATATATATATATATATATATATATATAGTTTAGCATCCTGCTACCTTACCATTTCCCAAACCCTAAACTTTACTGTATTTTTGTGGCAGGCATAAAATGTGCCATTCACAGAAATATAGCTCGTTCCTTAATCTGCCACTGCTGGAGATTCTGCCAAGTCACAGTATGTAGTTTGGCACAGTGTCCAGCACCACTCAGAACAGGAGGGTGTCTAATGCCAGCAAGTGCAGATCTATATTGTAAAACTCTGCTCTCTCTCTCTCTCTGGCATCCAACAACCTCCATTCCAAAGTGCATAGGTAGCAGGGTTTGAATACTGTATGGAGGAAGGGGGTGTAAAGTGACCACGAGGTTTGGGGTAGGTGGTGGTGGGTGGTGGGGGATGGAGGGGACGAAGGACCAGATAAGTGTCCTGGGGATGTAGGCGGGGCAAGGGAGGTTTTAGCCACATGATCAAAAGGAGAGAGGAGACTCAGGAGAGGGTGGGGATGTAGAGGAGTCAAGGTGATTAGAGACATCACAACTCGACTTTAATAAGGAAATTGGAGACTGGCTTTTATATTGATATTGCAGCCTTTCATGTATTATGCACATAGGTAAGAAAACTAATTAATTTGAATCTTAGTTTATGAATTATGTTCACATACTTGAAATGTTTATTAGAAATGCCATTCATTCCTTACTTAATGTAACAATTAAATATAATCACAGGTGAGGAACATAACCTATTAAAATGAGTATTTTTTTCATCTGCATAGGACTGATTATATGCCTCTACTAAAATAATCACCACAACATTTATTTGCTTGTACAAATATCGAAATGAGTGGTATTCAAAGCCAAAATTCGCAAAAGGTAATTAAGTTTGAGATATGCATTTCAAAACCACTTTTTGTGCAAGCATTAAAGTAAATATACATAAAAAAAAAAAAAAATTTATATATATATATATATTCACTGAAAAAACCATAGGTTTCAGGCACGTTATAGTTAGAAATTAGCATTTAAAAAACCTTAGAAATTCACTGAAAAAACCATAAGGTTTTAGGGACAGTTATAGTTAGTTGGACATTGCACTCGTACAAAACCCGTGAAATTCCCCCGTTATAGTTAGTTCAGGTAACTATAACTCGCGCCCCGCAATGCACTGCTGATGACGTCACATATTACATCACTGATGACATGGTCAGTGACATCACTGATGACATCACTGATGACATCTCAAATGACATCACTGATGACATCATCCAGTGACTGTGTGTTTCTGTAAAGTTTAAATATGTTTAATATATATAGGGAAAGGCGTATTGAAGAATGAGTGGGTGTAGAAGCGCCTGAATGGATGATTTAGTAGGTGCGTGACTGAGTCTATAAGTGAGTGATTAAACGTATCTTACTGGATGCATGGGTGAGTGACTAAACTGTGTGAATGTCTGTATCCGTCTGTCTGTTGTTGTGTAAGCAGCTGCATGGGTTTCTGACTAGCTAAATGAGTGTCTATATGGGTTATGGATTGGTTCTCTGAGTATCTGTATGGGTGCCTCAGTGTTTGTGTGGGTGGGGTGTGTGTGACTCTGTGCATAGATGTGTGAGTGGGTGATTCACTGGGTGCATGGTTTCAAGAGTGCGTCTGTGATGGTCTGTATGGGTGGGTGAGTGTGTGTATGAGTGTGTTAGTGATTGAATGTATATCGAAGTGGTACATGTGTGAGTAACTACATATGTGAAAGGCAGTATATATGTGTGTTGGAGTATATAAATGGCTATAAGTGAGAGTGTGTGATTGTGAGAGTGGCTATATGGATGAGTGTGTGCTTGCATCAGTGATTGCATAGGAGCGTAAGAATGTGCTAGTATTTTTATGAGTAAGTGAGCTGGTGTGTATAACTGTATAGGTGAGTAAATTGGAGTGTGATTAATTATTTGCATGACTGACTAGGTGTGTGAGTACCTCTATGGATGAGTTGCGTTGTGTGAGTGTTTATATAGGTGTATGAGTGCATATGATAGTCCTGTACTGAGTGACTGTAAGTATGAGTGACTGTACGGGTGAGTGAGTAGATGTGTGTGTGTAGACCTAAGAATCAGTGAGTGGGTATGTACTTATTGGTATTGGAGTGTGTATGGTTTTGAGAATGGCAGTCTGTAATTTAGAGTGGGTGTATCAAAACTTATATTTGGGTGTGAGAAGATGCATTAAATTCTCACATGGATGATGTCATCAGTGATGTCATTTGAGATGTCATCAGTGATGTCACTGACTATGTCATGAGTGATGTAATATGTGACGTCATCAGCAGTGCATTATGGGGCGCGAGTTATAGTTACCTGAACTAACTATAACGGGGAATTTCACGGGTTTTGTACGAGTGCAATGTCCAACTAACTATAACTGTCCCTAAAACCTTATGGTTTTTTCAGTGAATTTCTAAGGTTTTTTAAATGCTAATTTCTAACTATAACGTGCCTGAAACCTATGGTTTTTTCAGTGAATTTCAAAGGTTTTTTAAATGCTAATTCCTAAGTATAACGTGTCTGAAACCTATGGTTTTTTCAGTGAATTTCAAAGGTTTTTTAAATGCTAATTCCTAACTATAACGTGTCTGAAACCTATGGTTTTTCAGTGAATTTCAAAGGTTTTGTAAATGACAATTTTTAAATGTATTAATTGTTATATTTATTTTTTTGATACTGATTTACTACATTTTTTTAAACTATTTATTTTTAGATATTTTATTTTTTAAATTACATTGTAATTACATTATACATTACATTACAAAATATACTTTCTCAGAATGAATTACTTTAGTTTAAATACTTTGCAAATAGGGAATAGACTTTTAAGTACAGTAGTTACAGTTGTTGCAATGGGCAACACAATTTCAAAAACAATGCAACATTGAGCTCAATGTGAATTTCTAGTTAAATGCAATTAGTTACTTTATGGATTACTTTTCTAGCCACAGGACTGGATCCTAGATTCAGTCCTGGGACATCTCCTGTAAACAGTTGAGTAAAAGCGTTTTGGTTACAGTAGTGATTTTTAAGGAATATTATTGTATTTTAAAAGTTGACAGAAACTTTTTCATATAGAATCACCAATGTTATCCTATGGGAGGAAATTCACTTAGCAGGTAAGTAGTGTTATCGTTTCTTTTTCTTACTCAGAGGTGGATCCTGGAACCAGCACTGGTGCATCTCCTGTAAACAGTTGAAAGAATGCGTTTAAGTCACACAGGCGATTTTTAAGGAATATTTGTAGTTTGTGAAAATCGACACTTTGAAACTTTTCTGCTGAAAACCAGACAATGGATTCCTATGGAAGGAAATATAAGTTACTGGTAAGTACGGTTAGAATTACTTTTCAGGGTCAGTGCTGGGCTAAAAGATGCAGCACTGGGTTCTCTCCTGATAACAGGTGAGTAAATTGGAATTCGTACTTCGGTTGATTTTAGAGGAATATTATAAAGTTCCAAAACTCCACACTTAGAAGAATTTCCAAGTGAAACCAGTCAATGTTAGCCTATGGAAGGAAATTCAAGTTACTGGTAAGTACGGTTAAAATTACTTTTCAGGACCAGTACTGGGCTGAAGGATGCAGCACTGAGGTCTCTCCTGATAACAGGTGAGTAAATCGGAATTCCTATTTCGGCTGATTTTAGAGGAATATTTGTATGTTTCAAAAATCAACACTTAGAAACATTTTCAGCAAAAAGCAGGCAATGATATCCTATGGAAGGAAATTCAAGTTACTGGTAAGTACGGTTAAAATTACTTTTCAGGATCAGTACTGGGCTGAAAGATGCAGCACTGAGGTCTCTCCTGATAACAGGTGAGTAAATCGGAATTCGTATTTCGGGTGATTTTAGAGGAATATTATAAAGTTCCAAAACTCCACACTTAGAAGAATTTCCAAGTGAAACCAATCAATGATATCCTATGGAAGGAAATTCAAGTTACTGGTAAGTACGGTTAAAATTACTTTTCAGGATCAGTACTGGGCTGAAAGATGCAGCACTGAGGTCTCTCCTGATAACAGGTGAGTAAATCGGAATTCGTATTTCGGCTGATTTTACAGGAATATTTGCACAATGGTGAAGGGAGGGGGCGGGGCCTGAGGTGACATCTGTGCAAACGCGCCCGTGGCGCGTTTTAAGTTGGGGGATTAAGTCCCCTTGAATAATGAGGGTCCCTGGGGGCCAACTAGCCCACCAGGAACCTCCAGTATGCGCCAGGGGGCTGCGTTGCAGAGACTGTACAGAGGCCACACCCCTTTTTACACCTCTCTGCAACGCAGCTCTGTGGCGCTTTCTGGACGTACCTGTTGGGCTAGTTGGCCCCCAGGGACCCTCAGGATTGAAGGGGATTTAATTCCTCATCTTAAAACGCGCCACGGGGCCTGTTTGCACACATGTCACCTGAAGCCCCGCCCCTCCCTTCACCACTGTGCAAACGCGCCCCGTGGCGCGTTTTAAGTTGGGGGATTAAGTCCCCTTGAATCCTGAGGGTCCCTGGAGTCCAACTAGCCCACCATGTACTTCCAAAAGCGCCACAGAGCTGCGTTACAGAGAGGTGTAAAAGGGGCGTGGCCTCTGTACACCTCTCTGCAACCCAGCCCCTGGCGCATACTGGAGGTTCCTGGTGGGCTAGTTGGCCCCCAGGGACCCCCAGTATTCAAGGGGAATTACTTCCCTTCTCAAAACGCGCCAGGGGGCGCGTTTGCAGACTGCTGCAGGGAGGGGGCGGGGCCTCCGGCACGATGCCGGTCTTTTATTTTTATTTTATTTTTTTAATTGGGAGGGGGGTTGCGTGGCCCCCCTTCCCTCAGCCACTTTTTGCCCCGGGGACCCCATCCCCCGGGGCCTGAGGAGTTGTTTTTTTTTAAATAAATTTAAAAAACTGGAAGGGGGCCGCGTGGCCCCCTTCCCTGGGCCTGTATTGGCCCCGGGGACCCCATCCCCCGGGGCAAGCCCTCTTTTTTTTTATTAAAAATTTGGAGGGGGGCTGCATGGCCCCCCTCCTCAGGCCATTTAAGGCCCCGGGGACCCCATCCCCCGGGGCCGGCCTTTAAATATTTTTTTTTTATTTTTTTTTAGGGGAGGGGGCTGCGTGGCCCCCTCCCTGGCCACTTATGGCCCCGGGGACCCCATCCCCCGGGGCCTGGCCTCTCGTTGGGGACTGTGGGGGTCCCCAAACCCCCCACAGTCCCGCCGGCTCCCCGCGTCCCTTGGGAGCCGGCATTGCTTTCCACATGGGGAGCAGCTAACATGCTGCTCCCCATGTGGAAAGCAATTTGCTTTGGATATTGGAAGCGAGAGCAGGTTTCCTGCTCTCGCCTAATATCCAAAGCAAGTTTGCAATGACAGGACGGGAGCCGCGAGGCTCCCGTCCTGTCATTGCAAACAGCAGTGTCCCGGGGTAGGCACCCCGGGACACTGCAGGAGCCGGCCCTGGGGGTGGCGGTCCCCAGGGCCATCAAGGGCTCCAGGAGGGGGCCGCGCGGCCCCCTCCCATCCAGTGCACAGCCCCGGGAGGTGGTGGTCCCCGGGGCTTTGGGGTCCGTAACGGACCCCCATATTCAAATCTTTAGTGCCCCGGGGAGGTGGCGGTCCCCGGAGCGTGTGGGGGCTGGAGCTCCCCACACAGGTCAAAAATAAAAAAAAAGAAGCCCCGGGGGTGGCGGTCTCCGGGGCTGCGGGAGGGCCAAGAGCCCTCCCGCACCATTATGTTTTTAAAGCCCCGGGGGTGGCGGTCCCCGGGGCTTGGGGGCCTTAGAGGCCCCCACATTAAATCTAAACCCCCCACCATGCCCCCGGGACTTGGCCCACCCGGGGGCAAATTAACAACAAGCGCGGAGACCGCGCTTCGATTGTTTTCTCGGCGGGATCCGCGCACCCTGAGCGCATCCCGCCGATTTTTTTTTTTAAATGCTTTTTCTGCCCAGGGGGTCCTTGTGGGACCCCTGAGCAGACCTAGGGGTCAGGGTGTTTCTACCCTGCCCCCTTTGTGCGTTTTGCGCACTTGTTTCCTCTGGGGTTTTTTCTAATCGGCAGGATCCGCGCACCCTGAGCGCATCCTGCCGATTTAAAAAAGAAAAAAATGCTTTTTTCTGCCCAGGGGTCCTTGTGGGACCCCTGAGCAGACCTAGGGGGTCAGGGTGTTTCTACCCTGCCCCCTTTGTGCGTTTTGCGCACTTGTTTTTGTGCCTCGGTTCTACCGAGGGACAAAATGGCTGCCAACACTTCCTGGTTTGGAGTGTTGACAGCCAATTAGCATGCAGCTCGTGATCGGGACGGTGCGCGCAGGGTGCGCTGAGGGTACGCGGACCCTACTCGGCCATAGATATATATGTGACTTTACTTGTGAATTTCTCAGGAACTACTGAACGGATTTACACCATTTAAGCCAAAGGCACCAGTCTGAACCAAGGGCTACCTCTTTGCCAAATTTGGTGTAATTCCGTTCAGCAGTTCGGGCTGTAGCTGCGACTAAAGGTTCCTATGGAAAAATGAATGGGGAAAACGTGTTTTGGGACCCCCTTTTTTCTCGGCCCCCGCTTGACGAATCAACCCGAGACTTTCAGGGTAGGAGCGGAGCGGAGCGCCCCAACAAGTTGGAAACTTTCGCGAAGATTCGTCAACCGGCGCCAACGTTATTTCAAATAGAATGTCGCGGATTTCCTATGGATAATAGGTCCTAACTATAACTATCTACTGGCGACCGCCAGTAGATAATATATATATATATATATATATTGTGTTGGTATTCTACAGCCCTATCTGAAGACTCTGACATCTATTACAAAACTACTCAGCCTTGTGGTTTATCAGGTCACCAGAACTATTTAGTGGCATTAAATAACCGAACTCACACACAATTACACATTCTGTGTTCCTGCATTCTGGTGATCTTGCTCTACAATAGCTATATATAGTATGTATTCTTTGTCCAATTTAGAAAGAGTTATTTTTCATGACAGAAGAGGAGCAAGACATCCAATGAAATGCATTGAGACGAAAAATAAGGAAAGCAGTGAATACAAAGGACATAATGAGGAAATAGCGTTTGAGAAAACATAATCTACTATTTTAGACGAAGTATACTTTGAGGGGGAAGAACCAGAATTCTGAAATGGCCTTGCAACATCAAAAATGTCTAGGTAGCTCATTGGCAGAACAGGATTTAAATGACTACTGTGTATGGTCACAATTGCTTGGCAAAACCTGAAAGCGCAAACTACTGTATGGAGCTGATCACACAGACCATTAATAACACAACAATGTTTAGGTCTCGCGCCTAGCGTTGCAGTGCGCAGCCATGCTCGCGCAGCGCGAGACCTCTAGAAAGGGCTTCAGAAAGCTAACCACACGCTCGTGCGTGTGGTTTTGCTTTCTGCGGCTGCCATTGGCTTTCGCGTGCTTTTTTTTCCAAAATCCAGCACGCAATTGGGCAAAGGCGGGTGCATGTCCCGCCTTTGCTCCGCCCATTCCCGTCGGTGGCCAGCACGCGCAGCAGCACGCGTTCGTCTCGCTGCCGCGCTCCCTCTCCCAGCTCCTCTGTGGTGCGCGCGCACCACAGGTTTCGATTCCATGCTTTTTTTTCTTCCTGTTCTCCCCTCCCTTCGTTTATATCTCCCACCCCCTTTTCCTTCCTTGCAAATGAGATGCTGGGGCAACTGAGGGTAAGCCGGGCTGGTGTGCACAGGTTTTGTTTCCCCCCGCCCTTCAGGCAAGCGAGCTGCTGTCACCCCCCCCCCCCTTGGTGTTGCTCTCGTCTGTGTTTTTTTTGCCCCTTCCGCCCCTTCCAGTTCAGCAGAGGTCTGTGTGCAGCTCGGTCACCTGAAGTTCACTCGGGGGTTAGGGCGCTTTTATTTTCTCTTTCTTTTTTTCCCCCCAGTCTTTCTTGCTGCAGACGGACGGCGATCGATATCGACTTTACCATAAATATATTTATATGTTTGGAAGGGGAGGAGGTAGGGCGAAGGGCGAGGACTGATGGTCTGCTTTCTCCACCCCAAGTCCTAGGGCACTGTCAGTTTGACAGATTAGCAAATGCAGACACAGGAAGACATGGCACTTTCAGCTCTGGCAATTATTTCTCTCCCCCCTTCTCTCTCCCCTGCTCCTTCCTCCTACGTTTCACCCGACGCACAGAGCATAGGTTGTCTTCTGTGTATGCCCTTTCGCCTTCTGTCCGCTAGAGGTTCCATTAAAAAAAAAAAAACAGAAATAAAAACTCTGCTTTCAACATGCGTTTTTCAGCCATGGGGGTCAATAAAGAACATTACCCCTAGCTCGTTGCTGTACCGCAGCCCCTGCTTGTTCAGAAAGGAAAAAGAAGGCGGGTGTTTTTTTTCCTTCTCATTTGACATTTTCTTTCAAAATATTTGCCTTGGCTTCATTGCCAGATTAAAACGACAATAACTTTTGAAAGAGCACTTTTTTTTCTGTCACGCTCACCCAATCCAGGAGCAACAACTGGCGAGCAGAGATGGGAAGGGAGACCTTCCCCTTGACCCGCGGATCCAGAGACAGCTGTGCTTGACCTTGGCACTGACCCGCCGCTGCGACCCCTGTCTGACAGCATATCCTGTCTCCATTTTAGCTCGGGGTTAGTTTCGCCCGCCGAGACACTTCGCTGCAGAACCAAGCAGAGTTTGTGCTGTTCGTGCTTTCCGTTTGTACACCTTTCTGTGTCTCTCGGCACACCAGGTAAAACACATAAAAAACATTAAAATGGTAATTGCACATATTATTTTCTGCTGTTTAGGCTGCCTGACGTGAGAAACCAACACATGGGAATAGCATCAATATTTATTATGTATTTCAGAAATTTGAAATACATTATTTTTTCCACGACGTTTAAAATAACACACAGGCGCTTACTTTTGGTTGGAATTACCAGTGCCCCCCCCCCCCCCCCTGGAATGGGTTTATATTCAGTTTTTTTTATTTTGCCAGGAGTATTATATTGAAGTACTGCTTATAATTCAGTCATATAAACACCCCTTAGTTGGCAAGCCAGACCCAGGCTACATCCATGTGTGCTAAAAAGCCAGGACTGTCTGTAGGTCGCACACATGGCCACCTTCAGACAGCCCATGCCATTTAGCCAACTTTATTCTGCATTTGTGAACTTGTAGTATACTTATGTCCTTACAGATATGGGGGTACCTATCCCAGCACGCGCTCGCAGAATAATTGATTTAAAAGTTAGAGCTGGCTGAACGAGGCAGACAGGACTCGCTCAGCCATCCAGGTTTAATTTGACCACTAAACAGATGAGAATGTACATGTAACGTTGCTGAATGTAAAGTTTTGTAAATATTGGCTATTGGCCTTCATGGGTGGTGATTGTATTATATTGGAATTTAAAATGTGACACCATAAAGTGGAAGGTGAGGGGTGACTGAAAAGTGGTGCTTGTGGCCAATGAAATAGAGATTGATTCGCAAAAAAGCGATGGAAGAGTTTCTTAAATTAATCTGAACCACTGTCATTTTGGCCCCACTCCATTAAATACTTTAGCTTAGCTCATCTATACCTCTATTTCACTGTGGACATATACCTGACACATGCAAAGCAGTCTTGGACTGGCCGTAAAAGGATTAGTCCGGCCTGATCGGCTAGACTTAGTCCCTTCTGAACGGCAACAATAGCAACCCTGATGCGTTTGGGCTGCCAGGGACGCATGCCAGTGCATCGTCCGTGTCTCTCATTCCCTTAATAGTCCCGCGGCCGGACTCCCCACAGATTCTCTAGTCACTGCCCCCGGTAATAAGTTGATCAACATCTCTCCTGCTTCCATCGTGGGAACCTTCGCTGCGGGCCATGATCTAGGCGACCAGGCTACTGGGGGCTGTTCCCACGGGAGCAGTTCTAATCTACGTGTCTGAAGTGTAAGGTCGGTGGCTGCATGCATCGGTGCCGTCCTTGTACGGACCACACACGGCTCCCGATCACATTTCTGCGCGTTGTCGGGTTCTTGCCAGGGAGCCGTTTCAGGTTTTGGATAGCTCCCAGGCGGAGCCTGTGGCTGCCGAGGGGCATGTCATGTGGGAAAGCTATATTTCCGCCACCATGCCACGATTTAAAGACCACATATGTCAGAAGGTTGACGCTGTGACCAGATGAGGAAGGAGCTTGTGTGATGTCGACTTTATTTGCATTTGATCCCACTGCACAAAAGAGGTAGTAGTTACCGTATGCAGGTTTGCGGCATCGCTTTTACTCTCACCCATGTAAATGCTGAGAGTTACTATCTCCAGGGTAAACCGAAGAGCCCAGTTTTACCCCTTTAATTTGTGGGGGAAGAGCTCCGTGGCGTGTATCTCCTTTGTATGTGTAGAACTTTGTATGCCCGTTTTTAACCAGTGGGCGTGTCTGTGTTGTTGAGTGCACGTCTGTCTCTAGATGCGTCTGTGGGTGTGTTACTTTGCATGCCCGTTAGACGCTCCGCAGATGTTTGTGAAGTGGAGGGTTTGCTCTGAATTGTGAAAGAAGGGCAGAGTTTGTCCCGCGTCATTTGTTTCGGGATGGGGTGGAGGAGGAGTTACTACTGGGAGCATCTCTTCTGAAAAGAGGTGGAACCATCGGTGCGGATTCTCAGGCATGGGTGGTCCGTGGATAAGGGGATTCTATCCTTCTTCTGATTTGAGACGGAATCAAATGGGTGTCCATTGGTGAAACAGGCTCCAGAGAATGATGCATCTTGGGTTTTGCGTGGGAGTGGAATACGGTCCTTATGGTTGAAGGTATAATGTGTTTGGTGGGTGTGCTCACTAAGTTTTGCATATCTGTTAGTTTCGGTGAAGACAGAGGTACTTTATACTTTAGCGATGCATGTTTGCGCGTGCAAATACTGACAAGGAAATGTAAAGACGGTGCTTCTTTGAGGTGCAAGTGAATAGCTGCCGAATTTCCCAGGTATATGCCCAAATAGCTACTCTTGGGTCTTCATTGTAAACTGGGACTTGTAGTCCTGGTTGTAAAATGGGAATAACAAGACTACAAGTCCCAGAATGCAAAGTTAAAACATGGACTGTAGCAGCTAGTCAAGCGTCGTCCTGGGAAAGAGACAAGGCTGCGAGTCTACCCGTTTGAGGAGAACGTATTACATTTCACAAGGAGGCTTGAGGAATATGTGTGTCTGTTTTTTATGTAAATAAAGTGCAAGTGGTCCAAAAAGTATGTGTTTTTGGAACGCTCCGTGTGTTGGGGGTGGCGCGGGGGGCGTTGTCGTGTGAGCGTGGATTGTGTGCTTAAGCGGACGCTTGTTTTCATACAGTGTGTTGGTAACTGCATGAAGTTTGCGTGTGAGCTGGTGCCTGGAGCCTGGGTCTCCTGCTGGTTTCATCATTTGGGTAGTTTCTGATGCTGAGCTACCTGTCAGTTTATAGTTTGGAAAGAACGAGGCCATGGACTGGGTGGTTGGTTTGTCTTCTACTACATACTGCGATACGTCAGCGTGTGAGAATCCGCCTTTTCAACTCAGAATTAATTCTTGATTGTTTTGGTTAATTAAAACTGTATAAAAAAATTACACAATTGATATTACATAAATATATTGATGAGGTCATAACTACCACAATTCAGACATCAAGATGGTCTATAAAATCAGCCATGAAAAATCAATTCAAGGAAAAATACAATGAATAAAGTGCAATAATGCCATCATGCAACCGTACTCCTCTATGAATCGGCCACAATGAAAGGTTTGTTTTGACCAATAAATACAGCATTGTCCATGTTCTATCTCAAAGTGATCAGTGCAGGTTAAAATCAGTATTATATACCGAAAGTTATCTTTGGCATACTGAATCGTTCTGATTTATATACACGGCCTTTTCGTGTATCGGCTACAATAAAAGTTTCATTTTGGCCAATAAAATACAGCAATGTCCATGTAAAATCAATTCAAGCGAAAATACGTCAATAAGTGCAATATGCTTTCATTCAGCCTTACACATCCATAGTAGATCGGTCACAACAAGAGGTTCGTATTGATCAATAAAGACAGCAATATCTATGTTCTACCTTAAAATGATCAATGCATTAAAAATCAGTATGTTGTACTGGAGCAATGTCCTTGTTTTACCTTAGTGATTAGTGCAGATTCACATCGGTATGTTAGACTGGAGATTGTCTTTGGCATACAGGATCATTCCCTTTTATGTTGTACGGCATTTTTAACGTATCAACAGAAATTTCATCAATTTCCAATTAATGTGAGGGTCCTCTGGATCAAGGCTTTGTATTATTGCCGACATGCATGTTCGCATGTTCGCATGTCCCCAACAATAAAACTCTTTTTCAATAGTAGGACATGTTTTAAAGTGGGGCATATACAGATCAGATGTATAAAGTTTTCCTTTTCAGATCCACATAGCCTACATGTTGTGGAGCCACTATATTTCCAGGACGGTTGGTCTGCCAATAATGGTAACTGGCCAAATCGAATCGCCATGAGCCTTCTCTTTATGTGTACCGCGAATGCCAGGTTTAAGTATGGTCCTGGTTTCATCCTGTCGTAGTTTTTGAGGACCATCCAGGCATGCGAGCGCCTACTAAAGATGATTTTGTCATCCACGAGAGAATGCAATTTTGTAGCTCTATTTACCACTTGTCTGAATGTTGCAGAGGGCAGATTCTTATTCCAGAGCTCCGTTGTATTAGTTAGCTTTATCGACGTGTAGAGATATTTATGATGACTAGAGAGAGGGTCCCTTTGTAAGGCGGTAAAAGACATTGCCATTTGCAACGCCAATAGCTCTAACTTAAAAAAATGCGAGACCTATTGCATTTCTAATGCTTGTTTTGTTGTAGGTATCAGGTCTAATGTCCCACTAACACGTGTATGTGCACTAGAAGAATTATGGTGAATTTACATTTCTGGCAGGATGCAGGCTACAGATTTTTGCGCACAAAGTATCAATGATGGTTCACCAACATTTTTGCAGGTCAAACATTTGGTGGGACTCAAAGTACTCTGGTGTGCATCACTTGAATGATTTTTTCTTGGAATAATTTTAGCATCTGCATACACGTTCCACATTTAATCTGAATATCTGTTTTTTCTAGAAATTATAGGTTTTGTTTGCCTAACTGTATTTAGCACAATTCATATTCTAAACCACTGCATACATGTCCCGGGATTCTATGTGAGGAACAAGGTTGTGTGTGCATTGTAACTGTGGCATTTGCATCTGAGATTGCTGAGAATATGAGGTGGCTTTTAGCAGTCCTATTACATTTGTGGGTTAATTTATCCATTTGTGTACTTACTACAATAGGTTTAAAACGTTACTATCCCCAATGTACCCAAATATAGACCTAGGTAGCTGCACGACCTATTACCTACATTTGTCCTACCTTGTCCTTCATAACGGTTCTGGCACTGACCTTTTACCTAGTTATGCGACGAATAAATGTTGTGCGGTTTTCTCCGAAAACTAGCCTCATTTATTATGCATGAGGATTCTTAGCATCATATCTTAATCCCCTGCCTGGGACATGCACAGCAGGATTACCATCTTCTGTATAATAACTCTGTACAAAAGTCACCGCTATTGTCATCCTTGCACGACAGACCCACAGTACAATTTCACATCTAGGTGGAACCCTGAAGGGTACTTTTCGGGTATAACAGAACCACATCTTCACTGGGCAACCAGAGGAGCATGCTTCTGTGCTGACATGAGACGCTGAGGTCCTGCACACAGTTCCAGCATGCAGCGGTCCGACATCCCTTGCGGGGTGTCCTACTCAAGACCAAAGACGGGGTCCTTCATTCTCTCCCATCAGGTAATGGGGTTGGCTCTTTCCTAGGGGAATCTTGGCTTTACACCCACATACATGCTAGGTACACTTAAATAGGGTTTGCATTTTAGGAGTACTCTCGATTACTGTCATGTATCGATATGCCTGCAAATATTTACTGTTTTAGCACCATGGTAGAATTCTACTTTTTATTTACTTTGTTGGTGCTTATAATCATATATATATAAGTTCTAGGAAGAACGAAACGCGTCAGGACTGCGCCTCATGCTGTTTCATCACTGAATTAAATATGCAAACAACAAGTTTCGAGTGCGGCTCAACTTCTTTTCCGTGTGAGGAGAAATTGTGAATATGTCATCGGCTTGGTTCCGCCGAATGAGTGACGCACCACCACAAGAGCGCCATCATTGCCCGACCCTGAACCATTCCTGTAGCTCGTGAAAACGCAAAGGGCAATGCGGTGCCGCCGAAGACCGTCTTCGGTATTGGACCCGAGTCAGGCTTGAAAAGTGGGCTTGATATGGGGAAACTTATTGCTGGAATTGATGAAATTATTATATTGAGTATCTAACTCGTAACAGTATGTATAAGCACCGCCCACCAGAGGGAAGAAATTACACACTGCCAATTGGACCTCAGACCCCATAATGCAACTAGAAAAGCCTTCCACCAGAGGATGTGTAATTCAAATGAGGACATCAGGCTGTGGAGCCAATCGGCGTGTTGTGGTGCAGGCTCACCTTTGAAAAAGTTCTAGGAAGAACGAAACGCGTCAGGACTGCGCCTCATGCTGTTTCATCACTGAATTAAATATGCAAACAACAAGTTTCGAGTGCGGCTCAACTTCTTTTCCGTGTGAGGAGAAATTGTGAATATGTCATCGGCTTGGTTCCGCCGAATGAGTGACGCACCACCACAAGAGCGCCATCATTGCCCGACCCTGAACCATTCCTGTAGCTCGTGAAAACGCAAAGGGCAATGCGGTGCCGCCGAAGACCGTCTTCGGTATTGGACCCGAGTCAGGCTTGAAAAGTGGGCTTGATATGGGGAAACTTATTGCTGGAATTGATGAAATTATTATATTGAGTATCTAACTCGTAACAGTATGTATAAGCACCGCCCACCAGAGGGAAGAAATTACACACTGCCAATTGGACCTCAGACCCCATAATGCAACTAGAAAAGCCTTCCACCAGAGGATGTGTAATTCAAATGAGGACATCAGGCTGTGGAGCCAATCGGCGTGTTGTGGTGCAGGCTCACCTTTGAAAAAGTTCTAGGAAGAACGAAACGCGTCAGGACTGCGCCTCATGCTGTTTCATCACTGAATTAAATATGCAAACAACAAGTTTCGAGTGCGGCTCAACTTCTTTTCCGTGTGAGGAGAAATTGTGAATATGTCATCGGCTTGGTTCCGCCGAATGAGTGACGCACCACCACAAGAGCGCCATCATTGCCCGACCCTGAACCATTCCTGTAGCTCGTGAAAACGCAAAGGGCAATGCGGTGCCGCCGAAGACCGTCTTCGGTATTGGACCCGAGTCAGGCTTGAAAAGTGGGCTTGATATGGGGAAACTTATTGCTGGAATTGATGAAATTATTATATTGAGTATCTAACTCGTAACAGTATGTATAAGCACCGCCCACCAGAGGGAAGAAATTACACACTGCCAATTGGACCTCAGACCCCATAATGCAACTAGAAAAGCCTTCCACCAGAGGATGTGTAATTCAAATGAGGACATCAGGCTGTGGAGCCAATCGGCGTGTTGTGGTGCAGGCTCACCTTTGAAAAAGTTCTAGGAAGAACGAAACGCGTCAGGACTGCGCCTCATGCTGTTTCATCACTGAATTAAATATGCAAACAACAAGTTTCGAGTGCGGCTCAACTTCTTTTCCGTGTGAGGAGAAATTGTGAATATATATATATATATATATATATATATATGTGTTTCTGTCTAATGATTGTCACAGCAAACACATTTTACACTGGCATGACGCTGGTTCAATAAATAATTATTGAAAACACCCACCTCGTTTATTCTGCGTGTTTCTCTGAGAATAAGTGAGCACGAGTGGCTGAGCTAAAAGTTCTGCACTGTTTCTGCGATCCCTAAAGGGGTACAAGAGTTGTCATGTTTAGTGGTTGCCAGAAACTATTAGTTCCTTGGTAAGGGCCATGGGCTTATAGTGGCACTGTGAGCTAGCTGGCCTATAGGCAGACATATCCTGTGGGGGTGTCCGGAATCAGTCTAGACACCAATCCCTTAGTTTATGTTGTCCAAATAATGCGCAGATCCTGCAGATTTGTAGGAACTACACGACAAAAGCATTTACGTTCAATTTCAGAAATGTTGTAACATTTTTCTTACTAATGGCAGAATTATTCCGATTTGCGAGTCACCTCTTATGAGGACATCACTGAACATGCTAGCTAAAATCAACACCAGAAGATTATGAACTGGAAATCTCCTCCCTATTTTCCCTACAGTGAGGAAAGATCGCTATGTCATTTAAAATTAAGGATGTTAATTTGATTTAAATTAAAAACATTAACCGCTAATCCTTAACAAGGTGAGAAATGCGTGTGTATGTATATACAATTATGCCTACACACACAGGCCTTATGTAGTCCCCAGCAGCCTAGCCGCTTAAAAGGAAAGGCATCTCTGGTAAAAGCTATTTTTAAGAAATGTGATGCACTTACACTGAAACTGTAAAGGAACTCAACGGGGGGCTAGGAGCGGTGGGGTAAATAAGGAAAGTCCTAGATTGCTTCTCAATGAAGGGCATTTCATAGGCTTCAGGCCCAAATATTTAGACTTATAGGCCCATCAAATGGGCCTATAAGTCTAAATATTTGGGCCTAAGTCTAGGACATAGCGGCAGAACATAGGCAATTCTGTGGTGCCAGCTCTTTGACGAATGTGTGACTATAAGACAGCACCATCCCGCACGTACTGCATGACCCTCTAAGAGACACCCTAGAGGAAAATCCTCTGAAAAAGGAAATAAAGGTAGAAAGACAGGTGAGAGCACTAGGCCTCACATTTTGCACAGAGTGCGTGCACGAACAACAGGCAGGGACATTGACTAGACAGCCCTGACGAAGGCCCCAGACCTGATTGGGCTCTTGGTGAGGACCGAAACATGTTGGCAGTAAAGTGAGGGTATAATTGAACAATTGCTTTTCAATAGAACCCTCAATATTATTGGTTTTACTCATACCCCAGGTACCCACTGAATAAAATAATAATTAGGGTATACCTTGAGGTATTTTTAACTTATCACCTATCTGGGTCCCTGCATATCCGGTTTTGCTTTATCTAAGAACTCCCATTACCAACTATGGTTGAGTCCGCCCTGGTAGTATCATCTGACCAGGGTGTGGATAGGCGCCAATGATGAAGCATGCCACGATAAGTCAGTGAGACGTCTACTCCAAAGTCTTTGGATACCCCATCAGAAGAAAACAATTAAGCAGAGAGTACACCTGACATCCTATTACAAAGAGGGAATTGGATGTAGTTCCAAGAAACCTCTGTTTAATCAGTTGCCTATGTGATTTAAATGTTCAGTAGTGGGAGAGTGCAACGGATTTCTCTCGCTCTCCAGTAGTGATTACAAGACTGGATAACGTCAGATTCTATGGGATTCCGGAAAAGATGGAAGGAAACTATGTGTGTGGTTTCTTGATCCAACTCCTACCTAGTCTTCTGAACGTGATCTTACCATGACTTGATCTGCAAAGAGCGCACAGAATATGAACCTGGACTCCGCAGTCAGCTGCGGCGGACCTGCCCAGACCAATTATAGCCTGCTTCCTCTGCCATTAACAGGCCAGACAGGTCCTCCCCACAGTTCAAAAACATGGTCCATTCACCCTAGAAGGCTACAGAATACAAATTGCTGCAGACTCTTAAGCGGAAAGAAACGTCAAAAGGAAGGCCTTCTTGCGGTCACCAACTAAGCTCCGGAAATGGAACATTAAATTGCCTTCTAGAACCAACAACAATGTGGATGACAATAGATGGGAACTCCGGGGACTATACAGACCAAGAGGATATTGCCAAGTTTCTCAACAGCTTAGACGAACAATGGATGGACATTGCCCCACCACAACCAAAAGACAATAGACCTCTACACTAAGGCATTCAACATCATCAATGCCAAGGCAGAATACAGGACAGTATCGTCAAGAAATGGGATGAAAGAGAGCAGGTGATCAAGACTGTGAAAGAGCTTACACAGGACTTATCCAGAGACAGATCCAGGTCACTCCCTGAAACCACCCCCAGTGTTGGTACCGGAGACTGCCACTAAATGAACTGGTGCTAACGGACAAAAACCCAGTGAAGTACAACTGCTACCTCTGTTTGCTGTATCTTCATCACTGAGTGATTGCCTTTCTTGATCGTTTACTGCGTTCTGTTTGCTGATTAGCAAATGTTTATCTCTACCCAACTATCCCCTACACCCACAAAATAGACCCTCACTACCCTCTACCTCTCCCTCCTTTAGACCATATTTTGCTATACAAGACAGGCTCCCTGTCTGGAAGGTCTGTGCCCATACACACTACTGTACTGTCCACCAAAGACTTAGATCGGACCGTTTAAGACCTTCTCGTCACCCATGAGGATGCAGATCTTCCCCCCAATATAAACCCCCCTCCTTTTGCCTGGAATCCCCACCCAGGCTCTCTCCTATGTTAGCGCCTCCGAGCTAGACCATCACCTGCAACACCTAGCTACATCTATAAGACTATGAGACATGAGACCCATGATACAGGTTACATATACCGGACACTGAGCAGCCACCCCACCCCGGCGGGACACAAAGATGGGGCCAGAGGTAACGACACACTGCTAAGAGACACAAGCTGACAGCCCCCTCAACGTATCTACCATGCCTGTCAGTACAGTAACAGAAAGGGGAAAAAAAAAGAACTCATCCCAGCTCCTTCTACCCACCCACTCCCACCATAGCCGCTTCCATAGATCACACCAGTTAATTTATACTCCTTGCAGATTAAGCCAGAGTCCTAGTCCCCTCCCCAATCTTGGGCAGGGGAGACGCCACAGTCTTCTACAGCCTTCTGGCTTGACTCTGCATCAACAATACTCACACTCCACCCACGTACACACTTTTGTCACTGCCCCACCAACATGACCTCACAACCATTGCAGATTTTCTCTCAAGACAGGAGGCTAGCATTATGCATTAAACTTTTATTCGTCACTTCTGAGCTGCACCATTGAAAGCGATCATGGAATCTAACATCACAATCACCAAAAGAATCTTCCATCCCATAAATAGCATGCGACCTCCATCTTCCTCCTCTTTTGTTTGCTGCTTCTGAGCAGATAAGTATATGCTTATTTCTTATATAAATATTTATAAAGAAATATTGGGATTGTGTGATCGTAGAAGAATATTCGATTGGATACCCAATTTATGGGTGTATGATTGTGGTGTGATTTGGTAGGATATTGTATTTTAAACTGGTTAGTTAAAAATGATCATAAGTTAATTATTGATAGTATTTTGATTTAAGAAATAGGCGTTTTAATTTTTAGTGAAGTGAAATGTCAAAAAGACTCAAATGGGTAACACGATCAAACGTTTAGTGAGGCGAGGTTAACCGTAGCTCGTGAGCACAAATATGCTTAAGGCTCTGTTTATTTTCAATTTTTCGAAGACGTCTTAATTCGGGCACGTGCTGCAGTCTTGCGCGTGAAGACACATATCTAGCTTGAGGCAGGAAGAGGAAAGGCGAGTCGAGTGAAGTATGTTGTTCGGCTCGCATTCCTATTGGCCAATATTTAAGTTTGTCTTGAAGGGAATTAGAGTACGTTGAGAAACAATTAGATTTGTTTCTACAGGCAGTTGCTCTATGAGCCCATTTCCTAGGTAACGAGGCACCGATTGAGCTTCGTGTCGGGGAGACGGTTTTAAAGTACCGGAATGGCTCGTTAGAGAGGTTTTTGGATATTTCAAAGAGAGACATTGGAGAAAGTTTGGGATTATAAAATGGATCAAATTGAAATGAATAAGTAGGAACAGGAGAACTTAAGAAGCATGATTAATAGGGAATAAAAGGAGGTGATTCAGGAGTCTGTTAAACAGGCTATAGGAAAGAGAAGAAATTCAGAGGAGGAGGACTATTTTTCAGTCTCTGAGGAGGAAGAAAGTGAGAGAGGTCCAGGAGGCAAATGTTTATCAAAAAGAAAACATTTGGATGAAAAAGAGAAAGAGTGGAGCCCCAAGCGACTCGCAAAGGAAAGGTACCCGACGCGGTACGGGAAAAAGACAGTGTAACACTGAAAATGGTGATAAAACATCAGAAGGTGTAAGGAAATATAATGATATGGATATAGATGAATATATCCTGGATTTATAATATAATGATGCTTTGGAAGAGGAGAATGAATTTAGTGGTAGAGAGAAGAGTAAGGATATGGTGGTAAATCCATCTGGAGAGCAGTTATTCAGTCCAAAGGATATTAGGCAGCCTAGAGGAAAGGATGGGTGGCCCCTAGAACATGTTTCGGATTACATAAAAGCGAGAATAAGAAAGCCTCTAGAAAAGGAAGAGAGGAATATTATGAGAGCGGAATGCTCGAGACCTATGATAGATGAAAAAGTGATTGTGACTCCAAGCATAGATCCGGAGCTCATTACATATCTTTTTAAGATGGGTAAGGATCCAAGAAAAGGACTGGAAAGATCCCTGAAACAATGTCAGGATAAGATACTTGACATTCTAGGACCTCTGGCAAAGATATTTGATGCCGATGAGGAGGCATATCCTAAAAACATAGATTTGGATCTGGCATTGTTACGTGGCTGGTGTCAGAGAGCCATTTGCTTTTTGGGAAATGCGAATGCAGGAATTTTAGCTGAAAGGAGAAAGACTGTGCTTATGCGCATTAATCCATTTTAGGGGATTTAGCCTATAGGGAATCCAGTGAGGAGACTTGTAGCTTATTGTTTGGTGAAGGTATGCTGAAGTCATTAACCAATTATGTTTGCACCTTCACAAGCCTGGATAAGGCGCAATATTCAATGCATAGGATGTTTTCAAACAGTAGTTTTTATGGATGGGCTAATAGGAGAGGGCAACCTACCAGCCATGCGAATTACAGAGCCCAATATCAAAACTAAGGCAATAGTTATTAAGAGGACAGGGAAGTTACAATTTCTTCCCGCAAAGAGGAAGAAATCAAAGTCGATCAATCAGAGGAAAAGGCCAAGTTTCAGGACAAGGACAAAACCAGGTAGAGAAAAAAGGACAAAGGGTGGACACCAGTAATAAATCTAAGGGGATTGAATCAATTTGTGACATATCGACATTTCAAAATGGAGGGTATTCGTCTCTTAAGGGATATTCTTCAAGAAGGAGATTGGATGGTGAAAATGGATCTGGATACTATTCCAGTAGCGAAGCAGAGTCAGACATTTCTGCAATTCAGATGAAAAGGAAAATTATATCAATTTCAGAGCCTACCTTTCGGGCTTTCTTCTGCCCCATGGTGTTTTACAAAAGGTAATGAGGCCAGTGGTTGGTTTTTTCAGGGAGAGAGGGATCAGAATGATCATTTATCTCGACGATATTTTAATGAGTCAGGAAATTGGGGAGCTAAAGGAACATTTGGATTTGGTAAGAAGTGTTCTAGAGAAACTGGGATTTGTAGTAAATTTGGAGAAGTCAATTTTGAATCCTGTGAAGAAGATAGCATTTTTAGGCTTTGTAGTGGACACAGTTTTAAGTCAATTGTGTCTTCCGGAGGAGAAGGTGAGGAAGATAAAACAAGAGATTCAATCGGTAATTAGGAAGGAAAGAATAATGTTAAGAGAATTAGCACGAGTGATTGGCTTGCTATCGTCGTCAATACAGGCAGTTTTTCCAGGGCCTTTGCATTACAAGGCCTTACAGGTTTAAAAAGTTCTGGATTAGCGCAGGGTTTGTGGTACGGAGATATGGTGTCAATAACTATGGATGCAAAAGAAGAGTTAATTGGGTGGAAAGAAAACCTGGATGCTTGGAATGGGCGAGCAATTTTTGGAATAAGACCAGAATTTGTCTTGGAGACGGATGTGAGCAATTCAGGTTGGGGAGCGATTGGATTAGGACAAGAAAAGGGGGGTCTTTAGACCCCGTGGGAGAAGGAGAGTCATATAAACTGTTTGGAGATGAAAGCAGGATTGTCTGCTTTGAAGAGTTTCAAAACAGGTTTGAAAGGCAAATCGGTGTGGTAGAGGATGGACAATGTAACTGCTGTAGCTTACATGAACAGATTAGGAGGAACATGGTCAAAGGGACTAGCGGATCTGGCGAAAGAAATATGGGAGTTTTGTTTGGAACACAAAATAGGACTGAAGGCGGAATATTTATCAGGTGTCCAGAATGTGTTGGCAGATTGGAATTCAAGGAACATGACAGATTACAGCGATTGGAAATTGAAAGAGGAAGTTTTTCAGGGAATATTGGAGAAATTGGGTCCTTTAGAAGTGGACCTTTATGCATCAAGATTAAATCACCAGTTAGAGAATTATGTGAGTTGGAGACCGGATCCAGGGGCAATGGGGGTGGATGCATTCTTACAGGAATGGAAAGGATTGAAGGAGTATGCTTTTCCCCCGTTCTATATGATTCAGAGGGTTTCAGTACAGTTTTGGAAGAGTCAACCCTGGTTTCCATCGGTGATGGAATTGGCAGTGAGAGAGACACTTTTGATTATGGCCTTTCAAGGGTCTTTTGATAAATGTGGAAGGAGGAGAACACCCGTTGGTGGAGTAGTGTTCTCTCAAGCTTCTAGTATGGAAGATATCAGGTGTTCAAAAGCATTCACAGACCTTTTAGGCACAGCTGCAGAGTTACTGTATGTGTCTTGGGCCCCAGGAACAAGAAAAAGGTATAGAGGGGCATGGAAGGTATGGCTTCGTTGGTGCTTGGAAAGGGGTTTGGATCCCTTGGAGGCAGATGACGTTTATGTAGCAAATTTCTTGGCAGAGTTATTTGAGATGGGGACCTCTTATAGGACAATGAACTGTTATAGGTCAGCGGTATCTGCTGGTCATTCACTCAAACAAGGTAGAAATCCGTTGGTATGTAGGGTAATAAAAGGCAGTCGTTTGAGGAGGCCTTCGAATCCGAAGTATCAGTCTTCATGGGATGTAGATTTGGTTCTTAAAATGTTTGAAGGTTGACCAAGCAACAAATATTTGCAAGCGAGGAGTTATCTTGGAAGTTGGTTACTTTGTTGTGTCTTATATCTTTTCGAAGGGTATCAGATGTCAAGGCACTGGATACATCACATAGATTTTATCAACCAGATGGTGTGGTTTTTGAAATATGCCGGGGAACAAAGACCATGTCCGGGTCGATTTTTTTATCCAATATTTGACGAATGTCCAAGTTTCCGCGTGGTGTGTTGTTTGAAGGAGTATGAAAGCAGAATGCTGGAGAAGAGAGCAGCAGGAGTGGATCAGGTTTTGATCTCGTATGTGAAACCATATAAAGCAGTTTTGAGCGCGACGATTAAGAGATGGGTAAAGTGTAATATGAGGGAGGCAGGTGTGGATGTGTCAAAGTTCACAGCACATTCGGTAAGAGGAGCTATGGCGAATATGCTAGGTGGTAGATTAGAAGATATTATGAAAGCAGCAGATTGGTCGTCTGCTACAACGTTCAGGAGATTCTATTTTAAAATCGATAGAACATGTTTCAAAATGTGTTTTAAAAAGCTTTTAACATGCATGCTAGCCTTCTGTCGACATAAAATTGCGATTCTAGTAGGTTTACTGAATATAGAATCGAGATGTTATTAAAGACAAGGAGGCTAGCATTATCCTGCCCACCCATCCCTTTGGGTGTGGCAGTTTTTGATTAATCAATGCAATAACTTAAGAGGTTTGTTTGTAAACATCTGGATAAGATTCAGAGGAATTGAGTTTACATGTTCATTTTGCTTATATGTTTTGTCGGAAATTAGAGGAGGGTAATTGAAATGTTAAGACATATGAAGAATTGAAGAAGAGCAAACGAAAAGAGGAGGAAGATGGAGGTCGCATGCTATTTATGGGATGGAAGATTCTTTTGGTGATTTGAACACCATATGTGTATAGGTAATAAGAGACTCCGCGACTGCCAACAAACAAGGAGCCGAGAGGCAGGCGAGCCTAGAACAAGACATTGCATCCATGCTGAGGGGGCACTTAACTTGCAAAGAACTCCCGATGGAATCTTGGAAAAGCCACACTAGAACTAACACTCTGTTCACTAATAAAGCAAAGTGTATGTTGTATAGGCTTGCAGATCAGCACTAAGAACAGGGGGAAAAGGTGGGCCAATTACCAGCTGCGCAACTTAGGCAACGAGGGACACTGATGGCTATCCCTGTGATTCCTGATGAAACTGGTTAAGATACCTTCTTCGAAGATGTAAAGCTTCTACATCTTAACAGAGGGTAAAGCTCTCCTAGGTGAAATTACTATGAAGGAAATCTCTGCAGTACAGCAAAGCCCCAGGCGAGGACTGCTTTCCAGGAGAATTCTACAGATGGACACGCACCAAATCTGTGGACTCCCTATATGGGCTGCCACAAGAAGGCAGAAATTACAGAGAACCTCTCGCACCTTTTCAACAGGGCATTAATAATAGTTCTCCCAAAACCGAAAAAGATCCGCTTTTGTGCACCAGCCATCGCCCATATCTCTGCTCAACGCAGCCATCAAAATTCTATCTGGAATCCTGGCAGCCCAACTTAAAAACGGAATACTTCGCTTATAAGCGGATCACAAATGGGATTTGTGCTTGGGAGGACATCCCGGAACCATATGCATACTCTATTCCAGGTAATATGATTCTCATAAGACACCCAGGTAGACAGGCTAGCATTATCTCTTGACACCGAGAAGACCTTCGACAGAAAGTCAGACTGCACACCTCACTGCTCCGTTTTAAATCTGCTGCACTTGGAATTGCTCACGCTACTCTTAGTATTTGAAAACGATTTAAATTTGATTGATCTTGGGCCGTTCCATACACGATTCATGCATTTTTAAAAGTTTGGGGAAATCTAATTGTACCGATTAGCATTGAAATAAGTACTGCTCACCTGAATTTCAATGTGAATCCGACACGGAGTCCTTGCGTTCTGGACATTCCGTTTGCGCGTTCCCTTCCTTGCAAGCAAATTGCGAGCACCTGCACCTTACTTCCGCTCCCCTTTCCGGAGGAGAAAGGCCCATCCGGAGACGCCATTTTGGCTCTGCAGCGTTCTAGTGGTTGGCAGGCTCCACTACTTGATGGGCCTGCCAACGCGCAGCAGAGACAGAAAAGATCAGACTGCACACCTCACTGCTCTGTTTTAAAAACTGCTCTGTTTTAAATCTGCTGCACTTGGAATTGCTCACGTTACTCGTAGTATTTGAAAACAATTTTAATTTGATTGATCTTGGGCCGTTCTATACACGATTCATGCATTTTTAAAAGTTTGGGGAAATCTAATTGTACCGATTAGCATTGAAATAAGTACTGCTCACCTGAATTTCAATGTGAATCCGACACGGAGTCCTTGCGTTCTGGACATTCCGTTTGCGCGTTCCCTTCCTTGCAAGCAAATTGCGAGCACCTGCACCTGACTTCCCTTCCCCTTCTGGGAGGAGAAAGGCCCGTCTGGAGCCTCCATTTTGGCTCTGCAGTGTTCTAGTGGTTGGCAGGCTCCACTACTTAATGGGCCAGCCAACGTGGATGCGCAGCGGGCGCGCCAAAGGCAAGCCCGTTTGCGCCCGTCCGCGACCAGCGCCAGCCACGCTGCTCAACTGCCCCCAGGTAATACAATGTCATCAGACTTTTTAAAAACATTTAACACCGGTACAAAATGTGAATGTCGTTTGGTAACTTGGAAGGTCAAAGGCCCTCTAACATGCCGCAAATGCAGATTGTTATTTAATTTCATAGACACCAGCCCCAAGCCCCCAGATACTAGACATAAAGCACTAGGTCACTCACTACTAAAGGGGACTTATCAATGCACGCTCACTCTGTAAACATGCCCTAGACATTAAAGAGCTAATTGTGGACCTAGAACTCTGACTTTCTTTTTATCACCCTAACATGGCTTAAGGAATGGTGCAACCCGGATTTTGCTCTAACACCCCCCCCCCCCCCAGTTACACTATCTGCAGACGAGACAGAGAAGAAACCAGAGATGGGGGAATTGGCCATCATTTATCGCGACTGCCTGCAATGCACAAACTTTGACCTCCCCTCCTTGGAAGGGGCAGAAAGCTTTGGCTTCTGCTTCAAACTCAATGCCTCATCCTCCTTTACAGGAGGTTTGGTCTACCGCCCGCCTGGCCGTAGCCCGGAATTTTTGGAATCACTAGGAGATACACTAGGTCACCTCACGCTCAGGTATGCTAAATTTTCCCTCCTATGAGATTTTAATCTACACCTAGAATGCCGGAAAGAACCAGGAGTAGACAACTTTCTTGAAATCTTAGAAACTCTGGGAATCCACCAACTGCTTTCAGCACCCACTCACCAGGCTGGCCCCACGTTAGACGGAGTGTGCTCCAACTCCACCTCATTTACGGTCAGCAAACCAATCAACCAAGTTTGGTCAGATCACAGGTTAATCCCCTTCAACCTTGAGATTTCAGGTGTCAAACACCCTCTTAAGCAAATATCCCCACCACAGCCAAGTCGCAAATGGGCCAAACTGGTAGCAAATACAAAGCTGCCACACCTAGCAAGCGCATCCACTCCAATACTATCAGGAGACTTACTGGAAGCTACCAAACTCTTTCATACATGGATGACCTCAATTAGCAATGAGCTAGCCCCTCTAGAACTGCCAACAAATAAGATAAAGTCTAGAATCTCTGTGCCCTGGTATACGCCCACACTAGCAGAGCTCCACCTCCACTGCAAACAAATGGAACGGAAATGGAGGAGAGCAGACACTCCAGAAGACTTAATCCTCTTCAAATCAAGTAGAAAAAAATATCACCTAAACATTAAATTAGCAAAAAAAGATTACTTCTCAAAAAAAAATACTAGATGACTGCCATTAACAGAAAACGATCTTCACAATCGTAAAATCCTTCACCGACCCTAAAATGTCAGGAAGGGAAATACCTCCATCACAAACACTATGTGACCAGATTTCGGTCTTCTTTGAGGATAAAATTCTCAAAATACAAAAAGATTTTAACATTACACACACGCAGCATATACAGTTAGAGACAGACCCTACCCACACAGGGCCTCTCCTACACGCTTTTGAAAAATGCTCACTTGAGCAAACACGAGAAGCAAACACACCTGCAAATCCGGCTCCCCCATGGACACATGTCCACCTGCGGTCCTCCATAAGATCTACATTGTCAATCCGGTAATTAACAATATAGTCAACTCATCACTGGCCACAGGTATAGTCTGTGCGGAATGGAAACTGGCAATAGTCAAACCACTTTAAATAAAAAAATAAACAAAAAACAGAACATGGATCCATCCATACTTTCAAACCTCCGACCAATATCGTTATTACCCATTCTTGGCAAAATCACAGAAAGACTGGTCAATAGACAACTAACCAACTTTTTCGAGAATGCCAATATACTACACCCTGCCAATCTGGCTTCCGCCTTAAACACTCAATGGAATCCACACGACTAGAAATAGTTGACACACTGAAATTAACCCTAGATAAAAGGTAAAAAGGCGGTGCTGATTCTTTTAGACCTGTCAGCCGCATTTGACACCATCTCACATGACATTCTCCTCACCCGGATAAAAAATAGCGGGCATCTCCAACACAGCTCTAGCCTGGATAAAATCCTTTCTCACCAATCGAAAACAAGCAGTGGCCCCTTTCAACAGAATGCCCCATCACATCGGGCGTCCCACAGGGCTCGTCTCTCAGCCCAATGTTGTTTAACATCTACATGGCCACGCTCATCTCACTGATAACCTCCTTTGGCATTGTAACAATATCATATGCAGACGACACGCAGCTGATCCTGGCCTTAGACAAAGACTAATAACGCGGAACTCAATTTTAAGCTCTGCCTTACATAGTTAATCCGTTGGATAAAGCTCAACCACCTTAAATGCAACACGGATAAAACAGAGATCCTGCTGATGGGGGAAGGACAATCCCTTTGAGCAGAGTCAATGGTGGCCTGAAAATGCACCCGCCCCACCAAACACAGTAGAAGTAGCTAAGAACCTGGGAGTGAAATTTGATGCCTCGCTCTCGTTCCGACCTCATACCCCGACAGTGGCAGGGAGGTGCTTCAACATAATCAAAACACTTAAAAAGTTCTTTGACTACATTCCGTTCTCCATGAGGAAGACAGTTGCGGTGACACTTATCCTGTCTAGGCTGGACTACTGTAACAGCTTACTCGCAGGAGTTAACAAACAAGTACTAAAGAGACTACAGGTGGTACAGCATGCAGCAGCCCGCTTAGTGCTGAAACTGCCCCGCAGATAATCTTCCTCAGCAGTCCTCAAAACCCTGCAGTGGTTGCCTATGCAGAAGAGAATCCTATTTAAGGTTCTGCTAGTCACTTTTAGAGCCTCCAGAAACCTAGGACCCAAATATCTATCGGACAGGTTTACCCCCTACACCACTGCCAGGAGACTCGGATCCTCATCAGCAAATTTTCTTCAACCCAGTCTTTAGGTGCTAAACTAAAGGAGGTAAATCTTTAGCTGCTCTAGGAACTAGAGCCTAGAACCTCATGCCTACACATCAAAGGCTCATGGAAGCAGAACCACAGTTCAGAAAATCCTTGAAGACTTGGATCTTTGGATCCTCAGATACCTTCTGCTCATCGCTCATTTAAGTGATGGAACGGTCTTCCTTTTCGTCTCCCACATAGCGCCAGGATGCTCCTTTCGGAGCGATAGTCGCGCTCTATAAATAACCAAATCAAATCAAATGGGAATACCTGTTCTGCATCCTTCAACGGCTGGTCCCAGGAGAGGACTTTATCAGTAAAGTCAAATGGCTATATGAAGCCTCCACAGCGCACGTTAACTTCTAAAGATTCCTGTTTGAATCCTTACCAGGGGCATGGGCAACCAGTCAGGGATGTCCTTTGTTGCACCCTCCTCTTTCTACTCGCTCTCGAACCCATGGCAGTGGCCATTCAACAAGAACAATAAGCAGGCAAACCCACAAAAGGCAGGCCCCTCCAAGACCCTTCTGTATCCGGATTACAACTAACTTACTCTTACAGGGCTCTCCAACTCACTACCGACACTTATGTATACCATCTCTGCTTTTTCGGGGACATTGGGATACAAGATCAACTGGGACAAGAGTGGAGTCCTCCCACTGTCCCAGCTGACGACAAAAGCAGCTACAGCACAATATACATTTCAATGCAAATCGACGAGTTTCAAATATTTAGGGATATATATTAAAGTAGATCTGGAAAAAATGGACCCAGACAACCTGGACCCGCCTTATAAAAAAGTCAAATGAGGAATACGCGACATGGACACAACGTAACCTATCAATGTGGGGCAGAATACAAGCTGTGAAGATGGTGATAGTACCTCGATTCACTTAAGTGCTCGGGACGCTCACACCCATAGTCAAGAGTCCTTCACTACGAGCAATTGATAGGGTAATTAAAGACTTCATAGGGGAATCCATGAAGCCAACTTTGAGAATCACAAAACTGATTGCTCAAAGACGAAGTGGGAGCTTAAGTTTACTGTGTGTAGGACATTATTACGCACAACTCCACCTCTCTCGACTAATCTTTATGTGGCTGAGACAAATTGATGCTCTTCTCAGGGTTAAAATTGAACAGATCACCCACAGTGGCCCTGGCCTACACATACTTTATGGCCACGACCTCCCGATGACATGACCCATCAACCCCGTGATACATGCCATAAGGCAGAACTGGCTATCCTCGCATAAACTATTTAAATCAGACGGCAGGCTACATGCACGCACGCCTATCTGGCATAACACTAGCATTGTCACGATGGATAATTTAATATCACAAAGAGAACTGAAACCTTTTGCAGTACTTCAAAAGGAACATTGCCTTTCCCGAAACTGAAATATCTACAATTGAAGCACTCCCTTTGTAGCAGATTAGGTACACCTCCATGGGTAATGGAAGAATCCCCCATATTACAATACCTGAACATCTGGGGACTGTTAAAAGGGGTAACCTCAGGGTTTTACAACCTGAAAGTTAATCACCTACATTCCCGGCCTCTTATGGTGCATCCATCTACTAAGTGGCAGGATTCCTTACAAAGAGAATGTACAGAGAAAGACTGGTCCAAGGTGATTAGTGACCTAGATGGAAGAGGAGGGGTGGTTAAGGGAATCCAGAATGAAATGTTCTCTTTTCAAAACCTTACAAGATTGGTACTGGAATGCCCAATAACTCATGTCAACAGGCCTTCTGCATTAAAATAATAATTGCTGGAGATGCGCCCAGCCTGAATGACGCACACTATATCTTACTCCGCTGCTCGGACCACTCCAAATATTGGTCCTCAATACGGAACACACCAAACAAGGCAATGAACTTCTCTCTCCTACTGTCAGCAAAGTTAATTCTGCTTCTTGACACATGACATTCTGACACTCACAAGCCATATGAGACGCCTATGGGCCACAGCAATGACAACTGCATAAATATGCATTTTGTGACGCTGGCGTTTGCCAAGACCCACCCATGATGAATGTACAGGACTGTAACATATGAACAACTTATCTATAAACTACAGGTGAATGCAGAGACTTTCATTTGAATATGGTTGCTCCTTTATCGAGGGCCAGACTGCGGAAGCCTGACATGACAACATCCACTTGCACCCCCATGTGCACTCCTCCATTAGAGGACCATGATTTATGGATAAAAAACATACTACTGTTTTCTCAGTTATTATGGGCCCCACCAGAGACAACACAACTCGATAAACCTGGACAGATTCATGGCACAGTACCCTATTATGAACAGGTCACAGATGCCAAAGATATTCAATTCAAACTTCCCTGGCGCTCCGCCCACTCCCCAACCCCACCCCCTTCAGGATACCAGATATACAGCCACATCTTCCATCACCCCCTCTCACATACCCCCCACCCTCCTATAACCACAATGCCCCTTTCCACATATGTAACCCTCTCCCCACCTCTTTCTCCTACCTTCCATTCTGCTATGTGAACGTATATACCTACTATATCATAAACACCGAACTGTCCTCCACAGCAGCTCCACCGCTTTACAGGCACTCACTTTGCAAGAATAGTGACCACAAGGGCCAACATTATTGTAACTGTTATTAACGGATGCTACCTATATTTCCTTTTCTTTGTTACATCAGGCCTACTGACAAGGAATGAAGAAATTCTGTGCAATTTGAGTAGCTCTGTTTCTGCCAAGGTAGAAAGTAATCCCTACCACTGTCTTTTACACCACCCAACGCAGATAACTTCAATCGTAAACTTTAGGATAGACCGCACATTTGCTGTTGCTTATGCACATTTATTTACACGCTTGTACAAGACAGAAGCCAGCACATCTTCTCCATTTCTATTGCTTTTCTATATACGATTTTGTTATTGTTCACAAATGTACGCTTATTTTATAACTCGCCAGAATGTATCACGTACTTTTACCGGTTCAAACCTTCTTCCTTTTATCTGTTCCCATACATTTTCCCTGTATATTTTTATATAACAAAAAGAATTACAACACAAAAAAAACAGTCATTCAGCGAAGGCATGTACTTTGATGAGGAACTTCCAACAAGCACAAGGAAGGACTGTGGATTGGATTACTTTCAATTTGGGGGTGGCAATAAAAACATCGTTGAGAAATTATTAATGAATGTATGAACTTCAGTGTTAGCTCTGGGTATGAAGGATAACAACACTAGAGATATACAATTATGTGATTTTGTTTAATATGCTGGCAATGTGTGTGAGGAAAGGGACTTCAGTATCAGAAATTGTTTTGAAATATCTTTAAGGTGTAAGAATTTTTATGTACAAGAATAAGTTTGCTAAAGTGTGGAGGCAATGGCTTTTAATGTTGTGCTAATGTTATGTTTTTGGTTGATGCACATGTTTATCTTTCCAGTGTTGGTACATTTAAATTTTTGGGAAAGTGTGCCTTGCATTGTTTCTTGTCATGCAATACTGAAGCATGCACTGTGCTGGGTTTACAATTGCAAGGTAGTTTTGGGGAGGTTAAAAGGAACCTTCTGTATTTGATTTGAACATACTTTGCATGGCATTATGTGTTGCGCATTAAAAGTGGAGTTTGGGTGACAGGTTGGGGAAAGAGTCTTTAGTTCATAACCATGTGTTGTGGGTTCAAGTACTGATTGCGTGGATTCTTGTTTGCAAAGATCGGGAGTACCTCATCATAAAGTGTGTAGTATGGCATTAACAGCAACCGCAATTAGGGCACATGCGGGTTATACTCTGCATTCGGGAGAAGGGATGGCAGCAGTATCCCAGCTGCCGATTTTGTGAAAATAGGCAAGTGTAGTATTCTCAGTCACGTGAGGAAGGGGAATGTTGTGCCCCCTGGTGTGCAAAAGTGGGCAAGAGTAGTACTCAGTCATCGATAGAAGCATTGGAGAGTGTTGTACCCCGTGGTGTGCCAAAGTGAGGAAAAATAATACCCTGTCATGAGAGGAAACATGCAGAAGTGTACCAGCCCTTGGTTTTGTGGTTGGAAGCCACAATTGTCAATTTAGGGTGCTCTCGGACCAGTCATCACTGCATTCGAATAGGAATTTTCAACAGTGGTGTGGTTCTGGAGGCAGTGTAAATCGGTGATTGTCTTGCTTGTGCATGTGATTATGTATATTAGAGTTTTACAAGATGGAGAAGTGGAGAGTTTGTCTGATTGTCTCTGGGTCATTCCTACACTGTTTTGACGTTAGTTCTGCATGTAAGGTCAGAGGATCTTGTAAATGCCTGGTTTGTCCTATATGTAAGCAAAGAGGAGAACATAGTGATGACATAGCTCTGTGTGTGTACGGGCTGAGTAGGCATACTGTAGAATGTTGAGTGGTGCTGTGAGAATGTAATGATGCAAGGAATGTTGGTGTCTGTGTTGAGTGAAGCCCAGGAGTTGATTGCACATGAAGGGAGAATGGAGCCCTAATAGGAGGGATTATGCTACGGCAGTAACAGAAGGGCTACCATAAAATAAGAAAGTTAACTCCTATCTGAATGGCTCCAGGCTCGTGTGAAGACCCTACCCTCAAAATATAACATCGCCTTTCCTCATATCTATTCTCACAGCCTCCCCACCCCCTTCCTCGGAGACCAGTTAACCATCCCACTGTCAACCCCCTCCAACTCATTCTGAACACCAATCTGCCAACTAACTAAAAATAAAACCTCAACTTCCTCCCCAAGCCTTAGACACTATCTCTTCATACCCCAGCTGCACCCATGTTCTCTCGCTGTAGTCATTCTACTTCGCATTCTAGCGAGGTCACGGCATCCCCTCCCATTAGCAGCACCAACTCTCCTCACCAACACCAAAGAATAAGACTCGTAATGGAGCCCTTTATTACTACTGTGTAGTTTTAGCATGAGAATAAATCTAACAAGCATTGGCATAGCCAATAGGTCTCGCCTTTGGGACCTTATAAGTATTTAATTCTGCAGCACAATATCCTTGGTGCAGCATCAACTGTTGCATGGCTAAACACTTATAATGTCCCAAAAGCGAGACCTATTGGCTATGCCCATGCTTGTTTGCGTTTCTTTTCGTCTCTTAATCATTGCGGTCTGTTTACAAAAATAATACATCCTCATTGCATGACTGCCATAAAGAAGTAACAGTTTAATGTCCACACGAATGCACAATTCGCAACTCTTGAAATATCCTGGAAAGGGATTGTGGTCTGGGGAATGAAACAGATATAAGCAGAGAGATTATTTTGGCTAACTGCGGTTGTAAATGCAATGCAAGCAATGAGTTGAAAGAAAGGTGACCTGAAGACAACAAGGAATCCAGTTTCTAGAAAGCTCAGTGTCTGCCTTGGAAATCAGTACGATAAATGATGTCACTCTGATGTCTGTGAACAAAATGAGGCCATAAGAAGCTTGTCAAGCATGGCAAGAACACAAACTGGAGTGGTTGTAAAGGCAATGCGCGAAAAGGCAGACAAACTAAGCACAAAAGCGGTATGAAGCAATTTCGCATATACAGAGGAAAATAATAAAAAGAAAACCCGATGATTAAGCTTAGACAAAGAATCATACCTGTGCAGGCATGTTTTCTGAAGTTTGTTTCCAATTAATGCGACGCGGCAGGGGAGGGGCGGAGGAGCGTTCAGACAGCAAGGAGAGGAAAGCCAGATGGCGCCTGATCAAGCGCTGAAAGCTGGCGGCTGCGCGCGTGCACGCCATCGTGAACGCAAGCTGGAGGCCAGCAAAAGCGTGGGGTAGCACTTTAAAAACCCACTTACTAAATGTCTCGCAGAGCAACGCATGCGCTGGCTCAGGCGAGACCTAAAAATATAATCTCTCAGACAGCTATGTATGCCGTTTCAACCGAACCCCTTTTTATGATATTTGGCCTAGGCATTAGAGAGGGCTTGATGGCAGTGAGTGAGCCGAGAAGGGGTAGTGGTTCCACTAAAATTTACATAACAGAAGAATACAATGAATTTGTGTGCCACATAGAAAACAAGCATTGCATAGCCAATAGGTCTCGCCTTTGGGACATTATAAGTGTTTAGCCATGCAACAGTTGATGTTGAACCAAGGATATTGTGCTGCATAATTAAATACTTATAAAGGTCCCAAAGGCGAGACCTATTGGCTATGCCAATGCTTGTTGTACATGCTTTTGATCAGGACCAGCGCTTCGGATGGAGAGCGGACGTGACAGAACAGGGGTCAAACTTGTTTGAGAACCAGTTCTAATTAATTGTATGCACTTTACTGTTTGTTTATACAAAAGCTTTCAGTCATCGCTTATAGTTTTAGATACTTGCTGTGAACTCAGATTCTAAGTCATTTATTCACATGTATTATGTAAAATCTATTATGGAGTGCAGTCAGCAGCTAGGTGCCATATCACCTTTACCAGTATAAAAACTTTTATAGCACTGGGGGGAGGGGAAGTTGTATATTGACTCAGTAGAAAGTGTCCTCGGGGGTTCCTTAGCCTATACCAGTAAATTGAGATAAACACGCAAATTCCGGTATTGTTTGCTCTACTGTATATTAAGTAATTCTGACCTAGAATCTCCCCCGCTCACTTTGCAAAGCACTTTCACACTTTTTTCTCAGTAGAATATATCCATACATAATTGCACTTTGGTAAGCACTGACGCATTTTTCTCGTTGAATGTATGTATATAAGGAACGAAATGGTATAGTATTCTCTATAGCATTGTTTACAGTTGAACAGCATTCCAGCCCATGCTTTCGATCAGGATCTCCACCTCGGATGGAGAGAAGAGACGTTAGGGCAGAGGTTACATTTTGGGGTCAATCTCACTCCAGGTAATCATAGGATATGCCTATGCAGCACCTGATTGGAGGCTAGGTTTCGGTCGATTCTGACTAAGCCAATCCAGGCACTGCCCAAATCCCAGCCAAACCCAACCGGAAGCCTAAAAACATACAGTACAGACGTGCTACAGTCAACGATGGCTTTGGTCGTCACACTCGTAGCAACATTCCATAGGATCCACAGATCCAAACTTCTCTGTAAGCAAACAAGTTCAGAGTACCTTCATTTCTTTAACTTGAAAGGACGAGTAACTGCACTTTTCAGCACAGGAGCAATACTTGTAATGGAACCTGCACATCTGATCTGATACTCTGGGATATTGATTGCCTTCATTTCTATATTCCCATTTAAACCACTGAACATGATCATACTTTTCTCCTCAAAAGTAGTAACAGTATTACTATTAAGTCGATTGCTTGCCTCGTTTGTCTAAGGCTGACATTAAATCTCCCCACATGAACCTACAGCATTTGTTTCACAGAGTCCTACACTTGGACGAAGAGCTACTTGAATCAACAGAGTTTTGCCCTGTCGCAACGCAAGCTGCTAGAGATGATCAGTGCTAGAGATGCTCAGGGCAGTATTTTTGTAACCCCCAACCCAAAAAAATAAATAAATAATTACATCTCGGTAATCTGCAAGCTTTTTTTTAGAAAGGAGTTTAAGGGGAGTATTATGTTTATTAGCCAGAAGGGGGGGGAAAGGCAGCCAAAAAGTGCCCCTTCGCTTGTCCCAAATGCAGGGGCAGCCATTGTACACAGAGAAAGGTTGAGCGCAGTGCTCCCCTTTGTATCTGCTGCTATCGCAACTTGCTTTTTACCGTCAACAGACGCGCGGCTGGTATCATTTTAAAAACCAGCACAAGCGCGCGGCAGCAGGGGGAGAGGGCCTGCGCGATTCCCTTGCGGGAGCGTGCAGCAAGGTGCGATGATTGCGACCATATGGCGCCACCATATGGCGCCGCGCGCTCCTGCAAGGGAATCGCCAGACGTGCACGCGTTGCCATTGCAAGCAATGCAACGCGTGCACGTTTTTGCCCCCAAAGCTGTGCCGATCGCTAAAGGTCTCTCCCTGCAGCACATGCGCGCTGCATAGGCGAGACCTAAAAAAGAGACTAAATCATGGGGAACAAAAATCAAAGTGAAAATGTGGTAACTAATTTTTACCAAGCTTATGTCCCATGACTCTTGTGATCCAGCTTGAAAGCTGGTTGTTCTTTGCACGACATATAAACTGATTATGACAATGAAAACAAATGTAAAATGAATGTGCATCGTGCATACGTTTTAGAGAATGACAATGAATTTGAGAAAAGGACATAGTACAAGCACCATGAAAGAGTGCTTAGATTTGTAGAAATTGAAGGGTTTCATACACTGTGTGTCTAACATGCCTAATAATCGATTTTCCTTATGGTTTAAACAATGTCAAAATGAAAAACTTATAAAATGTATTCTCTGCTATTATGCAAATTAATATAAATGAATATGATAAGTTATGGACGCATGCATTATTAAGTCTCAATCACAATTGTGCAAACATTTATGATGAAGATAAGCCATCTTTATATTGCTTCCATTGTAATGCACCATAGATACTGAAATGCGGGTGCAATTCTTATATGCTTTGATCTACAAGAATGAAAGTTTCTGAGCTAAAGGTTCACACTAATAGGGTCTTAGATTTCCCAAAACGAAAATTCTTAATCGTTTTATAAGAATGTTTTACATGTATGTACTTTGAAATTGTGACAGTAGGCTTTACTCAAGACTGAACATTCCTATGAAACAATCTTTGACAATTTATGACATTTAACTGGTTGACACAAATGCTTAATTGAATTTCATTATGCTTGGAGTCTACTTATGGATCCCTTTATTAAGAAGTACTGTTCTTAAATGTATTAATTGCCTTATTCTCTAGGCTTGCACTGTCTCATGGTGTGGTGAGAAGGAATCTTGCTTCACTTCTCACTCTAACTATCCTGTACTTTCATATGACATTCCTAGAGAGAAATGATACATCTATATAGACACTAGTGTGAGAAACTGAACTATTAACCTCAGCACATGGAAAGCTACTTTTGTGACTTTCTCTTTGTGGACTAGCCTGTGTGCCCGGAACGGACGATCAATTCTCATGAACATGCCATGGGAAAATATGCCACCGTATCTACTTTTGCACCTTGTGAGCGGATGATGGTCACATTTGGATTGAACCTTGATGTTGTGACAACTGATGTCATCTTCGGACTTGACTGATTATACAGCACTTTCTCCTGCAAAGAGGAGCAGCCCACAACGAAGGGCAGTCCAGAACAGAACTCTCTTGATCAGAGCCCCTTCTTTTTCTCACCTGTGTGGCTGTGTCCCTATGCCTTGCCCATGGACTTCTTTCTGGCAGACGTTGACCAGACCCTATGCCTATTCTGAGAGAACTCTTTCTGAATTGTCCTCCTGCCCTTGCTAGTGGCAGGAACCCTCTTGCCTAGCAAACTTTCCATGGACTCTTTGGCTGAATCATAGATTTTCAAATCCCCTGTGAGGTTAACTTTTGTCTATACTCTGCTAAATGTGTGGTTTTATACTACATTCTGTAATTGCTTATTGAGACTCATTAGAGACCTGCCAAAAATGTGGATTATTGCTTAAAATGCTAAACTTGTCTAATACAATAATTAATTGAATCTAAAATTTGTCTGAGTCTTTTTCAATTGCATTTCAAATGTTCTTTCCACAGAGACTGTGCATACAATATCTGGATTCTAATGCATAAAAGCGATAGTCAAGCTATTTTCAGAGCATCAGATTCTTTTACTACTGTTCTGCATAGCAACAGCAGAATTACTGGTCTGGATGATTTTGACCCGATTGAACTTTTTCAGGAGGTTTGGACTTCCCATAGCTATCCTACATAGCTATAGCATGTTTTTGGGGATGATATATTTGAATCTAATTTATAAGTTGGCTACAAATTATTGGTCCTCATTAGGTGGCCGACATTCGACACCCTGATTCCTCACCCCTCAATGCGATGAGCAAGGTCCATCGGAGGACCAAAGCCTCTATGGGTGTGGTTAGATTCTGAGATCCAGTGTAAATTATAAAATAACGGATGATTGGGCACAGGTAAAACGTTGGAACACTTGCATTTAAGTATTTAAAAATCTACAGGCATCTCTAAAGTCTGAAAAAAGTTAAACCATACCCTGCCATATCCATCCTTGCCATTCTCATATTCTTTTTTCCCCCTCTGGTGTCAGGCAGCCCTATACGCACTCTCGCCGGTATGCTCCGCACCCCGCGTTCCATGGCCTATGTACCTGAACTAGTGGGTAAAGAAGGACAAACGATTAGGGGACCCTTGGCTATTCTGAAGGAGTTCTCCTCTTTTTACGCCCATTTATATACAGCCACACAAACTGACTGTCCGGAAGGTTTGCAGGAGTTCTTAGATTCCCTGGCTTTGGTCTGGTTTAATGATCGACACAGAGATTATATGCATTTACCATTCACGGTTGAAGATGTCACTGCTGTCATTAATGGCCTGCCCTTAGATAAGGCCCCTGGATCAGATGGTTTGACGACCGCCTTTTATAAAACGTACGTGGAGGAACTCGCCCCAGACTCTTAGCGGTGTATGAGGAAGCGCATGACACGGGTATACTGCCAGGGTCTATGCGCGAAGCAATCATTGTCACCTTGCTAAAGCCGGGAAAACTGGAAACCGACTTAGATTCTTATAGGCCTTTATCGCTAATCAATGTCGACCTTAAGATTTTGGCAAAATTGATAGCGAACAGACTGCAACCTATGCTCCCTATTATAGCTTTACCAGATCAATCGGGCTTCATACCCGGGAGGGAAACCTCGCACAACCTTAGAACGGTTTTCTCGGTTCTACATTATTTGCACCCCGATGTACAGGCGGCGGCGGTTTTTCTGGATGCGACAAAAGCCTTCGATTCGCTTGAATGGCCTTATTTATTTAAGATTCTGGAACGGATGGGTTTCGGCCCCATGTTTCTTAAATGGATCCAATTGCTGTACACTGTACCAATGGCCAGAGTGCGGGTGAATAATATTGTCTCTGATCCATTCCGGATAACGCGTGGTACGAGGCAGGGTTGCCCGCTGTCGCCCCTATTATTCGCCATCGCAATGGAGCCGTTAGCGGCACGCATCAGGCAACACCACACAGACAAGGGTATAGGGTTCAGCGCGCGCAGTTTATTGATTTCGCTCTACGCGGACGATATTACGTTGTATATTCTTAACCCTGAACGTCATCTCGACAGTGTTGAGAGAATTCATCAGATTCGGGGGGCTTTCTGGTGTAACCATTAATTGGGCTAAATCTGTGATCTTCCCCCTAACCGACAACACCAGGGCAGTGACCTCGGAATTCCCGTTAAAATGGGAACAAGAAAAAGTGAAGTATTTGGGTATCTGGATCAGTTGAGACCTACAAGAAATTTGGAACTTGAATTACGGCAGGACCATTGTATGGTTGGAGGAAAAGGTAAATCTATGGGCTAAACTCCCACTATCACTTGCAGGCAAAATCGCATTGGTCAAAATGATCATCCTGCCTAAATTTCTATATCTCTTTGTGAACTTACCAATTATACTCACCCAATCCTTCTTCAAAACACTACGATCTTTATTGATATCGTTGGTATGGGTGGGAGGCCAGGCCCGGGTATCATGGGAACTATTGTCGCTACCGACTAAACAGGGTGGTTTGGGCGCTCCGGACATGAAACTTTACGCGCTATGTGCGCAGGCGCAATTCCTGCATTACTGGGTGCATCCGACGCCATTCCAACCTCACGTGGCAGTGGAGGCGGACGCGGTGGCTCCTGTTCCTCTTAGGGTGGCGTTATATCAGTCCTATAGGCGTCCTAAAGAAGACATTGATACCCCGGAAACCCTAAGATGGGCTTGGGATGGACTGCGAAGAAGGGCGGGTGCTCGGATATTGTATGCTCCCTCTATTCCCCTGACACAAAATCCTATGTTACCCAACATTAGGGATGAAATAAACAATAAAGTGGCACAAAAGATGTCTCTCCATACATTTGCGGATCTGTACCCTGAGGGGACGTTTAGAGGCCCTCCAGTAGCAGAGGAAGGGCACACAGTGCACTTCGGTGAGTCATTTCTGTATCACAAACTACGGGCCGCCTGTAGGGAATTACATAGTGACTTCCCCTCCCTGCCAACCCCACTGAATGCTCTGGAAAATCTTTTGCAGGCACCATCTTCTCACAAGCTCATAACCAGACTGTACACAAATATGCAAACTGACGCCCCTGTGGCCACTTCTAACGCTCGACAAAAATGGACTGACGAAATATCACCCCCACTGTCTGACGACCAGTGGTTATACTGCTGTGCCCAAATGACCGAATTGTCACCCAATTATAAACTTAGGCTAATTCACTTCAAATTTCTACATCGCTATTACAGAACTCCCATTAGTCTACATAAAATGGGACTCAGAGAGGACGACTGTTGCTGGCGGTGCGGGGCTGCTGCCGCCTCTTTCTTACACATGGCATGGGACTGCCCGGCCATCACTGAATATTGGTTTACAATATTTGTAGCTATAAACCAGATTTTGGGGCTGTCACTGTCCCCATCCCCACTAATGGGCTTACTGGGATATGTGAGGGACACACACATTAAAAAACGCAAACTACATGCACTACTGCTGCTCTTTGCTAAGCGTCAAATAGCCTTGCAATGGGGTAGGAGGAGAAAACCCACTATCAAAAACTGGATTAGAGAGGTCACATATGGTCAGACGCAACTGGCTACATTCTGGGAACTGATGCCACCCGCCTCTAGGCCTAAGGAAATCTGGGAGCCGTTTATTGATTGGGTCCGGGAGCAGTCAAGTGATCCTGTTGAGGGAGTCACCAATGGGAACGATACTGGGCAGATATGATGCTAAAAAGACTACAGGTTTAAATGGAAATGATACTGTTATATTGTCTGGAATTTAATATGCACCATGGGATAGACATTATACTCCACTGTCAGTTCAATCGTTGCTATGATTTTACGTCTACTTGTAAACGAACACGTCTTTCTCTAAAGTGGTAGATACCGTTGTATTAGTGATGTTGATGTTTCACGCAATTATACAATCTCCTGTAATATTGTCCATATGGCAAATACACTGATTTTTTTGTTGTTGTTTCCCAGATTTGCAACTGTAACAAATTGAAAATCAATAAAGAAAATAAAAAAAATAAAAAAAATCATTCTTTGCCTTGCTGTACCCTACACCAATAAATGAATACACTGTTTGTTTCATTTTAAACAAAAACATTGGAAAAAAACATTTGGAAATATTAAGGTCATTACTTTAAAAAGGACTGCATTTAAAATGTCCACCATTCAACAGTTTGTTCAAATACTTCCTTTTTTGCTAAATCCTGGCAAACCATCTCAACCCTGGGAAAAGTAGCATAATGCCTTTGAAAATTTCTTGGTGGCAATTGATTCAGAGAAGTTTAATGCAAAAAGAAAAAAGGCTCTTTTGTACAGCAATCTAGGCATTGAAGGGCAACAAGTTTTTGACAGTCTACCAGTTATCACACCAGAAGGAGAAGGCTGGAACGATTATATAGAAGCTATTACCAGATTGAAGAACAAGCTCACAGAACAGCCAAGTGTTTTATTAGAAAGTTGTAACTTTAACAAGAGGAAACAATCTACACAGGAGACTGTGGAAGAGTATAGTTCTGTGCTTAGGATTTTAGCCGCCAGATGCAATTTTGGATTAACTGTGGAGGTTTCAAGCATGGATCAATTTGTATTTGGGTGTAGTTCTAAGAAGATTCAACAATGCCTTCTTTTATTTAGAGATCCAACGCTAATGGAAGTCATTGACATTGCAAAAGCAATTGAACGTTCAATATTATCTAGTAAATGTTCCTCATCTGAAATGCTGACTCAACCCATTAATGCTGTACAGGTTCCAGAATCTATTAATGCTTTGGCTTTCAGGGATAAAAATAACAAGTCTCAATTTAAGAAAACTTTTTTGTTATAGGTGTGGTTCCAAAACACATCTAAGCAATAACCCTGGGTATCCTGCCATTGGCAAGAAGTGTACCAAGTGCCATGAGATGGGTCATTTTCAAGCTGTCTGCAGGAGTGCTAGGGATACCTCTCGGGTAAGTTCTGTTGACATTGCCTCTATTACAGAAGATTGTGTGCAGGATCTGTCCAGGGTTGTCCTTACACTTGAGGTAGATGCAACTGTAACCAATTTAATCAAAAGGACCTATTTGTGATGTTTACATTGGTGCTACAAAACTGGATATGATGGCAGATTCAGGTGCACCCATCACAATTATTTCAGATACCTTGTATGAACAAATTTGGAGTAAATCCAAACCTTTAGAAAGACCGGATGTGTACCCTAAAGCATACGGTGATCAAGACACTGATATGCTTGGATTTTTTTTATGGAAAGTGGGAAGTGTTTAGGGAGACTTACACAAATGTTTATGTTGCCAAGAAAGGTAAGTTTATTTTAGAGTGGCAAGGCTTGGCATGGTTAGGCTTAATGCTTGTTCCTGTCTCGCCCAACCCGGTCAGAATATGTGATTTAAACAGAGCTTCTGTGCAAGATTCTGGAGATGATATCCTATCAGAGGTGATACATTCCTTTCCAGAGGTGTTCTCCAATAAAATTGGTAGGATTCAGAAATTTGAACACAAAATTAAAGAAAAATGCCATTCCCGTTTCACACAAGGCCAGGTCTGTGCCTTTATCAATTAGTCCTGAACTTAAAATGTTACTGGAAAATCAAGACATTACTCAGACTGACTCTTCTGAATGTGTCAATACCATCGTCATAGTTCGCAAAAAGGATAGCGATATAAGATTATGTGCGGACTTGTGCACTTTAAATGAGAATCTGATTGTTATCCTTTACCAAAGATCAATGATTTGCTTTCAAATATTACTGGTGCTAAATTTTTCTCTGTTAGATCTTCATTCCGCTTATCACCAGATTCCCCTTGCTGCAGAATATCAAGACCTTACAACAATTATCACCCTTTTTGGTGCATATACATTTTTAATGCTTCCGTTTAGTCTGGCTTCTGCAGGGAGGCGCGTTTTTCAAAAACTTGTAGATTCTATTTTGGCTGGAATGCCTGGGACACAGGCCTATCAGGATGAAGTTCTTATTTTTTCCAAGTAGAAAGTTGGAGCATAAACATATTTTAACAAGGGTACTAGAAGTTTTTAAAAGTGTAGGCATTACACTTAAACCTCAGAAATGTAAATTATTTAAAACAAATATATAGACTACCTTGGTGTCAGGGGGACCACCAGGGCAGGGCCCTCTACTAGTCCAGAAAAGAGGACCAGTACGCAATAACGGTCTCAGTGAGGGTTGTTTTTATTCCTATGTTAGAGGTTTTTAGGAAGAGTCAAAACAGTCCGGTTGCCACAACACGCTTCTGTAACCAGCAGTGGAGGATCCGGCCGGAAGACGGGACTCGTCGTCGTCCTCGGAGAGCAGGGAAAACATAGGGAAAACAAAACAAAAATGCCATGGATCAGTGGTTTGGCCGGTTTTAACCTTTTGACTCGGGAGGGGGTCTGTGAGGGATCACTGCATACCGCCACCTGGTGTAACCCCGTTTTAGCGGTGTCCTCCTTATAGGTACCTCCCTTCCTCCACCCAGTGCCCCGAGAACCCCTGTAAACTGCGCCGTACCTTGTCCAGCCACACTCCTCCAGGAGAGTGGCGGGGCGGCACGTGGTCTCGTTGGCCTCCTGGCGTCGTCTTCTCTTCCTGAAGGTCGGCTTCGGCGGTCTTTTCAGGGAACAGCTGACGCCTCTCGAACGTTGCTAACCCCTTCTCCAGTTTCTCCGGTCCTCTCGCTCGCCTTTCTCTCCGGTGGGACATCCTCTTCCCCTTTCTCCGTGCCGCACTCCTCCGATAGGACAGCAGAGGATGACGTCAGTAGACGGAACTCCTCCTCCCGGACAGCTTGTGGAGAATTAAAGGGATACTCCGCAGCCTTTAGGTGAAGCACCAGGACCTCAGATTCAAAATGCAGCGGGGTACACGTCACCAGTTCCCCCAGTCCGTTCTTGGGCTCCTGACACTTGGACATCGCATCTCTGATACTGGGATACTTCCCAAGTTTTCTTTAGTACAAGCTGTACAAGAGGTTCCTCCTCCTAAAGATAAAGATTCATTTAAGTCTTTTTTGGGGATGAGTGAATATTATGCCAAGTTCATTCAAGGTTATGCCATTATTGTACAACCTCTTAGGAATCTGTTAAAGAAACATTCTCAGTTTCTTTAGGACGACGATGATGATGATCAAGCATTTAATACAGTCAAAAATATTATCACGAATGCTTCTGCCTTGTCTGCGTTTATGGCTCCAAATGTATGGTTACTGTGGACGCCAGTCAAATTGGTATAGGCGGTGCACTTTCACAATGCTATAACAACTGTGAGCACACAGTGGCTTTTGCTTCCTGCTCTCTCAAAACTTCTGAGTCTCAATATGGTACAATTGAGAGAGAAGCCTTGGCTTGCTCCTGGGCCCTTAGTTCAAAATCTCTCTGTTCTTTTCACTGACCACAAGCCATTAATTTATCTCCTTAACGGAAATGGATCAGGAAAAGTTTCTACTAGATTGTCAGACTTCTGTCACGATTGTTGGAGTACAACTTCAAAATTGAATTTATGTCAGGTAGCAGGAATGCCAGGGCGGATTTTCTGTCCCGGATGCCTATTTAAGACATTAATTTGGGTGAGGAACAGGAAGAAGTTGAGTCAGTGGTAGCTACTTTGGATGATAACCTAAGTACCTGTGAATTCATTTCTTGTGATGATTGGATGTCTGCTATTTCTAATGATAATGTTTTATCCCATGTCATGGAGTTTGTTACTAAAGTATGGCCTAGGGAGAGGTGCCTATTTGCTTCACTCAGGTAATTTTCACAGGTAGCCAGTGAGTTGTCCATTGTTGACGGTCTACTCTTTCGCATTGATGTAATTGTTCCACCTGTTGCAATTAGACCCAAATTATTTCAAGTGGCTCATCATGGTCATCTTGGTTTTGGGGCCGCGTCTAAGAATTTAAAACAATACTTTTGGTGGCCCTTCCTAGATTCCCAAGTAGCCAATTGGATATCGTCTTGCAGTACCTGTTTGTTATCAAACATTGGATTATGCATAATACACCTTTACATGTGGTTCCCTTTCCTGAAGAGCCATGGACAAAAGTTGCTCTTGATTTTGCAGGCCCATTTCACTTGTTACCTTCTGACAAAAGATTTTTAATAGTCCTGGTTGATTACTTTTCTAAAAGGATTTTCTATGATTTTGTTCCGGTGACCAACACATTATCAGTTGTAAATTTTTTTAGCAATATCTTTGATTGTGAACGGCCCCCCAGGGATCTAATAACGGATAATGGCACTCACTTTGTCTCTTCACAAATGAAAGACGGTCAAGAAACACCATATCAGACATCTTAAAGTGGCATTGTACTCTCCAACCTCTAATGGTTTGGTTGAGAGAGTAAACAAATTTTTGAAAGAAGGTGTACAGTCCGCTTTGGCAAGTGGGGTACTGGTTGATGTTTTCTTAAAACAAAAGGCTTGGGAGTATCATCTCACCCCACACTCCACCACCGGGGTATCTCCTTATCTTTTGTTAAGAAAAAGGAAACCTAAGTCAGAAGTTTGTCCTGATTTGATAAAAGACATGTTGCCAAAAGACTAAATTTGTCATTGTGATATTGCTAAAATGGTAAAACAGAGTGGAAGCTGCACAGATTAAACAGAAACTGTATTATGACGCAACTCACGGTGTGAAGTGTTTTGATTTCAAAAGAAATGACTGGGGACTTCTTAGACAGCTCAACAAGCATTTGCAATGCAATAGGTCTCGCATTTACGCGAGTTTAAGCTATTGGCATTGTAAATGACAATGACTTATTTAGGTTTTAAAAATGAAAACAAAAATAAAAGGCATTGTCATTTGCAACGTCAATAGCTCAAACTCGCGTAAATGCGAGACCTTTTGCATTGCAAATGCTTGTTTTTTCACTTCAGCAGGCCTCAAAATGCAAGTATTGGCTTTGTCAATGTGCGTTTCATTTTGTATACTAAACAAAAATCAACCAGGTCAGACACTGGCAAGGAGTCTACCACTTTGCCTAAGGGTGGCTACAAAACAGAGTTCAACTACCAGGGCCAATAAAACAGCTCAGTGAGTTGAGCATCCACTGCATAATAGACTGGGGAGGAATGGTTAGAAGCCCAGAAAGGCCTAATCAGCCTGCCCATGGTCCATCTTTAAGAAAAAAAGTACCACTGAGCTAGTGTGCCTAGCGCCTGACACAAAGGCTGCAAAACACTCTAAATGCCAGCTGGATCCGGGCACACTCTAAGGTATGCTGCCACGATAGAAGTACTTTTCTGTAAAAACCCTGGTGCACTCTTCGCAAATTCCTGCTGACGTCGACATCAAAACACACAGAAAGCACAAGTGTGTCAGGAAAAAAGAAGACCAATGCAACTAACAAAAAATTATATTGCAAGGCCCACCCTTCTGCGCTTTTCATCATGTGTCATGCGGAGCGCCAGAGGGGAGCTGCAGACTCACACTGACAGCCTAATGGCTCTGAGACGTGTCAAAGCAGCCAGGCTGCACTGCCACAGGAATACCAAAAAGTTAGATGCGTGGCTAAGCCTGGCAAAAAGCAGCACAGCAATCCGCTGCCTCACCCCCATCTGTGTTGAATCGATGTTCACGGAGAAGCAAAAACCCCCACAAAAATACACACGAGTTTAACGCTAACAAACATACAATAGGCAGGATTGCTCAGCTAGTTTAATGATCGCTGCTGACATCTACAATGAGCTGAAGGACAAATTCGAACGTCATGGGGACAGAATCAGTCCTTCATCCTTCTAAGTAAATTGAACACCACTACATTTAGCAATAGTAACAATCTGCCAGTTACAAAGCTTGGAAACGCAAATATGCGAAATTAAGCACTTTATTAAACAAGATGTTTATTCCTGCATATCAGGTTTCTCTAAGGTTCTCCGTTCTGTTTTCCTGCGCTAATCCTCTGCGCTGGTACATAAACCTACTCCAGGATTTAAAACGGGGCACACTACGTGCAAAATAGCGAGAAATATGAATTAAAAAGGTAAATTGGTGCGCGCATTTTTAAAAATAATGTTAACTATTGGGGGCAGGCATGCACTGTTGTGGGAGTGGTGTGGGGAAGGGCATGGGGACATTAAGAGCGGCACAGTGTGCACTGAAAAAATGAAGCGGCCACAAAGGTTGGTACTTCTACTTCTTTGCTCCAAGACGAGTAAAGTTCAATACCACCTGCATCACGGGTAGGAGAACGTTCTGCGGTTACTAAACTGTTTACCAGCAACACCTGGAATGATCCGGGAACTCAATTTCTGGACATGCTCCAACCCAAAGGATCTTCTATGCATTGTTGAAACTTTGAAACCGAGACCGGTCGCTGGGTCAAGATAAGGATAATATGAATTAAATTGACTACGCTATATTAAGTCGTTGGGGAGCACTAACTTGTGCGGCAGAGAGAAAAGGGTCCAGAGAAAACGGTACATTCGGAAACACTAGCATGATGTCATTCATTTTACTCTGTGCGTGAAATTTAATATTAAACTTAGTAATGTTGTTCTGAGAGGATCAGCTGCTCTGCTGGAACAGACCACATTAACGCTCGGTATAACGCCAAATAGGCGGGTCGTTCATGGCCACAAGTTACTATCATCTAGAATAAACCATGAAAAAGATAAAAGCAGGAACGCTAAAGTGCGCTTGCACTACAGAGTGAGTGATGTTAAAGTGCTTTGGATGGCCGTGGCAAGGCTTCCCGGAGGCCACTCATTCCACTTTAATAACCAAGGAAAGGCATGGCTAAAACGGCATCTGCAAAATACATTAACAATCAATCACAAATCTGCAACCAAAACAAAAAGTGGGTGGACAATTGTTAGAGGCAGGATTCCCTAGTTGGCTGAGGTAGGTACCTTAGGCCAAATAGGGACCCTTGCTTCTAAGTCAGGGAAAGGAAGGACACCTTCTCAGATAGCCCCTGCTCACCCCCTCGGTAGCTTGGCACGAGCAGCCAGGCTTATCTTCAGGGCAAATGTGTAAAGTATTTGCAATCACGCTCTCAGTGACCCAATGATGACACCACAAATGGACTCCACACGAGTTTCATAAAAAAAAAACAAGTATATGTTTATATAAAAAGATATACGATGAGACCACACGATAGCAATCCAACATATGCGTACTTGTAATAATTCACCTTGCTGGTTATTAGGCCAGCAAGCCCTTGTAGGTTCTGACGGTATTAATGAGCAATTCTAGATGATCCAATGCAGTCCTAATGCAAGGCTATGCAGTTCGTAATGCAAGAATCAGGCACTTTACAATGTAAAAGTAATGCAGTTCGTTATGCAACAATCAAGCAGTTCGTAATGCCAAAATAATGCAATGCGTAATGCAACAATCAGGTAGTTCGTTATGCAAAAATAATGCAATGCGTAATGCAACAATCGGCAGTTCGTTATGCAAACACAATGCGATGCGCAAGGCAACAATCAGGTAGTTCGTAATGCAGAAACAATGCAATGCGCAAGGCACTCCGGCACCGATCACGGTGCTTTAGACGGTCTCTCTGCCACTCGTACTGACTCGCGGTCAGCTTCCGCCAACATATGCCCCCAACACGGGTATGGTGTAAAGCAAAGTGCAGCTCCACACTCCGGCCCCGGTACTGCCACTCCTTTGGCAAGTACGGGCCGCGATACGAGCTTGAGCAGAGGCTCGCGCTGCAAGAATGGGAGAGGCCGAGAGCGTCTCTCTCCGAGCCCGCACCCCGCCCCAGGCGGCGACACACGTTACCTGGGGGTGCGACCTCGCTCTCCTCTCCTCCTCTGGCGACTTGGGCCTCCGATGCGACTTGGTTGATTCCGGGCAGTGGTCTGGGGCCCTCCCCCGACAGGGTTGGTTCGAGGTCCTGCTTCTTGCAGCGGCAGGCTCGGGCCGGCGGCACAGCTCCTCTGGGGATGCCGGTCCGGGCCGATGGCGATAACGAAGATCTCAGGCTGCAACAGGGCACACGCACACAGCGTTGCTGAGACTCACTTGAGCTCCGGGTGTGCACGGTCACAGGGCACTCCTCACGAGGGTCTCAGGCTGCACGAAGCACACGCACAAAGAGTCGCTGAGACTCACTTGAGTTCCGGGTGCACACGATCACAGGGCAATCCTCACGAAGGTCTCAGGCTGCACAAAGCACAAGCACACAGTGTCGCTGAGACTCACTTGGACTCCTGGTGCACACGATCACAGGGCAATTCTTACGAGGGTCTCAGGCTGCAAAAAGCACACGCACACAGCGTCGCTGAGAAACACTTGAACTTCGGTTGTGGACGATCACAGGGCAATCCTCACGAAGGTCTCAGGCTGCACAAAGCAACACGCACACAGCGTCACTGAGACTCACTTGGACTCCAGGTGCACACGATCACAGGACAATCCTCACGAAGGGCTCAGGCTGCACGAAGCACACGCACACAGCGTCGCTGAGACACACCTGGAAACTTTTGTGTTCCTGAGTTTCCACAACAGGGAACCAGCTCTCCTCGGGCCCTTGGGGATAAGTTACTTCAGGACACAGCACACAGCAAAGTCCTTTCAAGCAGGGGGACACAGCACACAGCAAAGTCCCTTTAGTCTCTCCTTCAATAAATCAGCAAACTGCAGGCCAGCCCCAGAACACACAGCAAGGGTCAGTCCTTTCCTTCAGTCTCTTCAGCTGTTTCTTCCTTGGCAGAGGTTCCTCTTGACCACGAAGTAGTTTCAATCCTTTACAGTCTTGAACAGTTCCATTCCAAAGTCCAGGGGTTTCAGCTCTCATAGTTATACCCCTAAATGTCTTTGAAGTCTTTGTGTTCAGGTGGGCACTGACCCCTGTCTAAACCAGTTCTGGGTGTCTCCCTGCCAGTGACACCTTCTTCCTTTGATAGTGGGGGTCTGGATCCTTAATCACTCAGCAGGAGATGGAGCCATTGTTTTATGGCAGCAACCCAGGCCTCTTTACCTCCAGGGGCTACTCCTCCCCCCTACACTACAGATGCAGGTCAGCCTGTTGCTGTCTCACCTCCGCCCCTGGGTCAAGACATTCCCCAGATCCTATCGCTTTCAATTCCAGACAGTCAATCCACAACCAGGCAGAGAGACACAGAAATGTTAAAGCATTAAAACCCAGCCACTTCTAAAAGAGTAGTTTCTAAGCACGCAATTCAAAAACCACCTTCACAAAAAGATGTGTTATTAAATTGTGAGTTCAGGCACACTAAACTTCACCTCTCCATCTTAAGCCTTTGGGAAGATAAGCTGGAAACACATTACACAGCCTTCCCCATTCTGTCCTATGGGCAAGATGGCCTTTCAACAGTGAAAAACGAAATGGAGAGTATTTCACTGTTAGGACATGGCACACACCTCAGTACCTGTCCTACCTTTCACATACACTGCACACTGCCCAGGGAGCTACCTTGGGCCTACCATAGGGGTGTCTGATGTGCATAGAAAGGGAAGGGTAAGGCCTGGCAAGTGGGTGCACTTGTCAGGACAACTTGGCAGTTTAACAAAATGCGCGCAGGCATTGCAGTGGCAGGCCCGAGTTCTCTCTTTAGGGCTACTTGTGTGGGTGGCACAATTAGTGCTGCAGGCCCACTAGTAGCATTTGCATTACTAGCCCTGGCACACATAGTGCACTTTACTAGTGACTTTACTAGTAAGGCAAACATACTAATCATGGACAACCAATTACCATTACACTTTACACAGGGAGCACTTGCACTTTGACACTGATCAGCAGTGGCAAAGTGCCAAAAGCATCTAAGTTGGCAACACCATTTCAGAAAAAAGGTCTAGGGGGAAAGCAAAAAGTTTAGGGAACTTCAGCCAAAAAGGGCCAAGTCCAACAACAATGATAAACACAACCAGAAAATCTAAAAAAAATTGATGGGGGCTTGGTGTGCTATCGGCGAACGTGGGCTGCAGTTCTTCAGTACCGATTTCTTTGCCGACTGCCCAGGACCTTCCTCCATGATAATACAATACATGTCAACAGATGCCCCAGTGTTATGGGGAGACTTTAAGCCTGTCTGGTGTTGTAGCCTTCGGCACCAAGCATGGTGGGACTTGTAGTTTCACTCCATCCACTGCACGTGTGGCATACAAGTCTCAGGTTGCAAATGTAGTTTGTTCAAAAGCCCGTTCAGGCTCTAAGTCAGAGGTCCGTTATTACCTTCAATACCTCTATGACATTATGCGTACGTGGAAGTGTGTTACCCATGAGAATTTCACTGAATATATATCTGCACAAAGCACAAACAAAATGCTCGCACCATCTCGGTGTATGGCACTGTAATGCATGCCAGAGCAGGAAAGACTACGTGGATATGTCCACACCCACCTCGCGCTCACACTGAGCCATGTGGCAGTACAGCCCCTTGGATTTCCCATTTTTAAAAGTGCAATTACTGTCGGAGGACCCACAGTCAACACGACTCCTGTAATGAGGCCATCTTAAAAGGGACAGCTCGAGCAACTCTGGGAAACTCCTAGGCACACGGGGTATCCTAACAATAGAGGCGCGCTGGAGTGGATGCCTGCTTGTGCCTAGGGGGGCCGTAGAGTGTGTGCTGAAACAGCAGCACTCTAAATCGGTCCCTGCTTGTGCCCCAGGGGCACTGTAAAGTGCATGCTACACTGCACGCTGTGTGAGCGAAGGAATGCCGAAGACAGGCGTCGTGCTGGACATGGAAAGGCAGGGGGAAAAGGACTGCGAGCGCGTCGCTGCTCGTCCCCGAGGCAATACTCCATGGGCGGTAACGTGGGAGATAGGTGGGACATGCAGCAAATGTTAACCATTTGCAAGCTACCATTTTTTAAGGACACAGACCAAGGCCAATCCTAAGCAAAGGAGGAGTCAGACTCAACAAAGTAGATACAACAGATCGCCTACAGCGCAAGCGCTGTTTAGGCTCGACCTAAAAAGGGAGATTGTGTTTTCCGAACCAATTCAAATTGGGAAAGTGTTTAAAGGTGCTGTTTGGTTGCAAGGTAAAGGTTGGTGGAGCAAACGATCTCTAGTCAAATTGGCACCTGAGCAAGCTCTTGATATTTGTAAACACAACAAATTGGAATATGAAAGCTGGTTTAGCTTGGAAGATGCTGGGTCTTTGTCAGAAGTGGTGTATCCACAAATTGCCTTATACAATACCAATTTAGATATTGCAGAAGGAATTCCTACAGATGTGACACAAGAAGGTGTCTCTACAGAGGTTTCTAATGAGCTACGTGACTCTCCTTCTATTACACCTGATAGTAGTGTTCAGATTCATTCCAGATCTGCACGAAATATTTCCATGCCTACCAGGTATAAAGATTTTTAAGTACATTACGTTTCAACTTTATTTTCATTTTAAAAGGGAAGATGAAGTAGTGCATGATTCTTCCTTCTTTGTCGTATGTTGTGTGATCACGAGCATGATCACGCGCATGGTTGCGTTCCATTACACTGTGTCTGCAGCGTGATCACGCACATTGTGTGCTTTTAAATGTAATGTTGCTTAAATGAGCTCAGCAAAACCAAAGGGGATGATGGACGGAGTGTTGAACATTGCAAGCACTCACCCCCAGTCAACTGATCTGGGTTTAATCCATCATCATTCTTTAGCTCACTCCGCCACCCCAGTTCAGACATGGCCATATGCAAATCAGTCTGACCCTGTGCCTCATGGGAACAGTCCAGCCCGAACTGCCAAGCCATGTCTTCCCTGGACCGGAAACAATCATCCTGGGACCGGTTTCGGGTTCATAACCCTCATCAGCCAGGCTATCTTGAATCCAGTGGCAAAGTGAGCAAGGGACCCATGTCTGGGCATACCCTGCCAACTTAGAGCGAACAAAGCAAAACCAAAGGGGATGATGGAGGGAGTGTTGAATATTGCAAGCACTCACCCCCAGTCAACTGATCTGGGCTTAATCCATCATCATTCTTTAGCTCACTCCGCCACCCCAGTTCAGACATGGAATGGCATGGTGAGCAAAAAAACGATGGATTTAGGCCCAGATCTCTGTACTGGGGGGAATGTATGACATTGTTCGGCATTCTGTCCATCAACTGTTGTTTTTGCATTTGTCACCCCGAGTGGGACGGGTATGCCCAGACGTGGGTCCCGTGCTCTCCGTGCCACTGGAATCAAGCTATCCTGGCTGAAGAGGGGTGAAACCCCGAAACCGGTCCTAGGATGCTTGTTTCCAGTCCAGGGAGGACCTGGTTTGGCAGTTCGGGCTGGACTGTTCCCATGAGGCACAGGGTCAAGACTGATTTGCATATGGCTGGGTTCAAACTGGAATGGCATGGTGAGCAAAAAAACAATGGATTTAGGCCCAGATCTCTGTACTGGGGTGAATGTATTACATTGTTCTGCATTCTGTCCATCAACTGTTGTTTTTGCTTAAATGAGCTCATCACCGCATTCATTCTTCATGGTATCCGAAACCGAGTTTTCATGTACGGTTGAGATTTCATAGAGAATGGACCTGCTGGAGGTGGGCTTCTGCTTTTATTGAAGTAAACTTTGTTTACTTACCATGTAGCGCTTCGACGCCTCGTCAGGGGTAGTAAGGGCTATACAAATGCAATTACAATACAATACCATCAACTACTGCTTTCCGGCCTCGTCCTTCACCTTTGCTTGAGGTCACAAAACTCAGTATTTCTGCAGCAGGCAGAAAACGTGCCTGTTGTCAAACTACTGCTCGATCTTTGGTCTGTCTCTCCTGGACACTGCCACGTCATAGCCTGTGACCTGGAAGAAAGTCCAGCAGCACTGTGCCTCGGAATATTAAGTTGTATGGTGCCAGAGAGCACATATTTTAATTTGAAAACTGATCTCTCTGGCATCTGACAACCCCCATTCAAAAAGGCACAGGGCAGGCAGGGGTGAATAGGGAGGTCACAAGAGACTTGTGGGCCATGGGGGAAGATAGTTGAATGTCCTAGTATGGAAGAGGTGTAGGAGGCGGGGTCCGGGAGGGAGAGGTATTTCAGCCACAGCAGGAGCCACCCGAGACAGGAGGGAGGGTGGTAGAATAATTAAAGGGCCAGCAGGGGTGTGGTGGGCACCAGACAAAGGGTAGAGGAGAGGGAGGAGGCCTTGGGGGGGATATGCTGTGAGCCAGTTCACAGCACACTAGCACAGGAGGAGGGCCTGTGCAATTACACGCTGATAACAGGCAGGCGACAAAGGAATGTAACCCATCTGCTGCCTGTTGCCCACCCTCCTTTTTTGATGAAAGAAATGCCAATTTTTAGGTCTCGGCCTGCACCAGCGCTTGCGCTGGTCTGGCTGAGAGTTTTAGTAAGCGGGTTTTGGAAGTGCAAACACTGGCTTTCGGCTGGCGACCAGCTTGAGTTCACGATGGCGTGCACGCGCAGCTGGCATCTGGGTTTCCTATCTCTTCCTCATTTCCTCGTCATGGCTCATTAACTCTCTGGACTCTGATGTTTCAATCGCAGCAGCAGCTCACATTACCAACTGAGGGCCCTGGACTACAGTCACATGAAAAACAACAGCGATTAGCATTGAAATGCAAGCTTTTTTTGTCTAGTTAGAAATATTGCTTCGGTGGGTTGATTTCACCTTATATCGCTATTTGTTTTATATTGGGAGACACAGCCTAATTACCAGTATTTTTGTCTCTCACTGTTTTTTTAAAATATTTATTCGTGCAAAGCACAAAGCTATATTTAAGGTTACTTTTTCCGCGTCACTTCTTCACTCTATTTAAACTCCACACCCCCACTCTTATTGTCTCTCTCCTTCTCTCTCTCTCCCTCTCTAATTCTCTCTCTACTTAATTAACTCTCCCTCTCTATCTTTTTTAGCCTTTCATTCTCTCTCACCCCTTTATCTGTTTCTCTTTCAAACTCCTTCATTCACTCTCTCTCCCCTTCTTTCTCTCTCTCTATCCCGCTCCACTCTTTATTCTATGTACACCCTTTCTCTCTCTTTCTCTCTCACCACCCTCTCTAATTGGGCATTATATCTTCACTCTATCTCTCACTCGGCAAAACCACAGCATCACTCAGCGGAACCACAGCATCAATCTGAGCCAGCACAGCATCACTCAGCACCAACACAACATCTCTCAACGCCATCACAGCATCACTCAACGCCATCACAGCATCACTCAACGCCATCACAGCATCACTCAACGCCATCACAGCATCACTCAGTGCAACCACAGCATCACTCAGCACAACCACAGCATCACTCAGCAAAACCACAGCATCACTCAGCACAACGACAGCATCACTCAGCACAACCACAGCATCACTCAGCGCCGCCACAGCATCACTCAGCGCCGCCACAGCATCACTCAGCGCCGCCACAGCATCACTCAGCGCAGCCACAGCATCACTCAGCGCAGCCACAGCATCACTCAGCGCAGCCACAGCATCACTCAGCGCAGCCACAGCATCACTCAGCGCAGCCACAGCATCACTCAGCGCCGCCACAGCATCACTCAGCGCCGCCACAGCATCACTCAGCGCCGCCACAGCATCACTCAGCGCCGCCACAGCATCACTCAGCGCCGCAACAGCATCACTCAGCGCCGCCACAGCATCACTCAGCGCCACCACAGCATCACTCAGCGCCACCACAGCATCACTCAGCGCCGCCACAGCATCACTCAGCACCGCCACAGCATCACTCAGCGCCGCCACAGCATCACTCAGCGCCAAGACAATATCACTCAGCACCACCACAGCATCACTCAGCGCCAAGACAATATCACTCAGCACCACCACAGCAGTATCACTCAGCAACACCTGAGTATCATTCAGCATCACCTCAGCATCGTCTCCGCAACAGTCACCACCACCACCACTACCACCTCAATATCACTCAGCACCACCACAGCAGTATCACTGAGCAACACCTGAGTATCATTCAGCATCACCTCAGCATCGTCTCCGCAACAGTCACCACCACCACCACTACCACCTCAATATCACTCAGCACCACCACAGCAGTATCACTCAGCAACACCCGAGTATCATTCAGCATCACCTCAGCATCGTCTCCGCAACAGTCACCACCACCACCACTACCACCTCAGCATCACTCAGCACCACCTCAGCCTGCTCTCGGAATCTGGCATATGTTGATTATCCCCTAGAGTCTGGCCGCTGCTAGTGTTATAATACAGGTACTAGTTCCCAACCTTCACCCTCCGATTGTTTATGCCCCCTCAAAAAAAAGCTTTAACAAACAACCATTGCCAGCATTGCAAGAACAAAAGAAAACTGAGGACATTTTTTATTGTAAATACTTTTTTTAATATGGTCGTTCAGTTTTACATAATGCCTTCTTGGTCATATATACAGTAACAAAAATGCTTCTGACACTTTTTTATTATAACTTTTCAGCATGCCGCACAGCAGCCACACTTCTCTACAGTACAGCTTGAAGACATTGGCAAAGTCAATAGCTCTGGCTAAACACTTATAAGGCCCCAAAGGCGAGACCTATTGGCTATGCCAATGCTTGTTAACTTTTGTGGGTACTTTTGTAAAAAAAAAAAAATCGAGGGACTTTTATCAAAGTGCAGATTTCACAATAGTTAACATATCATAAAATTGTGATATCCTGGGGGTGGGGCCTGTTAAATTCAACTTTTAAACAGTATAATCTGTGTTGACTAAATTGCTTTCTCGCGAGGTCTAACAATTAATTCTGCCCTGCAGTACATGAAAACGTACACATCCTCTGTGTTTAGTAAACAGTCTATGAAAATTGGGATATGCTCATTGTACTGATATTTGCTCTAGACTCTCGCCGCCAATCTGGAATGCTTGGTCAGCAAAACTATAATTACTGTCACATCCCACAAACCTATGAGACAGATTATGAAATGAATTTGTACTTGTAAAGCGCACTGCTACCCTGAGGCATCCTGGCGCTGAACGCATACCGCTGTGGAACCCTTCCTGGCTTTTCCCTGTGAAATGTCCACTCCTGGGCACCCCCAAGGTGAAGCCAGGCATCCCAGCGCTGGTGGGGCCGTTGTGGAGATTAAGCAAGCTATTGCCCAGAGTTGCAGAGTGGGACCCATGATTAGAATAGGCACCGAGGCGAGAATTATCAGGTCCGAGGAAGTTGAGCCCAAGACCCGCCGAGGCAGGAATTGAACCCTGGTCCCGGGCCAGATCTCTGCATCAGGGTCTGCCGCTCTAACCATTGAGCCACACTTCTCCATGCTCCCCGTCTCAAAACCTTCCACATTCTCCACCTAATATAACCCACTCGCGATCCTTTATCAGAAACTAAATGGCCGGTGGCTTGAGACAGCTCTTTCACGCCATTAAGAAAACTTAAGGGGTAGCTTACCTGGAAGGAATTAGGATAACAACAATCAACCCTGGTTGGAATACACGCTTTCAGGAATATACGCTTAACACTTTCAGACTGGATGATTAGTTCCAGAGCGGCAAAGCTGATTGGCTGCTTCAGATCAACACCAAAGAACGTGACTGGCTGAGATCGCGGCAAAACAATCGCCATCTTTCAATGGTCAAATGCTAGTACATTTAAAGTGAAAAGTGGACCCAGGAATTAAGTGGTGACGTTTTATGCAATATTAATATACAGGTTAAAATATGAAGGTAAAATGTATAGCAGTCGTACATGCCAACATTTGGAACACCAATGTAGAAGTAGCAAACCGTGCCGATTGTTTGCTCTCAGCCCCAACAAAAGTTAATATAATTATTTTATTTTAATTTTCGAGTATTTAAGGCTGACAAAAATGAACAAATGCGTAGAAGCAAGCACTATTGCTGATACCGCAAGTCTCATGGCGAGTGAGGGCTTAATGTTGAGGGCTTAATGTTACACCTGGTCAAACGGGCTACTGAATAAACAAGCATTTGCAATGCAATAGGTCTCGCAATTACGAGAGTTTGAGCTATTGGCATTGTAAATGACAATGCCTTTTATTTATGTGCTGTTTTTAAAAAAGATAGATAAAAGGCATTGTCATTTACAATGCCAATAGCTTAATCGCTCGCAAATGCGAGACCTATTGCATTGAAAATGCTTTTTAGGTCGAGCCTCGAGTAGCGCGCAAGCGGTGCTCTGGCGAGACTTTAAGTAAGGGGTTTCAGAAGCTGACCAGACGCTCGTGCGCCGTGGCCTTTTTCGGGCGGTTACGCGCGCCGCAGACATGTGTTTCCCATTATCGTGCCCAGACGCGGGCGCGATAATTGGAAACACATGCCGGGAAAAGGCCATGACGCACGAGCGTCTGGTCAGCTTTGGAAAGCCCAGGCTGCCGCGCTCGCTCGCCCCCGCTGCCGACGTCTCTGCTGTCCTGCGGTTCACTTGTTCTTTCATGCCGGGATACTATGGGTCAGCCTCCGGCCAGCAGGTGGCAGTAAAAAGAACAACGGGAGCTTATGCCTGGGGTTTTCTGGCTCTTCTTGGCAGCCGTAGCTGATCGCCTCGTCAGCTGTCGCACAGGAAGCAGCCTGTGACTGCGGAGCCAGAGTAACAGCGTGAGTCTTCTCGCCAACCCCGGTATCCCAGCGCCGCGTCCGTGGCTGAGCCCCCCGCATCCCTAGGACGCGGCCCCCGGGCCCCTCACTGCAGCCGGAAAGATGCAGCGGATCATGATTAAGGGTGGCGTCTGGAGGAACACAGAGGTGCGTGAGATGTTGCGAGCGAGGGGGTGGAGAGTGATGGGGGAAGAGAACTGAGCATTGGGGGCTCATTCTATGAATGATGCAGTGTATCTCTCCCGGCCTAGGGCTGCTGCCCTTTGCTGTCAGCTGCTGATGTCTTAGATTCACATGGCCGCAGCGGCAAATGTTGCATTGCAGGGTAAGGGAAGACCCCATCTCCTACAACTGGGGCTGTGGGCTGATGACGTCTAAAGTTATTGTCGCTTCAACTTCAATGGGATTAGTATTCTCTGTGAATGAGGCTACTGTAACTGGATATGGACTTTGTAACGAGAACTGGCTGTAAAACGTGATGCTATAACAAACACACCGTATGAAGCACGCTACTACTGACCATGGAATCTGCAACCGGCACCATGTGAAGCGTGTTGGTGGAAGAGAGCTAGTCTAACATATTGCAGTGTCACATGATATGGGGGTCTAACACCACGACAAGTGTAAAAGGCTACAAGGGTCTGAAACAACTGGCAAAACAAGATATGTGATCTGACATAGAAATGGGATCTGAAAGGTAGACATTGATGAAGGCTGGTATAACGGTATATGGTATCCAAAACTGACAGCTCTAAAACGACATGTACTTTGTAGAAAAGACGGCTGTGAAAGGATACCTGGTCAAAATAAACGGAACCGACTGCTATAATTGCATGGTGTATGCATGCATGTAGTATTTGAATAGCGCAAACCTAGATGAATGGCAGCAAAGGACTGTTCATGGTTAAAGGCAGAAATACAGAGAGTAAATCTACGCAGAGGTGCTTGGTTCTGAGACGGAAGTTGCACTATTTAATGCGTCGTGATGTAGTATTCTTTGAAGAGGTGCGTTTTCAGTTTTTCCCCTAAACTGAAAAAGGGTAGCAAGTTGAATGTTGTCACAGCTCATAGATTTGTAGATGGAGAAGGCCTGTTGCCTAATTTTTCTTCTTCTTTGTCTCCAGTATAACAGTGCCTCGTTGTGAGGTGGTGATCTTGTCAGCCAAATAGGCAGGGCGCTGGTCTTGATTGGTTTGTAGATTATGCAGCTGGTATTGAGGGTGGTGAGAGCTGGCAGCATATCTAAACAAACTAATAAATATGTTTTGAGGTAGAGTGATACGAGCTAGTACATAACCTATGTATTAGTTTGTTTTACAAAAAAATGGAGTTAAACGGATTCCCCCCTCCCTGATAGGTCCAGATCAGTGTCATCAGACGTGCCATGCTGCTAAAAGGTCTTCTAATGTTTTCTACTGGAACAATGTTCATGATGGGGCATGAGTGAGAGCTCTGGAGCGGTGTCTGTAGGGGAGTATGAGTTTCTCACGGTTCCTGTCAGAGGTCCGTAAAGGTGCTCAGACAACATGCCCCTCTGGTTTTTGGGCTATCTGCAGAGCGCCCCGAGTGATGTTCACTAATGTGCCAATTGTGAATGAGACCCACAGCTGGTATAGTATGGACAGCATCAAACGAAAACATGTGTTCACAGGCGAGGAAAGACTGTGTTTCTGTGAGACGGAGAAAAGGTATTTTGAAAGGGAGGTGCTGCAAGGTGTACATGTAGAAGGTCAGAGTGAAAAAACACTGTAGAAGGCTATGACGTGAGCTATGCAGATGGTATATTTCAGAAAGATGTCAGGAGAAAACGGGTGCAGTGTTTATCAGAATGAGAAACTGCAGAGGTAAATGGTGTGAAGGCGAGGACAGAAGTGATGGAGACTCTCCGAAGAATACTACTACTTCCACAGACTTTAGTGATGTTTGATTCACAGTTTAATGTTTTCAGAACTGAAACATTTTCAATTCTAGTTATTCACAACAAAATCTCATACTCCTTTATCTGATACTGCTAACGCCTTTTGGCAAAGTCAATGTGTCTAGATTGTTTGTAGGTGTATGTACTTAATAAAAAACAGGTGTGTGGAATCACAGGGCTGGTCCCTAAAAGTGTGATGAGTTCAGTGTTTGTTGACAAAGCTAAGCGGTATGGCTTTAATGTACTAACAGGTGCAAACAGTATTCGTGCACCACCATCAGAAACTTGTTTTCTGCAACCCCCAGTGGATCGATACGTCTGTGCCCCCATTGATTTGCCCCATACACAGCAGCCGCCACTGCTTGAGCTCTCCAAACGTCTAAGAGAAGTAAACAGGATAGATGGTGGTGTTCCTAGTTAATCTCAGAGTAGCAGCTGCCCTATGACTTAATATAGGCGTGCTCTTTAATATAGGCGTGCTCTTAATATAGGCGTGCTCTTAATATAGGCGTGCTCTTTAATATAGGCGTGCTCTTTAATATAGGCGTGCTCTTTAATATAGGCGTGCTCTTTAATATAGGCGTGCTCTTTAATATAGGCGTGCTCTTTAATATAGGCGTGCTCTTTACGATCTGACTAGCACAAGCATTACTGCTAGATTGGCGGGTTTCCAGGTAGTCAAAATCTGAAACTCTCAAGGTCCTCACCTTCCAATCTTATGCCCCTCTAAAGTGCTTGTGCAGACGAATAGCCATAAACTTTGTTTTGCTGGTATTAATATCTAAGCCATTGTTATAGCAAAACAATTTAAACCTGGCTAGTAGGATTTCTGTTCCATTTGGTGCTTTCGACACTAGCAAGGTGTCATCTGTAAACAATGCTTGCGTTTTCATGCCACCTAAGACTGGGGAGTCATTTTCACAGTTCAGGAGAAAGTCTACACAACCATTTATAACAAGCATTGGCATAGCCAATAGGTCTCGCCTTTGGGACCTTATAAGTATTTAGTTATGCAGCACAATATCCTTGGTGCAACAACATCAACTGTTGCATGGCTAAACACTTATAAGGTCCCAAAGGCGAGACATATTGGCTATGCCAATGCTTGTTCTGTTTGCACCCGGCGCACATGCTTAAAGATGCCCCATGGCGCAAACAGGAAAAGTGCGCCCTATCTATAATTGGGCCCCAGGTTTGAGAATGAGCTGGTTCTGGCAGAAGCATTTTATATTGCTGTTTTTTATGTGCTCGGCTACTGCACAGCTCCTGGGGATCTGGAGGGGAGGAAATGGATGGGAAAGCAGAGGACTGCTGGCCCTCTGCACACCAACCTTGTAGGACTAGTAATCCTCAAAATTGCTCCGGTAGGCCGGTGGTCCCGATTGGTCTGTTATGGAGGTCCTATTTGCAAGTCTCAAAGGTTAGGGTCAAAAGTCATGTATAGATTGAAGGGTCATTATCTAGACTCAGGCGGAAATATTTCAAATATGCTGATACGCTTGTGTTGGGCTGCTGCATGGCTTTTGGGGCGGTTGTTCTTTGAACAGAACAGGCAGGTGTCATGCCAAACAGCATTGAGACTGGGTGTTTGTCCTGTGACAGGGTGGCAAAGGCTACACTGTGAACAACATGAGTTGCCATACCATACATAACCTTAGAGGAAATTTACCATACCCGGGGAATGTAGCAGCAGTTCAGATACCTACACTTGTTTAAAAAAAAAAAAAAGTGATATTTTTGAGAAAGGGTAGGAAAACGGCGCTCTTCGTTGTCTTTTGCCGTATGTTCTTCTTGCAGCTGTTCCAAAGCCAACAACTGTGCCAGTCTCGTGTGCAAAAGAGAGCGGCTGATAAATGTACTGCGTCACAAAAGTGTGTACGATAGCTCAGACGGTACTACGGTTTGTTCAGTCTGTGAGAACGCAAATGCAGTAGCACCAAGGGTTCATGCTGTAAGCGAACTACTGCACCCCAATTACGGCTATCTTGTACTATTGATCCTGGAGGCGCGGGCTCATTTTCCTTGCTTGCCTTAGGACCCACGGATGATTTGCTAAGCATTTATGAGCAGGTACACACAAATGTCAAGTTTTCTGAGAACGGCTCATCCATTTCCGGTTTTTACTCTGCACTCCGGTGTCCAGTTTGGGAACACTACAAGTACCAGAATGCAAAGCAAAAGCACCTCTAGACTGAGCGCTCCACTTACTGACCTCCAAGTAGAGTCCAGCACTCACTGAGATGCCGCCCCTCGTTGGACAGCGAGAAATCTAGAGGTTGTTAGGGCAAACAGTAGTGCATCTCCACCCACCACCAACACGCCTGCTGCGGGGTACGCCTGTACCTGACTGCGTGTGCTCTTGGGCTCCACTTGTTTCCAGAGTCCTTGGTGAGCGGTGGTGGCACAGGGGGTCCCGGGCTGGTGGTGGCACCTGAGGGCGGCAGCGCTGAGTGAATATCCGGCCCTGAAAGTGAAACTCTCGGCTCTGCTGACTAATAACATCTGTCTGCAGGAGCTGCCCAGCCCACGCCCGGGGCATGATGGGAAGGGTAGTGTTTACCATTGACGTCACCCTGGTCACTTCCACGGAGTCTTGTCAGCCCTTGCAGCATACATGTTAATTGTATTTATGTAGCGCTTACTACCCAGCTGTGAAGAAGTCCTTTCCCAAATAGAATTGAAGAAGTAGACGAAGCGAAAAAGGTATTTAAACCAGAAACGTTTATTCTTCAGTAATAAACAGCATAACACAGGAGCACGACTGTTCTGGTAGAAGTCCAACTGCTGAATACCTGTTTCAACAGTTGGAATTCCTACGGAGAACAGACATCACGAGCGATGCACCTTTGAAGGAAAACATACCTTGAAAGTGCGCACGCTGCAGAATACTATAACACAATGCATGAGTATAATAGACACAAAAGAAGAACAGCACTTAAAGAGACAATGAAGGAAAACAGCACGTTACATCATCTCCTTTTTTTTTATAAAAGAAGAATAACCTCTGGAAAATACAAGCAAGGTTAAGACAAATAAAAATCCTTAAATTTTGCAGGAAAAGAACAATTACGAGAAATTCTACTTGAAACTGAAACTGAGGGTGTGTGAGAAATGGGAATGGTTTGAGGAATGGAAACAGGAGATGTATAATGAGAGGAGTTATCAGAAGATGTTTGAGGAACTTGAGTGCAATGAGAGGGATTATCAGAAGGTGAACCCAGGGGAAAATGTGAACATGAGAGATTGTCAGGAGAATGTTTAGACGAGAGAATTTTGTTAGCTTGCTCAGGAGAAAGTTTTACTATAGCTCTCTTACTCCACCATCCCTTTTTATCCAAGAAAAGAGATCCCTTGAAAGTTTTAAGAATTTGAGTGGGTAAAGAAAATTTGGAAGCGCCTTTCTTGACTCTATTTGGATTCTTGATCATAACCCAATCCCCAATTTGAAAAGTGTGTAAAACAGGGGTAACACAAGAATCAAAGTGTTTTTGTTGTAGTTTCTGTTGTGTAAGAACATTTGTCTTAATAACTTGTTTATCATAACAAGCTAAACATGAATTATTATTCTTAGCAAGACTTTTGATCCATGAAGGACAAATGTTCCCGTTAGGATTCCTTTTCTTAAGTAACCTGAAGGGTGATATGCCAGTAGTGGAATGTGGAGTAACAAGATATGACCATAATTTCTTCCTAAGAAAAGATTCAACATCAACATTGCATGAAATGGCAGACTGTATGCCCTCTTTGATGAATCTGTTCATCCTTTCAATGAGACCATTTGAAGAGAGAGAGTAAAGTGCAACTCTAAGATGTTTGATATCATGCGCCTTCAAAAAATCTTGCATCAAAGAGGAACAAAAATGTGAAGCATTGTCGGTGACAATTTCTTTGGGTGACCCTTCAGATAGAAAAACTCTGCTTAGAAAATTAATAATTGAAAGTGAGTTGGGAGTTTCACAAAAATCCAAATCAACCCATTTAGAGTGGTAATAAATGAGGGCAATGCTGTAGTGTTTGTTATGTGGTAATAGATCAAAGGGGCCGGCAAAATCAACGGCAAGTTTAGATCAAGCTTCCTCAGGTAAAGGAACCCTGTGTAAGGGGAGTTGAGTGGTCTTCCAGTGTTTGTCAGACACTAAACAGGTATCACAACTATTAATCCATTGTGTGACATCTCTATCTAGAGCTGGCCACCAAAAGTGCTCCTTTAGTTTTCTTGAGGGGGCACCAATCCCTAAATGACCCTTATGTGCTGCATGAAAAAGTTTGATGCGAACAGAGGTTGGAGGAACACATTGATTTCCACGAAAAATGACATCATTGACAATAGATAAATCATCTGAAACGTGAGCATATGATTTCAAAGGCGCGGGAAGAGAACGCTCCTTTGGCCAACGAGAGATTATCATATTTTTTACAGCATTGAGTGTGGAGTCATCAGAATAAGCTTTGACCCAGTCTGATTGTGAAAGAGTGAAGGGAGATAAAATTAGGTCCTCAATAGAGGCAACAACACACTCTATGTCATCAAATTTTGGATCAACTGAATTATCTTTTAAAGGTAATCTAGAAAGACAATCTGCCCTTAAATTATGTCCTCCACAAATATGTTGTATGGTGAAATTGTATTCATGTAGTCTTGAAAGAATTCTAACAAGCCTTGCTGATGCTTTCCCAGTGCCGTTGCCGTTGAGTAAATGTAATAGGGGTTTGTGGTCACTGAGAAGTATAAAATGAGAACCCCAAATAAAAGTCTTACATTTTTCAACTGCCCAAGAGCAGGCAAGGGCTTCCCTTTCAATAGTGCTGTAATTTGTCTCAGCACTATTGAGAGATCTGGAGGCAAAACCAATGGTATGTTCTTTGGCACCAATCCACTGACACAGGACTGCACCTAAACCATGTTGACTGGCATCAACGGAAATTGAACATTTTAAACCAGGAGTAAAAGAGGATAATGCAGGTGCTTCAGTTATAACTTTTTTGACAAGATTGAATGCATATTCAATTTCTGTGGTCCACAAAAACTTTACATTTTTCTTTAAAAGTGCACGCAAAGGTTGAACAATTTGAGAGTATCCTTGAATAAATCTCGAATAATATTCTGTTAAACCCAAAAAAGATTTCAAAGAGTTTTTATCATTGGGAATGGGAACATTGGAAATGGCTTGAGTGAGGGAATATTTTGGTTTGATACCATTTGCAGAAATCAAGTGTCCTAGATAATCAACTTGTGTGGCAAAAAATTTACATTTGTCCTTTCCCAAGGTTACCCCAACATCTTTGAAACGAGATAACACCTCTTTCAAAGTGCGAATGTGTTCATCCTTATTCTTTGAAAAGATAAGGACGTCATCCTGGTAGGCTTGAACACATTCAATATTTTTGAGTAGTGTATCCATAAATTTCTGAAAAACACTGGCTGCTGAGGCCAAACCAAATGGAAGCCTTAGATATTTGAATGCTCCAAACGGAGTGATGAAAGTGGTAAGGTCAGAGGAAGGGGAAGATAAGGGAATTTGATGGTATGCACTGCGGAGATCGAGTAAAGTGAAGAATGTGGAACCAGAAAAGCCAGTAAGTAAATCTTGTATTTTTGGAAGTGGGTGACAATCAATAATTATATTTTGATTAAGGGAGCGAAGGTCAGCACATAAGCGAATGCTAGAATCTTTTTTTTTTTACGATAACAATTGGGCTGACCCATTGGGATGAATTGGTTGGTTCAATTATGCCTTCAGACACCATTTTATCTAACAATTTCTTCAAATCATCCCTTACATTTAAAGGAATAGCTCTCAATTTGTGCATGACGGGAATAGCACCTGGTTTGAGCTTGATAAAATGCTCATAATTCTTGATTTTGCCAACTGATTCATTAAAAACTTCCGGAAAATTTGAAATGATGCTATTAACTAGGGAATCCTCATTTTCAGACACTAAGGAAATAGAGACATCATTGACTTGGACAGGACAATCTGAACCAGGAACAAGCTTAAGTCCCATTTTTGCAAGATCTTGCCAACCAATGATGCTCTTTCCTTGGATTGCCACATAAACCTTGGTACTAATACATTTTCCCAAACATGAAACATCACTTACAAAATATCCCAACATGTCTATATCTTTGCCACCATAAGCTTTTGGAATGATGTCCAGGGGATGTAAATGTACAGGAGAAGAAGACCAATGAATGTTGAACAATACATCAGAGATGATGGTTACAGGTGCACCAGAGTCTGCCATCATGTTGAAAGGTATATTATCAATTTTAACTTCACATGTGGGATCTTTTGCCCGATTGAAGTTAGATAGATCTTCACTGGAATCAATGGAAAGTATAATTTTTTGTGGTAAATTATGTGAGGACACATCCACAGTGTTAATATCCAGATTTTGTAGGGAGGAGTCAAGAGAGGAAACATTAATGTCGGGATGTTCCAGTGAAGATACAGCACTAACTTGAATAAAACGTTTACTTTTGCACACAGTGTGAAAATGTCCCATTTTTTGACAATTTGCACATCTTTTACCAAGAGCAAGGCACATGGGAGTGTTTCCAAGATGTGCTCTTGAACCACATCTATAACATGTAGAAATTGCTTTCCTTTGAAAAGGTTTCAGTAAATTTGTTTCTTGCAGTAATGGCATTAACTTGAGAGTCATTTTGCACAAATTTTACTGGAGAAATGCTTTCTTCTGAAATACATTTTGATGAAATGATTGATCTCTCAATACTTTTAGCCATGTCTATAACTTCTGATAGTGAGGGATCACGACAGCTTAAAATCCTCTCTTGGATTTTTTATGGTAGCATTTGTAAACAAATTGGTCTCTGATAACTGTGTCAAGATAAGCTCCAAAATTGCAATCTGCAGCTAAATTCCTGAGGGCAGAGATAAACTCTTCAACTGTCTCATTTGATTCCTGTCTTCGTTTCATGAAATTAAACCGTTCCAACATTACATTTGGCTGCTCCAGGAATTTTATATTAAGTCTTTGTACTGCGTCAGTGAAGACAGTCCAGCCATCTCCATTCCCAGGGGGAGGGATAGAAGTTGGAAGATTGTCAAATATTTGACGTCCAGCACTGCCTAAGTGACTATATAAAATTGCTAATTTTCTTTTAGAGGAATAATCATCCGCATCAATGGCAACTAAGTAGCTTTCAAAGCTACGAAACCAAATTTTCCATGTCTCTTTTGGTTTACTCGGGACCGGAAGAAAATGGTTAAGATAAACTATTTGTTGATTAGATGCCATGTAACGAGGCGAAAAGGAGCAATAATTGAGAGAGAAAGGAGCAATATACGGGCGTGTATATCGCCGAAGAAAAATAAATAAATACAAGTACCTTATAATTCCAAGTGAAATGTGAGGGAAACTTCACCAGGATACTCCTTTCCTCTGCTGTATTACGTATAGAAAAATGATCAATACACAGTAGGCGTGTGTATCGCCGTGGAAATGCTGCATGAAACGTTGCGTTTATAAAAAGACGATCGTGAAGGGGTTGCCTTGGAAACGAAACTTCCGAGAAAAACAAAATGGCCGCTGAGTACGTGAGTACGTTCACATAATGACGTCGCTTGTGAAGAGGAATTCTGTTGCCGTTGCTAGGATGCCGTAGTCAGGGGAGACATCAGACGTCAGAAGTGAGCGCTGGCAAAAGTCAGGAAACACTTCAAAATTTCGCCAGGAACTCCCTGTGGACGGTATTCAGATCGGAACAATGGGAAACGTAGCAGCGAGGAGCGCCGTTCAAGTGGAGAAGCAAAAGAGGTGAGTTAAAGCAAATCCGTGCAAAAATTGTGAAATGCTGCTTAGTTAAATCGTCGCCAAAATGTGAAGAAGTCCTTTCCCAAATAGAATTGAAGAAGTAGACGAAGCGGAAAAGGTATTTAAACCAGAAAGGTTTATTCTTCAGTAATAAACAGCATGACACAGGAGCACGACTGTTCTGGTAGAAGTCCAACTGCTGAATACCTGTTACAACAGTTGGAATTCCTACGGAGAACAGACATCACGAGCGATGCACCTTTGAAGGAAAACATACCTTGAAAGTGCGCACGCTGCAGAATACTATAACACAATGCATGAGGATAATAGACACAAAAGAAGAACAGCACTTAAAGAGACAATGAAGGAAAACAGCACGTTACACGTGCCCTATATAGTAAGGTCCCATTGCCTCAGGTGCAGTATTTGCTGCCCATGTGTGATGAGGGTTCCAGGTGCCCTCCCCCTGGAAACTTCATCACAGAGCGCAAACCGAGGAGGAATCTGAACTAAGTTTGATGTGACCTTTGCACTCAAGGCTCCTTTGTGCAGCCATCCCCAGGGTACAGGTTCACCCCGGGTGCAGGGCTTAAAGTGGGATGAAAAAACTGGGGCGTACCCGATGTAATTAAGGGCGTGGCTTAAAAACACGTAGGCTAAAAATCTGTATGTGCTTAGCATAGTGTGCCTCCCGACTGGCATTTTGGTGCCTCTGTCATTGCATACAGATATATGATACAAGTAACATTACGCCTACAACAAGCCAGGACTATTGGCTTTGTCAATGGTTGTTATCTCAGATAAATAAGCAACTGTGGCTTCGTTGTATATAATATTGAAAATGCTTCAGTTCTTAAATTATGGGCCTGAAAGAACTATACCGAGTCTCTGTGAAGTTACCTCAAAGGCAGTGAACGATGGCACTGCTGCAGAGTGAAGATTTATTTTTCACCCTAAGGTTGAGGGTAAAAATTGAGAGCCCGATAGGGACCCGTCTCGGCGCCTGCTTTTTACAACTGCTCTGGCAGGACCCGGCCCACTTAAAGGCCTGCCCGGGTGTAACTTCAATGTCTTGAAAACCTGATCCGTTTTGGGGAGCGCTAATTACTGTGCACACCTTCAAAGAGTGTATGTACTCTCAAAAATTCAGCGGGGAGGCAAGGGACACACAGCCATGGCGTAGTGCAAAGAAAGGCAGGTCCATTAGACAAAAATAGTTCTCTGAAACTACACATCAGGAATTGCAGCGAAGGGAAACTGAAGTTAGGCGCTGCTGCTCTGCCTAAAACGGAAGTGACGTTCCGTTATGTGAACCACTTAGGATGCTGTAACTAACAGAGACACTGCAGGGACCCAATCCCAAGCAGCAGGCAGCAGCAGGCGGCAGCAGGCGGGATTACACCCCGTATAGTGTTTACTTTAGGTCTTCCAGACAGCGCATGCGCGCTGCCTAGGCGAGACCTAAAAATCATAGCTGCCAATGTTTCAGATTGCTTATGTGTGACATTTTCATAATTTCAGCGTAATTATAAGTGACATTCAACGACTATGAGTGACACTTTCTCGCAAGCAAAATCAAGCGATGAAGATGAGGGAAACATAAATATCAGAAATGACATCCATTAGAGCAAAGAGAAACTCTAAGAAGATCTCAAAACTACTGCAAAGCGCCAGAAATGGAAGGGCACCTCAGTGTCTGCTCTGTCGGGCCATGAGATACTGCAGAACACAGTGGGGCAAGTGTTTTGCTGAAAATTAACAACAGCTAGGTGCCTCCATCAGGATCCACATGAGAGTGCTGTCTCTGCAGGTGCCGAGGATCCAGATAAATGTTAATATTTATCAAGCGCTTTTCTGAGCGAAACAAAGAGGGCATGTGATTTGCACATTCTGAGGCAGATGGGGTGACTCTGGATCATTAAGCAACTTAAACATTCACAGAACAATATATTTCCAAATGTTTGTGGACCATTTGTGGCAAGTAGGGTTGCACTGCACTGCGGCAGCTGCTAAAATTCTTTAACTTTATAACGAGCGTCCTCTGCACACAACAGCAGGCACACAGAACTTAGCACAGCTGAGCAGCACAGTGACACTGTGACAGTACTGTACAATCTAGGGGTGGCTGTACAGTCAAGTCTGTCAGTGCGGCGTCAGGGGTCGGGTGCGTGGAGAGAGTGGTAGTGCCGGGGGGACTACTAAGGCTTTAAAAACCCTCCTGGGCAATGAGATGATCATGAACGGACTGCCGGTGAGAGACTGGAGCAGTATTAAATTTACAGCTTGCGGGGGCGTGGTCTAATCGTGCTATGAGATGGCCGCTTGTTAAGCGTGTTCTGCCGATCGAGGCATAATCCTCTCTTAATCCTTTTAGCCGGAGAGCCATCGCTGTTCCTAAATCGCCTCTGGGCATTGCCTATGAGGCTGTGATGCGGATGAACTGCAGCCCGCAGCTGTAAACTACATTGGAGCCGACTTGGGAGCCTTTGGAGGAGGCGGCCTGCCTGCCGTGCTGCAGGCCCTGTACCTGAGAGGCGGAGTGTGCGACGCTCTCTGTCGGCGACCGAGAGGGGACTGGCTGTGGAATCCAGGTGCTGGAGCCGTGGGGAGACGGTGACAGTCGGAGGGTCTGCATCTCCACGGTTCTGCCACCCCTGACAGACATCGGCTGGGCCTCCCGAGAAGCGAGAGTGTTGCGCTGCCATCTTGGAATCAGGCGTCCTCGCTGTCATGGCCCGGACTGTGCGAGCGGAGGCGCCGCAGGGACACAAGGCCCTGCTGGATAAACAAGGTGAGCATCGGACCCCTCCGGCATCGACACCCCTGGCGCGCTGCTGGGCTAGCGGCAAGGTGACATTTGTGTGTGAGGCCGGTGCGCTCTCGCGGAGCTGCCCCCAGCGGAGCGCGAGTTGTGCTAGGGGCTCCAGGCTCGCCGCAGTGGAAAATCAGAGAGGTGAGGCATCCGAGGCCGTAGGGGCCTTGTGGGGGCACACACTATATCAGAGCGGCCGAGGTCCCTAGCGAGAGCATCAGTACCCCACGTGCGCAGGAGTGGCCCCAAGAGTAGCTGACTCCCAACAACCTGCAAGTGTACAGATTACAAACATTGTACCTGTCTGCTATTGAGCTTACAAGTGGCAAATCGCTGCACTGCGATCCTAATTGTGTGTTGAGACGCTCTGGCCTGGTCAAGAAAGGGCCTCGGGGGCTGGCAATCGCGGCAGCATAAATCTCTGGGCCTGCAGCACATAGATTCACTCTAGGCGCAGCTCGTACACACTATACGGCACCATGGGCAAACAAGATGCGAAACAGCCAAAACTAACATTTGAAAACAAAAGGCACATACGGTTCTCGGCGGCTGAATTAGAAGGGGATGCCGATCGCCAACCTAATGCTCAATCAGAGGAACAAGGGGAGGACCTCCGCACGTTACTACTGGAAATGAGATCTAGCCTGAAAACAATAGATACTAAGCTGGATGTCCTCACCTCTCAACTAGATGCAGTTAAAAAACAAGTAGACACGCACGAGACACGGTTGGATTTGTTAGAGAACCGTAGCTCCGAAAACCATGCGTTTCAAGTCGAAACGAAAGAGCAGTTACTGCAAATGGACAAGGTACTTGGTCTGATCAGAACAAAGAACAAAGATTTAGAGGCCAGATCTCGGCGAAATAACCTTCGGATAACTGGGATTCCCGAGACGACCTCTATTTCCAAAATGGAGGCCTATGTAGACGATCTGTTGCGGGAACTCTTTGGCCCTGGTCTATCTACAGTATTCGCGGTTAAGAGAGCACACCGCACGTTGGGCCCCAAGCCGTCGATCGGTGCAAAACCCAGGCCAATACTAGCTTGGATTTTAAACTATCAGGACCGTGACACTATATTGAGGCTTGCAAGAGAGCGTGGGTCCATCAACCACAAAGGAAATATCATTTAATTCTATCCAGATTTCACCCCGGCGGTGCAGGCAGCCCGTAGGGAGTTCCTACCAGCAAAGGGTATCCTATTGCAGGCCAAGATCCCCTACGCCTTACTTTATCCTGCAAAACTTAAGGTGACACACAATGGCTCTGTTCATCAGTTGCCAGATGCTAAATCTGCAATGAAGTTTGCCAAGCACGTGGGGGGGAAGAAGAAAGCAAACAGATCGCCTGCTGGACATACTTCAGAAGCCGGATTAAGTGACAATATTTAACCCTCTTTTCTCCTTTCTCTTATTTGCAAAATCAGGTTTGAATTCTGGTCTGTTATATACTGGAACTTGTTGTGGTTTGGCAAAGTTCGGCTATGCCGGGTGCTGGGAAGGTATACTGTACTTTGGATGCAGCCGCGGTGCGCAAGCAATTCCTAACGTGTTAAAAAATTAATGGCTCTCCGCCAAAAGCTTGGCCACCCCGCCTCGGACAGGGTAGTATTCCGGAGACCCCACGCCCCCCAGAGAGAGCTCCCGACTACCGCTTCTGATTTGTATTAAGAGCAAAATGTTGTATTTGTTTCTAGGGTGGGAAGGTAACACACAACCTGATTGGGGGATTGGTGTGGGAGGGCGGGAAAGGTTAATGTTACAATTTTAGTTACTGCAATGTCACACAACACAATCTCAGGTAGCGACGATGCAGTTCAAACAAGAGACACGCGCAGATTGCGGAGGGCAATGGAGACAAACAACACTGCCACTAAGAAACGGCCTGTTACTGAGGGGGGTAAGGCACTAGACGATCGGTTTGTGATCTCCCACCAGTCATCAATAGACATGTCATGACGACATTGAACCTATTAACTTGGAACATTTGTGGGCTCAACGACCACAGGAAGACCAGACTAGTTCACACATACCTTCTCAGACACCACATAGATATTTGCTTTCTGCAAGACACCCTCCTGAACAGCACTCCCTCTGCTAACCTAAAACATAAACGTTGGGAACACATCTATTCAGCTATATATTCAAACGATTCGCGGGCCGTGGCTGTGCTTGTGAGACAGGGTCTAGATTGGAAGTTATGTGAATCGCATATCGATCCCGAAGGGAGATATGTTATACTACTGGGGACGCTCGGAGGCATGTTGATCACACTGGCAGCAATCTATGGTCCCAATACTCACAAGCCTGAGTTCTTTCAAACTATATGGGCAAAAATCAAATCCACGGGCTGCGACGCTGTGATTTGGGGTGGTGAATTTAATGCTGTGCTTAACGATGCAATAGACAGAAAGGGCCTGTTCCATTCACTTCATCCTAATTCTAGCACCACACTGAACGCCATTCTCTCAGATGGCAATTTAACTGATATATGGAGAAGATATAACCGAAACATAATGGAAGGTACATGCATATCAGAGCACCACAGGGCCTAGTCCAGGTTAGACTATTGGTTGTTGTTGGGCGATGTGGTGACGTGGACACAGGAGGTCTCTCACCTTCCTAGGTCACTGTCGGACCATGCTCCTTGCCTCCTACGATTGTCCATGCCCAACACACCCAACAGAATGTTCAGCTGGAGGCTTCCTCCAAACGCCTTGCTTGATGAGGCTTTAAATACAGAGAGACATTGATGAATATTTTACCTTAAACACGGGTTCGGTCACGTCACAGGCCTCCTTATGGGAAGTGTTTAAAGTGGTCATTAGGGGCAAATGTATTGCACGCCAAGCTGGGGTGTTGAAGGCAATCAGGAATACACTCACTTCCCTTGAGGCACGCATCAGGGAACTTGAGACACAATTTTACACTGCTGACGATCCCGGCTTGCTAGCTCAACTAAAAGAAAAGCTGCTGGAGTTTGAGGAAGAGGCACAACAAGAGGTGAAATTTATGGGTAAATACACGTAGGCTAGATGATATGGGGAAGGGGATAGGCCAGGCAAAACCCTTGCGAACATGCTTCGGGCATCGCGTAATGCTGCGTATGTTACTGAGATTCAGGGTGATAACCAGACCCTTATTAGAGACCCGCTAAAAATCCTAGACAGATTTACACAATTCTATACCAATTTATACACGACCACACACCGAGCAGTCCCGGAGGGCTTGCAGCCTTTCTTGGAGTCCCTAGAGCTACTCTGGTTGGGAAGGGGACATAGGGAATATATGGACGTTCCATTTACAGAGGAATACGTCACCCAAGTGATCCGTGGTCTCCCCTCAGATAAAGCCCCTGGCTCAGATGGCCTAACCACCGCATTTTACAAAACCTATGCTGCAGTGCTAGCCCCACACCTCACCGCAGTCTATGAAGAGGAACAGTCCACCGGTATTCTACCGCCTTCAATGCGTGAAGCTATCATTATTACAATGCTAAAGCCCGGAAAACCCAGTAACGAAGTAGACTCATACAGACCACTCTCACTTATTAATGTGGACGTCCAAATGTTTGCAAAATTACTTCCAAATAGACTGAAACCATTGCTCCCACTAATTGCATGCCCAGACCAGTCAGGATTCATTCCCGAGAGATCTACGGCACATAATCTTCGCACCTTTTTCACTGTACTACACTACTTACATCCCAACCCGCAAGCAATTGCTGCCTTTCTAGACGCCACAAAAGCGTTTGATTCACTGGCGTGGACATATTTATTCACCGTCCTGGCGAGAATGGGCTTCAGCCCCCTTTTTCTGGGTCTTATACATCTATTATACACTGAGCCATCCGCTAGGATCCGTCTAAACGGCATGCTGTCGAGCCCATTCCGCATTACCAGTGGAACGAGACAGGGTTGTCCTCTCTCTCCCCTCCTCTTCGCTATTGCGATGGAGCCATTAGCGGCGTGGATAAGACAACACCATGCTGCTAGAGGTATGGGTTTCAGTACGAGGGGACTACTGATCTCGCTTTATGCAGATGATATTACCCTATATATAAACGACCCTGCGGTAAACACTATCCCTATCCTCCGTGAATTAATAAAATTCTGTGGAATATCTGGCATTTCCATAAACTGGGCAAAATCCACCCTCTTTCCGCTCACGGACACCACCACCCCATACCCCATTGATTACCCCCTCCAGTGGGCTAACGGTCCGGTAAAATATCTGGGTATCTGGCTCAGTCGAGATGAGCAAGAGATCTGGAATATGAACTTTGGGCGAGCCGTCGCATGGTTGGAAGAAAAGGTCAACGCATGGGCAAAGTTACCTCTCTCCTTGACTGGGAGGATCGCAGTGGCTAAGATCGTGGTCCTACCAAAATTCTTATATCTATTTGTTAATATTCCGATCCCCCTCACACAAGCTTTTTTAGCAAAATCCATTCCTTATTAATAACCATGGTGTGGGCGGGCAGACAGGCACGGGCTTCATGGGAACTCCTGACCCTACCATTGACTCAGGGCGGGTTGGGTGCCCCGGACTTCCAGTTGTACGCCTTTTGTGCACAGGCTCAATTCCTGCACTTCTGGTTACATCCCACCCCGTTTCAGCCGCATGCGGCGGTCGAGATGGATGTGGCGGCACCGGTTCCCCTCCAAGTGGCAGTGTACCAGACTTATAGACGGCCGCGGGATGGAATTGACACGGTAGAGACTCTGAGGTGGGCGTGGGATAAACTCCGCGATAGAGCCCAACTGAAAATGTTATACGCCCCATCCATTCCTCTGGCGCATAATCCCATGATCCCTACTATGGCGGAGGGTACCAGCAGAGCCATAGCCAGAGATCTAGGACTACGTACCTTCGCTGATTTGTAATTCCGAGGAAGAGTTCAGAGCGCCACCAGAAAATACAGAGGGGAGGGCTGGGATATTCTCAGAGCTTTTTCTATATTATAAACTTAGGGCAACTTGCAGGCAAATACACACAACCTTCCCCGCCCCCCGCCCACACTGATGGCACTTGAAAACATTATTCAGACAGCCTCCCCCCGGAAGCTCATAACACGCCTATACAGTAACATGCAGAATACCGCCCCCATAACCACGCTAAAGGCCTTTCAGGGTTGGAACTCGGAACTACAAACCCCGGTAACAGAAGACCAATGGACTATCTGCTGTGGTCAACTCACGGTACTATCGCCCAATTACAAATTGCGCTTGATCCATTTTAAGTTCATCCATCGCTTTTACAGAACTCCTGCTCAGTTGCACAGAATGGGGATCAAAGCAGATGACAGATGCTGGAGATGTGGTTATGCCCCGGCCACGTTCATACACATGGCATGGTACTGCCCTCCTCTGGCATCATTCTGGGCCACGATTATAATTGGTACACCAGCCGACCCGAGCCGCTTATTGGTTTACTGGGCTACGTGAGAGACACGCCAATTGAGGCTCGGAAATTACATGCCATGCTTTTGCTTTTTGCTAACGGCAGGGTAGCCATACATTGGGGTAGGAGGAGGGTTCCTACGATGGAAGCTTGGATGCGAGATGTCACTTTCAGTCACACACAATTATCAACATTCTGGGAACTAATGCCACCTGCATCTAGGCCAAAAGACATATGGGACCCGTTTCTGACATGGGCACATTCGCAATGAGCTGCGGGGGAGGACCCTCCAGAACAGACTAGTCCCCCGGTAGTGTAATCATACACCTCAGGGTCAGTGATCATCCCAGGCAGGAACCGGACAAGGGAGACATAAGCAAGTCCATGATCAGCACCCCACCATATATCATACTGCCTGTTGATCCCCCATACAGGAGAAGCCCAAGCTCCTAGATCCTGATATATCAACCTTCATTGAGGAGCATATTGCACTGTCCCGGACAAGATGTTGCAGGAACTTTGTCCGTTTCGCTCTGTAATACTGCATATCATTCGTATACTACCTGTGTTACTGCTATGCACAACTGACTATGTTGTTGTTTTGTTTATATTGGTTGTATTAGAAAAAAAAATTACAGGTTGCGGCTCCCGGGGCAGACTCACAGGACTCTACCACAGCGCACAGCCACAAAGGACTCAAAGCTGGCTGCCTATGCAGCCCCGCCACAGCTCTACCGGCCCAGACATTGACTCTCACAGTGAGTCTCGGACACTGCACTTCAGCAATGCCACCGCGGTAACTACCTGCTTAGTCCACCCAGGCTCAGCGTACGCGGGTGGTTAAGGCGCTACAAATGCGTGATTATGCATTTCAATGCAGTGACGTGGACCACCACATTAAAATGTGTTAGTCTAACGCCTGTTGCGTGGTACTTGGCAGTGCGGAAACTGTCCACACTTGCTCACACTCCAGTGCACTCTCTGCCCTTCACTCTCTCACTTTCCCAAACCTAATCTACCTGTAAACTCCAACCCCTTCACTATCATCCAACGTTTCCTTCTTGTCTTGTACCCACTCCTTTCCTTCATCTCGTCCTCACCTGCTCTCCTTTCCTCCACCTTTCCTGTCTTTTCTCTCACCCTGTCCACCAATCTCACCCCTTTCTTTTTGTATCCTTCCTCTCTTTACACCTCTTACCCTATTTCATTTGCTTCTATTCCCCCCTCTAACTCTTCCCCTTCCTCTTGAGCGCTCATTACTTTTCTCTCCCTCGTCACTCCTATCTTTCCAACTCGCCCCCAGTGTCGGACCGGCCTGAAGGGCAATCAGACAGTGCCCGACAGGCTAGTCTGACATGTCAATGTCTAGGCTGTTTCTTGGCTATTTGTGGTCCTGTTTTATGGTCTGTTCAGCCTGGTTTTACTGTTAATTTCCCTGATATTAAAATAAAATTGCCAGCAGCAAGCTGAAATTCACGCAGACTTCATCCCACCCTCCTTTGTTTTCTCTCTGTTATCGTACTACTTGTGACTCCAGTACATATGTGTAATATGATGAAATGGTATTATTTGAAGTGGCACTGACCAGACAGCATTTTGTGCGCCAAACTTTAAGTTTACAAGACCAAATTATGGAAAGTGTGAGCAAATAAACGTTTAACAGAGGAGTTAAATGGTGCTGTGTTTTAAGTGTTCTGTGCTCAGGCACCTCAAGACGCACAGCAGCACCACCCTTCTGCTTTCCGTCCTTAGTGAGTTTGTCCCTGCATCAAGCAGCTTTCCAGAGGTTTCAGCAGAGAAGGTTAAATGTCCAGTGGAGGACTATAGGACAGGAAACATCACACCTACAGAGAGCTCAATTCCTGATTGGCATCTCGCCCTCTAAGCACTTGCATCAGGCTTGTGGACTGTCAGATTTTGATGGGACTGATGTGGGGGTTCAAGTAAGCCATCAGAAACTGCAAGGGGCATATAACCAGCTTTCATGAGCAATTCTCATGGTACGGGACAGCAGTGCCACGGACCTCAACATGAACCGTTAGTGCAAAGAATGCAGGAAGCTACAATAGCTGCGCAGTACGTCAGGAGGCACCAATCAAAGTGCATGTCAGTTGAAGAGAGGCAACCTGACATCTAACTAAGATCTTAAGCACACTCGGGGGCGGGGCCAATCACATACATGGCTCTAAACAGCCACACCATTGGCTGCCTCTAGCACGGATAGACAGTAAACAAAAGATTACAGCAAGAGGCCGCAGTCAGAGAGACCGAAAACACTGGTCAACTTAAACAGCTGATTTGTGTGAGCATTCTGGGGCCTCGTGGCAAAGTGAGGAAATTCCCAGAATGCGTTAGTCTAACGCCTGATGAGTGACACTTGACAGGGCTGATAAATGGGACTCATTGCAGAGCTTTGCGAATTCCACACAAGATACATGTTTTTGGAACAGTCAAGGCTTCAGAAAGCCACCCCTGTACACGTAAGATAATACGAGTCAACCTGGTGACCCTAAAAGGGGGTAACTCAAAACAACAATGAGCAACTTGCTATTCAGCACAATTGTCAAATGGTGCCATCGTGCAATAATCACAAACCTTACACCAATTAGCGTAAAAGGCCATTTATTAGGACAGGGTTGCAAAACAGTTAATCAACTTTAGGTCTCACATCTCACCAGATTTTAACCACAATGCCCCCATACCTTGCTTCATTCTTTCCCCTTTCACTCACTGAACTCCTTCCATTCTCCAATCTCTGCCTTCACTTCCCCTACTAAGCATCCTTCAATGAAAACTATTTGCCCTGTTCAAAGAATCCCTCACACCATCTTCTTTGCCTCTGTTCCCTTCATCCCCATGAGGAGTGGATAAGCCCACATGTGACTCTCCACCCCCCAAAATACCGCCATGCAGGAAAACCCCATAGGGCATTTTACTGCCCCACCCCTCTCGGCATACACTCATGAATTCATCGATCCGACCGTCTGCACCAGAGTCTTCTTGTTCCACAACTTACTCACCACATCCCTCATCTCCATCATATATTATGCATTGGCCATCTGAGAAAGGTGTACACCATCCTCCCCAAAGATCCACTGCTCCTCCTCCTTTATCCTCCCATGGACAATCACCTTGATGTCTCTGGCCCTGCAAAAAAACCCTCATCGCCCTGTTCAGCTTCCTCTGAGCCTTGTCAATTGCTGCATGTTTCACTGCCCCTCTCCACTGTCTGCAGAGCACAAACTCTGTCCATATCAAGCATCTCCCTGACAAGTTCTTTTTGATCACCTCCAAATCCTGCTGCATGTGTTGCAGCATCGTCAACCCCAACAGCTGGACCAAATCATTCTCCCTCAAGTGCACCAGGAGCATATCCAGGCAACCCCTTTGCGGGACCAGTTTCGCCAACCATGGCAATAAATTGCCCAATCGCATCCCCCCTTTCTCCCACTATAGCACCTCATGCCTGCTGCTGAGCAGTTCCAGGGTTCATCCATAAATCTGCTGGTCCGCATACTTTGCTGCCCAGTGCATGAAAGAGTGTCCAATTATCCATATCACCAGCTTGCTCCCAGGACCTCTCACGAATGCTGCTGTAAAAAAGAAGGAATTAGTGCTAACCTCACTCCACCTCCCCTATCCGTCAAGCAGAACCCCTTCACTTCCACACGTAGCGCTCGCAACACCTTGACATCCACCTGCCTATTTGTTGTATCTGTCTCCAATCCCACCCTAAGGATGCCACTGCAGTCGCTGCCTCAATACTAAAGGAATGTGTCCCAAAAATGGCCGGATTGCTCTCTTGCTTACGTAGCGCCATGTGCAATACCACCAGCAACTGAAAGACAGTGACCCTACCTGCTCTCTCATGGCAAAATATGGCCTCCTGTCTGCACCTAGGCCAAACCTGAAACCTGCACCACCCGTTCACTGGACACGCTTCATGACTGCCTCCCTCTTGCAAACATACTCACTTACCCCTCCCTGCCTGATTCGTCTTGGATCGCCTCAGCCAAATCCCCATCCGTCCCTGCTCCAAACGTATTGCTTTATGTAGCACCTCTGAATCCCTGGCCTACCCTAAAAGCTCAGATACTCGGAACACACCAAAAAACATACAAATCATGCATAACTGGAAAACAGTCACCTCAAATCCATCGTAACAACAATCGGGCAACAGCCTAAGAAGGCCCTGCAACAATTCAAACGTAATAGCCTCCCGTAATACAGACCACACCAGCACCCCGCTCCTTGCCCCACCCCTTCAAAATCCACCCCAAAATCTCATCCCAGTTGGATCAAAGCCCCAAAACAATTTCCCATAAAAAGAAACACATGCTAACTTGCTTGCAATGGTCGTGGGTGTTCGAGGGTAAATGGAGTGACACTGCGGTGGTCACACTTGGCTTACCAGCTCACGAGAGCAAGGGGTGCGCTCTGCTCGTTTTCTCTGAGAAATAAGGAAGAATAGTGTGAAATACAGTGGCACTTTATTAAGCAATTCAGTAAAACACAGAACTGTTCATCTTCAAATGCTACTCATCAACACATGAGCAGGATGAAATAAAAGCATTGACAATTTTATAAATCATATTTTAAGTGAAGCAAAAATATTCAGGTATATATCAATTAATATGCAACAGCCTAAAGGGGCAAGCCTTAAATGAGGGATCAAGAATACGCCAGTGCCTAGAAGGCAAATCTTAAATAAGAGAGCAAAAACCATCCAAGACTACACAATTTATGCTAAGATAAATGCAATGAATTGGGTGTGGATGAGCTAAATTACAGAGGCTGACAAAGTCAAAAGGCTAGCAATCAGAAAAGAGCATTACCACCTGAGAATGGAAGTTCTAGGCCCAAGATCAGAAGAACGGTCGACCGGGAACCCACACCGTGCAAAGCACTGGAAGAAGAGTTCGGAGCGTGGACATGGGTGCAAATCTTTATATGGCTTAATGCAGAACTGCCACCCACAGTTGACGTGGGCCCTGACGTGGGTCCTTGACCGCACGCTTACAGTAACTTTGGAAAGTTTTGAAGAACACAGAAGTGTGCCTCATGAGAACACAGAAGTGGTATCATGGTGAAACAGGTGCTTTTAGCAGGTGGTCAGTGCTCTTGACCGCAAACATAAAAAAAAGATAACTTCTATCGTAAGATGCTCGGAAATTTATATTTTATACATTATTTCTATGCCAGGCAGCCATCTTTTGGTTTCGCTTGAGCAAGCTTGGAAAGTTTCTTAACTAAAAATATTGCAAACATTGCTTGTGAAAGATCAAGATGTACCAGCAGAGTGTCACGTACGTGTGGGCTAACCTTATTCTTGTAACTGTGGAAATTTACAAGGGGGGGGCTGGTGCCTCGCAGCACCGTGGATGGCACAAGTCCCTGCTGTCAGATCAAAGAGGCCTACGAGATTTGTTTTATCAAAAAATGATAGCAAGAGGCAGTGGGCTTTGGGCCTATGTGTATGTATCTAAGGTGGTGGGCTTGGGCCTAAGTGTGTGTATCTAAGGAGGTGTAGTTGGGCCTACATGTGTATGTCTAAGGGGGTGGGGACCACCGTGACAGATACTAAAAGGCTGAAGGAAAACGGACAACTTAGGTCATCTATCAAGGCCTGACTGGTGGGGCCTATATGGGAGTGTCATGTTTGATAAGAGGCAGAGCAGAATGGTACATAGGATTTCTGTTATATGGTAGAACGGGACCCTACTTGATTTCCCTCCTCTTGTTCATTTTTGAACAAAACTCTCATATAGTACTTTGCTGGTCCCTCTTCTGTTTGGTACATACAGAGTGGGTCATTAACGTAGAGGCACTGGGTCTGAGCTGACACTCCTGGTGTTATGGTAACATACTCTCCATTGTTCTTGTCAGCTAACTGCTCATATTCGTGAGTGGCATGCTCCTCCCTTATGATGTACCTGTGTGGTGGGAGTGGGGGAACTGTAGGTGCGCTGGGAGAAGCGTCAGGGGCTGTTAGTTCTCTCAATTCTGCTAGGGCTGGCCCATCCCCATCCCCAGGAACACGGTCCATAACCTGGTAATGTGAATTCTGGTGCATCCCTGTGTTAGCGTAGTTCATTCCTACCACCTTGGTGCTAAATCTGTTGACACATCTTATTATGACCTGTGCACCGCAACACACTAACATCAGCACACAGCAAATAGGCAGCAACATTTTCAAGATAGCAGACAGCCATGAAGGCATCCAGTCCATGTTGAACCAATTAGAAATAACATCTGCTTCAGCACCTCCCTCCTCACGCATCTTTCTTCCCAGATTATCCAAGTTCTCAATTGCCTTGGAAAGTGTCCCGTTATCGGCATCATTAGATGGTATGAACGTGCAGCAGGATTTTCCGATCCGGGCGCATACCCCACCCTGCATAGCTGTGAGCTGATCTAGAACATATCTATGCTCTAGAACCATGAGCCTTAAAGGCAGCAACTCTTCCTGTATTGCGTTGAACCCATCTCGGGTGTTATTGATCAGTGTCATAAGTTCGTAGCGTGTGACCTGCAGCCACCTGGCATTAGCTGATGTTTGCCAAATGGGCCACAGGCCCCCAAAGAATTCCTGTGCGTCATTAAAAAGGCGAAATTCCTGAGGAACTTCGCTAAAGGCGTCGTTAGCAAAATATTGAGCACTCCTTCGGTGCCGGTGGAGCAGGGTGACATCACCTGTCATGGGGTGATCATGCACCTGGGAAATGTTGGATGCCGGGACAACCAGATGCAGCTCGTGCATAGTGACCATGGTGCATAGGCCGTTCCATTGAGGAGGCAACTGGAGATAGAGGCGTTCTCCGCATGCCCAATAGATGTCCATGAGGCCGGAGGTGCCGTCTTGGAGGTCCAAATTAAAGATAGTGCTGTTGCAATTGGTGTTGCGGCCCACAGGACGTGTACCATTACCTAGGAAGCAAAGGAGAGGATGTTTTAGCTTGTATGCTTGTTTCCATTTGTATGTTGTATCTTTACCAAAGGTATACCTTCTAGTTTCCTGTGCCCACACCTGCTTGCATTGAGTCTCAATATCCCAATCAATATCGTGTTCATAATCTGTATCTACAAATGGTTTTCCTACAGAAGCTGCCTTACAGGTGAGGTTGTGTTGACCATGCCATCTATTTTTGAAATAAATATTGGCCTGTTTATGTAGTGCAGTTCTGAGGTCACAGGGGTATTGGGTCCTGCGTGAAGTGTCGTTTTGAATTAGCCTGCTCTCTTTTGCTTGGCATATTGGTGAGGGTGTGGTAAAGAGGAAATACCCAACCTCCTTGAAGAAATCCTCATAACCCTGTATCAGTTTCATAGGTGTTTCAACCGTGTAATCGTGTTCTAACTCTCTCTGAAACTCTTGTGCGTCAGTCACAACCTTGTGTGTAAGATACTTATAATCCCACGCTGTGGTGTTTACAAACACAGCGTCTATTTCTGCTGACAGTAACTGGATCAGTCCGTGTATACGGCAGAGAAACAAATGGAGGAGACATTTGGCAGTTGGTGGTGGAATTTCTCGGGGAAAAATCATTTTGTCTGCGCCCACTGCATGAGGAATGTGTGAGCACACAAAACATGACTCTTTTGTTACCTTTTTCCCTATTTTGGACATATCCCTGTACAACATGTTATCTAATAAGGCGCTATGGGCTCCATGATCCTCAGCAAATTTGTCAGGACCTGTTGAATGGAAGGCGGGCATGGGATGCTGGTGTGCAATGTGCACCATTGTGTCTTGGAGAGCGGTGGCCCAATCTGGTTTGGCCTCAGGCTTTCTGCTTGGTCTACGGGTCCTCCAAAACCTTGGCCTGCCCCGTCTAAATCTGCGGGTGTTGCGGGAGTTGGAGCGGCGGGGCAATTGGGGACCTATTGTGATGTCCACAACACCATCCCATGGATTAGCACTTTGGACCAGGACAGGAGCTGGGGATGTGGGATGTGTGCCAGTATGCGTACTGTGAGTGATACTGTCAGGGAGTTGTGGACCTTCAGTGTTGTGTTGTACCTGTGTTCGGGCATATGTCACTGCTGGTACAAGTGGTGGTGCTGTAAAAGGTGTGTGAGTATTTGCAGGAGAATACATTTTTACGGCGTTACGGTAAAAGATATACCAGTTGAAAGTTGCAAGTGCCACTGTAGCAATAAGACAGAATGATAGGACAAATAAAAGACATAACTTAGCATTGCCGCTATGGTCTTCATTAATGTACACAGTGTCGTCATCTTCTTCATCAGAGGAGGAAGGAAACCCGCTGTCTCCGTTTAGTGGTACCAGTGGTATGGCTTTTCCCTCCTCTAGTCCATTGGCTGAGGTTGTGGTGGTGCGGGGTCCAAGCGGACGTGGCTGCGATGGATCCATGCCTTTCTTTCAGCGATTCGTACTGCAGTTGGTGATGAGTCTATCACCTGGAAGGGGCCTTCGAACTTGGGGTCCTTCCAATGTCGGACGTTTTTGCGGACAAAGACCAGAGTCCCGGGACGGATTGGTGGGAGCTCAGGATCAGTGGGGCCCTTCTCTTTCCTCTTCGATACCTGGGTAGAAAGGAACTGCGCTGCGCGGGTTAGTGCACACAAATAGTCGTAAAGCTCGGCCCTAACTATTTCAGAAGATGATTCATTATCTGTTTTAGGGCGTGTGGACGGGACAGTTACATTTATGGATCGTCCAGTGACAAGCTGATGGGGCGTGAGGTGGTGATCCGAACTTGGGGAGTTTCTTAGTGCAAAGAGGGCTATGGGTAGGCAGTAAAGCCATTTCTTTCCTATTGTGGCACTGATTTTGCTTATTTTATTTTTGAGCAGGCCGTTGAGGCGCTCACAAATGCCGTTGCTTTGTGGGTGATAGGCTGATGTCAGTTTGTGTTTAATGCCTAGCATTGTGGTCAGGAAGGAAAAGATTGCGTTTGAAAAATGACTTCCGTTGTCGGTCCGGATGGCATCAGGGACGCCCCATCGAGAAATGACCTCACGGAGTAGGAATGTGGCTGCTGCTTTGGCATCGCAGTGGACGCAGGGTCCAGCTTCGATCCAGCGTGAAAATGGGCACACTACTACAATGAGATAGCGGTAATTTTGGCAGCGATCGATCATGTCGACATAGTCGATGTGTAGTTCTTTGAAGGGGCCTGATGGTTTGGGAATTGTGGAAGCAACTGTCTTGAGAGTTGGGTTTGGTGAGTATTATTGACAGATGAGACATTTATTAACAAAAAGTTGTATCTGTTCGTGGGCATTGGGAATGAACCAATCTGTTTGTAATGTTGTGGACATGTTATCTCGGGTGACATGCGTAGGAAGGTGGAGTTGATCCAATGCCACTTGCAGTAAAGCCTGTGGCATCACAGGTTTCCCTGTTATTGTCTGTCTATAAATGAAATCAGCGGAGTCCTGTTGTACTCCCCTCTTCTTCCACAACTCTTTCTCTTGATCTGGTGCACTTTCTTGTATTTCTCTGAGGTGCAGTTGTGCAATGTGATCATATTGCTGTGTTGAGTCAATGTCATATGTGGAGGATGTGTGTAAGGTACCTTCATTTATGTTGTCTTGCTCTGTTGTAGGTAGTGTTTGGGCAAGTAAGATTGGAGCAAATGGAACTTCTGGTGTCACCTGAGCTGGGGGGCCTCTGGCTGCAGCCTTAGCTGCCCAATTTGCCAGGGCGTTATCTCTGGAGACAAAATCTTGGCCATTGGTGTGCGCTGCACATTTGACTACGGCTACTTCAGCTGGTAGTGTAAGGGCCTCAATAAGTTCCTCCAGTAATTGCTTGTGAACGACATGTGTACCATCTGATTTTAGGAAGCCACGCCTCTTCCAGCGAAGAATGCTGGAGTGTGTTGTAGTGGTGACATATGCAGAGTCGGAGTAAATGGTAATGCAGTCATCAGCTCCAATGTTTAAGGCAGCTATCAGTGCTACCAGTTCAGCTGCCTGGGCTGAATAATGTGATGGTAGTGTAAGCTGCTGTACAATGTCTAGGGAATCAGAGGAATCATTCTGCTGTGCTCTAACTACTGCAGCTCCTGTGTACCTGACTCCTGTTTCTTGATCAATGGTAGAGGAGCCATCAACAAAATATACAGTGCTGTTTGGCAAGGGGTCCTCCTTGGCTGCTCTTGACTCATCTGGTGAATATGTGGCACAATCATGGGGGTCATCATCTGAAGTGGCAATGGGATGGGCAAAAAACGTGGCAGGGTTTACTGTGTGGCATTTGACAATTTTTAGAGAAGGCAATGACAATATGACTTCGTAACCTGATGCTCTTTGGGTAGTTAAGGTCGTCTTGGCTTTTGTATTATTGCAAAGACGGCATGTTCAGTGTACATAGTCAGTGGGGAACCCATGACAATGGGGGTGCTTTTCTCAACTGCAAATGCTGCGGCAGCGAGGGCTTGCTCGCAGGGGTAATGACCTTTCATGACAGAGTCCAGTATGCCGCTGAAGTAGGCAATGGGCTTATGGCCCATGGGGTATTTCTGTGTGAGTACTGCAGTCATAACGTGGCCATCACAGTGAGTGAATAGGTAGAATTCTTTTGTATAATCAGGTGAACCTAAGACTGGTGCATTTGTGATCTCATCTTTTAGCTGAGTATAGGCTGTTCTCATTTCAGGTGTCCACTCTATTTTATTGTGTCTGTCTTTGGCCATTTTGACTGCTTTTAGCAAAGGAGCAGTTATTGTTGAGAAATCAAAGACCCATTGTCGGACATAATTCACTAAACCAAGGAATTTCTGCATGTCCTTTACAGTTTGGGGTTTAGAGGTGCCTTTTATTGCCTCAACTCGATCTGGTGTGACTCGTCTTCCTGATGCTGACACTAGCTGACCTAGATAGTGTACCTCTTTTTGGCAATATTGTAACTTTTGTTTGTCAACTTTGTATCCTCTTTGTGCCAGTGTGGTGAGTAAGGAAATGGTATCTTTCCTGCTTTGCTGTTCTGTGGGGCTGCAGAGTAGTATGTCGTCGACATATTGCAGCAGGGTGCTGTCACATTGGAAATTGGACAAGTCTGTTTTGACAACTCTGTTAAAGACGCTAGGGGACTCACAATAACCTTGAGCCAATCTTCTATACGTCATTTGCACATTTCGGAATGAGAAGGCCAATAGGTATTGGCTGTCTGGGTGCAGGGGAACGCTGAAAAAAGCATTTTTCAGGTCGATGACAGAAAAGTACTGTGCATCGGGGGGGGACGTTTGTGAGGATGACAGAGGGGTCTGGGACGATGGGGAACTCAGGTACGACTATGTTGTTAACGGGACGCAGGTAATGAACTAAACGCCATTAATTTGTCTTCCCCTTGCGCACAGGGAAAAGGCACGTGTTGCAAGGAGAGATACAAGGGTATATTACTCCTTGATCCAGCAATGCTTGTATGGTAGGGGCAATACCCTCCTCTGCGGCCTTAGATAAGGGATACTGTTTTATTCTTGGCAGGATAGCACCTGGTTTTAGAGTTATTTTAAATGGTGCGGCAGAGCGAATAAGTCCTACATCGTTTGGACCTGTTGTCCAAAGATGTGCTGGGACTTGAGCCAAATCTGCCTCACGGACAGAGTCATAGCTGGCGGTGGCAGTTGGTGTTCTTATTTCCACTGTCACTGAGATGGGAATATTATTTTGATAGATAATCTCAGTTTTGGAGTAGTCTTCAGGGGGTCCGAATAGTTGGGCATCTGAAATGTCTCTGACCAACCCTTCAGGTTCAATGAAGATGACGCAAGCCCAATTGTGAGCGTCATCATCGCATGCCAGGAATGCGCCGTAGGTGGGTGTTATCTCAAAGGCGCATATGTCTAGGGTCACGTGTTTGTCTGATATCTGTGAGCCTAATGCTTGGGGTCTGAAAAGAAACTCTTTGGGTAGCTGAACAGTGCGGCCTTGTAATTCGGGAGTGGTGGCAACAATAGTGTGGACAGCTACAGAGAAGGCATGCTCATCCACTGGACGTGATCTGACCTGGCTGCTCAGGGAGCAGTGAGTGGTGACTGCCATTATTCTAGCCAGTGGTGTACCTGGTATGGAGCAAATCATTGTCCCGTTCTCATCAAAGTGGATAGTTATGTTTAGTTTGGCCATGAGGTCACGTCCTAGGAGATTCACTGGGGACCTTGGTGAGTAGAACAGTGGCTGCTCCACAACATGGCCTCCTATCTCAATTGATACTGGCTTGGTGAAGGGGAACCTTGCTATCGCCCCAGAGAATCCCTGTGTGTCCGCTATCTGATCAGAAATGGGCAGAGGGCCACCTGTAATGCAGGAATATGTGGCACCTGTGTCAACAAGAAAGCTGTATGTTTTGTTATTTATCGTGACACAAGCAATAGGGTCCTCCTCGGTATTGCTAGTGCATGACAAAATTGGGCACACAAGAGTTGTCTGTGGGCTGTCCTAGCCAGTGTATCCTCCGGTTTGATACTGCTGGATGGTGCCCTGGGCGAATGGGTTGGTGGAGGCAACTATCGTGGTGGCTCCTAGGGGCATAGTATTTTGGGCCTGGGGTGCCACCTGATATGCGGATGCTTGCTGCGGCTGTACAGGTGTTTGCTGTGGCTGTTGCATCGGAGCCTGCACCTGTTGGACCGATGGCTGAACTTGGACAGAGGGCTGAACTTGGGCCATCATAGGTGCTGGGAGCTGCACTTGTTGCATTGTTTGCTGCTGTACTGGTTGGGCATAAGAGTATAGTATTTGGGGCTGTTGAGGCTGCTGTTGTTGGAATTGTGGGGGTGCTTGGTAACCGGGACCCATGGACTGCTGACCCATGTCTCGCATTCTAGAGCGGCAATCTCTTTGTAGGTGGCCTGGTTTCTGACAGTAAAAGCAAGTGAGGTGTCCTGACTGTTGTGGAAACCTTTGCTGTCCCATCCCTCGCCCTCTTCCCTGCATGCCTGTGTTTCTGTTCACATTTTGTCTATTATTGTAGTAGGGCTGTATGTCATTACTGTAAGTAGGTGGTACTGGCATGTATTGTATAATTGGCTGTGGCTGTGGCTGGACATACTGTATGGCAGGCTGTGGTTGAGCTTGTATGTATTGTACGGCAGGTTGTGCTTGAATCTGTTGTGGGGCAGGCTGGGCGTTGCCTGCAAGAGCATTCATGGCAGCCTGGGGGAATGATGTTACTGCCTTCATCTGAGTGACAGGTGCAGCCAACATGACTGTATCTGGATTGTCTTTTTTCTTATTCAGTTTCTGCTGCACCAATTTGGCAGCAGCATTCTCTATGGCCAACTGTCTATTCCTTTCCTGTTCTTGCCTCTTCTTGCAGAAATGTATAATATGGTCTTGTATCTCAGGCCATGGCTTACATTCCATTGCTACTATGCCATCTAATTTTTCCTGTCCTCAGTTGGCAGACCCTTCTTTATTGTGTGATAAAACAGTCTTCCGTACCCTCCTGTAGCATCCCATCGTTGCCCTAACTCCTGATGCCATTTTTCTTTCATTCTAGAAAGGTAGTTGGCAGGGTCTTCATTTTGTTGCATGGTCTGTGACAGTAGAGCCCCTATATCGGGAACATCTGGAAACTTTCTGCGCAACTCTGACCATGCTGACGTTCTGATTTCATTAAAGAAGACACCATCATGTTTGGTGTTTGTTTTTGTGAGGTTGGCATGAACACGTGTAAAGAGGTCTTCTGTATCTTCTCCGATGAGGGAGATCAGCAGGCTTTTCACATCTCCTATAGCTATGTTGTTACCTGCGGTGTGCTTTTCAAAAGCCGCAATCCACTTTCCAGCACCCTCCGTGAGGGGTGGGAGTTGTTTTTTAAGATTTTCTTTGTCTAGTGTAGACCACGGGATATAGATGGGGGGATCAGTGGAATTTTTGTACAGCAGTGGCATCTGGCGCATCACTCCTGTGCGTGGCGCCGTAGGCCCTGTAGAGTCATGCTGGCGGGCATATTTCTGCCAGACTTTTAGACTCTCCCGCATGTACTCATAGTCCCAATACTCATCTCCTAATCCTTTTAGAATATATTCAACTGCTGTTGCCATGTACTGAGGCTCAAAAGAGCCTTCTCTTGGCCAAGGAAGCATTTGCGGTGCTAAGGGTTCTGATCAGCCTGCCAGATCGTCTGAGAAGGGGTTAACTGCATAGTCTGAGCCTTCCCCTAGTGTGACTATCTGATTGGGTGTGAGACCGTCGCTAGTTTGTGGTGCGCATGTTCTGCTGAGAGATATGTTGTAACGATTTTTCATTCTAATGGTACGCAAGGAAGCAGAGCCCGAGACGTCATATAGTATGTCGTCTGGGCACCCGTGTGATCCCAGGACTTTGAGTTTCTGTGCTTCCGTGAGCCTAACCTTTGGCCTCACAACCGGGCCTCCTGCTAGTTGGGGCTCTGTGAATAAAGTATTGTGGCCTTCTGGTACGAGTAGTGTCCTTTCCAAGCCGAGTGCTTGTTGTTGTTGGTCGGCCTGGTGTGTGTTGGCAGCTGTCTGTGTTATCCCTGAGGCGGCAGCGTCATAGTGGTGGGGGTGCTCACCACCGAGTGATCGCATAGCCCCCTCCCCATTTTGTGAGCGCTCCTGTATGAGCTGGTGCAGTGTGGGCCGTGGTGGTGGTACTGGAGTGCCAGTCTTCCTGAGCAGGTCCGAGAATGTGCCCTGAAGGTCTTCTAATTTCATTGACATGCGTCTCAACCTGTCTATGTGATCTGTGTGGCTGGGTGACTGATGCATGTGTAATAGTTCTCTTTCAAGGTGCTCTGGTGAGATGCTTTCCAGGCTCGGGCTTTTGCTCAAGTCTACATTTGTTCTCCAGTTTTCGTACGAGACGGGGTGACCTGTTAGGGGGACAAGCTGTCCCTCAGTCATGCACAGCAATGGTGGGTTGTGGAACTCAGTAAGCTGCTGCTGAGCTGTCATAAGGCCAGACCCTTGTCCCTCACGCAGGGGTGCAGTGGGAGTACAGGGCGGCCGGGTTTGGGGTGAGGGGCACAATTTTGGGAATGGTTGATTGACGGTGTCAAGGAAGGGGTTGGTGGCAGTGGCTGGGCGGTGAGAAGATGCACAAGAGGCAGAGTCAGAGTCTTCCTCTTCATCTTGGCGTGGTTGTGCAGTATTTAAAGTTGGTGTAAATTTCAGTGAGAGTTGGGCATCTATATGGCCTGGAAGTCCTGATACTGCTGTCTCCATTATTGCACCGTGGGAGAGGGGCATGTGTGTGGTCTGACGTTCGTTAATGGGCTGGTATGGGTGGCTGGGTGACATGTGGGAAGTCTGGAGTTCGTCCATTTGTGTAATGGCTGTGTCTGGACCGGGGTGTTGTGAGGGAGATGCATCGCTTGGTAGTGGTTGGGAACCAGCAGCTGGACAATTGTTGGTAGTAACTGGTAAGTCTGGTTGTTCCTTATGAGTGAGTTCGGTATACATACCGCTGAAATGGTATGGGAGGGGAGGCGGAGGAGCAGTGGGTGTGGCTGTGTTGGTCATGTCAGAGTGTGTTGGAGTCTTGTCTTTGAAAATGCGCCAGAGGTCTAAGGTAGCCTTCCTCTTCTGTAGCTTAAGGCCGGAGTACTTGGTGTCTAAGAAGGTGGTAGCAAGATCTAATATAGCTGGATCAAAACTACCTTCCGAGGGCCATGGGTGACTCATGTTTTTTGTGAATTTATGAAGTTCCCTGCAATGTTTAAGTATGCGCTGTTCCTGTCCTCCAAATGTTTTCAAAACATGCTGCAACGGAGTTGCCATGTTGGTGTGTTTAAGGTAGGGTGCTATAGGCTAGGCCTGAATTGGAGAGGGTGTTGGTGTGAGGAGGTACGTGGTACTTGTACTGATGCTTGCACGTTCAGGTGCTAGGGTCAATATCTCTGATGAGTTCTTGGGCCACAGTCTGAATGACAATGTCGTATACACCGTCCTGTAAGTCGCGCTCTTGGGCACGAGTGTAAAGAGGGAAGCGAAGCTGGCCGTCAAAGCAGGCCTCAGCGATGTAACTCTGGAGTGGGTGCCGTGGCCAAGTGCTTGATAATATTGCGGTGAGTAATGAACCTGGGGGACGTATGATGAAAAATATGTGAAAGTGAGTGGACGTTTTATACACGGTAGAGCTCAGTATGCTACTCATGGAGAACTATTTTAAAGCGCCGCTCTTTCAGGGTGAGTGTCGCTAATTTAGGAAGGGATGTAGTTAGGCATTAGGAGTAGTGGGAAGGACGTCCTTTACTAGCTCCTCTCCTATTGCGCTAATAACAATTTGGTATATTATTTCTCTTAAGTCCAGTTCCTGTGGTCCGGTGTATATTCCGTCAGGGGAGAAGTCAGGGAATTGGAGCTGGTTACGAGAGAGAGCAGCAATGACCTTACTTTGTAGTGGGTTGCATGGGTAGGATGTTGTTAATGTGGTAGGTATCTCCAAGCCTGGGGATATTAAGCAGATACGTATGTAAATGCAATCCGGTGTTTTGTGAACAGAGGTACCCAATATTCTATTCATGAGGTCCAGTAGTAGGTGGGGGGCGGGAGTGCACCCGGAAAGGTTAGTGCTTGCAGGGTTTAAGCTCTTTGGCTTTGGGGCCAATGGGATGTGGGAAGGCTGGTGCTAGTGAAAGCGTGATCTGCTGCGCGTGAGTGTAGTCAATCCCTAAAACTTGAAATATGGTGAGGAGGACAGTACTTGTTAAGGGTGTAACGTGGACAAAGGAAGATGGGTGACCGGTTGAGAGACCTACGACGTGACTATTGACTAAATAGACAACAATATGAGGTGCAGTGTCGTCAAGGGAATGCTCACACATTCCCTAAAGTGACCGGAACTGCGGAGGTAGGCAGACAAGGGCAGGTGCGGCCGGAACGTCCTGTGAAAGGTCCTGCAGGTCAAGTGAATAGTCCTGCAGGAGTATCCTGAGGAGTGGGGACACGTTACCAGGAGAGGGTGGGCTGTGGAGGTCACTACTAGAGGCGGATGCCGATAGTGTAGGGGATGCATGGGCGACAAGATCAGGGGGTGTTGCTGCTTGGGAAAGTGGTGCGGAGTTTGTGGAGTCTGTAGTAGACTCGCCGTCCGAGTGGATCACAATGGGGGAGGCAGCCGGAGAAGGAAAAAATGGGAAGGAGGATGTTGAGACGGTGGAGGAATTAGATCATTGATCAGGCCAAAGCAGATCAGGGCGAGTGGTATCTGGAAGTGGCAGAGGATTGGAGGGAACCGTGGCGGAGGGAGGTAAGTCTGTGAGAGATAATAGGGAGAGGCGGATTTCAGTGGTAGGCGTGAAGGTAACCCCTAAGATATCCCAAGCAACAGCAAGGATGTCACTCTGATGGCGAGTGAGGGGAATAAAACGATCAAGGGTGGTGTGGTAGACTGCGGTGGCTGTACCATGCATTGAGTGAATAAGAAGGTTAAGGATGTGCGGGGAGCAAGGGACATACCGGAGAGGAAGGGGGTAAGGGAGCTGACAAGAGGAATGGAGAGAGGCCTCCACCCCCCCTTTGGCTACCAATTGGCTTGGACAAATGGTAGGCAAAAGTGTGAGAGACAGAAAAAGAGGCGCAATGGAGGTGCAATGTTAAATGGCAGTAAGGGAACAGCTACCTAGCGGTGTTGCTGAAGGTAGTGGGGAAAGAATGGAGGCAACCCAGACAACAGCTACCTGGCGGGGTTGCTGAAGCTAGTGGGGAAAGAACGGAGACAACAACCCAGACAACAAGAAATAACTAGCAGCCCTGTCACTCGGCTAGTGAGTTGTAGAGTTGGCAGGGCAGCACCAGGAGGGGCGGGGCTGGGAGGCAACTGGAGGGGGGGGGGGCGCAGGGCAGACGGAGTGTTAATAGGGAACAGAGGCACGAAGAACAGAAACAATAGACAATAAATAAACAATTATTACATACAACATATGCATATGCAATATTAATTGTGATCACAATATCAGAAAGTGGAGCTAGTGCTGGAGAAGGGAGAGAGAGAGAGCAGGTGCTGGAGAAGGAAGAGAGAGAGCAGCTGCTGAAGGCAGCTGAGAGCAGAGAGGGGCGGGTGGAATCTGCGAGGCGCAGAGGACCGGGGAGAGATGTACTTCCTCTTTCTGGCAGTGCGCTGAGTAGAGGAAGGCGGGTGGAAGCTGCGAAGGGCACAGAGGCTGTTAGAGGGGCACTTCCTCTTTTTTGAAGTGCGCAGTTAATAATCGAAAGGTACGCGTGGAACAGAGAGAGATGAATTTGGTAGATAAAAATAAGAGTACACCCAATCCATGCAGAATGAAATCATGAGAGGAAGAGAGGGACACGGCAGAGAAGGAGGAGAAAGAATGAGGGATAGCTGTGGTACGAAAGTGGGCAAAGGAAATGCGCATTGAAAAAGCACTTGCTAAACCCCAGAGGAGATGGGTGGAGACGATGAGCACAGAAAATGCGTGGGGGAACCATGCTATGGAACTAATATGGACCCCCCTAACGTAGGAGGCAAACCTGTAAAGCACAAGGTATATACCACAGTCAATGTAAAGAAGCACAACCTATAGACCTCAATAAATGTAAAGAAGCACAACCTATAGACCACAATCAATGTAAAGAAGCACAACCTATAGACCACAATCAATGAGGACTCAAACCTGTGTAGAATTTAGACACTGGGGGACAGTATCAAGGACTCAAACCTGCATAGAATTTAGAAACTTAGGTACAGTATCAAGGACTCAAACCTGTAGAGCAGTCAGATCGCAAGGACTTAAACCTGTATACAATTCAAGACACCCCAACAGGGCATCTTAGGACTTAAACCTGTAGAGAATTCAAGACACCCCAACAGAGTATCTTAGGACTCAAACCTGTAGAGAACATCATTACTCAAGAAATAAACGTGAACCGATAGCGATAAGCACTGTGGCATATAGTAAAAAAGAAAGCACTAAGAAACAATACTGAGAAATGCAAATAGAAGGCAAGTAGCACAAGGGAACCAAGATGGGGCCAAGGAGAGCAGAAAGGAAAGTGTGGAAAAACCCCGTCGAGGTGTGACCAGCCACAGAGGTTGTCGTGCCAAGACAGCAGAGCACAGGGGGACGAAGGAGCAGACACAAGGGAGACCCCTGAGGGCTGAGGCAGCCAGACCTACCCCTCCACACACGCCACACCTCTCAGTATATTCAAGGAAAAAGAAAAACAGTCCCTGACTTACCGGGGTGGTGGTGAGGAGAGGAAAGGGCGGGGCTGTCCCAGGTGTGTCCTAGGTCCGCACTGTAGAAGAGCAGTCTGGGACGAGACCTTCATGGTACGCCAGCTGTTCGAGGGTAAATGGAGTGACACTGCGGTGGTCACACTTGGCTTACCAGCTCACGAGAGCAAGGGGTGCGCTCTGCTCGTTTTCTCTGAGAAATAAGGAACAATAGTGTGAAATACAGTGGCACTTTATTAAGCAATTCAGTAAAACACAGAACTGTTCATCTTCAAATGCTACTCATCAACACATGAGCAGGATGAAATAAAAGCATTGACAATTTTATAAATCATATTTTAAGTGAAGCAAAAATATTCAGGTATATATCAATTAATATGCAACAGCCTAAAGGGGCAAGTCTTAAATGAGGGATCAAGAATAGGCCAGTGCCTAGAAGGCAAATCTTAAATAAGAGAGCAAAAACCATCCAAGACTACACAATTTATGCTAAGATAAATGCAATGAATTGGGTGTGGATGAGCTAAATTACAGAGGCTGACAAAGTCAAGAGGCTAGCAATCAGAAAAGAGCATTACCACCTGAGAATGGACGTTCTAGGCCCAAGATCAGAAGAACGGTCGACCGGGAACCCACACCGTGCAAAGCACTGGAAGAAGAGTTCGGGGAGTGGACATGGGTGCAAATCTTTTATATGGCTTAATGCAGAACTGCCACCCACAGTTGACGTGGGCCCTGACGTGGGTCCTTGACCGCACGCTTACAGTAACTTTGGAAAGTTTTGAAGAACACAGAAGTGTGCCTCATGAGAACACAGAAGTGGTATCATGGTGAAACAGGTGCTTTTAGCAGGTGGTCAGTGCTCTTGACCGCAAACATAAAAAAAAGAAAACTTCTAAGATTCTCGGAAATTTATATTTTATACATTATTTCTATGCCAGGCAGCCGTCTTTTGGTTTCGCTTGAGCAAGCTTGGAAAGTTTCTTAACTAAAAATATTGCAAACATTGCTTGTGAAAGATCAAGATGTACCAGCAGAGTGTCACGTACGTGTGGGCTAACCTTATTCTTGTAACTGTGGAAATTTACAAGGGGGGGAGGCTGGTGCCTCACAGCACCGTGGATGGCACAAGTCCCTGCTGTCAGATCAGTGAGGCCTACGAGATTTGTTTTATCAAAAAATGATAGCAAGAGGCAGTGGGCTTTGGGCCTATGTGTATGTATCTAAGGTGGTGGGCTTGGGCCTAAGTGTGTGTATCTAAGGAGGTGTGGTTGGGCCTACATGTGTATGTCTAAGGGGGTGGGGACCACCGTGACAGATACTAAAAGGCTGAAGGAAAACGGACAACTTAGGTCATCTATCAGGGCCTGACTGGTGGGGCCTATATGGGAGTGTCATGTTTGATAAGAGGCAGAGCAGAATGGTACATAGGATTTCTGTTATATGATAGAACGGGACCCTACTTCATGTGCAATACCACCAGCAACTGAAAGACAGTGATGCTACCTGCTCTCTCATGGCAAAATATGGCCTCCTGTCTGCACCTAGGCCAAACCTGAAACCTGCACCACCCGTTCACTGGACACGCTTCATGACTGCCTCCCTCTTGCAAACATACTCACTTACCCCTCCCTGCCTGATTCATCTTGGATCGCCTCAGCCAAATCCCCATCCATCCCTGCTCCAAACGTATTGCTTTATGTAGCACCCCTGAATCCCTGGCCTACCCTAAAAGCTCAGATACTCGGAACACACCAAAAAACATACAAATCATGCATAACTGGAAAACAGTCACCTCAAATCAATCGTAACAACAATCGGGCAACAGCCTAAGAAGGCCCTGCAACAATTCAAACGTAATAGCCTCCCATAATACAGACCACACCCGCACCCCGCTCCTTGCCCCACCCCTTCAAAATCCACCCCAAAATCTCATCCCTAGTTGGATCAAAGCCCCAAAACAATTTCCCATAAAAAGAAACACCTGCTAACTTGCCTGCAATGGTCGTGGGCGATAAAACTTTCTCAATGAACGACATAACAAAACATAACACTCTCCCTTCAGTTTCACTGCGGTCCTGTAACAGCGCATTCTGAGGACATCCCTCAAATTCCCCACACTCATTCCATGCAAGACAGCAGCTCCCTCTGGTAGACTCTGCCAAAGACCTCTTGAGCAGACCAACCACTCTAATTCCTCCTGGCCCAAATGTTTGCAGGCAATGGCGTCCCGTCGTCCTCCACTCCTGTTGCCAATGTGCGGAACCGATGCCACTGCGAACGAGATAATGAGTCTGCTGTATCATTGTTAACCCCCGGCACATGTTTAGCCCCGAAAACAATGTTCAAACAGCATGAACTGTCTCAACAATCGCAGCACTCTCACTTCCCTCGCCCTCTGCCTGTTCACCAAGTCAACCACCGTCATGTTGTCTACATTGAACATCACCGTCCTGTTTTCCAGTTCCCTGCCCCAAGCTGTCATGGTTACCAGTAACGGAAAAAAATCCAGGAAGGTAATGCTCTGACCTTGATGCAGCCAGTGTGACCGCCACTTCTCCACACACCACCGTCCATTCCTAAAACAGTCCGAAACCATGAGCCCCTGCCGCATCCGAAAAAATCTGCACCTGCCAAACTGTTTTTCTCAAGAAACATCATAGACATGCCATTGAACTCATCCAAAAAGGTCTTCCAAATACATAGATCAGCCATCACTGCCTCAGAATTCTGCACTCTATGATGGGGCAACACAGCCCCTGACATCGCCATACCCAGCCGCCTGCAGGACGTCCTAACTTTCCTCACAACCCTGCATGCAAAATTCAGAAACCCCAACAACTTCTGCACCACCTTCAACTCAATCCTCCATTCTCTGATCACTTCAGTCAAAAATTGTTGAATCTCCTGCACCTTTGCCTGAGGCAACCTTGCCACCAACAAGTCAGTGTCAAGTTCAATACCCAGAAACGTCAAAACTGTACTGGGGCCTTCCATCTTCTCAGGAGCCAGCGGATCTCCCAAGTCCACCGCCAATGATTCAAGTTGTCTCAGAGCCCTGAGACAGTCACCAGAATCCTACCTGCCCACAAACAAAAAATCATCCAAATAATGAGACATCGACTGATGCCCACTCTTCTTGGTGAACGCCCACTGCAAAAATTTGCTGAATGTCTCAAACAATGCACACGAAATGGCACAGCCCATGGGCAATACCCAGCCACCTGGATGACACCTTCAAATTGCAGGCCTACCAATGGGAAATCATCTGGGTGTATAGGCCACAACCGGAAAGAAGACTTGATTGTCCTTAATTGAGGAAAAGCATCAGACACTGATTACACTAGAAGCCATACGGCCGATATAGTTGTGTGCATTGGGACTGGTCTTTGATGAACACCACGTTTCCCACCCAGAGGTTGAGTATCTGGACTCCACTCCTTGCCCACATTGTCTCACCAAGTGAACATCGTCATCCACTGACGCATATTATACCACTTTAGTGTCTTCCGCAGCAATTAAATCATTGACTGAACCCCCTCCAGCCAAATCATTCTGAACTCCCCCACTCCCTTCTGCGGCACCAACCCTAGTGGGGATACAACAAGTTCACCAGTGGCCAGTCAAAAGAATTGGCCTACAATCCTCCCTTCCTGCACTTCCTTCCTTCATTTTTGCAGCCACCACTGATCGTAAATTGTCCGCCCATCTACGTCCTCTAGGGCCCTCATAACCACCCCGAAAACCCTCCTTGAAACCCTATTCTAACCTCAAAGCCACCTCCTTGTCCAGGTAGGCCACGAGCCATGGGACCAACACCTCCACTTTAATGGGCGTGGGTGCCCTTTAGCCTAGCCAGTCCCTATGTTCACCCTCCATAGTTCTGCAAGACTGGCCAGCGTGAAACACTGCGTAAGAGGGTGCCTCCCCTCACATTTTTAACATTCGTGTTCAAACCTTTGATGAAGTTCCAACACACCCCAACATTGGGTCCTGTTGTCTTTGGCACATATCCCACTCCTTGTTGAGCGGGATGGGGCTGAAAGGGCCGGTATGTAATCGGAAAGCCGCTCGTAGTTGGCGTAGAGGCCATGGACTGTGTAGGTGACATCCACTGCATCCATAATTCAGAATCAACTCCTCCCCATGGTTTATCTGGGTTAAGGCTCACCCCGTCCTGAATTCCTCATCATAGCTAAGCCACGCATTGCCCCCAAAGTGCATCTGCGCTTTCCTGATGATATCCATATATTTGAACAATGCCAGGGCTCGGTCTGCGTGTTTCACACAATACATGCTGGCATAAATTAAAAATGCAGACGCCCAATTTTCCACATTAATCGGAACCCTATATAGATAGATAATTTTATTGCACAATTAATTAAAACCATTGCAATGATATCACATATAAATATACAGTATAACATTTTTGTTCCCTTATTGTACAAGATAAAAAGACAGGTTGTTTCAATCAATTATGCAAAAGTTAAGAAAAACAGGAAACCCCGTTTTGGTTACTATTAACATAAAAACCTTAAAAGGAGTACATAACATGGCCCAGCTTTGCAGGTTAAAGTTCTTTACAATGGGGGAGTCCAGAGAAGCCCTTATTGCCATCAAATATTTCAGGAACGGGGCCACCAGCTGCGCTGATTCACCTTTCATGCACTCAACTAAGGCGGCATGACATGTTCGTATATTTAAAATACGCCAAATTGGACGAAGCCAGTATATTCTCAGTGGACGCAGTTTCATGCAAATGCACAATATGTGAATTAGTGATTCCTCTGCTGCTCCGCAAGCTCGGCACTTGGTAACTACAGACTCTTTATACCCTTACCCGTATTTGTATGCCAGGAGTGGGATCAAACCGAACCGCAACCTCATTAGTTGTCGCTTCAGCATTGGTACCCTAGGTCTCCTTGTCAATTCTTACTCTTCCTCCTTGGACCCTGCCTTAGCCTGAACATCTCTGTGTAACAACTTGAAAACATTCAAATACTCGTTCTTCCAAATCTTGTTCTTAGTCTTCTTTGGCCTTGTCACTAACCGCCCCTTTGGGCATTGTCCGCACCTTTGTTGCATCCTTCGCTTTCACCTCGCTCCCTCAATTACTCCATTCCCCACCCCCACCAACTTACATGTCCTTGTACCATTCCCCAATTCCTTTGCTTCCCACACGACCACTAGTCTCCTTTACCTAAAGGTAGTTCGCCAACGTCCCTTCTATCCGTTCGACATCTGCATCTTGCCCGAGCCGCCTTTCCAGCAGTGCTTCCCTTGTCCACACTTGACCTCTGCAAGACACCAACTGCACTTCCCATTGCCTCACCTCTCGCCGTTGTACTCATATCCGGTGCCTCCACTTCTTCGTCATCACGCAGCTCACCTTCTTCCCAATCACTGCTGCCTTCGTCATAGTCCAAGGTCAACTCATCCTCACCCACACCTTCCTTACACACTGCTCGACACACCGCTCCGTCACTTGCACTTGCAGGCATGTCCCTCTCCCACGTAGAGCCCTTGGTGTAGGGCGGGCTGCTGCAGACCTTCCCTATCTCTTTGGGCCAACGTCCAGCGGCCGCCATGTGCCCCGTTGGCAATGCCAACTGTCTTACAGCCTCACCTTCTGGCATTGTTGCTCCACCACCCATCAGGCTGCAGCAGCCTGGGGTGTCCTTTGCACCATTGGGCACTCGAGCCGCACCAGCTCCTGACCTCCCAGTCCCCTCTTGCTGACCTTCCGGCACCCATAGCCACTCCCTCCCTCTGTGGCCCACAGGCCCATGCCCTGTTATTCCAGGGGCTTGTGCCCCACCCGAATACTGGCCCTGCTCAAGCACAGCCTCTCGGGCCCTACATATGCACTCCCACCTCTCCCATATGAGTTAGCGTTGCTCCCTAATGCGTGCCTCCTTGTCTACTTCCTGCCACCGTGTCGCAGTCGCTGGGCCCATCCCACCAATCCTCTGCCCTTCCAGGCCAACATCAACTTTTGTTTGCGTACTCCCAGCCCCCTCTCACATCCCGCTCCCACCTGAGTCCCTTTTGGCTGCCTCACCCTTCTTTGCTTTTTTTAAGGGCTGGGCCTATCTCAAGCCGTGATGTATGCCCAAGTCCCCCAGGGGCAGACCTGGCCGTTAAATCCAGGGACCCATCGCTCACCATGGGCCCCAAATCCTCTGTACTTGCAGCCTGCTTATCGCGCATACGCATGAGAGAGCTGCCCCTGGGCCGTGCCTCATTAACGGCCTCCCTGCCCGCCACTTCCTCACAGGCGAGTTTGGCAGGGAGGCTGTGTCTTCTCCCTGGGGTCCTGCAGCGGGCCGTGTTCCACGGCGCACTCTTCCCTCTCCCTGCCCCCCGCTTGGCCTTAGCAGTCCCCTGCGGGGGAGAACAAGCCACGACATCAGCCGCCACACCGCTCAATGAGTAGCATGTCGGGCAGCTCAGCCCTTCCCAGCCTAGTCCAGTACACCAGGCCTGAGCAGGTCCGCTCACCCTGCTGCACCGAGCGTGCACCGGGCAGCCCTCACCTCGTCATTGATTACCGCCATGTCTCCATGCAGCTATCACCCATGATGATATCCATATATTTGAACAATGCCAGGACTCGGTCTGCGTGTTTCACACAATACATGCTGGCATAAATTAAAAATGCAGACGCCCAATTTTCCACATTAATCGGAACCCTAGATAGATAGATAATTTTATTGCACAATTAATTAAAACCATTGCAATGATATCACATATAAATATACAGTATAAAAGTTTTGTTCCATGCAGCTATCACCCATCCAAGCGGTGCTTAGGAGTCAGGAAGAAGCTGGACCTGCCTCTTCTGACTCTTTCATACTCCTAACTACACCCTCTCCTTCCCCCTATTGCTACCTATCCATTGTGTTGTGCCTTGTTTTGGCACAAATCACCTGGGGGATGACTAGTCTATGACTGTCCTTTCCCCCGGGCCCCTTCATTAGCAGAAATTAAGTACGGGTCTAGTAAATTAGCAATCTAGAGCTCTGCTGACAACCATACAGCTACTGGGCAAACTGAAAAAGAGGAACATGTAATATAAACACATTTAATTACAGAAGGTTGTGTCTTTGAGTACAATTTATTTATTGAAGACAAACACCATTCTAAGATGCCAAATATAAATACCTAAGAACACTGTTTAAGAGACACACTCTGTCAACTCATCTTTACAAGTGTGGAGCAACATTTGGATTTATATTTTGACATCTGAGAACCGCGTTAGTATACAATAAACAGTTTGTAACAGTGAAGAAAATTTATGTTTCATTTAAAAGAAGCTTGTCCTTAATTGAGGAAAAGCATCAGACACTGATTACACTAGAAGCCATACGGCCGATATAGTTGTGTGCATTGGGACTGGTCTTTGATGAACACCACGTTTCCCACCCAGAGGTTGAGTATCTGGACTCCACAATCTTGACTGGCTTTTCCGTTGGTCTCATAGCGCTTCTCTTGTGCAGCCTCCTCGTCCAGTGTGGCTGGCCACCATTGGTGGCTGGCGGGGATGTTATCACACGCTGGACGCCTCATCGGAAGGACCACAGGGGCACATCCAGTGCTGCTGTGGTGGGTTTGCCGATATGCCATTAGGAACCACTGCAGACTTGGCACAAGGTCCTCTCCTACGTCAACTCTGATTCACAGTGTCTTGTTGAGGGTCCTTATAAACTGCTCAACCTCCTCATTTGCTTGGGGCCAGGACGTAATCTTTCAGTGTTTTACATCAAGGCTCCTGAGGTAATTCACAACTCTTAGCCGTGGAAAAGAGGTATGTTGTCGGTCCTGATTTCCTCTGGTAGTCTGAATAGTGCAAATGTTTTTTCTAGCATGGGGTGTATTGCCTTGAACAACATGGACTGGTTTATCTCCACCACCGGGTACTTGGAGTGATCGTCCATGATGACAACAGTGAACCTCCCCTTCGGGAAGCTACCAAAGTTCGTGCTGAGATGTGTCCATGGGTGTCGGGGGCTGTCATCTTTGGCTGTTGGGGCTGACTCTGTTCCTCCCCCGGTGATCTGACAGCATCTATTAACCATGTCATCCACAAGCTCATTCATTCTTGGAAACCAGACCTTTCTCCACAGATAACAATGCAAGAGCCCCTGAGCAGGAGTTCCTCCGTGGTATAGCTGAGCTCATGGCAGATGAGCCATAGCTGGTTGAGGACGACTTTGATCCTCTGGCTCCATCCAGGAAATGGCTCCACATTCGGCCACAAATGGCTTCCATAATTTTCTGGTCGCCTCCCGTATGTCTTCAGCCATCATCGCCACGAGGCAGGCTCCCTGTATGACCATGTTGTTAAAGTCTTCTGCCCATTCATCCTCATCCTTGATGTCCATTCCTTCGGCCTGCAGGTGCCACAAAACAAAGTCACCTGTGAGCGCTTGGCTGGTATGTGACTGTGAAGTCGTACATTTGCAGTTGGACAGCACTCAATTGATTCTGGGTGGCGGGTTCTGGCTATGTCTGAACTGGGGTGGCGTGGTGAAGCAAAATAACGATGGATTAAACCCAGATCTGTGACTGGGGGTGAATGTTTGCCAATGTGCAACATTCCGTCCATCATCTTGTGTGTTTTGCATTTCGCCCTAAGTGGGAAGGGTATGCCCAGACGTGGGTCCCGTGCTCACTACGCCACTGGAGTCAAGCTATCCTGGCTGATGAGGGCTGAAAGCCCGAAACCGGTCCTAGGATGCTTGATTCCAGTCCAGGGAAGACATGGCTTGGCAGTTCGGTCTGGACTGTTCCCATGAGGCACAGGGTCAAGGCTGATTTGCATATGGCTATGTCTGAACTGGGGTGGCGTGGTGAAGCAAAATAACGATGGATTAAACCCAGATCTGTGACTGGGGGTGAATGTTTGCCAATGTGCAACATTCCGTCCATCATCTTGTGTGTTTTGCATTTTGCCCTAAGTGGGAAGGGTATGCCCAGACGTGGGTCCCGTGCTCACTACGCCACTGGAGTCAAGCTATCCTGGCTGATGAGGGCTGAAAGCCCGAAACCGGTCCTAGGATGCTTGATTCCGGTCCAGGGAAGACATGGCTTGGCAGTTCGGTCTGGACTGTTCCCATGAGGCACAGGGTCAAGGCTGATTTGCATATGGCTATGTCTGAACTGGGGTGGCGTGGTGAAGCAAAATAACGATGGATTAAACCCAGATCTGTGACTGGGGGTGAATGTTTGCCAATGTGCAACATTCCGTCCATCATCTTGTGTGTTTTGCATTTCGCCCTAAGTGGGAAGGGTATGCCCAGACGTGGGTCCCGTGCTCACTACGCCACTGGAGTCAAGCTATCCTGGCTGATGAGGGCTAAAAGCCCGAAACCGGTCCTAGGATGCTTGATTCCGGTCCAGGGAAGACATGGCTTGGCAGTTCGGTCTGGACTGTTCCCATGAGGCACAGGGTCAAGGCTGATTTGCATATGGCTATGTCTGAACTGGGGTGGCGTGGTGAAGCAAAATAACGATGGATTAAACCCAGATCTGTGACTGGGGGTGAATGTTTGCCAATGTGCAACATTCCGTCCATCATCTTGTGTGTTTTGCGGGTTCTGGGAGGTGCCTGCAAAGAGGGGGACCAATGATTTGTGGTCCGTGATGAACTTGAAATGTCATCTGCACAAGTAGAGGTGGAATTGGCGGTGCCCCCATCGGACGGCTACAGCCTCTCTTTCAATCTGGGCATACCTAGAATCAGCACCTCTGGTTCCCCTTAGGTGCATCGTTGAGTGAAGGGGTCGGTAGCCAAACTGGTGACCAAGAAGCCTTGGCAGTGGTAATACTTGGAAAAATGTGCTTTAGACTTCCACAAGGGTCTCTCTGTCTGGAGGAGCCAAGAGTTAGCCTAGGACGAGTCTCGATCAGGCACTTCCAGAAGCGTTGCCACAAGTGCAGAGTATCCCCCTTTTGCTTTGTGCAAGTACTGTTGTCGCAGACACCAGTCTCTTTTTTGTCCTCTTTAATGCAAATTGTTCAGAATTGAGGTACTGGTGTCAGGGGTAGCTCTTAAATCCTAGATTTAGGGGCGTTAGAGGTGTGGGTGCAAGTGGCCAATGGGCTGCTTGCCCCAGTGGCTAATCTGCCCCTGAGGTGACCACATCTGGGGTGTAGGTCACCTTTTCTACATAGAACCCTTCAATTTGCCACTTTAAAAATGGAAGAACCCTTCTTTCAGTGTAAAGACCGGGCTAGCCTTCTGGAGGTGTGCACCTCCGACTATCTAATTGCCCGCATGCTGAGGTGCAAATGTGCCTGGGGCAGTGAGAGGTTTGTTTCCTCCTCTGGGAGTCTGCCCAGATGCATATCAGGGGCAGTGAAGCCTTTGAAGCTTATCACCTTGATGTGCCACTGCCCTAGCCTTCCTGGGAGGGAGGAGGTGTGACCTCCTTCCTTCTCAGGCCTTTGTTCCTGACTCCTGGGAGTGTTCACACTGCCTGGCAGGAGGTCAGAATCCTGTCTTGGCTGCAGCTAGCATGGGCTGCCAGTCAGAGCACAGAGAAGCTGGGGCAACCATGTGGGCAGACTCCAAGGTAGCCCCCTGGGTGCATGGCACATTGCCCTCCACACAAAATTCATGTCAAGGGTGAGAAGGCATGTTGTTTTATACCAAACACAACATATTTAGGCAGCACCATAACGGAGCTGACAACTTCAGGTTTACCCGGGTGTCAGCCCATGTTACTCTATGGGCCGTCTATCACTTATAGTATCCTTTAATGGTAAAGGGAACTATAGGGACATATAAGCTTGCACTTACATGTCCACACCTCTAATATAGTGCACCCTGCCTCATGGGCTTTAGGAGACCATCCTTAGGGGTGACTAATATTTATTAAAGGCAGTGCATTGACTCCGCCACACATGGTGAGGGCAGAGTCGAGTTCAAGCAGTTTGCACTGATCCTGCAGTCTGCGATGGCAGGCCTGCTGTCAGTAGCTTATTTGGGTCACTCAGGGTGGCACAAACGGTGCCTCAGGCACTGGGGACCCCTTTACCCCTTTACCCACATGTCCTGGGTACCCCTGGTGCCATTTGCTAGGCACTTATAAGGGGGGTAAAGTTCTTGTGAATTGGGGATGCCAATTTACACATAACACTTTTAGGGAGATGGCACTGGGGTCTGGGCAGAAGACTCCAGTGCACTATCAGAGTCATAACCATCGGCATTGGAGCAAAAAGTGGTGGTGGGGGGTGGCCATACAAATAAAGCACTTTCCTACCTGACCCCCTCCAGACAAAAGGTGATGAGCAACTAACCTATCCCCTGATAGTTCTCATCGTCTAAGTGGAAAAACCTAGAAAGGCCATCTGCATTGACATGGTCAGTCCCTGGTCTGTGTTCCACTGTAAAGTCCATCTCCTGTAGGGAAATGGACAACTTCAACAGTTTGGGGTTTTCCCCTCTCTTCTGCATCAGCCATCTGAGAGGCCTTTGGTCAGTTTGAACCTTGAAGTGAGTCCCAAACAAGTAGGGTCTCAGCTTCTTCAGTGACCAAACCACAGCAAAAGCTTCCCTCTCAATGGTGCTCCAATGCTGCTCTGTAGGGAGGAGTCACTTACTGATATAGACAACTGGTTGATCCTGGCTCTCATCATTTGTCCCAATTTCAGAAGTGTCTGTTTGGACAATGAACTCCTTTCCATAGTAGGTGCCTTCAGAATAAGTGCTGAGCACATAGCCTCCTTCATGGTGTCAAAGGCCTTTTGGCATCCTGAGGTCCATATGACCGTCTTCGACTATTTCTTGGAAGTACGTTTCGTGAGTGGGGCCACAATAGTCCCATAACCATTCACAAACCTCCTGTAGCACCTAGTCAAGCCAAGGAAGGCCCTGACTTGAGTCTAGGTTTTGGGAGCCTCCAACTCTGGAATAGTCTGGATCTTGATTTGGAGAGGTTGGACTTGGCCTCCACCCACAAGGTGGCTCAAGTACACAATAGAACTCTGCCATATCTGGCACATACTAGCCTTGATCGTTAAGCCTGTCTGATGCAGGGCCTGTAAAACATCCTGCGTTACTTGAGGAGGCACAGTTCCTATGTAAAGAGTGTGGAGAAGAGTTGTTCTCTTAGAATGGTGTCTGGGGACAGTGTGTCCTTTTCTTGGTGCCCTCACACACCCGAAGGATGTCATGCTTCATCATCGGGCGGTGCTCCTCGTTGGGCCGGCGCTGCAATACCCTATGGGTCCCCCAAAGGGTAACTTTTTCGGAGATTATTTGATGAAGCTGTAAAGGTGTGTGCGAGTCAGAGTGTAGGTGATGTCCTAGTGTGAATTAAAAAATGGCTGGAGGGGGAGCTAGTGAATTTAATAGATAATAACCCCTCTGTCATTAGTAAAAAACCAAAATGGTTGTGCTGCTTGAGGGGTGTTAATGGCCCCCGGTAGCTAGACGGGTGTCATGTCCATATTGGGCATGATGAAGGTCAGGTCGACATGTTTCGCGCTTCGTGGTCTCAGGAGGAGATCCTATGCGCTTCTTCAAGACCAGCGTAGAGAGTTTTGTGAGTGATAGTGTGGTGTGGTGGCCTGTCAAAGTGCCACTTGCTAAAGCAGTGTACTCTGGAACGACAAAAGAAAAGAAACAGGGTAAAAGGATTGCAGAGAATGCAATGCTGCGAGTCACCCCCAGGTAGGGTGGTATAGAAAAACAACATAGCTCAGGTCCCCTATCGGTAAACCATGTGCATGTGGTAAAGAATAAGTACTGTTATCACCCAGCGTAGTGTTGCCAGGTTATAGGCAGTCATGAGGAGAAATACCATGGTGACATTAAGGCTAGACAAACACACAGAAACATGTTATTTGGAATTATGGTACGATATACATTGTCAAAGACATGCTGGCGGAGGTGAACAGACACGTAGAGGCATTATGTTTAGCCAAAAAACACACTCATTCAAAGTGCTATGTGTTGCATCGCCCGCATTGAAGAACGCCACGTTGTGAGTTAAAAACAGATGTGAATATTCAAAAACCATTGATGGCAAAACCTCAGGTCTCACTGTGTTGGCACAGGGTCAGAGGCAAGGTGGACGCTTACCTAAATAGAGCGGGGATAATGTCCCATGAGGTGCAGCTGAGGTAATCCTCGAAATCTATACAGAGGAAATTATTGGCGTTTAGAGGCTAGATGCGAGAAGGACTGGAGGTCAGGAGCGCGCAGGGCCAATGGGAGTTCGTACTTACAGTTTCGTAGTGAATTGCAGGTCTGTTAACCTACCCGACCTCTCGCTGCCTCGGAGGATGTTCTTTGCGGCTCTCAGTGTATTTATAGTATGTGATGGCTAGCGGTCACGGAGATGTGTCCGCCCGCGCCATATCGTGATGCAATGAAGAGGTGTGCGTGTCAGACAGAGGGCTGGTGGCGCCATCTTGGGATGGGTTTCAATAATAGAGAAGAGGGAAGTACCCGGAGGTGCCTGGCGCATGGCGTAGTCATCCGAAGGGAGTATTCGGAATTTAGGCGCCATCTTGGAGTGGATATGTATAGTAAGGGCGAAAGAAAAGACAAGGAGTGCCCTGTTTCATAACGGTGGGAGTTCCACTCAGGTTAATGATAATACGGGCCTTGAAATTATTTGAATGGTGAGCTCACGTTAGTGAGCCTAACATGCG